>CM067170.1:43494919-43569919 GCA_034093135.1 Erigeron breviscapus | reverse complement strand
TATATATATATATATATATATATATATATATATATATATATATATATATATATATATATATATATATATATATATATATATATATATATATATATATATATATATATATATATATATATATATATATATATATATATATATATATATATATATATATATATATATATATATATATATATATATATATATATATATATATATATATATATATATATATATATATATATATATATATATATATATATATATATATATATATATATATATATATATATATATATATATATATATATATATATATATATATATATATATATATATATATATATATATATATATATATATATATATATATATATATATATATATATATATATATATATATATATATATATATATATATATATATATATATATATATATATATATATATATATATATATATATATATATATATATATATATATATATATATATATATATATATATATATATATATATATATATATATATATATATATATATATATATATATATATATATATATATATATATATATATATATATATATATATATATATATATATATATATATATATATATATATATATATATATATATATATATATATATATATATATATATATATATATCTCACAATTGGTATCAGAGCATAAAGGTTGAATTATATCAATTCTTTAACCTTTGATCTGCATAGATGGCTGACTTTCAACAAGAACGTCCTGACCCTAATAACACTACTCCACCCCCTATCATCAACAACAATATACCATCGCATAATGTACACGTACACTTTCCAAATAATCCTGTTCCCAAGTTTGATGGGAACAGTGAAAACTTTCAAACATGGAAAGCATGCATGCTAAAGTATATTGCTGGTGTTGAAAGACACTTACCCGATATCTTAAAAGAAGGACCCTTTGTCCCCATGAATGCTTCTACTGTTGTCAGAAATACCGATGGGACTCCTAGGCAGTCACCTAAGGAGAAGGATCATTGGTCTGAGGAAGATCATAGACTTGTAGACCTTGACACTAAGTTACAAAATATGATTTTATATGCAGTTCCTGAAACCCTTATGCCCACTCTTGTTTTACTTGAAAATTCCAAATTAATGTGGGAGGAACTAATGACACAGTTTGAAGGCACAAATGAGACAATTGTCACAAGAAAAGTTGCTTTAAACAAAAGATATGAGTCTTTCTTTGCTGTCCCTGGGAAACTTTAACTCAAACTTACATCAGATTTACAAATCTGGTAAATCAACTGAAAGCCCTGGGTGTTACCAAAGATAAAGAAATTCTGTTGGAAAAATTTTGTGACATTTTACCTTCTAAATGGGAAAATTTAATCTTGGTCTTGAGACAAGGCAAAACTTTGCACAGTCACACTCTTGCTTCCCTTTATGGAGCCTTCAGATATACTGAAGAGAACAAAGCTGAGAGAGCTTTGGCTGAGCAGGATGCCAAGAATCATGTTTCTACCAGTTCTGGTATGGTTCAGTATTCTGAACCACATAGTACTGCTCTACTATCTTCTGAGAGTGACATTTCTGACTCGATGAAGAAGATGGTTTCTGAAATGTTAAAACTGGTGTCTCTGGTAATGTTACTCATGATTGTAATGAGGATGACAATGATGATCTGGTTGCCATGCTGGCTAAAACGTTCAATCGTTTTAAGGCCAAATCAAATCGAGCTGGCAAACCTTTTGCTTCCAGCGCTTCTATTGAAAAGTCTAATCTTGAATGCTTTAAATGTGGCAAGAAAGGACATTTCATGAAGGAATGCAGATCTAGTCAACCATCATCATCACAATCTGCTCCTAACCATTCTATTTTTCAGAAATCTGATGACAGCTATAAGGCCAAATACAAGAAGTTAAAGGCACATATGGCTCTTCTGGCACAAGACAACTCAAGCAACAGTTGTATGATTGCCAAAACTGAAAAATGGGAAGAATCTGATGAATCATCTGATGATGAAGAAGAAGTTAGGGACATGTGTTTCATGGCACAAGAAGATCAAGGTCATTTGGTCAAATCCGATGTTGAATCTGGTCGCTGGGTGGATATTGTAATGAAAAAGGTCAGTAATTTTGGCTTTGAAAATAATGAGGAACACAAACTGGACCTTTTGGTTCTTTTAGAGGCTGACATCTCATTTGTTGAGACAGTGCGTTCAGAAAGCCTAAAAATGTTTGAAAATAATGCTTCTGAACTAAACGCCAGTCATGCCAGACTGAAAGAACTGAAAGATGTTCATTTGGCTCTAAAAAGTTATCAGTCTATGGTTGCAACTTTAGAATTGGAAAAGGAAGAATTAAAATCCATCCTTGAAAAAGAACAAGCAATTATTAAATCTTGGATGAAAGCACCAAGGCCAGATGCTGCAATTAAAAATACTTTTGCATCACAAAGAGCAGCATATGAGTCTGGTGATCTTCATTTGGCATCCATAATCACTGATTTAGATGCACTTCCAAAGGAAATAAAGCCTGAAATCATTTTTCCTAAAGTTGGCAAGCAGAAAACTGTAACTAATAAAGCCCAGGAACAATCTGAGGGTAAATCTGAAACAGCTCAGACAACTGTTTCAGAAAGGAAGGCTAAATCCAAAAAGCCATCCCCTCAGACTTCATCTAAGGTTCCTAAAGACCTAAAGAAGAAGAAAAATTTCTCCCCTACTGAGCCACCTACCTCAGATTCAGGTAAGGCTCAGGTGTCTAATGAAGAATCAATTTTGTTAAGGTTAGAAAGTCAATTTCAACTATTGGCTAGACAAGTGCAGAGTTGTAATGCACGTTTAATAAATGTTGAAACTCCTTCTCTTCAACCTAAACAAAATACAAAACCTTTTTCTAAGCAAATCAAGCAGAAATCTGAAAAGAAAAAGGTTGAAAACCCCATCAAACCAACTATTTTTGTGTCATCTGAAATAATGACTGAAATCCCCTTTGATCCTTCTGTTCCTTATGAACCAAAGAAATCTAAGACTGCTAACGGAGAGTCTAGTGAACCCATCCAAAGATGGGTTCCCAAAAGAACTAATCTTTGTTTGTGTGCAGGGAGACCGAAAGAAGAATATATGGTTTCTGGACAGTGCTGCTGGCCGAACCATGACTGGTTATCAGACCCTGCTAGAGGAATATAGGGTGCAAGAGGGGCCCTCAATAGTTTTTGGAAATGATGGTAATGGAAAAACTGAGGGATATGGTGTGGTGAATAATGGTCAAGTCAATTCACACGTGTTGCATATGTGAACGGTTTGAAATATAACCTGATCAGTGTCAGTCAACTGTGTGATGATGGCTTCAAGGTTTTATTTGATATTTCACAAGGCACCATATTCAACAGAGATGGAAAGGTGGTACTGATTGCACCAAGGAAGGGAAACATTTATGTCATTGATATGAATCCTTCTACCACTGAACAATGTTTCTACTCAAAGGCAGATGAAGACACAAACTGGCTGTGGCACAAGAGATTATCCCATCTGAACTTCAAAAATATTAATAAGTTGTCTAGAAAACAACTTGTTGATGGGATACCCTCTATGTCTTTCAATAAAGACAAGCCATGTCCAGGTTGTGAAATGGGTAAGCAGAAAAGAGCTTCATTCAAGACAAAACAAAGCTTTAGTATAACTGAACCTCTTCACATGCTTCACATGGACCTTTTTGGACCAGTGAATGTTCAGACCAGAGCAGGAAAGAAGTACACCCTTGTTATCGTTGATGAATATTCAAGATACTGCTGGGTGATTTTCCTCAGGTCCAAAAGTGAAGCTGCTGCTGAAATCATTGCTCTCATCAAACAAATTGAGCTCAAGCACAAGCGAAAAGTTTGTCAGCTCAGAAGTGACAATGGCACTGAATTCAGAAATGCTACTCTGGAGTCCTTCTGCACTGAAACTGGCATATCTCAGAACTTCTCCTCAGCTCACACACCAGAGCAGAATGGTGTTGTAGAAAGAAAGAATCGTACGCTGATTGAAGCTGCTAGAAGTATGTTGAATGAATCTGGTCTTCCCAAGAATTTCTGGGCTGAAGCTGTTGCAACTGCCTGCTACACTCAGAACAGATCTGTTTATGTCAAAAGACACAAGAAGACCTCCTATGAAGTACTCAGAAATAGAAAGCCTAATATTGGATACTTCCATGTATTTGGGTGTCCAGTATACATTCTGAATGATTCAAATCAGCTTGGAAAATTTGATGCAAAAGCTGATGAAGGATACTTCCTAGGATATTCATCAAATCGCAAAGCCTTTAGAGTCTTTAACAAGAGACTTGAAAAGGTTGATGAGTCAATTCATGTTACCTTTGATGAATCCAATTCTGCAATCTTTAAAAATTCCATTCCTGTACCACCCTCAGAAAGTCCAATAAGTTTTGGTGATTCTGATCCACATGGAAAACCAGTGGACCATACAAAATATCGTGGTATGGTTGGTTCACTGATGTATTTAACTGCAAGTAGACCAGACATAATGTTTGCAACATGCCTTTGTGCTAGATTTCAGTCTGATCCCAGAGAAGCACATGCAAATGCTGTTAAAAGGATCTTCAGATACCTTAAAGGTGTCCCCAGATTGGGTCTTTGGTATCCCAAAGGCTCCAGTCTAGATCTAATGGGTTATTCAGATTCTGATCATGCAGGTTGTAAGATAGACAGGAAAAGTACCACAGGTGGGTGTCATTTCCTTGGTGGCAAATTAGTAAGCTGGACCAGTAAGAAGCAGACTGCAGTATTACTATCCACTGCAGAAGCTGAGTATATTTCTGCAGCAAGTTGTTGTGCTCAGATTCTATGGATGAAAAACCAGCTGACTGATTATGGTGTACTTACACAAAGACTCCAATCTTTTGTGATAACACTAGTGCCATTGCCATATCTCACAATCCTGTGATGCACTCGAAAACCAAAGCACATCCAATCGAGCAAATTATTGGAGAGTCCAGTAAAGGGGTTCAGACCAGAAGAGCCACAAGCGATCAATGCTTAAACGTCAGCTTCTTATCTCTAATTGAACCCAAGAAGATTGACGAGGCTATGCAAGACCCAAGCTGGGTTGAAGCCATGCAAGATGAGCTCAACCAGTTTAAAAGAAACGATGTATGGGAACTCGTTCCTTGTCCCAGTAACCTGAAGAAGGAACCAATTGGGACAAGATGGGTCTTCAGAAACAAGATGGATGAAGATGGTCATATCATCAGAAACAAAGCAAGACTTGTTGCAAAAGGATATGCACAAGAAGAGGGAATAGATTTTGATGAAACTTTTGCACCAGTTGCTAGACTTGAAGCTATAAGAATATTCTTAGCTTTTGCAGCTCATCATCAGTTTAAAGTCTATCAAATGGATGTCAAAAGTGCATTCCTGAATGGAGAACTAGAAGAAGTCGTTTATGTGTATCAACCACCAGGATTCATCAATGAAGAAAAACCACATTGGGTGTACAGACTGAACAAAGCCTTATATGGTCTGAGACAAGCACCCAGAGCCTGGTATGATACTCTTACTAAACATCTTCTTAAAAATGGTTTTAAACGTGGTGCAATAGATAAGACTTTGTTCATATTGCATGATAAAAGTGATATCCTTTTAGTACAAATTTATGTTGATGATATTGTGTTTGGTTCTACAAATAAGAAGATGTGTGAAAATTTTCTAAAATCATGTCTTCTGAGTATGAAATGAGTATGATGGGTGAACTGACATATTTTCTGGGACTTCAAGTAAAACAAACTGAAGATGGTATTTTCATAAACCAGGAAAAATATGTCAGAGATTTATTAAAGAAATATCAATTTGATTCAGTCTCATCAAAAGATACTCCTATTTCTGCTCCATTATCTTTGGATTCTGATCCACATGGAAAACCAGTGGACCATACAAAATATCGTGGTATGGTTGGTTCACTGATGTATTTAACTGCAAGTAGACCAGACATAATGTTTGCAACATGCCTTTGTGCTAGATTTCAGTCTGATCCCAGAGAAGCACATGCAAATGCTGTTAAAAGGATCTTCAGATACCTTAAAGGTGTCCCCAGATTGGGTCTTTGGTATCCCAAAGGCTCCAGTCTAGATCTAATGGGTTATTCAGATTCTGATCATGCAGGTTGTAAGATAGACAGGAAAAGTACCACAGGTGGGTGTCATTTCCTTGGTGGCAAATTAGTAAGCTGGACCAGTAAGAAGCAGACTGCAGTATCACTATCCACTGCAGAAGCTGAGTATATTTCTGCAGCAAGTTGTTGTGCTCAGATTCTATGGATGAAAAACCAGCTGACTGATTATGGTGTTACTTACACAAAGACTCCAATCTTTTGTGATAACACTAGTGCCATTGCCATATCTCACAATCCTGTGATGCACTCGAAAACCAAGCACATCGATCTCAGGTATCATTTCATTCGTGATCATATTCTGAAAGGAGATATTGAATTGCACTTTATTCCCACTGATAAGCAACTCGCTGATGTTTTTACAAAACCTTTAGATGTCAAAACCTTTAAACATCTGGTCAGTGAGTTGGGTATGTTAAATCCTTAGACTGGTAATCTTGTTATGAACGCCTCAGTGACACTGATCTGGTTCACCAGTCTGAGCGATCCATGTAATTTTTGCTCGCCTAGCTATCGAACGCCTTTGTGATACTATCTTGGCACTTATTAATTCATGGATCATCACTTCAGGGGGAATGTTAAATATTTTTCTAACTTTAAAATAAACCTTCATTTTTGAGGGGGAACCTTTTACTCAGAAAAACGTATTTAACTGAAGCACTTCAGAAAATCAAAATTATTTCAGTTGAATTTTATTAACTGAGATGGTTCAGATCTCTTTGGAACTGACCATGCTCAGAATTTATTTTGTCATCACTGAAAGACAACAATCCTTTCAAGATATTTTTGATACTTGGTCAATTGTGTGTACACGTGGCCTACTGCATACTATGTTTTTAACTTACGTTGGTCATGCTTATGTGTCACACAAGTTGCGCCGTAAAAGGGAAAGAAATGAGTACTTTTTCTGAAAAAGTGTTGCAGGGTGGGGTCACTCAAACGTCTCTGCATTTAATGCGGACTTGACCCCAGAAATTGTTTTTAATTGGAAAATCACTTTATATTCCATCTTAAATTCAAATTCCTTTTCATTCTTTCATTTACTTCGTTTTTCATTTACTTCCCAATCATCAATCTCTCTCATATTTACTCTCAAATTCCTTAACTCTTCATATTCTTTTCACTTTCAACTTTCGATTCTTAAAATGTCTAAATCATCATCTTCTTCACAACACAAATCGCTCATAAATTTTGAATATACTCCATCGGATGATGTGAAAACATCTGCCACATGGCCAAAGAATTTCACTCCTTCTCAAATCCGATTTAACATGAGCAATTTCTTGGCTCAATTAAATGTGAAATCCAAAACACTAATGGGAAGAATTAATAATTTTTGGGAGCAATCCCCTTTCCATTATGCTCTGACCGCTAATCCTCAGGCATTGTATCATCGATACTTGCTTGAATTCTGGTATACTGCTGTGGTGAGCAAAGATGAACAATCCATCTCCTTCACTCTCAATGAGGGCACCAAGCAGTGTGTCATCACTCTTGAGGGGTTCAGAAATTTCACTCCTTCTCAAATCCGATTTAACATGAGCAATTTCTTGGCTCAATTAAATGTGAAATCCAAAACACTAATGGGAAGAATTAATAATTTTTGGGAGCAATCCCCTTTCCATTATGCTCTGACCGCTAATCCTCAGGCATTGTATCATCGATACTTGCTTGAATTCTGGTATACTGCTGTGGTGAGCAAAGATGAACAATCCATCTCCTTCACTCTCAATGAGGGCACCAAGCAGTGTGTCATCACTCTTGAGGGGTTCAGAAATTCCCTTCATCTGAACTACCTCAAACCTTCCCAGGTATTTGCTAAACGACTCAAAGGAGTCAATTTCAGGGAAGTTCTAGTCGCCACCGGTCATGGCGATATGGAGGATGCTGATGGTAATCTGAAGACCTCCGGACACATATTTATGTCTGGATTTGGCAATTGCTGGAGGTTCTTCTGGACCCAGATTGTGGAAAGTCTTGGTGGCAACCATGGAGGGTTGGACCAACTTTCATTACCCCAAGTTGAGATGGGGTATTATATTTGGAATGGGATACAAGTAGACTTTGCTGAGATTCTTTTTTTTAATTTTTTTTTTTTTTTTTTTTTTTTTTTTTTTTTTTTTTTTTTTTTTTTTTTTTTTTTTTTTTTTTTTTTTTTTTTTTTTTTTTTTTTTTTTTTTTTTTTTTTTTTTTTTTTTTTTTTTTTTTTTTTTTTTTTTTTTTTTTTTTTTTTTTTTTTTTTTTTTTTTTTTTTTTTTTTTTTTTTTTTTTTTTTTTTTTTTTTTTTTTTTTTTTTTTTTTTTTTTTTTTTTTTTTTTTTTTTTTTTTTTTTTTTTTTTTTTTTTTTTTTTTTTTTTTTTTTTTTTTTTTTTTTTTTTTTTTTTTTTTTTTTTTTTTTTTTTTTTTTTTTTTTTTTTTTTTTTTTTTTTTTTTTTTTTTTTTTTTTTTTTTTTTTTTTTTTTTTTTTTTTTTTTTTTTTTTTTTTTTTTTTTTTTTTTTTTTTTTTTTTTTTTTTTTTTTTTTTTTTTTTTTTTTTTTTTTTTTTTTTTTTTTTTTTTTTTTTTTTTTTTTTTTTTTTTTTTTTTTTTTTTTTTTTTTTTTTTTTTTTTTTTTTTTTTTTTTTTTTTTTTTTTTTTTTTTTTTTTTTTTTTTTTTTTTTTTTTTTTTTTTTTTTTTTTTTTTTTTTTTTTTTTTTTTTTTTTTTTTTTTTTTTTTTTTTTTTTTTTTTTTTTTTTTTTTTTTTTTTTTTTTTTTTTTTTTTTTTTTTTTTTTTTTTTTTTTTTTTTTTTTTTTTTTTTTTTTTTTTTTTTTTTTTTTTTTTTTTTTTTTTTTTTTTTTTTTTTTTTTTTTTTTTTTTTTTTTTTTTTTTTTTTTTTTTTTTTTTTTTTTTTTTTTTTTTTTTTTTTTTTTTTTTTTTTTTTTTTTTTTTTTTTTTTTTTTTTTTTTTTTTTTTTTTTTTTTTTTTTTTTTTTTTTTTTTTTTTTTTTTTTTTTTTTTTTTTTTTTTTTTTTTTTTTTTTTTTTTTTTTTTTTTTTTTTTTTTTTTTTTTTTTTTTTTTTTTTTTTTTTTTTTTTTTTTTTTTTTTTTTTTTTTTTTTTTTTTTTTTTTTTTTTTTTTTTTTTTTTTTTTTTTTTTTTTTTTTTTTTTTTTTTTTTTTTTTTTTTTTTTTTTTTTTTTTTTTTTTTTTTTTTTTTTTTTTTTTTTTTTTTTTTTTTTTTTTTTTTTTTTTTTTTTTTTTTTTTTTTTTTTTTTTTTTTTTTTTTTTTTTTTTTTTTTTTTTTTTTTTTTTTTTTTTTTTTTTTTTTTTTTTTTTTTTTTTTTTTTTTTTTTTTTTTTTTTTTTTTTTTTTTTTTTTTTTTTTTTTTTTTTTTTTTTTTTTTTTTTTTTTTTTTTTTTTTTTTTTTTTTTTTTTTTTTTTTTTTTTTTTTTTTTTTTTTTTTTTTTTTTTTTTTTTTTTTTTTTTTTTTTTTTTTTTTTTTTTTTTTTTTTTTTTTTTTTTTTTTTTTTTTTTTTTTTTTTTTTTTTTTTTTTTTTTTTTTTTTTTTTTTTTTTTTTTTTTTTTTTTTTTTTTTTTTTTTTTTTTTTTTTTTTTTTTTTTTTTTTTTTTTTTTTTTTTTTTTTTTTTTTTTTTTTTTTTTTTTTTTTTTTTTTTTTTTTTTTTTTTTTTTTTTTTTTTTTTTTTTTTTTTTTTTTTTTTTTTTTTTTTTTTTTTTTTTTTTTTTTTTTTTTTTTTTTTTTTTTTTTTTTTTTTTTTTTTTTTTTTTTTTTTTTTTTTTTTTTTTTTTTTTTTTTTTTTTTTTTTTTTTTTTTTTTTTTTTTTTTTTTTTTTTTTTTTTTTTTTTTTTTTTTTTTTTTTTTTTTTTTTTTTTTTTTTTTTTTTTTTTTTTTTTTTTTTTTTTTTTTTTTTTTTTTTTTTTTTTTTTTTTTTTTTTTTTTTTTTTTTTTTTTTTTTTTTTTTTTTTTTTTTTTTTTTTTTTTTTTTTTTTTTTTTTTTTTTTTTTTTTTTTTTTTTTTTTTTTTTTCATTACCCCAAGTTGAGATGGGGTATTATATTTGGAATGGGATACAAGCAGACTTTGCTGAGATTCTCTTTTCTCAGCTAATTACAAAACTAAAAGGAAAGAGAAGTCTGCATATTGCCTTTCCAAGATTTCTGAGCTTATGTTTCATGGATATTCTTGGTGAAGCTTATAATCAAGCTGGACCTGAAGCTTCAGTACCTGAATACAGCAGAGATTTCTCAAAGGCATCCACTGCTGAAAATGAGCCTGAACTATCCACTGCTATGCTTCAGGTATTTAATAAAACTGTTTCAGCCACACTAGCTGGTTCAGAAAGGTCACTAAGTGGGCCACAAAAGAATGTGGGACCCGTTAGTCGACCTAAAGATAAGTTTCTGAACATCATTCGTGTTCCAGTTTCTGTATCTACTGTCCCTGGCAATGATACTACGGTTGAGCCGATCATTAAATCTGGTAACGATGCACCTGCTTCTGCAGATGTTGAACCAGAAACTGGTGCGGGTACTAGTGACCCAAACCAGGGCATATCTGACCCGAATGCAGTGGTGAATGCTTTCTGGGATGACGATGAGCTACCTCAGGGGAATCTCGATTCCCTTGCTGATTTTGAGTTTGACGAGGGATTATTGGAGGCGAATCAATCTGATTCTGAGCCAGCCACCATCCTCGCAAACGCCCCTCCTCCTCCCCCAGAAATCCAAATTCAACCAGACCAACAAGAACAAGATATTAATCCTTATGTTCCACCACATCCATCTCATCAACATCCAATTTTTCCACCGGGCACTAATCCTGCCTATGTTACAGCCGGTACTTTTAATCCATCACTTCAATTTCTTCACCCCCAAATTCATAAAATCCCACCCCCTATCAATTATGATCCCCCAATGGAGACGAACTTGGATTCTGATACAGAATCTGAGAGTCCAACTGATTTACAACTGAAAAATGTTCTTAAAGGGCTTGGTAATCTACCATTTGTTGCTCCTGCTTCTGCACAACCTCCACCACCTTTAAATGTAGAAGCACAGTTAGAAAAGACTCAAACCGAAGTCCAAAGCCTTATTCTAAGGGTGGAGGACTTAACCAAGTCTCTAACTGCCAATACTAGTTCTGTGGCTGAAATGAAAGGAGCTCAGATGTTTCTTGGAACTGAATTAACCAAGGTTGCTGGAAACGAAGGACTAGTAGTTGGGAAGCTGAATGAGCTGGTGATGACTTGCAACAAGGTGAGCTCTGCAATCAGAGAAGCCTTCAAGCTAACAAAAAGAGATGTGCAAGCTTCGGTGGTTGCAAACTTGACATCTTGTGTTCAGTTGTTGAAGCAAGATTTTATGGCTGTTGGAAGAGAAGTACATGAGTTGGTTGAGAAGCCAAGTATAAATGAGAAAGAACTTGGGGCTTCTATAAGTGTTGGTATTTTGGATAATCTGAAGTCTGAGCTAACTCAGAATCTAGTTACTCAGATTTCAGAATCCGTTTCTGAGAAGGTTGGTGAGAAGGTTAGAGTGATGATTGCTGAACTAACCAAAGACACATATGACAAAGTGGACAAGGCTGTGAATGAAGTAAAAGATTCAGTGTCCAAACTTGAAGGCTCAGTTCAGAACCAGTCCAAACAGTTAGAAGAAATTCTAACTCATCTCAAGAAGGAAAATATTGTTGCTCCTCCTGTTCCCTCATTCACTGAAGAAGATAGAAAGCAGTTGAAAGAGATGATAGATAAAGAGTCGCTGAATCTGAACTCCAATTTCAGATTAAGATCTCAGTTTGCTCAGCTTTCTAGAGGAATTTCTGAATGCTTACAACAACAAAGTTGGGAACCACTGAAGGGCATGCAAATGGCCATTGAAGAATTCGCTAAGTTGCCTTCAGAGGTCCCCAAAGGGGGAAAAGGTGTGCCTATTGGTCTGCTTGCAAGTACACAAGAAATCATTGAAGCAACCAAGAAGCAAACTGAGGTGCCATCTGGTAGTGCCTCAGTTCAGGGGGAAACTGAATCTGAATCTGGTAAGAAAGATAAGGGCAAGGCCCCATTAGAGGAAGAACCAACAAAGAAAAGTTCTAAGGGTTCTGGGATTATTGTTGGTGAGAATGTGGATGAGCATGGTTATCCCCTGCACGATCTTGATGCTGATAGTAAGAAATTGGAGGCTTTGCAGAAGCAGGTCTCAAATCAATTCATTATGTGGAGGGAAAACAAAGAAAGAGAAAGGGAACAACATCTGAAGATGGGGACCCTTGATCATATAGATGCTGCAGCTCTTGGTTTATCACTGGAAAGATATTTGAAAATCAAAAATGATCCAAGAGTGCAGAAGTCTGTTGTTGATATGCTCGAGTATGAATGTGGGATGAATTACTCACCTCTGGAACAAAAGCTAGAGAGTCTAACCTTCAAGTTGTCTATTGAAGACTTGAAGAGAAATAGAGAAAAGGAAATGGCAATTAAAAGGAAGGAAATTCTGGCCGAAGTTCTGAAGGTTGAAAAAGAGTTGTTCAGACCAACCACAAAGCCCAAAGTAACTGGAACAAGGTCTGCAAGAAAGAATTCTCGTGATGTTGTCTTTACTTCCCTCAAACCATCTGATGATGCTGCTGAACTTGAAAGAAAACATGAGAAGGATCAGTATGATCATTACATGAATCATCGATCGCATCAGGCCAAAATCATTGATATAGAAGTTACAAAGGCTGATGGATTGAAGTTGTTTGATTTGATTGTAAAAAGAGAAGGTAGGGCAGCTGAAGAATATAATCAAGTTTCAGTTCACGAGTTTGGGATTTCAGAGCATAAGGAGATGATCCAAATTCTGAGGGGGAAGCCGAAATCTGCCTTGATTGGTGCATGGTTATCAAGGATACAACAAAAGATGCAGGCCAAGGTAGAAATTGAAGGAAGATTGTTTGGAAAGAAGGATCATTCTCCACTGAAAAGGAAACCTACTGAAGCACCTTCTGGTTCAAGGCCTGCCAAGAAGTAGTTCCTTTTTCAGTTTATCATGTACTTGTAATATATTTACATTTGTGACAAACATTTAAGTTTGTATATATATGTTGCAAATTGTAACCAATAAGTAGATGGTAAGTTTAAGTTAGAAAAACCACAAGTAAAATTCTGAGACATCAATGATCTATAAGATGTACTTAGAAAATTTTTACAACTTAAACAAAACTTGCATTTCAGACTTACAAACATGTATAGATAGAAGTCTGAGATGCATGCACTATTTCAGAACAAATAGGGGGAATTTGTTAGGTCGGAAATCGACCAAGTATAATTTGTTCAGAAATAGCTTGAAGTTCAGTGAAAACGTTTGTACAAAATTCTGAGCCGTATCAGAATTACTTCACTGAAGCTTCACTTCAGTTCAGATCAAGATAAATCTGAAGCATTCATTCTGAAGTCAAAGACTGAAGTATGAAGAAGAGAATCATCTCAGAAGCGAGCAAAGAGTGATTCTACCAGATCGAAGACTGAAGCATCTCAGTATAAAGTATTTACAACACTTTACACTGATTACGAGGAAGACTTTTTACTTTACATACCTTTACCCAGTTAATAGATTTATCTATTAATAAAAGGTACAAGGTAAAAGTATAGGTTTGGAACGTAGTACTATAAGTCACATCAACTGACTTATATACTCTTCCTAGTACAAGCATGTAAGGAATTAAGTTTAATTCCTTAAATGCTCACAACCACTTTTATACGATCTTGTCCATGTCATCATGAACTTGGTCTATAAATGTGAAGTCTTCTCACAACTTGCAAAGTGCTTGAAACTTTAGCATTGCAACTTGTGAGATATACTCTAAGTAAACTTACGAGTATTTCCAAGTTATTTAGATCACTTGTTTTTCGGGATTGTTTAGATACTTACACTTGGGTGTTTATCTTTGTTCCGCAACAATCCTTGTATTTGTTTATATATCAATAAATCAAATACATTAGAAAGAAAACAACGTGTCTCAATGCTACATACTTGATTATACTTATATATATCTTTATATAGTTTCTGCCATTTAGTTCTTGCATTTTACTTTAAGTCAATTGTTTCTTGTTATCCATATCTGGATCGTAAACTTAACTTGTCCATCAAGATCAGTTGTACTTGCCAGTCGGGTTTAGTTAATCATCTATATTTGGGACTCACACACACACACACACACACACACACACACACACATATATACACACACACCCACACACACACACACACACACACACACACACACACACACACACACACACACACACACACACACACACACACACACACACACACACACACACACACACACACACACACACACACACACACACACACACACACACACACACACACACACACACACACACACACACACACACACACACACACACACACACACACACACACACACACACACACACACACACACACACACACACACACACACACACACACACACACACACACACACACACACACACACACACACACACACACACACACACACACACACACACACACACACACACACACACACACACACACACACACACACACACACACACACACACACACACACACACACACACACACACACACACACACACACACACACACACACACACACACACACACACACACACACACACACACACACACACACACACACACACACACACACACACACACACACACACACACACACACACACACACACACACACACACACACACACACACACACACACACACACACACACACACACACACACACACACACACACACACACACACACACACACACACACACACACACACACACACACACACACACACACACACACACACACACACACACACACACACACACACACACACACACACACACACACACACACACACACACACACACACACACACACACACACACACACACACACACACACACACACACACACACACACACACACACACACACACACACACACACACACACACACACACACACACACACACACACACACACACACACACACACACACACACACACACACACACACACACACACACACACACACACACACACACACACACACACACACACACACACACACACACACACACACACACACACACACACACACACACACACACACACACACACACACACACACACACACACACACACACACACACACACACACACACACACACACACACACACACACACACACACACACACACACACACACACACACACACACACACACACACACACACACACACACACACACACACACACATACACACACACACACACACACACACACACACACACACACACACACACACACACACACACACACACACACACACACACACACACACACACACACACACAAATATATAAATACTTTTTGTAACTTTTTTAAAAAAATTTGAAAAAATCTCCTCAAGTTGATGGCTAAAAATAAATATAAATTAAGTATTCAGAGCTAAAAAGTGTAAATTATTGATGGGAAACAAAAAAGTGTAAATTAATGAGACTTTTTCTACAAATTAATATAAATACTAATATAATAATATATTTGGATAATGATTATTAGAATTTTTAATTTATAGTTAATCTAAATGATATGACATATCTTAAAAAATTGATAATATCACATTGAGTTGTAATATTTGAATTTGTTGATCATGAACTCGATGAATGACAAAGCGGCAATTAACATAATTAAAACTTTTAATGAAAATCGTAAACTAACGGCTTTTTATAAAATCAGTCGTGTATCTGAGTTGGGAAGAGGGGGGGATAGGACCAGTGGGCAAAGTGGTAAAAGCAACTTTATGGAAGTTTGAATGGGAAAGCCCAAATGGAGTAATATCACGTACTGACTCAGACCTTTTACAGACATGGAAATGGACAAGAATGGAGTCAAATGACTTTCAATTCAATTGTCCCTCCCCTACAGACACTGCATGCCTCTCGTGCTCTCTCGATATCTGCATCTGTATCTCTATTTATCTTTTTCTTCCTTAAAAAGAATCTTGTGACAAATGTGATATGATATGTACTGATTGAATGAATGAATTGTGTATAAAGAGTCGATTGAAATTTTCTAAAGTTATAATTATTAAGTTATCTAAAGTTAAAACTCGCGAGGGAACAAAATATTTGCTCTGTTAGCGGATTTCCAACCATGTTTGAAACATGTTGATTGGTTCAACTTTAATAATATTAGAGGATCCTAATCAATAAACTACAACCTAACCTCCGGCTTCCGCAACAAAATCTAGACCGCCACCATTGCAACAAGCTCCTCCATTGTAAATTTATTACTGATTATCTAATGTGGTAATTAAAGGAAATTAAAAAGTTTGATCTAATATTCAACAAAATTTCTTATAAAAAAAGGGTAATTGGATAGGAACTCCCTGATCCCATGTACTATTTGGTTCCCACTAATCCCTCAGCCATGCTAGTGTCGAAGTGAATCTCAACCACTTAATAATCTCCTGATTATCTCAAGTTTGCCTTTGACAAGACTCGAACCCAGGTTCCCCCTGGAAAGTGGCGGCTGGTATATTAGGTGCTAAATTGTAAAAGATAATTTAGACTTTTTATGTTTTTAAAAAATGTAAGTATTGCTATAAGTAAAAAGTTGTAAACTCAATATAAGAATTTATAGTTATATATAAATATAAATATGTACATATCTTAAAAAATTGATAATATCACATTGAGTTGTAATATTTGAATTTGTTGATCATGAACTCGATGAATGACAAAGCGGCAATTAACATAATTAAAACTTTTAATGAAAATCGTAAACTAACGGCTTTTTATAAAATCAGTCGTGTATCTGAGTTGGGAAGAGGGGGGGATAGGACCAGTGGGCAAAGTGGTAAAAGCAACTTTATGGAAGTTTGAATGGGAAAGCCCAAATGGAGTAATATCACGTACTGACTCAGACCTTTTACAGACATGGAAATGGACAAGAATGGAGTCAAATGACTTTCAATTCAATTGTCCCTCCCCTACAGACACTGCATGCCTCTCGTGCTCTCTCGATATCTGCATCTGTATCTCTATTTATCTTTTTCTTCCTTAAAAAGAATCTTGTGACAAATGTGATATGATATGTACTGATTGAATGAATGAATTGTGTATAAAGAGTCGATTGATAAGGATGTGTTGGAATATATAACCCTTCTCGTCTCCTCCTCGTGTTAATTAACATGATTATTTACTCGTTAGTTTTGTCACATTAGTCTTACTTGTCACATTAGTTTTATATCAATATTTTTAAACTGTCACATCAATTGACACTTCATGTATGTAACCTTTATTTTTTTATAAAAGATTCCCCATCTAAAACTGATGAGCCAAAATAGTTTCATGGATTAATTAAGCAATGCACCAAAACAAACGAGGCAACGAGCCGGTGCCAATAGTAATGTACGAATAGTTCATATCATGAAGTCATGAACACATGATTAGTCCTTTTAATACTCTACAAAGAGCCGTTAGTTTTTCCACTTCTCATGTATAGGCCGGTATGGTCTTTTCGCTATTGAGTCTTTTCCGGGACAGTCGGACGTCGTTTGTTATTGTTTGAAAAGATAATACTAATTGACTTCTTTTTAGGGATTGAATCCTAAAAAAGAGTAAATGGTTGGAAACACGTCCTATATACTGTTTTGGTACCCAGAGTGTACATTGCATAAAAATCATTTTTGGTAGCTTATTATTTTCACACATTGATCACAAGATATAGTTTATGTACTTGCTTTTGGCAAGTTTTGAACCCGTGATTTGCAGCATTCGTCTGTAGGCTCATGTAGTCACATGGTGGTGATACCAGTTAATCCATGATCAATTTGTTTGAATCCTAGACTCCACTCCAAGAGACAAAAATTTATACAAGTGAACTAACCCCACTTTGACATATATGATTTATTTTATTACTACTTAGTGAATTATATCAAATGTTAAGCTAAATTTTTTTCAAACCACAAACTATTGAACGTCTAATTGTAAAGTTTTCTTGAATGTCTATGATTGAATTGATGTAATTAGTTCAATTAGTTATTACAATATTATTTTACAACTTAAAAAATTAGACATAAATAATAGTTTATACATCTACATCATTAATAATTAAAACAATTAATTTAAAAATTGGTAAATGAATTAATTACCAACATTAATAACAAAACTAAATTTTTATATGTAGAGGACAAATTACAATTAAAAACTAGTAGTTTATCTATACTTATTATTCTTTTAAAATATATAAGTTGTCCAAATTGTTTTTAATTAATAAATTATACAATAACCTCCTATCTTTTAAAATATTTCTCTTACATCCTTTAAATAAAATATCTACACCACGTGACGTCATTATCACCATCAACAGTCATCATCATCACCACCACACCGCTGCCCTCGCCACCATCACCACCGACGCCATCACCACCACACCGTCGCCGTCAACTACAACCAATTCGAGCTTCGATTGACGCGTTCTCGAGGGATATTTTTAGGGAATTCACTTAAATGTAATGCAGTCTTGGTTAAGACAATGTAGTGCTACATTGAATGGTTTCATCCTAGTATGATAAGTTAGAAGTGATTTGAAAAATTTTATTTCAAGAAAATTAAGTTTATTATTTTTGATACATGAATTTATTATCAACATTAAATGAAACTCATTTTTTATATGTACAAAAATATAAGACAAAGTCAAACTTTATATGTGTAATTAATAATTGATAATAAAACTCAAATTTTAATAACCAAAGATTAACTTATAATTTATATTAAAGTAACTAAAATAATAATATTTGGCTTCTAGTATTTTATTAGATGATTGTTTATATTAATATTAATAATATTCTTATTGTTGGTTAAAAAAAAAAGAAAAAACTTTTTGGTCTCTTCTAATGGTGACACGTCATTTAATAGGTTAGTTACCGTTTGTTTTTCTAATTTTTTTTTCCTCACCAATAAAATTTGCTTTTATACGTTAACTGTGTTTATTTAATCCAATATTGATTATGACGTGTTAATTTAAAACTCATGTTTGTTAAAAGTATTTAGTACGAAATAATGTAACATATAGAATAAGGGTCCGATCTTTTGATTTTTTTAACTTGACTGGAAAATTTTCAACCATTGGATTAGAAAACAAAAGTTAAGATTTTCAACCATTGTTAATTTTTCATTTTAATTAATATTTAATTTGACTAATCAATTGGAAAAAACTTGTAGAATCCTCATACCCCATATTAAAATCAAGAAATGAGTTAGAATATAATTGAGTTTTGGGTCTACCCTAAGCATATTTATAATGATCACTTGTGTTGAACCCGAGTGAGTTTTTTACTCTAAATCTCTAGATGATAGGAGTTTCTCATTAAGAGGTTTAGATTTGGGGATATATTTGGCGAGAGAGAACGCGGGCCCGGTTGAGACAACGTATACTAGATTTCACGATATTCACAAATTTTTCACTCGGGGAAAAGAGACATGAGTAATGTTTTTGAGAAGGACACTAACATGTGGATATGTCAAAGTTAACCCCTAGAATATATATATGTTTCTCTAGAGCTAGATCCCAAGCTAGGTAGCTACTATATATATTTTAATTTCCTACGCCTGTGATTAAAGTCAAATTTTCACCGACTGTACACATTAAAAGCCTGTTCCTTTTAGCTTTTAAGTTCTTTCCATAATCTATCTAGCTTACAAAAACCCTACAAACACACTCACACTTACACACATGTATAACACCTTAATTCAATTCATGCCTAGTCTCTCTATATAAACACACACAATTAACTATCTATGACCCAACATAGACAAAACCATTTTTATTAATTGACTTGATCAGTTTTAGTCCCCTGGTCTCATCAAAATGGCTGTTTTTTGTACGGCAATAATCTTGGTTGGTTTTGTTGGTTTACTCATCTTGAACCATTTCTTGCCATTGTTGTTTGAAAACAAGAAACTTGGTGCTCTTCCTAGAGGATCTTTTGGATACCTCCCTCTTCTTGGTGAAACCCTCTCTTTTCTTAACCCTCATCCATCCACTTCCCTTGGCTCTTTTCTTCAAGAACATTGTTCTAGGTAACCTTAATTGATCATCAATTCATATATAATCATTTTGTAAAAACTTACAATAATAAGAAAGGTTCTAGCTTGTTTTTGTACATACACATTTATTAATAGCAAGAAAATATATATGTTGATCAATTAGACTACTCATATATATATATATGGATAAATTTTTTGTATTTTGATCAGGTATGGGAAAGTATTCAAGTCCCATTTATTCTTCTCACCAACAATAGTTTCATGTGATCAAGAACTCAACTATTTCATATTACAAAATGAAGACAAGTTGTTTGAATGTAGCTATCCAAAGCCCATTCATGGTGTTCTTGGAAAGATATCTATGCTTGTGGTTGTGGGTGATACTCACAAAAGGCTTAGAAATGTGGCCCTTTCTCTTGTCTCCACCATCAAATCTAAACATGATTTCCTTACATACATTGAAAATTCCACCCTCCAAATTTTGGATTCTTGGAAACACAAGACACAAGTCACCTTCTGTCAAGAAGCTAGAAAGGTTTGTTTCTATATATATAGTTTAGTTCATGTTTTTTTTTATTAAATAAGCATATTTTTTGTGTTAATTTTGTGTTAGTGATTGATTAAATGATAATCAATTTATATTTTTTTTTTCACAGTTTACTTTCAATGTAATAGTAAAGCAAGTCTTGGGGTTAACACCAGAAGATCCACATACTGCAAAAATTCTTGAAGATTTTCTTACTTTCATGAAAGGATTAATTTCTTTGCCACTCTACATCCCAGGAACTCCTTATGCAAATGCAGTTAAGGTTTGTATTTCACTAATTTTCTTTATAACATTATATATGCACATTTTTTCAATTTTACAATCTGTATAATATATAGTTCCCATGCAGTTTTGATCACATAATATATAGACTACTAGTCATTTGATGACATCAAAATGAAGTTGCACAACTTTTTTGTTTGTTTGTAATATGTAAAAATTTATACATTACAATTAATATACACATTTAAAAACTATATATATAATAAAAAATGAATTTTAAAAACATAATTATTATTGTTTGCATCATGCATTATCATCATCAAATATCATCTTGGTTTTGTAAAAGGAATAATAAGAGGCATGTACATGTGATGATGAATTAACTTTGTGTTGGTGTCTAACTTTACAGGCTAGAATCAGAATATCAGCAAGTGTCAAGCAAATTATAAAGGAAAGAAGAAGAAGAAATATTAATATTAATTCTACTCAACAAAAGGGGAGTGATTTCTTGGAGATACTCCTAGGTGTTGATACCTTATCTGATGATGAAAAAGTTAGCTTTGTTCTTGATGCTTTATTGGGTGGCTATGAAACTACCTCTGTTTTAATGGCCATGGTGGTTTATTTTGTTGCTAAATCTCCATCTACTCTTGAGCAATTGAAGGTATATATATTATGTACTAACATTTTTTGTGTTTGACTTTTGAAAGTCAAAGATTCTCTAGACTCGTGGATTCAAAGTTGACATGGATTTCTTTTACAAACAGTAAATATAAGAAGACATGGTATGTTGTTTTGTTGTTGAAGACTTGAATTGAAGTTGTAGAATTTTTTCTAGAACTTGAAAAGTCAAAGTGATCAAGTCTAATGTCATGTAATTTAATTGCATGTCTTTATAAAAGTCAATTTATCAGACTTTTTTAATTGTATTAACTTTTTTTTTTTTTTTGTCATTATGTGTTAATAATAGGTAGAGCATGAAAACATCAAGTGCAAAAAGAAGAAAGATGAATCCTTAAATTGGGAAGACTACAAAATGATGGCATTCACCCAAGATGTATAACTAATTTTCTTTATTTTTTTTATTTTTTTTATTAATAATGATATATCTAACACTTTAATTTTCAAGAGAAATAATAATTATTAACTGTGTTATTCTTTAAAACTCATCTTTTAAATAAAAATATGAGATCATTATGCAAAAGCTGTTGTTATTGAGATATATAATTAATTTCTTTGAATATTGAAAACATATATATATATATATATACATTTTTATTTAAAGAATATAATTAATCAAGTTGATTAGTTTAATGATGATGATGATGATGTCAATTATACCTGGTACTCACTTTGCTTTTGTTGATTGATTAGGTCATCAATGAGGCTCTTAGATATGGCAACATTGTCAAGTTTGTGCATAGGAAGGCACTTCAGGATATCAAATTCAAAGGTAAATATATCTATCTATCTATCTTTATTTGATTCTTGTTTGTCAGTCAAGACTAAATCAGCATAGGAAATTTACAAGTACGAGTAGTGATATATAAAGCTACATGTACTATAATAATAACTGTCTAAATCATAATTATACCATATACGAAGGTCAAAAAAATTTTCTACAACAATGATTCATGCATGCATGAGTCAATTAAAATTTATGTGCCGTTCAAAAAAAATAATAATAAATAAATAAAATTTATGTATTTTAACTTATATCTGTTATAATAATTGATACATGTAGTTTTGGTGTTTTTATTATATTACTATTATTATTTATTACTACTACTATTATTATTATTGTTGTTGTTGTCAAATACTGAAAATAGATATATCTTTTGTATTGTATCGTCAGATTATGTAATACCAGCAGGTTGGAAGGTCCTACCAATTTTAAGTACAGTTCATTTGGACCCATCTATTCATTCAAGTTCCTTGGAATTTCACCCTTGGAGATGGGAGGTAATATATATACTTCATCTTATAAAACGTTCTATCTATTAATTTCATTTAACTTGTAACTGGATCTTTTGTGTACTAACACATACACAAAAATCACAGACACGTACACTTGCATTTTCCGTATCAATAATCGATTGAGCTTGTAACTAATTAATTAAATGGAATAAAAATGAAAAACAGAAGCTTAGGCTTGAATGCTTGATGGTTAAGTACATTTCTTTCGGATATATGAATGCAACTATTTTATGATCTACTGTATAATTCTATAAGTACTTGGTCAATATATAGATACTACACTATTTATTTATTTATATATATAGGATCAAGATCAAAACGGCAAGAAATTTATGCCGTTTGGTGGTGGATCAAGATGTTGTCCGGGGTCTGAACTAGCTCGAGTAGAGGTTGCGTTCTTCCTTCATCACCTTGTCCAAACCTTTAGGTGATCTATCATCCTTGCTTACTAGTACTTAATCATTGAGCTTGTTATTTCAACAAATAAAATATATAAATCAAGACTTGATCAATTGCCAATTTTAACAATATAAGTTGGTAATGCAGATGGAAAGTAGAAGATGATGATGACCAACCAATTGCATATCCATATGTAGAGTTTCGAAGAGGTTTAGTTATAAATTTGGACCGTTTTGCTCTTTGAATCTTGCTATAGATTTTGGAAATGATCCATTTCTTGAGAGAATGATAATCCATCATCAAGAGTGCTTTTAAGTTGTATCTCTAGTGTTGTAGCATCTTCTTTTGTCATACTTTTCATTTTAATTTTTTACATTAGTTATTATATAACTCATCATAAATAAAAGTGATCTATGACATTAATATTGTACTAAAAACATAACAAGCATTTGCTTTATGTTCTTGTCTTTTTATTTGGGCACATCCCAAGGATAAAAACATGTGAAAGATGGAAAAAAGTATCATTTAGACATCATTGTTTATGTCATACGTACATATATCAATATATGACACTTTATGCACAATTATACAAATTATTTGACTACTTTATCTTGCTAAAATGAAGTCATGATAGTGTTAATTGGAATTTTAAAATGAAAGGTTAGGGGGAGGGAATGGTACCCGAGCCTTTAAACTTACCCAAATCATCCTCCAATCAAAACCTTTCAACTCACAACTACCCAAATTTACCCAATTCTTACCCAAATCCCATGCAATACATACCCAATTCATTAAACTTACCCAATTTTTTTTTCCATTTAAATTTAATACATATAATTAAAACCATATAAACATAAAACATAATTCCATTAAAATTAAAAAAACACAATACATAAATAATACTAAAATACACATAATAAAAACACAACACATAATAAATAGTAAAAAACATAAATATTACTATTAAATATTTTAGGTGGGTTGGATCGCCATTTTACAATCCCGAAGGTTCATTGTAGTAAGTTGTGTGTGAAATGAAAATTGGGAGAAGAAGATGATGATAAAATATTGAAGAAGATTGAAGAAGATGGTAAAAAGAAGATGATAAAATTAGTATGTTGTGTGTGAAATATGTGGTTGTGTATATAAATAAAGGGGTAAAAGTTTTTTTTTTTTTTTAAATGGTTGCATAGCCGTTTGAGGGGGGCCCCCACTTGCTTTCCAACGTTCGACTCATACCCGCACGTCAGCTTCAATACTCAAAATCATACCCGATTGATGGTACCCGACCTCTACCCGATGGCTTGAAATGGTGTAGCCGATCGGGTATGTCTAAACCAATCCCATACCCGAGATGTATTCCTTCCCCCCTTAGTATCACTTTTTTAGCAGGAAAATGAGATGGCCTAAATAATAAGATGAATACAAGGTACAATTACCAAATAAATAAATTTCAATAATAATAATCAAAAATTATTTTACTGAATTATTTTCCCACCCTCAAATCATATGGTCTTTACTGTAATGGGACTCCTCACATAATGCTTTCCATCTGACCATTTTAGCTGTCCAAAAACATAGTCCCTAACTCTCCTGCCCTTCTTAGACTTCAAAGTAACCTTAAAGCTTTTCTCTTCACCAATCCTTTCAAACTTCAAGCTCTTGGGCTGAACCACGACGGATATGCCAGCCGGTCTAAAGACTTGCGCCACGTAAGTGGCTGGTGAACCAACATTCTTAACGATTCTAGTCACCGTGATTGAGCCATTGAGGTTAGGCACAGTGATTGATGGATAGTTAAAGTTTGTTAGACTAATGTTCTTTGAAGGGCATGCATATGGTGATTCTGAGAACTTTTCGATTTGAGACTTGGTGTAACCGAGTGCACACATGAAGTCAAGATGATCAGTTGTGGTCAGATCATAAACAAGACCAGGGTCCATGGCTCTGTTTGGTTGTACATGTCCTGCTCCATAGCTAAATGGCGTCGCTTTAATGTGGGAGGCGTTTGTCATTGGTTTTATCTCATTGTCACGCGTTCTTGCTACATTATAAAAGTAAACAACAAAATCAGAACATTGTATGTACAAAGTAGTAAAAACCACACACTTATCATATCAAAGGTTATAGATTATACAAGAGTAGTAGGGTAATCTCACCAGTGGTCATGATAGCTGATCTAATTGCCGCTGGATTCCAGTCTGGATGTAGAGTTTTGAGTAGTCCAACAATACCAGATACGTGAGGGCATGACATGGAAGTGCCCGATACACAATTAAACTGAACTCTACGTGTATCAAAATCTTGATTTGTTGGTCCTTGTGATTCTGTGTAAGCAGCAATTATACTCACACCAGGTGCAGTTATATCAGGCTGAACATTTATAAAAGGGACAGCGATCAGGATAGTGCAACACCACCGAAATGTTACATAAGTTAGATGGTTGAGATGCTTTATATTACCTTAAGAATCTCTGGAGTTATGGTGTTAGGTCCTTTGGATGAAAAAGCTGCCATGAATGGAGCTGGCTTTGAGTCCAATTGAGTTGATGGATGTGTGATGTAAGCCATTGGCATCCTGTTGGAATCCATAGTTGTTGAATGACAAGTTGTAAAAGAAAGCATAAAGAAATTTGGTTTTTCAAGCATTTACACTATGCGGAGGCATGGAGAATGTTAGAGGTGTAATACGGGCAGATGGTAACAGGTAAAGATGATTTGTGATTAAACTAGTACTTTAGGTAAGGTCCAAACAGGGTAAATTGGGTCGACCCGGAACTACTTTATTGTCCAATGTTAGACTTGGCAGTAATTAATGCGCTAAAATTGATTACGAAAACTATATTATTACAACAATAATATAGCTTTCTGAATAAAAAGATATGAGGTTGTAGTATGCCTTACAAATTCAGTTTAGGTGACTGTCACATGTTTAACCCGTTTGACTCATTGGCCCGTCCCCTTTTTAGTTGATCTTTTATCTGACCCGTTTAATTTGTTTAAAAAGAAACAGATTTACCCACTTATAGGAGAATGAGTTTAAATTCCCACCTCTAACGAAAACCTGTAGGTGGCTTCTAATGAATGTCAAAATAAGAGTTGGATGTATACATTACTTGGTTGAATTGAGATAACGATAGACTGCAAGGCCATCTGTGTAAGTAATGTGTGTAGCAGGGAAGACATGAGGATCTGCAATAATCTCATTCCCTGAAACATCATTATTAGCAAGAACCATTCCAACTGCCCCAGCTAAAGCCGCTTCTTGACCTTTGTCGACCCTAGCATTATCTCCACGAAGACACACCAAGATTTTCCCTTTTGCCTTTACAGGATCCAATGAACCAGCCTTACAAAGCTGCCTGCATTACGAACACGAAAACCTTTAAGCTATAATCTTAAGCAATATGTCTCACTAATTTGTTTTACTTACGCGTCTTTAGCATCTGCATGGACTGCCTTGGCTTCTAAAGAGCTTATAATTGGAAATAATTTGTTTCTTGGCAATGCTTTAGCTGAAAGACTTTCACCCTGAAAGTCAGATTTGTTACTATCAACTATAACAATCTGTCTATGATTTATTAAAATGGTTATAGAAAGAACCGACCTTAAACCGCATCTTATTGCCCAAAACAGCATAACTAGGGAACTGGCGGTCTATGGTGCTAGCACCAACTGTGATTTGCCATGGGGCAATATTGGATACGGTTCCTTCATCGGGTCCTGAATTACCCGCAGAGCAAACTACGGCTATGCCATGCTTAACAGCATGAAAAGAGCCAATAGCAACACTATCGTTGAAAAAGGGAACTGCATCCCCACCAAGAGATACAGACAACACGTCTACTCCGTCCTGAATGGCCATATCAAATGCTGCTAATATATCTGCATCAAAGCACTCGTTTCCATTCACAGGTGGGAAGCAAACTTTATAAGCAACAACTCTGGCATTTGGTGATCCGCCTTTAGCTGTTCCATTCCCGTACCCAAATACACTAGCATCTGATACAAAGTTGCCTCCAGCTGTTGATAAAGTGTGGGATCCATGGCCTTCATGATCACGTGGCGATTCAAACGTGGAGTTTAGTGCTCCCACAACAGAAGCATAACCCTTGTTGAAGTATCTTGCTCCTATCAACTTCCTTCACATAGGAAAAGAAAGCATGAATAATCATAACATGAGTTTAACATATTAGCCTAGTTGGGCATGCCACCTATAAGCTAGATTATCATAGTGTGGAATAGTTATCATCATAGAGGTAAAAAATGAAAATTCAATACATTTTAAGAGCTCAACCACCAACTTTAGACAGAACATTATTAAAAAAAACAAGTTGGGAATGAACTATGGGGAAATAAAATGTTGTAGGAACCTGACCGATTACAGTGGAAGCTAGCATCTGCGCCATTTTGACAAACTCCTTTCCATTTTGTTGGAATTGGTCCCATCCCTTCATCGCTAAAGCTCTTTGACTCTGGCCAAACGCCTGCAGAAAAGGCTGGAAAGAGTTAGTATGATCAGAATAGAAGACAATGTGCATTGTATAATTTGTTGAACTTTGTGACCTAATAACAATGGCATGGTCAAATTACCATTGACTTTTTTGATATACTATAGTTAGTATATAATCTTAGAGCGAAACTTTACTATGTGATAATGGCAGTTATTTTATAACTAGAAAATCTAAAAAGTGGCCTTTGTAAAAAATTCATAAAATTTCCAATCTACTAGCTTTTGAAACTGAGACCAATTTAGATGCCAGTGCACAAAGCATGTGCACACATGATAGTGGCCAACAGGTAACAATTTTGCAGTATAATAGACCAAGTGCTTAAACTATCTAGATCAAATATGCTTGCTAATTTCAATCAATTATTACCTAGTGATCCCCACAACATAATCAATTGCCAATGCCATATGATGAACAAAGGGCCAGCTCAATCACCCAAATAATAGTGTATGCATATATTATTCCAAAAGTTAAGTTCTTTGGATGATAATGCACAATTAAGCCATTCGAGTAGCCAAAAAAGTCAACGATACCAAACGGAAGAAGTTAAAACTAAACTTTCTTGGAAGAATATAACTAATAGCCAGTTGTCTACAATGAGTAAATTCATATCACAATCTTCAACAAAAATGTTGGACAATTGGTTAGCAATAATCAAACAAACAAATAGATTAGAAAAAGTTTCTGAAACCTTTGTCTTGGTTACCAATACCATTAGTTAAACTACACTTTGGACCAATAATTAACATCACATAGACTATACTTTGAATACAAGTTATAACCTGACCTGTGTCAAGATTTGCTATGATAGTGTTTTCACCAAATCTAGCCTTCTTCCAGATCGAACCAGACGGAATTACGCCATTATCTTCAAGTCCCATGAAATCCCATGATCTAGTTGTATGCAATTTTCTACCTTTGTTCAAGAACACTGAGACTACAGTGGGATGGCCTGCATTAGATAATAATTCACACAATTGAATATACAGAAACAGAACCATCTTTACACTATAAAACAACAACAATGACATCACATTGGCCACTTACTGGCAATGTGGGCTGCTTCCTTATCTTCAAGCATTGCAGCAAAACCATTAATATGTCTTGTGTATGAGTAAAAGATAGCGTCTTTGGCCTTATCTTTACTATAAATCCAAATTATATACCAAAAAAAAAAAGTTATATATAATTGAAAACAGGCCATTTATTAGTTAATATATGCAGAAATGAGCGAATAGTCGAATACATTACCTTCCTAAACAAGAACCAAGAAACTCATAATGAGTATCGCGTACTCGGTTTAAATCAGTTGAAGTAGTAACATCATAGCCATGTGAATGAGCTCCCAAGTACACAACATATGACTAAAAGAAGAGAAAGAAAAAAGGCAAGACAAATTGTAATCAAAATTTTTTGAAAATTTAAATTCAGAAACATAAGTTAGTATCAATAAGTTGTTGATGCAATAATGGATGCTTACCCTTTTAGTAGCAAAGGTGGGTCTATACAAAAAAAGAAGAAATGTGAGGATGAGAAGATAAAGAGGAGTGGCACTACTTGCTCTCATTGTTGTAGTAGTGAAAGTAGTAGTACTAGCTTAGTGCCTTGACCCCTCCTCCTCCTCTGTTACCTTCTTTCACAGGATAAAATTTTATGAGCACATGAACATCCCTTTTGCTCAATCTTGGTTTCTATTTAAAGACTTGTGTTGTACAGCTTCAGTGGCCCAAAAAAGGCAATATATATGAAGTTTAATATATATATATATATATATATATATATATATATATATGTATATATTTTTCTAACCTTAAAACAAAAGGTTAAAAGATACAGCCTGGTGTGGTTAGTCTTCTTAAGACAATACAATGTTTCACCAAAACCCACATAAGCCTGTTAACTTATGATCATTTTATCTTATTTTAGATCAAAAAGAAAAGCCAAGTAGCTTTTAAAGGCATTGGACCGGATGAATAGTGTTTAAAAATATATACTTTCTGGCAAGTCTATATATATGAAGTTAATTAAGCTTCTCATAGGTTGGGTTCCTATATAAGTATTGTTTAATGAGCACATGGTTAACAAATTAAGACCAAGTTGTGTCAAAAAGCATCTTCATTTAATGAGATAGTAGTGATAATATAGTGGGTTTATAGATAGTGCTATATAATTTTTTGTGTTGTTTCAATACATGTAATGGATTCTAAACAATATCAATCTAGATTGTGTATTTTTAAATGTTGTGTCATCGTTAAAAAGTTTTTGGTTTAAAAGTTAAGTATTGCATGATGATATTTAACAAAATTTATGTTATCTACATTGTCACTAAATAGGACGAAGCGAAGACAAATTTTAAAGGGACAAATGACAAAACTATTGGTATGACATCAACTTTTCTATGGATGTTATATTGTGTGAAGTAGCAAAATATACTAAAATTTCGTTATTTGACACCAAAAAAGGTACATCACACATCAAAACCCCTTAAAAACTATTGATTACGTTGTACCTAAACGGTCTCCGCCCCAGCCCGATAAGGTTATATGCTATAAAGCATAAAAGACAAATTCTTTGATGCATTTTGTTGGTATGCATAAGATCGAAATAATAGTTGAAAAGGAAGAAATAAACAAGTGGTGGTCCAAAGCATTTTTAGTATGAGTGGTGCAATGTTATATAAGAAAGGGCCACAATGGAATTGAAGCAAGTCCTCTTCTTATTGCTTTAGGACAAAGATGACGTAGCAAGTGGGTTGAAATCCATATCCTCATGCCCAAATCAAGAACTAGCTAGCAAATATATATTTTTAATTATAACTGGGAAATTTGGACCCTGCGTTGCGGGGCCTCAGTTGTCTTGTTGAAACGCTTATATTATTTTGGTGTATTTGCTTCAACCATTTATTAATTAAAAATCATTTTGTCATGAATATGTTTGTTTAAAAGTGTGCAAGAAATCAAAAAGTAATTCGTAGTAGAAATCGAACGGGATATGATATAGCAAAAACATCAAGATATTAGTTGAGAGTTCAAGCGGATGCGATGTAATAAAATGTAAATAGTGGTACGACGTGTGACAGAAAAAGGTTACATGGCTCAAAAGGAAAATAATGTCCAAAAAAAACAAAAAGTAACCTGTAGTAGAAATTCCGTAAGGGATGCGATTTAGCAAAGTCTGAATAGTGGTACGGGGTGTGACATCAACAAATAGTAACTCGCCACGTAAGCGGGTTACTATGCAAAAAAATCTGTGGAAAAAATCAAGAATAACCGAAAGAGAAAAAAATATTAAAGGGCATGGCACTATTCATAGCCATGCCCTTTAATACCCGTTGGGCGACGTCGGTGTTTGAAGCATGTTGTGGTACTTACCAGGAAGTTTTTGGCTGTAAGAAAGTTGGTTAATGGTGGAAATGTGTGTTTAATTGTAAAAAAAATATATATATAAAAAAACAATAATTGGAAAACAAATAAAGCAAAAATGTAAAAAATTTGTAAAGTAAAAAATGTTAGAAAGCCAAAAAAAGAAAAAAATTCAACAAAGTGAACTAAATTAATACCCCAGATCATCAAATGTAAAAGGGCAGGGTTATATATGTAAAATTTAGAGAGTTGAAAATGTAAAATCTGAAAAGGTTAAAAAAAAAACTAAAAAGTGGTGTTGGGAGACTCGAACCCACGCCCTTTACACCAAAGGTGGAGCCTAAGTCCAGCTGATCTAATTCAGTTTTTTGTTATTTATCTCATTTAACAAATATATATGTCTAATGTTTATTGTATAGAAAAAAACAAAAAAGTACTGTTCATTAGCTTCGGCTTTAATGATATTACATTAGCTTCGGCTTTAATGATATTGAAATGAAATTAAAATGGGGAACTTAAAATAATGGTTAGATAATATATGTTTGTGGCCATGAAGATATAATCTTGATTAATTCTGCCGTTTCCAATATTGGGTTCACACACAACGTATAAAGTCAACTTAGATCTAAAAAACCTTTATCGTCAAAGATACGCGAGTGGCCATGGATCGCTGGCTCGGCCCAACCGGTTTAATCTAAGACCATCTCCATTCACAACCCAATCGACCGACACTATTCATTAAAATATTATTTCTCTTTCTTATATTTACCCAACCAACTAAAACCAATTTTTACACTCCCATCAATAACCAACCAAACTATTTTTTAAATATATAATAATGCTTTAATAGTTAATATTTCTTTTATTTTAAATATGTTATAAAAAGTGAAATACTTTTTATATAACAACAAATTTTTTCATATTTGTTAAGGGAAAATAAAAAGATTAAGAAAATATAGAGTAGAGAGTGAATAATATTATGCTAAAAAGAAAAAAAAATTGTAATCAATGTATAAAAAATTTTGTAGTATACATTAGACTATATATAACCTATGAGGCCATGCAAGTTAAATGTAAAGTAAAATATAAAAAGCAAAGATAGATATATGATATATGTGGAGCAGAGAATGAGCCACGTCAAAATGTGCTTGTCATGAACATCAGTCGTCTATACCACTTGGTTGGTCACAAATTGTATTAAATAATATTATTATGTTACTTTATATCCGACCGACCAGCTCATTTTCTATGCGACGGGGATGGTCTAAGAGATGAAACATTAAGGAATAAGAATAAAAAAAATTATGGTGCGAGTGTTTGATTCATTACTTTTAATATATTGACGCACAAATACGCTCTAGTGCATCATTTAAAAAATTGAAAATGCTTTTAATTTTCCATTTTTAATTTTCTTGGAAAATGTAAGGAGTTTTCCATCTTTAAAAAACAAATGAAAATTTTGAAAATGCGTTTAAAACTTGAAAATGAAAACAATTGAGGTTTTCAAAATTTAGAAAACGGAAAATGAAAAGTAGAAAACAATAAAAAATGATTATCTAATTTTCCATAAAAAAGTGGAAAAACAGTGTTTTTTGTTTTCATGAAAAACATTTTTGAAAACTATGATTTGAACGCGTTTTCTGTTTTTCATGTTTTCTTGGAAAACAAAAACAAAAAATAAAAGGTGTTTTCCCCAACTAAACGTACCCTAATGTAAAATATGTGCACTAGATATTTAGATGCATATCAACATCGTATCTTTCTTACCGAATCATGTTAATATTTTTTAGTATAATGTTCATTATGTTATGTGTTACAAAAGTTTGAAGATACAGACTTATACAAAATCATGTTAATATTTTTACCGTCCCTTTTGGCGGTCTTGATTTTTACTTATAAGTTATATATGAATGTGGTTATATAGTTACTCCGTATATCTTATTTTTTTAATTTTTTTAATCAACAAGTTAGTAGTTAATAGTTATCATTCGAGACATCACTGCAACATCCAATTGGAATACGCGGAGATCGAACCACGGATGCATTGAAACCCAAGACTGTAAAAAACCCCCAATAATCCACTCTTATAAATGTCAAAAGTGAATTTGACTCTTGATGGATTTCTCTAAGTTCTTTTATGTTTATGACACCCTAAATACTATTTATTGTTCCCAACATTTTAGAGAAATTGAACAGTCACAAATGCTTTTTTTTCCTCTTTAATTTAATTTAATCGGTATCTGTCTGTATACATTAGAAAACATACACAAGAACCTACACACGTTCTCTAAGGGTTTGTTTTTTTGTTTTTTTTTTCAACTAGTGATTCTTGATTTTTAGTCACAACTAGAAAATTGCAATGTGTATTGTCTCAATACAAAATTCATGATATTCATGCTGTATAAAGGTTCTAATATTATATCTGAAAAGTGATCATACTATTTATATTCATATCCAAATATTAAAATCAAATAATTAAGATACTATGCCAAAATGTTCTATAACGCAAGTAGCTATATTCAAATTATTGAAACGAGTTTAGGTAAAAGTAAGTTCTCAGTTTCTCATTATGGTGAAGAATCATTACAACTTACAAGGAATCATAACTTTTAATAAAGGACCTAATTTTTTGATTTGTAATGTCTTTTTATAAGTTCAAACGAGTTTCTTACTTTTACTTTTTAAACAAGTTTTCAATTCTTATTCAACTAGTTTACGATAAAAATTATTTTTCATATAAACCACTAAAAAATTTGTAATTCTAAAAATTCAAAACAAAATCTGCAAACTAAGCTCAATCATAAGATAGACTAAACCTTCCCACAATCTTATACGTAAACAATTAATGGTATACTTTCTATCATTATTTGTTTCTTCTTTTGCTTTTCTAAAAAAACTCATAATGTAATTCTTTCTTATGATATTTGACATTAGCGGAATAGCCTTAGCCTTTTCCAGTCAAAAATGCACGTATTGTAATCGATGTTGTCGCTAAAGAAAGTGACGGGTGATGAAAATTTGATGATGTCACATAACTTTTAATCATGAAATCTTCATTGTTTATAATTAATGCATAGGGTAGCACGACCAGGAAAAGGTCAACCCGACCAGGGGCATTAGCGGCGATGTCGCCGCTAATACTCTGTTACTGACGGGGGCCCGCTAATATTCTGTCAGATTAACCGTTACTGACATGAGGGCCCGCAGTATTAGCGGCGAATGCTGCCTGGTCGGGGTTTGACTTTTTTGGCCTGGTGGGCTTACGCTCCTCAATAATTAATTATGACAGAATATTTAAAGATTATAAGTAGGTAATCATAACTTTTTTTTAATATAACTGTTTGATTATAAAAAAAAATGAGTAATTATAGTTATCATAGTTTAATCCACATAATAAGACAAATACATTCACTTTTAATAAAATAGATTAAAACGGTTTTGAAATTTCATTGATGTTAATTTGGTGTCCTTAAATTAAACACGAGCAAACTTTAAAGTATTGTATGTATCAACGTTTATCTGTTGGATTAGTAATCGTAATAATAGAGGTAGATTAACGGGGCCCTTATGGCTTACTAGCCTTATGTACCTTATGAAATTTGTTGTTGTTTTCCGTTTCTGGTCGAAAAATCTTTTAAACGGGATTTTCTTGGCACCTGTTAAGAAACATTAAAAAAACTAAAAAAATCTATAAATAACGGGAAATGTATTTGATACGTATTAATGAAGTGTGGAATTTCCGTAACACTGAGCTTACCTATTACAGAGAACTATGTATATAACAGTAGAAATTGACAAGAAAACTGTTGAAGGTAACATCATGATTGTAGGAATCTATCATAATGACTAGAGATTGGGGACTATATGACTATATCCTCCAAGTTTGAATACCATATTCTTTTTTCCACTTTTATGGCATGCAAGGTTGATAGATACATACATAAATAAAAGAGTAAGTGAATAGGTACATTAAAATTAGGTAAGGATAAAATAAATGGTTTTGCTAAATGAAGCTCCAAGGGCTTTTGTTAAGGTGCATTAAATGGTTGTACACTTATCATAAAATTCAGGGGTGAAATTTTAATATGAAAAAGTACAACTTTTTTATGCACGTTAATTGAAATCCTAAGAGGTTCATTTAATATTTTCCTAAAATAATATATAAATAGGTGTGCTAAAACTTGAAATCAATAAAATAATTTTGACTTTTGACTATTTATAGTAAAATAAAAAAGCCCAAGAAACATATCAGGGGAAGGAACCATGTTAAAAATCATTATGTGATCCCAATGTAGGCCACTAAAGAGGAGTCCTTCCTTCCAAAGTACTCAAAGATATCATCATAATCATATAATATATAACCCACAAAAGGCCCAATAAGTTCAAGATTTCAGCATGAAACTATGGATAAATCTTGAAACTCCAAAAGTTGAATTGATTGGTTGCAAATCCCATCTTATAGCTCCACGAAACATATTTGAATAATCGACGATATATAAGGTAACAGATGTCGAGATAAAATTGGAAATTGAAAGATAGTGGCAAAGTGGTAACATTTCATTTTCCCATCAGTAAAAGGTAATTGATATGGACCATTCAGTTAAAAGAATGTCAAACATGAAAGCAATAGTTTTGGACAACACTATTTTCTACACTTTTATTCTCCCATATCCTAAAAGCCTAATTTCCTCCCCATTTTCTACCGGGTAATGGCGTATAAAAATTTTAGGTAGTGCATATATCCTCGCCCATTTTCTATGCCTCATTATTTTTATCATCAGAAATTTTCGATTTTCAATATTGTCGCAAACTAATTGATCTCTCTTGAAAGTCAGCTTAGTATAGTTGGCAATGCAAGTTGTGCATGTTCGTTTTGTTGCATTGTGACTCTAATGGTTGCCAAAATGGTTTAGTCAGCACGGGTGTCTAAACTGAACTCTTGTAAAAGAAAAATTAGAAGTATTGCAAAGGGCGTAAAAAATGAACCAAAAAAACCAGACCGAACTGTGTGATCCAAAACCGAAACCCGAAAAACCGGTGTACAACGGTTCAGTTACAGTTTTAAATTTTCATTACCCGCGACTAACCGAATCGAACCAAATTTCGATATATGCCTACATGTAGTACGTACATTAATCATATACGTATATAAAAACATATGTATTACATGACCGTCTGTTCGTCTCTTAGTTTTTAGAGTTGTACAAAATCTTTGCAAGTGGAGGTCTTTTCTTAGACCTAGTAGTAAGACGTCGGTTCGGTTCAGTTAACCAAAAATTTTGGACCTCATAGTAGGACGTCTGTTGAAGGTAGCTTTAGACATGACCGTCCCTTAGTTTTTAGATTTGTACAAACTTTTTACAAGTGGAGGTCTTTGAAACAAGTACAAAAAAATGTGTAAAGCCAGAAAAAGTAAAAACAAATTAAATGATACTCCCCCGTCCTACGAAACTTATACACTTTTAAAATTTTTAAAGTCAAACTTTACGAACTTTGATCATAAATATTTTTATTTGTGTTATATAATATTTGATGAAAGTTATATGAATTGATAGTGTTTTAGATATGTGTTTCATTGGTATAACTTTCATCAACTATTATATAATACAAATGAAATATTTATAGTCAAAGTTGGTAAAGTTTGACTTTAAAAGTAGACAAGTTTAGTAAGACTGATGGAGTAAAATAATTCAGGAAGCTCACTTATTTAATTCGTCAAATTATATAATTAGCAGTTTGAAGAGCAATAAACTAATCTTATGTATATGGGCTTTATAAACTTAAAAAGCTCATTTCTTAAGATATATAAAATGTATGTTATTAGCATTGGTTTTTTTAAAAAAATCAATAAGCTAAACTCAACACTACCTCTTTCAATGTGTTACAATAATAAAGTTATGGTTAATAATCAATTTACTTATAGCATTAAAAGGTATCAAGCTTATACTCATTTCCTAGTTAGATACTCATCTTTTATTATCACCATTTAAGAGCTTCAACTTTTATATATGATATTTAGTGGTTTATGAAGGGTGTATATGAAATTAACTCTATTTTGGTTCGCTTGGACATAAAATTAAAAGATTTATTGATAGAAAAACTAAAAACTAGAAATGATTGTGTAAAATAAATATGGAAATTTAAAGGAAATAAATAATATAGTAATTTTCTACTTGTACACTTTATATTTACAAAATAGCTTGTCAAATGTGTAAGAGCAACCTAGAGGGGGAGTGAATAGGTTGTACCCGATTTTTAATTTGGTTTACAAAACTTTTTGATTAGTAATCAATCTTAACTTACTAGTTACAAAACTTGCATGATTTGAACAACAAAGAAGTTAACACTTGTAGCTATAACAACCAATTGAATCCTTGAGAAGCAAATATGATAACAAGATAATGAACAATAATAAGAAGATAAGGGTAAGAGAGTTTATCACCACATGAACACCACGATATATAGTGGTTGGGGTCGGATGTTAACTAATCCGCCTTAATCCACTCCTCGATTCACAATCGAGATTTTGTAGCACTATCTTTCTCCAAAACCGGTGGAGAGTCCGCAATACAATCTTGACACTTCAAGATGAACCAACAATTCCTAACCACTAGGAATTTACCAAGTCTTGACACTTCAAGACACACCAATGATTCCTAACCACTAGGAAATCTTCAATTCTTGACACTTCAAGATGAACCAACAATTCCTAACCACTAGGAATTTACCAAGTCTTGACACTTCAAGACACACCAATGATTCCTAACCACTAGGAAAACACAAGATCTTGACACTTCAAGATATAAAGTTTCCTAACCACTAGGAAAACACAAGCTCTTGACACTTCAAGAGAATACACAACAATCACACTCACTAGTGTAATTGAATACACAATTTGTAGGCTCTCAATATTACACAAATATTATCCTCACTACAAATTTGACACTCTTGCTAATAATCAATGATATAAGATTTGTATGATAAGAATATGATATTACTCAGGTTGTAGAGGCAAGAGGTGACTTCCAAAAGCAACCAAGTCTTGAATATATAGCCAAATCATCTTTTCTAGCCGTTTGACCCGGACGGCTCATAACTGAGGCCGTCCTCCAGGGCACAAGAGCCGTGCCATAAACAAGAGCCGTGCTATACCCCACAAAAAACCTTGTATTCCTCCCATGTTGTCTCTACCATAAGCAAGAATAATCCCATGTTTGTGTTAGCTTGAAGGAAGAGAGGAGAAAGGAGATGATATGCTTTCTCAAAGTAGAAGTGTTTTGGGAAGGGGGAAGTCACAAGATAATGTATGATAATGAGAAAGATATAGTATAATTTCAAATATATCTCCAAAAACCAGATCTTGACCAACCCAATTTTGACTCTTACTTGATTTTGACTTTTATTGACCTTCAACACTTAGACAAATTTTTGGCCTTCAATTTTGGTGAAAATTCAAAGTGTTTAGATTTGGAATATGACAATTACAAACACCTTAGGATGATAATATAACACTTAGGAACAAGTATCGGGTCATGAACTTATGTAACAAGCGCTCAGAAAATCGCATCAAAATGGACAGAGGAGGGACGACCTTTGTTCCAGCAAGAGCCGTCCTATGAGGCCGTCCCCTGAACTGGAGCCGTGCTCATTTATACTTAGAAAATTTTCCACCCTCAAATTTGACGAAAAACGAAAGTTGTTATTTTTGAAATTTGTCATTTGTAAACATCTTAGAATATCAATATAAGGTTATGGAACAAGTTTGGGGTCACGGAAATGTGTAACGAAGGCTCGGTGAAAAACTACCATTCGGGACAGAAGCGGACGGCTCTTGCAGACACAGAGGCCGTCCTCAAGAGCCGTCCTCATATTAAGAGCCGTCCCCAGGTTTTACGACGAAATGCTACATTAAACTCAAACTTGATGTTTTCATCGTTTTTGGTTCGGAATTAGCGTATGTATGCCCAAAACATTATTTATACCATTTTACACATTCCATATATTGTTATGGCACGCCACACATTGATCGACGCTATAGATAGTGCTACTTTGCGTCTTTGATAATCGTTTTTAAGAAGGATTTTCAAGCATGTAAGAATATACGTATGATCAATTACATTTAACACTATTTTCTTGTGGTATGTTCTCAATCATCATCAAAACTAAGGAGTGCATTATAAATGTTATAAATCTATTAAACCATGTATGCACCAACAATCTCTCCCTTTTTGATGATGACAACAATATACCACATGTAGGTAAATGTACTATATAATTGATCATGTTAACTACATAACATACCTACATGCTTCTCCCCCTTTGTCGAATCAAAAAGAAGGGAAATAGGTATTAGAGCCTAGGTTTCGATCCGTGGAACATGTGGGTACCTAAAGATAGCTCCCCCTTGAAAGTTACCTACCGACAAGAACCACAAGCAAGCAAACCACAAGCATACATGCATTTGTATCTATATATATAAGAAGCACATACAAGTATGAAAGTGATAGAAGCGCAATACACATATTCAATTAATGACACCGATGTGCAAATAAGTCATAAATCATGAAGCATGGATCAAGATATCATACTAACACAACACATTTAGAGGCAAGTGAATATGCATAGAAGTATACATGCAATAATATTTTACCTCCCCCTAGATTGTAGCTCCCCCTCAAATTATACATCAATCGTAATCGTCACAATTCATTTAGTACACTTTGGTGGACAAGTCTCATATAAGGAAGACGAAAATGATTTTGATCATACATTTTAGGTAATGATATGCCAAGGTCCCACAACATTTGCTTCTCGTATTTTGTTTCCCTCATATTAACATATTATCGCATCAAATTACGAAGGGTTCATATAAGTAAATGGAGAAGCCAATTCGTTTTCAAATATGAGCACAATGCATGAATTGTGTTTTCAAACTATATCCCATTATGACAATTATTTCTTTATAGAGATTCAAGGTTCAAGTATGACATGACCACGTTTTCAAATATGTGCACAATTATTTCTCAATATATTTTCAAGCATGTACATGATCAACAATGTATGCACCAAGATAGATTTTTACATATGAGACACGTGGCAATTACATTATGCTTAGATACTCACTTTTCTTGATTGTTAAACCAAATTTTCTTTTATGAAGTATGCAATCAATAAAATATGGGCAAACACATTGTTTAAAATTCCTTGAGTCATCGAGGTATGCACCACTTGTAGTTTTGACATATAAGCATAGGGCATATGCACTTGTTCATGTATAAGAATACGTTCTAGACATAGCCACATGAATATTTTATCATTTAAGCACACTAATACACCTAGTCATATAGTGGCAATCATTGTGTAGGTCTACAATCATTATCTTGATCTTCATAATAGTTCATCGTATTCTAGCACAAGGTAATATTGGCTCACTTCTAATCGATTTAGCATGTTAATTCATGTACACTTAGTTCAAGAGCTTCTAGGCATGAAATTAACACACATTTTGCAATTAAGGCATGTAGTTGCTATGAATACTGTAGATACCAAAGATAATTCATCTTAAAGAAAACTTCGATGTGTAATTCTATTAATTAATCTTATTTGTACTCAATTCTCTTACACATGCTAAGACTCTTTATGCATCAACTTTGTTCACATTTTAACCGCAAATGATTGAGCATGCAACCTAAATATAACATTTTAATACAAGAAGGTGTATAAGGACTCATTCATACACGGATGCTTAGCACATAGCACGATTCATTCATGTTGATTATCAATCTCTATTAACAAAATGATATCATTCACAATTCACTTTGACAATCAATTAAACAATTTGGCAATTCACCTACTTATGTGCTTCATTCAAGTTAATAAGGTCTATCGGTCTATTTCTTAATTCACCAATTAATTATTATTAAAAACCTCATGGTTAATTATCTATGAATTTTCAATACAGACACATGAAAGCATTTTACCACTTTTTATCACAAACCCTTTTTAACACATGAGTTATAATTCAACCATTTCCCTAAAGTATTCATATCGTCCCAAAAACTAATTTAGAAGCATCATTTATCATGTACTGTCGCCATGTAAGTCACAAAATTGGATCACATATAAGGAAGATATTTCGTTTGAGCATGGTACATATGTGATTTAGACAATTTACGCATGTGATCATGCATGTGATTCAAATTATCATTATCCATCATGTATCATGGATATTTTTAGTATACTCGGTGTGACTAGATGTGTGCAAATATTTTGACATATTCACAACCAATGAGCACATAACCATGTTACATGTGATCATGTTATTATTTCAAGTCTCATATAATACAACATGTTACATCTAGGACTTGATCATCAATTTTAGAAATAATTACCAACTTTGGATTCAAACACATATTCCCAAATAAACCCTAATCTTTGAAATAACGAATTGAAAGAATTAAAGTTGAATGCCTAAAACTTACCTTGAGAGTGAAAGAAGAATGAAAGGATTGAGAGAATGAATCAAGCACACTAATTGAGAACCCTAGATTTTTGATTTAGAAGATTTTGGAGAATAAAGATTGGGAATCAGTTGTGACTCAAGAAAGGTAAGGGAAGAGGGAAAAGATACTGTAGAGATAAGGTTAGGAGCGTAAAAGTTGATTTCCTAGAGATTACATTTATTTCACAAAAATGGCTGAGATATATATAGCACGAATTTAGTTAGAGGCCGTCCAGGAGCTTGGGACGACTCTTGTTGATCCAACGGCCGTCCAGAGGAAACGGACGGCTTCAGTACGCAGCGACCGTCTAGAGTGAGAGGACGGCTCCAGTAAGCGACCGTGCTCATCAGAATTGCACAAAAAACATACCACTAAGATAACGCATCACAATAGTTTTTACAAACAACATTTAATAGTTGCTTATTTCCAACGAGATTTTCATGTTATTGTAATCGATATAGTTGAACACCCTAAGCATTATGTGAAATACTTAAACACATAGTTGACAATTAAGTAAGTATCTTGAAAAATGTTTCTTCACTTGGATTTCATCCATTCAATTATCTTTGAATGCTACCATATGAGCAAGAAGTTTTTATCTATACAAATGAAAGTTCAAACATGGATCATGATGATGATTGATGATGAAAAGTCATATTTGTTACACACAATCATCAAGTTCCGTTTTTCTTGACTTTATAAAAATCATAAAGTAAGTACCAAGTCAAGATTTTCCAAGAGAGACACATTTTCACATGTTAATGAAATATGCTTATGTACGATAGATGATCATATTATAGTTTAAGCGTTCAATCAAACTTACAATTTAACATGTAGTTTTAAATATTCAAGCTTAACGTCTCTCATGTATCATTTAAAGATACCCGTATCATGATGCATAATTTTGATATTCTCACATGTTTCAATCATTCACTCATATGATAGTTTTCACATAGCATATTTGTCATCAACACATTATGATCTAGCTCTAGTGTAACTCTTGTGTTTTTCCACCAAATGTTCCATATGTTAGGTCCATTTTTATTCTAACCACAAGTAAGTTATTTACCTATAACTTATTTAACTCACACTATACATTAAAGTAGTTGAGCCCAAGAATGACACATGTTTGGTTTACACACCACTAAGGATTGTATATAATCTTTTATGACACCCTTTTAATCTAATCATTATTTGAATGAGTATTCAAGACTTATTTCAACCTTGAAATTTTTATCCAAAACACACACAAAGGTTTCTAAACCAACTAGTTTTGAAGAAACCACAAACATGGCTACTTATTCAATTTTTGCGCACAAATGAGTCGAGTGACCTTTTTTAAGCAAACGCAACGTATATAATTCTTAACTCTTTTAGTCAAAACTTGTTTTAATGTACATCTTCATCATGTAGTCAAGTCAATCCACAAATTTTCAATTAGTTTTTCATGCAATGATTAATACTACTATAATTCAAGCATATATATATACTCATTGTAGTAAATATCTTGGAAACATGCAAGGCTTATGTGGGTCACATAGTGTATCACATATATGTCAAAACATGCATGCATTCATATAGTGTCCTAATGCCATGCAATTTTCACGATATGCAATTTTTAAAGATTTTCTAGTCACAATTATCCTCAAGACTTTTAAAGTTGTCACACATTCAATATTTTGGTGAAGTAGATATACATATCAAGGTATGGTCACCAAGTATTAGTTTCAAGAACAATGTGTGTTTTGTAGCATTCTAGCTCTAAATTAATTCTCAAGTCTTGTCGATTAACCTCACGTGTGTTGAAATACCAATCAACGCAATCGCTTTCACTTAAGTTTACATGACACCCCACAAGTATGCATGTTGAAGAAGAACACTTTAAACATGGAAAATCCTTAAGCACCCAAAGCCATTTTTAAAGTCTAGTATTTCTACTTTCTAGTGAAACAATTAGTTTCCATAACACAAGGTCAATTAAAATTTATGTGTTCACAAAATAAGCACAAGAGTTGTTTTACGCATTTTTACACTAAATGCTCATAATTCTTTTTAGTGATTTAAGACTCAAAATCCAAACACCAAATCTTGTATACTTTATCAACATATTATAAACAACATAATTGGTTTGTTTAGCTTATGCAATTCACACAAAATTTGAAGATAATACAACCCCCACACAAATTCATTTAATTTCACATGAATGCACACTAACATATTAATGAACACAAATTTCATAAACTAAAGATAAATTACTCCGTAATTCAAAGTGGACTTAGCTTGCTTAGCTCGGTTTTGATCATTATGCTCGTGTTGAGTGTGTGTTGCCTCTTGTAATGTTTTCCACCACACTTCATCTCCATGTGAGCAACCATCATTGATTCATGCCTTTTGAATATGGATTGCAACACATACCTATATTCCAAGACCAAACTTGCTATCCATTTGGTACCCATCTTTTCATGGGCCCAGGATTGTTAGCATAAAAAATTCCTACCTTTACCCATTTTTGTACGACCCGTTTGTTATGAAAACTTTTACTTGATCTTTTTGTGTAAATATCGTTTTCTTCACAATAGTTGTAAAAGCTCATATGTTGTTCCAATGCAAAAAATTATGATCTATGAACATGGGAAAATTTTTCATAGAGAAACCAAATTTAAAATCTTCCATTTTACTCTAAAACGATTTTTGAAACAACATCAATAGTTTCTAAAAATCGATTTGTAGAGCCCCGCTATGATACCAATTGTAAGTGCAACCTAGAGGGGGGGTGAATAGGTTGTACCCGATTTTTAATTTGGTTTACAAAACTTTTTGATTAGTAATCAATCTTAACTTACTAGTTACAAAACTTGCATGATTTGAACAACAAAGAAGTTAACACTTGTAGCTATAACAACCAATTGAATCCTTGAGAAGCAAATATGATAACAAGATAATGAACAATAATAAGAAGATAAGGGTAAGAGAGTTTATCACCACATGAACACCACGATATATAGTGGTTGGGGTCGGATGTTAACTAATCCGCCTTAATCCACTCCTCGATTCACAATCGAGATTTTGTAGCACTATCTTTCTCCAAAACCGGTGGAGAGTCCGCAATACAATCTTGACACTTCAAGATGAACCAATAATTCCTAACCACTAGGAATTCACCAAGTCTCGACACTTCAAGACACACCAATGATTCATAACCACTAGGAAATCTTCAATTCTTGACACTTCAAGAATTTGCCCAACTCTAACCACTAGAGTTTTGTTTATACCCAAATGATCTCGACACTTCAAGATATAAAGTTTCCTAACCACTAGGAAAACACAAGCTCTTGACACTTGATATGACCAATTTATAGCAATCGCCCACATCATTATTGGCCTTTTTATTAAGTGTTTTTAGTCGATTTTGTTTGCATGTGGCGCATTTATGGTGTTTGTTAGTGGTTTCAGGCTCTAAACAGGTTACGCGTTCATTTGACACATTTTCGGATGATTTAACGGCCTAGAAGTTGTTTTGTACGATCGAGAGTTGCTAAGGTGAAGAGATTGGAGATTTGTTGCAAGTGTTCAAGAGTTGAAGAGAAGGTTTTGGATCAGAATATTTGCACTGCGCCGCAGTGGGAGGAAAGTTGCCCCACTGCGCCGCAGTCACCCTTTGTCAAGATTCCAGGAGTTTTCCACTGCGCCGCAGTGGGAGCGCACCATGCCCACTGCGGCGCAGTGAGTGCACGGGGAGACCAGGGCTTCAGCCCTTTTGCACCAGATTTGGGGAGGTATAAAAGGAAAAGAAAACCTAATTTCATTTTTATCCAAGTCTTTCTTTCTAGGAGCTGTTCCACCAAAAGTCTTTGACGGATCATCGAAGATTTCATCGTTTGATTCATTGAAGATTCAAGAACATCCATCTAGATCGTATCTAATTTTCTGTCTTGCAATTTATATTCAACAATCATTGGTACAATATGATTTCTTTCAATTTCTTTGTTGCAATTCAATTTAGTATGATTGGCTAAATTTCTAATCATCCACTTTGATGAAACTTGACAAATGATATGATTGCAATATTTTAATTCAAGAGTTGTTTCAATTATCGTTGTGTCGTGATCTTTATCAATTAATTCCTTGCGATTTATTCTTTTGACGTTGATGGTCTATGTGTTCATCGTTAGTGGTACTAGGTGAATACGTTTATCGTTTCAATTCGATTGTCTATGGTCGATTGTCACCGGTTCATGGTATGACGGTGAATGTCAAATCTATAATAGGAGTTAATTGGTAATCGTGTTTAGAAACGGTTGGTGGTACCACGTTTTCATTCACATAGGCATAATTGGTAATTGGATAATCAAGCAAACTAATTGTTGGGGAGATTTTCTAGGCTTTGGTGGTACCGGCTTGGGTAATTTAACTAGCAACTTTGGTGTTTGGGTTATTTGTGAGCGGTTGGTGGTACCACGCGAGCATTTTATCCTTTCACGATTATCTTGTCAATTCTGAATAATTTGAACTTTATCGTGTGCAATCATAACTGAAGTCAAGTGGATTCGAAGTGGATGATCTTTATTCATATTGTTTGAACTTTCTTCACTTTTAATTGACTTGTTATTTCAATTTCTTTAATTTATTATTGCTAAGTTGAGGTAGCAATTCGGCTACGGTTCCATCCTTCTCCCAAAATCACTCTATCTGACAACTATTTCAAAACCATTCCCCGTGTTCGATCCTGGACTTACCTTCTAGCTATACTATATACGAACGGGTCCACTGCCCGCAAGTGTGTAGTAGTCAGTTTTAGGGTATTTCTTGTTTTAAATTTTTAAACTCGATTTCACACATCAACACTTCAAAAGAATACACAACAATCACACTCACTAGTGTAATTGAATACACAATTTGTAGGCTCTCAATATTACACAAATATTATCCTCACTACAAATTTGACACTCTTGCTAATAATCAATGATATAAGATTTGTATGATAAGAATATGATATTACTCAGGTTGTAGAGGCAAGAGGTGACTTCCAAAAGCAACCAAGTCTTGAATATATAGCCAAATCATCTTTTCTAGCCGTTTGACCCGGACGGCTCATAACTGAGGCCGTCCTCCAGGGCACAAGAGCCGTGCCATAAACAAGAGCCGTGCTATACCTAGAACATCACAAAAAGCCTTGTATTCCTCCCATGTTTTCTCCATCATAAGCAAGAATAATCCCATGTTTGTGTTAGCTTGAAGGAAGAGAGGAGAAAGGAGATGATATGCTTTCTCAAAGTAGAAGTGTTTTGGGAAGGGGGAAGTCACAAGATAATGTATGATAATGAGAAAGATATAGTATAATTTCAAATATATCTCCAAAAACCAGATCTTGACCAACCCAATTTTGACTCTTACTTGATTTTGACTTTTATTGACCTTCAACACTTAGACAAATTTTTGGCCTTCAATTTTGGTGAAAATTCAAAGTGTTTAGATTTGGAATATGACAATTACAAACACCTTAGGATGATAATATAACACTTAGGAACAAGTATCGGGTCATGAACTTATGTAACAAGCGCTCAGAAAATCGCATCAAAATGGACAGAGGAGGGACGACCTTTGTTCCAGCAAGAGCCGTCCTATGAGGCCGTCCCCTGAACTGGATCCGTGCTCATTTATACTTAGAAAATTTTCCACCCTCAAATTTGACGAAAAACGAAAGTTGTTATTTTTGAAATTTGTCATTTGTAAACATCTTAGAATATCAATATAAAGTTATGGAACAAGTTTGGGGTCACGGAAATGTGTAACGAAGGCTCAGTGAAAAACTACCATTCGGGACAGAAGCGGACGGCTCTTGCAGACACAGAGGCCGTCCTCAAGAGCCGTCCTCATATTAAGAGCCGTCCCCAGGTTTTACGACGAAATGCTACATTAAACTCAAACTTGATGTTTTCATCGTTTTTGGTTCGGAATTAGCGTATGTATGCCCAAAACATTATTTATACCATTTTACACATTCCATATATTGTTATGGCACGCCACACATTGATCGACGCTATAGATAGTGCTACTTTGCGTCTTTGATAATCGTTTTTAAGAAGGATTTTCAAGCATGTAAGAATATACGTATGATCAATTACATTTAACACTTATTTTTTGTGGTATGTTCTCAATCATCATCAAAACTAAGGAGTGCATTATAAATGTTATAAATCTATTAAACCATGTATGCACCAACAAAATGCTTTATAAAAGGGAAGTGATATTCGTACCATTTCTTTTGATTGATGTACCACAACTGTGCATTACTGGCTTGTACAGTCAGCTATACAATTTGTATATTGTGGTACATGAATAAAAAATGATGGTACGAATATCACTTCCCTTTATAAAATAACTAGCATAATATCTTCATAACGGCGAAATTAAATATTTTTTTGTTAGCAAACAGTAGACGAGTTGGAACTAATTTGGCATGCCAATAAAGTTAGAGCAACACATGATGAAGAAGTACATTACGAAATGGGGAATAGGTACATGATAGAAATATGATATCGATGGTCATAAACTCACGAGTCATATGCAAAAAAGGTCCGTAAGTAATATAAATTGAGATGATTTATTGTACCGTAAAATTTTGGATTATTTATAAAATTTTTTTATCTGTTTTGATATTATGTAGCTTTTTTATTATTGAAATTATGGTGTTTTTTCCCGGCAAAATTAAACTTCTAACTTTTTAGTCAAAACATTTTGCATTGCCTAATTGAAAACTTTATGTAGACATATTAACATTTTTTCCGGGTTATCTAAACTGGGCTAACAAAATTATTGACATTGTTACTTTATACGGATATAATTTCAGAAATACAAGAGAATATAATGAATTAAGAGTCAATATGTAAAAATGTCATAAGAAAATCCGTCAGAAGAATCATAGTGATTTGTCCGTCTCTTTCATTGGCTTTATTACTTTTTAGAAATATGTTGTGAAACTGTGCTAGAACAAATTAAACTAATTTAAGATGCAAAAGTTGATAACAAAATATAAATCTAATGTGTGCTCGATATGACATGATTAGTGGCTCCTAAAGTGGGTCGAATACTTATGCTGATAAACAAAAACAAAAATTAAAAACTAAGATGTCCGAACTCGTAGTTATTATATTTTATACACATATTAATGCATGATATACAATACATCTAAACCACATTACATCAATAATACACTACTCGCCACCACCGCCACCGCCGCCACCACCACCACCGCCACCGCCCACCCCTTCGCATCGCGCAGGTACCGTTTTATAAATTATAATCAAGCTTGTTTAACGAAGTATATTTTAAACTCTTCACCAGTATTGGATAGGTATCAAAGTGGCAAGTTATACAAAGTATTGAACACGGTTAATTACTTAATTTGGTGCTAGCTCATTTAGCCTTGTGTAATTGTGTTGTTTGGTTGGTATGATGAAATTTAGATTCCATTTGTAGGTTGTTTTGGTTGGCAATTGTGCAAAAAAATGGAATCGCTCAAGTTTCATCAAATGAAAGAGCTCAATTATTCTAACAAACTTGTCGTAACGTTTATAAATTAACTTGATAACTTTTTACATACATCTTCACCAGTATTGGATAGGTATCAAAGTGGCAAGTTATACAAAGTATTGAACACGGTTAATTACTTAATTTGGTGCTAGCTCATTTAGCCTTGTGTAATTGTGTTGTTTGGTTGGTATGATGAAATTTAGATTCCATTTGTAGGTTGTTTTGGTTGGCAATTGTGCAAAAAAATGGAATCGCTCAAGTTTCATCAAATGAAAGAGCTCAATTATTCTAACAAACTTGTCGTAACGTTTATAAATTAACTTGATAACTTTTTACATACATCCTTCACCAGTATTGGATAGGTATCAAAGTGGCAAGTTATACAAAGTATTGAACACGGTTAATTACTTAATTTGGTGCTAGCTCATTTAGCCTTGTGTAATTGTGTTGTTTGGTTGGTATGATGAAATTTAGATTCCATTTGTAGGTTGTTTTGGTTGGCAATTGTGCAAAAAAATGGAATCGCTCAAGTTTCATCAAATGAAAGAGCTCAATTATTCTAACAAACTTGTCGTAACGTTTATAAATTAACTTGATAACTTTTTACATACATCCTCTCATCGTAATTGAACTTCTTTTGATATAGGTTTAAACTCTTTGAATGACCCTAATCAAAATTTCTTGATACGTACCCTGGGTCATTTTATAGAGTACATACGTCGAAACACTTCAACGGAATCTACAAAAGTTTTTTTTTCTTTCTGAAATGTAGTGTTTTATTCACAAGCCTCAGCATATTGCAATAGGCAAAATAATAGTACAGAAGGAACGAAGAGTTTCCAATTCAATTTCTAATAACGATCATAGATCAACCGGTATCGTCACTATATGATCATATGGACCACAGGTGAAAGCTGTAAGTCACGCGTTCACATCTTGTCAAAGGCAATTGAAGAAACTAAAGAAAGTATATCTTGTGATCCATGTGTGAGAATGGTGAGTCACCGGCCATGAGTTCTATATATGCAGTGCGCGTTTTGGGTATCAAGACAGTACATGGGACCCGAAATTTCCCACCATTAATTTATCTTTTTTTCTCACAAAGAATGTGACAGTTTGGCCTTACTAGTTACTACTATGCAGACGCTAGTATCTCGTCAAATGTAAGCCAAAATTAGAATGGCCAGATAGAAATACATAAAAACCGACGATGCAGTTTTTTGAGTTCTTAACAGGCAAATAGGATTTTTCTTGTGACATTATATAAGATTCCATCGTATCATATAACATTAATATCAACGAATAAAATATTAACTCAAATATTAGTTACAAAACAAATGAGAACTTTGTATGTGATCCCATAATTTTGCACAATGAAGCCTTTCTGCCGCCTGAGACCACCTCTCTTGACACTTGATTTTGGACTATTATTTGTCTATCATTTTCAACCCATCCTTAAATACCCATCTTCCCATGATCTATTCTCTTAACTCAACATTAAAACCGAACAAGATTAACTTAAAAGCTACTTATATTGTACAAAAATCTGAGCTCACTAAGTCACTATGGTCTAGCTTGAGGCTCATTCTAAGCGCAATAAGCATGTAATGTGATTGAAATGGTTTTGGTATTATACATTGTTATAACATTTGTTTGTTTGCATATATACTTATGCTTGTAGAAGGGTGTAACCAACATATAATGTTTACAGGTACAGAGTTCGCTACCAATGGGCTTATACATATCAAGATCATAAAGAATGCACGAAAGTGAAACGACTGAATGATTTGCCTGGCTCCCTGGATGCCATCTAAGATAAGAACGTCAAAGTTTTGATGCCTCTTTTTATATGGCACCTGAGGAGTCAGGCAAACATGTCGACTTTACATTTCACTATTTTACTTCAAATTCAGGTAATATATTCTTATTGTTGTGGTCACTTAATGATTCATGTCTTGGCATGCTATTGTTTTTTTATTTTATTTTTCAATATTGAATCGTTTTCTTTTATCAATTCAAAATGAATTTCCTTACATTGTAGAACAGATGATAGATATGACATTTTAAGCTACTGATGGTGTACCCCTCCGATTCATTATACAAAGGTCATGCGATGCGAAGCACTCCAACGAAGGGTATGAGCCCGGAGGTGTTTAAGTTAATTAAATGGTTAGAGATTAATATAAATCATTTCCTAAATAATAGTAAATCATATCCCATTAATTAAGGGATATATATAGCAACCAAATCAAGATATACATGGTAAGTGTATATCGAATCCAAGAAGGAAGGGAAAAACCCTAACCTTCTCCTCCAAGAAACCTTCTCCTATAAAAGGAGAAGGATTTCTCCACATTAGGCACGATCCCAATCGGCCAAAAACCCTAACTCACACATTCTTGGCGTAAAGAGGCATTGCCCTACCTTCGGGGATTCGCCAACAAAACATAAATCATAAACCCTTTTTTTCTACCAAAGAAGCCTCCCGTGTTCAATAAGTACTAGGCGCGGTTTGGTGCACAATCATTTGGCGCCATCCGTGGGATCACAACCTTACAAAAGCACCCACTGTAGTACCACGACACCGATTCATCAAACCATGTCAAATAATAATATAGAAACTCAGCTCAACGCAGGAGTCTCCCAGGTGAACGCTGGGACTTCGGAACCTTTGGTTCAGCAAGAGGCTACCTTGGGGACGAACTCGCCTGTTTCCTTACTAGATATATCATCCCCATCGTTCACCACTCCCTTTAACAAAAACCTTAACAGGCCTGTAGCAAATCCTCTCTCGATATTCGATCTGGAACAAGTTATTAAGAGCAACCCCTTTCTGCTTGAAAGGAGCAAGAAACAAAAGAAAGCCCTATCAAGACAGGCGGAAATAATTGATGAAGAACAGCTCTTGGAGAAGCCCTAAAGTACATCAATAAGTGAGAACAATGCGAAGATCTGGTAAAGCACTTGACTTCGACGATGAGTGGAACGATGAATGGGAGAGAGAAGCTTCAAGAGGACGGTCGGTAGATGGTACTGCTTACAACCTCAAAGACCCAGGAATCCCATTCACACCTTCAGAGCACCTTTTACATCTAATTCATGGTTCTGGATCCAACTCCATTTGTTTTTCTAATTATTATGGTTCTGAAACCGCCCGTTAGAACTGAATCACCTTTTACATCTAATTATAGACCGATTAGTGTTTTCCATCTTTATGTATTAATCCTAGTATATGATTATAGACCGATCATCAGAATTAAATCAATTCTGATGATTGGTCTATAATCATACACTAGGATTAATACATAAGGATGGAAAACACTAGTCGGTCTTTAACTAGATGTAAAAGGTGATTCACTTATAACTGAGGGATCCAGAACCATAGTAATTAGGACGAATAGAACATGATGCTTAACAATGTCAGACGCGATCCAGTGACATGGAAACGTGCATTGTGGTCACCAGAGAGAATTATTATCTGGTCATGGCTTAAGAGCCGGGTAACTTAAAGATGAATTAGTAACACAAACTTTAGGTCATTAATGCTTAAACAATGAATCTAACGAGAATTTGTTTAAAGAGTAGTGTGAGTCTAGAGACAACACTAGTTACTTAGGCAAAGTGAATCTAACGAGAATCTGAGCCGTGATTAAGTTTCCAACAGTCTAGCAAGTAGGTAGAATAATATCTGGTCGTACCATGAGATCTGAGATGCCAAACAAGTATTTTAATTTAATTACTGTTATTTGCTTTTTCAAACTATTTTCAGACTAAGCCTCTCGCTGAATAAGCGGTTGCGGCTTCTATTTACTTTTCAGTTATTTTAATTAGTTTAATAGGAAATCGTGACAACCCCCAACCGCTAGAATTACACATATTACTTTTCTTCCCGTTAGTGTGTGTTTAGTTTGAGGTAATTACTTGTACAACTTTAATAAATTTTAAATACAAACGAAAACAAACCATCAGGAACCAAAAGAAAAAGCACAGAAAACAGCATCACCGCAGAAGATATAATCTTTGACTCTAAGGAAACCAGTGTGTTTTCAGAGGATCCGCTGGTAATACAAGTCACTGTCTGCGACATCCTGGTCCACAGGGTGTATATCGACGGGGGAAGCGAATGTGACGTTCTTTATGAACATTGCTTTCTGCAATTCCCCGATCAGATAAGGAGCCTGATGACCTATGCTAAGACAGAACGCGGAAAATCCAAAAAAATCAGAAGAAAAATCCAAAAAAATCAGAAAAACTCAAAAATCCAAAAAAATCAAAAAATACCAAAAAGAAAAGAAGATGGAGAAGAAACAATGGATCGCCATCAAATGGAGTCGACTCAACCTTTGAAGATCATTATCAATCAAGTCACTCCACATATGTCATCTTCAACATTTCATGCAATTTAAGCCCGGGAAGTTTCGTTTATCCTTTATTCTTTTTATGTTTTTCCTATTTCCCTTTTTGTTTAGTACTGTTTAGTACAACGAGGACGTTGTACAATTTAAGTGTGGGGGGATGGAATAGGAAAAACCCGTGGTTTAATTGTTTGAAAATTCATAAGTTTTCTACTACTTAATTCATGCAAAATTTAAAAATTTTCTTGTGTCAAAAACATTTTGAGAGCAAAAGCTTTGCAAGTTAACAAAAGATGATGATAATTAAGCAATATTAGCTTTGGTAGATGAACGGTTAGTTAGGATTGTTAGTTTAACTATAGATTTGTGGCAGTTCATTTTTCTAAATGGATTAGAGCTTAGACTGAAACTGTATGCGATTATGTTTGCCATAGCACACTTAACCGGACTTTAATATGCCTAGCCATTGGAACTGTCTAGTTATTAGTATAGGTATATTAATTGGACTTTAATGATATAAGTGCTTGTGTAAGAACTATTTTAGACGTATGGTTCGCCTTAATTCTTATACTATTAATTGTGAACTAGTTGCATGCTGAGTAAGTGTATGAGTCATCTGGGATCTCTGATAATGTCTATGCATGAATAAATGTAGAAAATCTTAAAAAGACAATCGGTAGATTAATAAAAGAGTTCAAAGAACTATTAACGAGTAAAATTATACACATCAAGTTATGTCGCTTTGCGCATGGGGAACCACCGACCTGTCACCGCTGTCTTGATGTAAGGTATTAGTTGAGTTATGTCACTCTGCGAGTGAGGAACCACCGACCTGTCACCGCTGTCTCAACTATTAAAGATGATAATATTGTATAACTGCTTTAGTGTTTAGCTAGCAAGGATGACTGTAGTGTGAGAGTATGTCTAAGTAGTGAATCACAAGTACAACTAATAATAAGATATAAATGTCTTGCTAGTAGCTAGTAGATCTAATTGCTATACAAACTTTAATTAAGTGCTTAACTAGTCAGCAAAAAGAAGTAAGATTGAGCTGTAGGATATGTGGAGTTATAGAACGGTTTTAGAGGTATTAACACGAATATAATGTTAACTTTTAGTTTTGATTGACTTATTATCTTTACCTATAGCTATAGCTTACTGATTTTGTCTTAAAGCTTTCTCAAATCATTTTGCATGACTAATCTTTGAAATGTTTTATAAAAGTAGAATAACTTGAACACTTAAGTTGTCCGCTCATCATTGTTTTTTTTTTCTTGGACTATTTGCTTGAGGACAAGCAAAGACTTAAGTGTGGGGGTATATGATGAGCGTTCATTTTGTGATAAATTCCACCATCATAAGGCCACATTTCAATGTCTAAATGAGTTAATATTCCAGAACTATTGGTACTTAATGGATTCTATATAAATGCAGGTTCACGGAAGATGCGAGTGAGGGTGAATGGCATCAATCAACTCAAAATGAAGGCCTATGAAGTTACAAGACACAAGGAGGCAATTCGGGAGTCAAACGAAGCAAATCGAGGAGAAGCAACAGCTGCCAGCGCCGTTGGCATGCTAGCCAGCGCCGCTGGCCCATCAACTGGAGGCCCATCGCCGCTGGCCCATCAACTGGAGGCCCCATCGCCGCTGGAGCCCAGCCCCAGCGCCACTGGGCGGCCCAGGTCCAGAACCGAATTTCGCCTTATAAATACAAGAAGAAACCCTCAAACCCTAAGAGAGAGCACAGATCAGCAGCCCTAGCCGCCACATACAAACCCTAGGTCGAGTTTACACATTCTAAGGAGGTTTTGGAGCTTCTAACACCTCTCGGTCTTCATCTTCAACCTAGATCTATCTCTTTTATTTACTTTTAGTTTGTAAACAATGTCTTTCATCTTTTCAGACATTGTTATTCCTTTAATAATGTCAGTCTAGTAGGCTGAATACTTGTTTGGATCGATGTGATCGTGTAGACGTTTATTTATCTTATTTTATTTGTTAAATCTGTTGGATTGTCTTTACTGTTTGTCGTAGATCCATGGTTAATAAGTTCTTCATATTATTATAGGTTCTATATTTGAGTGTATTAATTTAATTCTGATGATCGGTCTATAATCACACTAGCATTAATACATAAGGATGGAAAACACTAATCGGTGTATAGTTAGATGTAAAAGGTGATTCACTTCTAACAGAGGGATCCAGAACCATAATAATTAGAATAAGTTGAACATGATGCTTAACAATGTCAGACGCGATCTAGTGACATGGAAACGTGCACTATGGTCACCGGAGGGAATTATTATCTGGTCATGGCTTAAGAGCCGGGTATACTAAAAGATGAACTAGTAACACAAACTTTAGTTAGTAATGCTTAAACAATGAATCTAACGAGAATTTGTTTAAAGAGCAGTGTGAGTCTAGGGACAACACTAGTTACTTAGGCAAAGTGAATCTAACGAGAATCTGAGCTGTGATTAAGTTTTCCAACAGTCTAACAAGTAGGTAGGATAGAAATCTGGTCGTACCATGAGATCGGAGATGCCAAACAAGTATATTAATTTTATTACTGTTATGCTTTTCAATTCATTTTCTAGATTTAACCGAAGCTTCTCGCTGATAAAACGGTTGCGGCTTTTATTTTACTTTCAATTTAATTATTTTTAATAGGAAATCGTGACAACCACCAACCGCTAGAATTACACATATTATTAGGATATGTAGTGCAAGGCTGCAAGCGTCCCTGCGAACGATCCTGTAGTTACCATAACACTATCTACTTTCGATCGGGTCCACTGCTCGTTAGTTTGCATTTTGTTGAGGTATTTAATTGTACAGCATCTATCTATAATCTATAATATAACTAAAAGAGGAGGTTGGGGGTACACTTGGCACCCCTAATCCCCCTCTTTGAGCATAATCCTCTCTTCTTATTAATCCTCTATTTTTTAATATTTTTTTAATTAAAATTTGCTAGGGCCGACTTGTAATATAATTAATAAAAAACAAATCTTTGTTTTTTCACACGCTATCTATGCTCTTTTTTTTTTTATAATTAAAACTAAATTTAATTACGCTTCTTTCTGTCTAACACATTCTAACCCTATTTCTCTCTATATTCATACCTCTAATCTTCACTTCCCTACAATGTTATTCTGCTTATTTGATCAGATTCTCTGATTACTAATGCTGCGGTAAGTTTCTTTCTTTTCCCCTTTTTATTTAAATTAAAGTTTGATTATTAGTTTATGAATCATAATTAGATTATTAATTAGACTATTAAATTCTTCTTATTTGAATAATATTTTTTCAGACTTGATAAAATCTTAACTTTGTCAAAGGTATGTGTAAACTAATATATGAATGTGTATTTATGTAAAGATCATGATAAAAATTAACTTTGTCAAAAGTATTCATGGATTTATGCGGTTGGTCATGGTGTAATTACATCATGTAGAAACAGCAACATGTATATGTAAATGTGACGGTTTTCTTTCTGCAACATATTGTTTTGATAGGTGCGTATGAAGTCAAAAATTTGAAAGAGTAACATGTATATGTAAATGTCTTTGAAAATCATCATTCACTTATGTTAACTTTATTGTTAACAATGGTGTGTTATGCATATTTTGTTACATGATACGAAGCTTGACGTGGTTGTATGCATGCTCGGAGAGGATAATGGCTCTGAAACCTTCTAAACTTGAGTGTAAGGCCATCCATGTTAACTTCGCTATAAACCATGTTGAGTTTTAATTAGCCTGTGAGTGTTGTATTGTTTTTATATAGATTTGAGATATAAAAATTATTTATCTATATATACCACTAGAAAAAACCCTCACATATTCTCAACAAAAAAAAAACCTACGGCAAAAAAAAAACCCTACGATCGACTACCAAAAGGTTTTTTTATTTATATACTTTGTTCATATTTAATCATTATTATTATTATTTAACATTTAATTCTTATGTTATTGTTATTATTATCTCTTTTAATTTAGTTTGTTTTCCATTATAGGTTCGTTATGGCTTTTTCTTCAACAACAAAAAATAAGACCACATTAGTTCATCTTGAAGATCTTAAGCCAACTCATGTTAACCATCATCTACGACTCCGTGTTGTGCATGTATGGACTGTTTCGGAGTGGAACAACCCGAAGAAAATCAAAACGTTCGAGATGGTCTTTGTTGATGAATTGATATGTATTTTTCAAATTATATACTTTGTTGCAAATTTTTTATTTAACTAAATTTGAAAAAAAAAGGTAAACTGGAATCATTATTTATATGGAGTTAATTTTCATATGTTTCTTCTTTAGCTTTCGTATTGATTAAGTTGTGATATTGGTCATATTGATGGTTGCTCGAATCATATTAGCTTTGATTAATATATTTCGAGACTACCCGTCCATTGGACGGGTTCTTCCTCCTAATTAATTCTATTTTTCTATATTTTTTTTAATTAAAACTTTGTTAGGCCGACCTATTAATTAATAAAAAAAATAAAAAACAATCTTTTAATCCTTAAAACTCTCCCAAAAATTATTATATATATACAACCTAGGAAAAACCCTCACATAAACAAAAGTAACAAATTTGCCAATAAAAAAGAAGTTGAAAAAAAGGCCGCTGCCATATTTTCTTCGAGGTAAGTACAACAAATTGTATGTATCTACATACATACAAATCTGTTTTACCATATCATTATGTAATCTACCATTTGGTACCCTTTTAATAAATTTATTTTTATATATTTGCCCATTCTGCTTAATGTTTATATTGTGGCTTATTTCATGTTTTGTTTATTAACTGGTGGGGTTAAGCTTTATAGAGCATTCTCCTTATTTTTTTATATATATTTTTAATTGTATTAATAAATAAAAAACAAATTTTTTATCCTTAAAACTCTCCCAAAAATTATATATATATATACAACATTGGAAAAAAACCTCATGTATTTTCAAAAAAAAAAGGTTCCACAACCCTCACGCATTCTAAAAAAAAAGTTCGACTTACTCAACAAAAAAAAGGGTTTTTTAATATATTTTGTTCATGTTTAAACATTATTATTTGACATTGAATTCTTATGTTATTATTATTATTTATTCATCTCTTTTAATTTAGTTTGTTGTGCTATTCAATTTTTTTTTAAAAATAAAATTTTGTTTATCTAAATTTGAATTATCAGCACTAACCATGTATATTTGACATGTATTTTTAGACATTATTATTCATTCAGTTAATATTATTGTGTATGTGGTCTTATATTTTGGTTGCACAACCATCGGGTGCAACGACATAAACTATAGCCACCCGTCATCATGAAAGGTTTTTATGTAACTTTTCTTTGATATGAGTTTGTTTATTTTGTAAATTAATTAGGGTTTAATTATGTTTTTAGTTTTCGTTCTTTTTTTCTAGCAATTTATGTCTTATTGTTGTGTATGGGAAGCTGTTCGATTCGGGTTTACAGGGAAGAATAGGCTTTCTTATCCCATGAGGACATCATTATCTACGACAGAATTATTAGGTAATATCTTTAGAAGGTTGTTTTATTTGGCTTATGTTATATCTTTAAAGGGTCAAATAGGGTGACTTAAATGATATAAACAGACTCATTGACAGAAACTTGGACCAAACCAACGGATCTAAACCCACCAAGTCCTAAACCTCATTGTGAATTTAGATTGGTGTTACATATAACGATGCCCATTAATTTCATTCAGGATAGATATTATTATGCTTTTGATTTTTTTTAAACCTTTGATTTATATATCTTGAGACTACCCGTCCAATGGACGAGCCTGAGCACTAGTTTTTTTATAAATTTAAAACAGTTTTTATTAATTAAAAATCATTTTGCTTTTCAATTCAAAAATAAGTTTGTGATGAGAAAGTGGGTCCGTGGAATTTATTTGTCTTTTTATCGTGTCCATCCAATGGGTCCCGCATTTGATAATAATATAAAGGGATAATGACCTGTGAGTGTAGCTAACTATGACCAAATGTTTATGTTATGTAACGATTTTCAAAAACGTTTATGTAATGTAGTTAACAACAAAATCTGTCCAAAAAATGTAATGGTGCCAGATGTGGTTGCTGACTCATCTAGTTATGCTTATATGGCATGTTGACTCATCTAACTTTGCTTACGTGGCTAATGTTGACTACTTAAATGCAGTTTAATGGGACCATTTCCAGTTTCCCGACGAGTATTTTCATGTTTCCGGTTGCTAATACTGACCGAATAAATACACATAAAATACATATACATATCTTTATCTTTTAAAAGGAGACTAATTCCCATCACACATCTATTATTATCCCTTTCATACTTCACTAGTTCCCGCATCTTCTTTTCTTTTACTTCCTTAAATCTATGTTTTGTCCTTCATCATTAACGCTTACCTTTCTGAAAACCACCACCAGCGAATGCTTATGTAACGTTCGTGAACGCTACACCTCTTGAAACTACCACCATCGAACGTTACATCGCTGGGAAGCACCACCCGCCATCATCATCGTCCGGTAACCATCATCTATAGATCTAACAAGCTAAATCAGGCATATGAATGATCTTCTTTTTGGTTGCTCATCACCGTCCGGTAACCATGATCTACAGATCTAGCAAGCCAAATCAAAGATTTAAGTGAATGTATGTACTTGTAGGGCAAATGTTAGATCTCAGATCTTACAACTTTACCAGTATTCCACCCCCCAACCGCCATCACGGTCTGAGTCTGATTTTCGTTCTTTCTCGGTGTGTATGTGTGTGTTTTTGTATGTCTTGCTTTTCTTCTTATTCTAGAGATGAATTTTGTATCCCAAAATGTAGTGATGACGGCGGATGTGGGTGGTGGATTTGGGGTTATGATTGTAGGATGGGTGAGATGTTGCCGGAGTTTGTAGAAAGTGGTTGATGGTAATAAGTTTGAATGTAAGATGGGTTATGATTTCTGGGCTCATTGACAAATTGTAAGTTGAGACAAATTTAGATGAAAATAGGAATGTTCTTGTACAACTTTCTACGATGGCTATGTTCTGGTAATTTTGTTGAGTTTCTAACTAAATCAACCGTCATATATTATTGTTTTCATTGGAGGCTTGTAGATTTTTATGGTAATAAAATGAATATGTCACCGGATATTAAATAAGCCATCGGAAACTGGAATTACTCATCGGAATATGGGAATGTCCCATGAAACTGCATTTAATTAGTCAACATAAGCAAAATTAGATGAGCTAACATGACATATAAGCATAAATAGATGAGTCAGCAGCCACATTTGGCACCATTACATTTATTGGACAAATTATGTTGTTAATTACATGACATAAACATTTTTTAAAATCGTTACATAACATAAACATTCGGTCATAGTTAGTTGCATTCACATGTCATTATCCCCAATATAAATGATAAAGAGTAGAGAATGTGCTTGATGTGATATTAACCGATAACGTAAGTGATGCTTGTTATATTAAATTTTTTGTAACGTATATGGAGTTTCTATTATGCATCTACTTGAAAACTCATCTTTATAGTTATCTAAGTATATAAGTTTCACTTCAAAAATGAAAACCTCCCAGTGCTTTTCATATTTATAACCAAACTGAAAATTCCAAAGGTTTTCAATAGATTAAAAAGTTTTTGTTAAAAGATAAAAGAAATTTAAAAAAGTTATTTATAATTAAACGCAATCTAATGTAATCTTCAAATACGACGTAGCAGGTGATCCCAATAGTATATACATACAATACAATATATTGGAACCGTCGTGGATGAAAGCTTTTCCGTTATGGTGTGGAAAGAAGAGTATCGTAGTATAACTTGTAAACCTGTAAGTAAATCCATATCATTTGCCTTCAATTCCAAGCTAAGATACCCAATAAGGTAATCCTATTTTTGTCGGTTGGTTCTATTTATCTTTACATGCAAATGACATTACTATAGTTTTGCTTTACATAATGATTAATGACTACACTAAAGTTGTATCATTTTTACAACTCTTTTTAAAAAAGACGGAGTATTCATCTTACGGTTTATATATGATTAGTCGTGCCCAAAAGCTGATTCCAACCCAACCTGAACCGGATTTGGTCAACGGAATTAGAAACTGGGTTTGACAAAACCCAATTTTGGCCAAAAGTTGACAGGTTTTTTTTTTTTTTTTGCTTTCCCGGGTTTTGTTCCCAAAAACCTAACCCGACTCGATTTAGACCCTCGTTTTTTCTAAAATCCGAACCGGTTTGCTGAAAACCCGATTTTGACCTGTTTTGATTTTTGGTTTTTTCGACTTGGCTTATCCAAAACCGGGTTTTTTTTGCCACCTCTAAATGGTAGATGATTGGGCCGTGGCTTGGAAAGTGAAAGCCTGGATTTATGACGGGCTTGTATGGTTGGCCACATCACTTTAGCTTGAATTAATTTGGCTCATTGGGCTACGAATTGTCAATCTTCAACCAAATGACCAATAATAATCCCGTTGTCCTCATAATCCAAGTCCAATTCCAATTGCACCCATTCATTCTGCGGCCCAAATGTGAATCCAACTTTCATCATTTTCAATTTTCAAGTCAAACACTAGCATACGAGGTGAGGTTAATTGAAAATACATTATTGTCTACATTTGAGTAGAGGTGCAAATATAGGTTAATCGGTTCGGTTTTTTTTTAGTATTAACCAAAACCGTTTTTTTTTTAATAAAAATTAATCGATTCCGGTTAACTTTAATAACCGATTACTATTTGGAAAAACATGAACCTATGCAACCGATTTCGGTTTATTAAAACCGGTTAACCGAAGTGGTTAACCTAACCAGTTAACCGAAAAATGAGCAGAAGTCTTCAATGCGATCTGTACAAAGCTGCTTTCATCTTCTTAATTTTAGATGAACTAATAATGTATAGTAAAGTTCATGCACACATTTGTCAAAAGATTCCAGGCCAATGCAACCCACCTGAGCCCTTTTGATCCACACAAACTTACTTGTTTCAACCCATTACCCAACCTGCCTGACCTACCCAACTTGGAACCTATATCAGCTTTACAAATTACAACTTACAAGGGCTGTGAATCGGAGACATAACTAATAAGAGAAACTGAAGTTCCGAGGCCCAGCGGTCCCCCCACGGTATTGCTCCAGAAAATATAATCATTCCATAATAATGAAAGAGAAACAATAGAGCAGATGAGCAGAAGTCTTCAAATCATTCGATCGATCAATAATGATGAGTGACAGCATGATTGAAAGAAGAAAGGAATGATTGAAAGGATTTGCGATTTGGGTTTTTTTTTGTTAGGGTTTTTATTTGGCAATGGTGAATCGATCGATTTGGGGTTAATAATAGTGGCTGCTGACTGCCTCTTGCTGAGTATAAAATAGAAATTAGAAAACAATCCCAATATTATATAAATAATCGGTTAACCGATTTTAATTAAAAAAAAAACCGATTTGCGGTTAATCGATTATGAATCGGTTTTTGGTTCTGAAAATGCAAATCGATTACTAACCTGCGGTTTTTCTTAACCTATAATCGGTTTGTACGGTATCGGTTACTAATCGGTTACGGTTATAGGTTAATTTTCGAATCGGTTCGGTTAACCGGTTTTTTTGTGCACCTCTACATTTGAGCATTGACCGTAGATATATACTTTTCCAGTAAATTTTTTATATTTTCAGAAGAAAAAAAAAGTCATAACTTTATATGTTGTTTTATACGTGTAACAGGTTAAATGAACAAGATAAATAAATCAATCAAAAGATGTGAAATGTTATTATATTTATAAACAAATGTTTATTATGAAGTTATACAAACTGTTGTAGCACAATAAGAACCAATATTATTATTTTCTTATTTCTAGTTGTATTGATGTCACATAGGACTGTACACATTGTTAGGAAAAAAATATTTATCAATAAAACATATCTTCAAAAAAATTAATGAAATTTGGTATATCGATCGGTATATCCGATCTTACACATCCAAGAGGCAACAACACCTTGAGTTATGGCGTAGACACGTAAATTAAATATCAAAATTTGCTAGCCATAATTGAAACTTTGGCCTATGCAAGAGGAAATGAGTCGATGACTATATTAAATTGACAAACAACTAACCGATGATACAACACTAAAAGCAAATGATAAATGGAAAATTTTAATTTATAATAATTTGATAATTAAATTTATATCAAAAATTGATGATCAATTCTTAAGAATCTATAAACAAATTCAAGGGAATATTTAAAATTTAACTGAATTGAATCGATCAACTCATAAAAAAATGTGTGACTTGCACATGCGCGTGACAAAACATATATAGACCTCACATCCTTTGTTAACATCATTAACTGGTCAGAGGCACTCTCAGTTTTACTCAAGGTCTTGAGTTCGATAGTTAGGGATGACAAAATCTTAGAGTTTTTACCTCTGAATACTTGTAACGGCTCATGGTCAACATCTCGTTGTCTAGGGTACGTGCAAGGCTTCACCATTATCGGTGAGGTTTCCCCGATGTCGTATACCGACTGAATGTTCGGGAAAAAAAAAACAAATGGAAAGGAATAGTATAGTTTTAAGTTTTTAAATTTTTCCACTTAAGTTTCAAAATTTTTTAACTTGGTCATATAGGATTTTCAAATTTCACCACAAACCTTTCAAAAAGTTTACTTACGCCCTACAACAAGAATTTTATATTAAAGTAAAACATCGCACTATCTGGGATTTGTCACGCCGTACCATGTTTCATCTAGATTTTGCCACGTCCCACCCTGTTTTAATTCTTTCTTTTTCATTTTTTTTTTGTTTTTAAAGCAAAACATCGCACCATCCGGAATTTGTCTCGCCGCACCATGTTCCATCTAGATTTTGCCACGTCGCATCCCGTTTTGATTCTTCTTTTTTCGGTTTATTGTTTTACTATTGGTTTCTTGCCCAATTTTTTTTTTTTTGGCATTCGTTTCTTTTTTTATTCTTAGTTTTCTTGCACAAAATAAATATACATGTTCGTTTTGTTTTATTTCTGGTTTCTTTTAAAGTCTTTTTTTTTGTTAGATATATATAATTTGTAATAACAAATCTTTTAGTAAACATATCCATAACAAAGTGGTGTTTCATTGAGCCACCGCCGGATTCATCGCCACCAACCATCGCCACCAATATGTTAACCAAATCGACACACACACTAAATCACAACCCCTCTCTCTCTCGCCGGATTCATCGCCACCAACCACCGCCGCCGGATTCATCACCATCAACAAGGGTTTTTCTTTCTGTTATTATTATTAATTTCTGATTAAATTGTTGTACATCTATATTATTATTATTGTTGTACATCTATTTTAATTTTATTTTACCAATTCAGGGGGTTTTTCTGCTCGCCACCGCCTTAAACATCACCACCAACCACCGTCCGCCGGAATCTGACTAATTGTTTACGGTATTTTTTTTGTTTTCTCACTAATGGTTTACGGTTTTCATTTTGAATGATACTCTTGCAAGATTAAAGGATAAAGTTTGAATCTTGATGTTATGAATGAAAGTAAGGATACACTCTTGAGTTGAATGAAAGTAAGGATATACTCTTTGCTTTCAAAAAATCGATTAAGATGAATTTTTATAAATTGGTATATTATTATTTACAGATCAATAACACGGCCACCACAAATCACTATCAAACTAATGCCACTTCTTTTTTTGTTATGAGGTATAATTTCATTTCTGTTATATATCTATTTCTTTATATATATATATAGGTTGATCTATATAGATATATATTTTTGTAAATTTTAAATTGTCTAATAAATTCATGATTTGCTTGCAATTGGTTCGGTGTTGAATTTCAAAAATTGAATCTTTTTTGTTTTCTCCATTTACTGCATAGAAAAAAATGTTTGGTCATGCACGCAATGTGTTTGATAAAATTACTCAAAGAGTTAGAGGGTTTTGATTGTTTTGATGCTTTTTATACGGGTAGTTATTATTCGAATGCCATCACTGTTTATAATTTCTTAATTGATGTTTGTGTCGGGTTGGGAAGGATGAGCAGGCAGTTGACTTCTTTTTCAAATGTCCAGGGTGGGTATTCCATAGTCACAATGTGCATTAATGAAAATTACAAGCTGTTTGATTGATCATATAAGATTGATATGCTAACACGTGCGTATCAAGCATTTGGTAGTGATGATTGTTTTCAGGATTCAATTTTGAATTCATTAGGCAAGTCTAGGATTTGAATTCCATATAGATATTATTGGATAAATGTTTGTGCCTAATGTAGTGACCTATAATACGATCATAGTAATAACACTGGTATGTATATATTTATGTAATGAGTTTTTATGCAATAAAAATTGCATTGGTTCCATACATAACAAGTTTAACAATCCGGGTTTCATATTTAGTTTGGAATTATTTCATTTGGCAGGAGAAATTTGAGAAAGGAGACAAGGTGAGAATTGTTCTGTCCCATAAGCTAGCAGCAGTTTCTACTACTTTTTATGACAATAGGAATTTAGTCTTAAGGAGAGGAAGAATGGAGTAAAGCGGCAAAAATTGTAACTTCGGTACGTATGTTCTAAGAAACCTGAAGTTGTACCTCTCATCTTGATTTACAGTAGTCGTGCTCCTATATATGACTACAGAATTGTAACCTGATTCGATCTCGGATTTCTTATCTTCTATGTAAGAGCTGGAAAGTAAGATTTTAGGATTTTTATTGTATGCATATTTTAAGTGGCATTAGTATGTTTGGCATTACATTACTCAATGATGATTTGTACATTCATTTTGTTATCAATCAGAGACATTTGATTTATTCTTTTTGCCATGTGTTTTAAGCTGTCATTTGGTGATTGGTGTTTAGAGAAATTGATGATGCACAAAAAAGTTACAGAAAGTGCGGACTCATGGGTTTGGACTACAGCTACAAATGAGGCATCTCTACAAAATTCGGAGGTACCATATACCCTTTAAGCAACATATACACTCATGTAATAAAGATTTAGGCATGTGTAAGATTTTATTTTTCTAATTCTATTTGCGCTTAAAACATTGTCCTTAGCTGCTCAATATGGTGGTCATTGGCAATATTTTTTTTCTTTTGATTCGTGTAGTATCTGAAATACGTCAAGAAGAAAGCTCATGTAGCAGTATATACTTCTGGAAAAGGAGCATCTGCTGCTGGGCTAACGGCTTTTGTCATTTGTGTAGGTGAGTTTCTTTGGGGATGATGGTGCAATGATACCGGTATTTATTGGAGGTAATACGCCATTGGTTTATAAAGACGAACTCGAACAAGAACAAAACATGTGTTTCTCATAAAGCAAATGTTGCAGATGGAAACAAATTATCACTGTCTCATTGTCTTTTTTGATGTCTAGAGTGGCGGCTCGGACCGCTTGGTGGATTGTGTAAGCATCATTCTTTAACTTTGATAAGTTGGTTAAATGTTCATATATTCACTTCTCTTTAGATTAGAAATCCTTTCTCATTCTAAGATATTATAGATCAAGACATTTACAAATTCTATAAATTGCAGGTGAATGGAAAAAGAATACGCAGTCTCAGTCGCATTACCTTCTAGGATGAAGAACCTGATCCAAAAGAAATGAAAAAGGGGATGTGTAGGAGTTACGTTATCAATACTAAGATAGGTCAATCTTAGGCATTAGCAAACAGGTTTGGATCTATTTTGTGTCTTACAAACGGATGCAAATGAGTGCGATGAGTGCAATTATATCCAAGAAAATAAACTCTTTTTTTATTATTTCTTTTTCATTTTCTTTTTCAATCTATTAGCATGAATTTTAATACTTATTACATTTTCAAGTCATCAGTTATTTAGTCATTTCCTTCGTTAGTTATTACAACAATTATTTCTTTTGTAACCCGCAATTTTGTTAGTGCTGATTTGGAAACTACGACCATCAGCCGCCGTCATCACCACCACCGGTATTCGCCATCACCACATCGTCACTATTACGCCGCCGCATCGCGCGGGCATCCATCTAGTTTGTATAAGTGTTTTGATTTATAAGAATGTCTTTTTTTTAGTCATTAAGTGTTGAATGTATATGTATTAAGTAAAAAATAGGTAATTGACGGTTATTTTTGTTTATTAAGTAAAAAAAAAAACATGAAATTTGACTGAATACATTAAGTTTCTTAATTATTACATATCAAGTAAAAAAGAACAAGGCGTTAAACAAATAATCATGTTTCATTTGTAGCTATTTAAACCAAAGAAATAAGTTTCATATCGTTTAAGTATTTTGGTTTATGAAAATGACATTATATATCAACTTCCAAACTCATAGCCGTAAAGATACACTAGGTCCATTTAAGAGCGATGGTTTTTTAATTTCATCGCTATTTTCATTCATCCCCGTTAAACGGATAAATGTTTCCTTGTTTAATTCATATTTATAATCATTAAAAACAATAGACTTCCTGTTGAAAATTACCGAGAAAAAATGTCAGAAATACCCTTCATCAAAACAACATACCCTAAATACAATACACCCCACCTTATATGAAATAAATACACCATCAGTCCCTCGAATTTTAAAATAACTATACTAACCATTATATTAATTACATTTACATCAATAGCCTACACTACTCGTCATCACCACCATCAGTCGCCGGCACCCGTCACCACCGCATTGCCACCACTGCCATCGCATTGCGCGGGCACCATGCTAGTTATAACTAAAAAAATATCATTAGTGCACCTTAAACACCTCCTAAACTTTATATTAAAGCCTACTATCTTCAATCATCTCATGGTATATTTGATTCTTATTTTAGAAATACAAAAAATTTCTTCTAGATGGGCAGAAGACTAAATTAATAGTTAAGAGTAGGTTTATGTCGCAAGTGAGTGTGCAATTTGAATATTTTTTAAATTAAAGAACTTACATGAAAATCTGAAGTCACCTTAATGATCGATCGAGATATATGGGCATAAAGAAATCTAAAGGTATTTAGATTACATGATTCGTATGTCTAACAATTAAGGTCCACTAATAATAATAATGCTAAACTATATATTATTAGATTTCGCATATCGCTCTTAGTACGTGGCGCCAAATGATTGTGCACCAAACCGCATAGTTGATGATGACTCCGGCAAGGGGCTTCGTCCATGGAGAGGTAGTTGAGGTTTAAGAGTTTGTTGACGATTCCCCGAAGGTAGGAGCGGTGCTCCTTTACGCCAACTAAGATTGATTGATGTGATTGTCGAAGCTTGTTCGATTTATGTTAGGGTTTTGGCCGATTTGTCATCGTGCCTTTGAGGAAGAATTCCCTCTCCTTATATTGGAGAGGGTAACTTGGAGGAAAAGTTAGGGTTTTAGCCTTCTTTAGGGTTTCGGATATCATTGCCATGTTTATCCGATTTGCTTGCCATCATTATTTCTTTATAATTTGGATATGATTTGCTATATTTTAGGAAAGGATTTAGGCTTATCCCCAACCATTTATTTATTATTAACATCTTCGGGCTTCGTGCTAGGTGGCCTTCGTATCATGGTTCGGAGGGGTACATCGTCAAAACATTAGTAATGTGGAGTAATATTTTAATTAAACATATATAATATATTATATATATATCTCTAACTATATTAAAGGGGATTAGGTGATGACCTAAGAAAAGCTTAGGTGTCGATTAAGTAGCCTGTCCAACTAGGAAAAAACACATAATGGCTGATGTCATCTGTGTTTTTTTCTTGGCTTCTATGAGAAGATTTGATCCAACTTCCTTAATACTCTTTCTTCTCTTTCTCTTTCTCCCAAAAACAATTCAAAAATCACAGATCTCCTTTTATCGATTCTTCCACTTTCAGTCTTCTCCTTCTCTCCTCTCATCTCATCATCATTATCTTAATTTTTAGCCTCAAATAAAAACCCTAATTTATGAACATGATTAACACACCTACACATATCCAGTCACTCTCTAGATCTAGCCGGAAGTTAGGTGAAACGGTGGTGGCAAAAAACTGGCGTCATGGGGCGATGGTTGATCGGAGATATACACCACCGATCTCCTTTAGGAGACGTAACAAATTAAGAGTAGGTTGGTGGTTGTTAATATATATAATATGATTCATTGTTTTATTGTTTTATTTAGTTTTGTATTAGATTAAAAAAGGATGGGTATCTTTTTAGTTAAGAGTTGGAAAGATGAAACTGATTGTTTTTTATTTATTTTTTTAAAAAAATGTTCATTTTGATTTTTGAGAGTGATACCGATGGTTGTCACCAAGTTTTAGCTGAAGCAATGGCATTTAAAGAGAAATTTGGTGATGAATATGATGTTGTTTTGTTTTTTAATAAAATATTTAGTTTTGATTATTATTGTATTAGGAGGAAATATGATTCAATGTGTGTTTATGCTATATTGATTTGTGTTTTCAGGTGTTTTTGACTGATTTATGGACCGACATATTCCATGGCCGTTTTTGCTGCCACTTCCACATTTATAGCCCGGTGAGGATTCTGGTCTTTTTTTTTTTCTTCCTTAGCCTCGCGTAATGGATTTTGATGTACAACTGTTATTGGGTTTTTGATTATATATTTAGATTGTAAGATGGATGACCAAAAGAAAACTTTCAGATGTAATCAAATCGAAAAGAACAACATATGGTGAGTTTTATTTTAAATTAAATTCTTTAAATTGTTTCCTTCTATATTGATGTACATGAACTGTTTGATTATAATTTTGGGTCAATAAAATATGTAAAATTTGTTGTTATGTACATGAACTGTTTGATTATAATTTTGGGTCAATAAAATATGTAAAATTTGTTGTTATGTACATGAACTGTTTGATTATATTTTTGGGTCAATAAAATATGTAAAATTTGTTGTTTGAGTGACTATACTGATGTACATAAACTTTTTGTGATTTCTTAGTTTTTAATCAAAAGTTGCTTGAAATCCACTTTGCTTCGTTGCTTCTTGATTAACAATATTAACCCTTGAAGAAGTCAGGTTTGATTTTTTCATGAACATATCAGGTACATGTCACTAATGGGATCAAGTTTGCAGGAGGTGTTGTTGGTAAAGCAGTTGATGAAGGAAATGATAAACTAAACATACTAATTGTAGAAGTGCAGTCTTTTCCTCAAACTGTGAAAAGTTCTCTGTCCGAGGAAGGTATTTTTGTTATTAATCTCAGTAATTCATATGCATAATGAGTGTGTGTTTTGTTGAATGTATTTATATTAACTTATCCCTAAAATTTTAGTAATTCATATGCATAATGAGTGTGTGTTATATATATATGTATATATCAATATGAAGGCTGTATCCTTAATGAGATTTGTTCTTTGTGAATCGATATCATATTATGTATGTGCACAATGTTAATTATATTTATTAATATACGGTCTGCCTTATTTATTGTTTTAGGGCTAAGTAGTTTTCACAGATGTATATAATCTATATATATTGGTGTGAAGTAAGGTGTTATAATTTATATATATATATATATATGCCATGTTTGCTTAATATTGCTTATGGGTTTATGATAAAGATTTGCAATTATTAGTTTTAGTTGACTGATGAGTGTTAAAGGTTTTAGCTTGTGGTGAAAATGGGATTGTGAATTCCTTAGTAGCCATTCCACCTGTAATGTCTCATGAGTAAAACTCAAAAGTATGCCATTATTTATTTTAATAGTGTAATTTTTTTTGGATAATATGACCTGTTACTAAAGTTAATCTGTATATTATTAATATGGTGATTTGTTGTTGTATTAGTTTTGTAAAGTTGTATTCTAAACATTATGTGACTTTTTCCTGAATTGTTTTGTTTCAAGGGTCATGATTCAATAATTATATGTTATGATTACAACAGAAAAAACTCTAATTGGTGGTGTGTTGACATATTGTACTTAGAAGTTATTTGAACATCTATCGATTAGAAACATGGGGTGGATCACTTATCCCAAGCTACACAATTGGAAATACATGTTATTTTTCCTATTTGCTTTTATATGTGATGATTATCACAATATTGACCAATTTGTTTAAGTGTGATTATGTTACTCATGCAGGTCTGTACTATGATGGTAATAATGAAATATGGTATACTTATGATAACCAAAGTCAACAATATGTCGCATGTAATGATCATTTTACATATTGTGATCAACCTGCAGATAAATTACTCTGGATTAGCTTCATATGTTGCTGGTATGAGAAGATGTGGACTATCGAGCCGTGCCTATGTCATTGGAAACAAAAAAAGCCTCAAAAAGACCATATGGTTTGAGTAAAGACATTGATCGAAGGTGTCTTGAGCTATCTTGATATTCTTTACTTCTTTAGCAACTAGGGACGTTTTAGTTATTCTTGAGCTGGTTACATTCGTATCCGTCATCTATGTTTGTTCTAAATTGTCATTCAAAAATCATGTTTTGGTCAATGTTATGTTGCGGGTGTTTCAATGTATTTTGAAACCATGACTAGAAATATCACTATGTATGAGCTACTACTTTCAAGAAGAAAAAGGGACATATCTATATTTACAAGGACATATAGATTTCATTTATGATTTTATTACGTTTCATTCTATAATGGGCTTATATAGTTTCAAATACTCTCAGACTGTAGAATCAGACTGGAGAAATAAAATTAGGCTGGAGAATCAATCTGGAGAAATGGAATCAGATTAGAGAAATGAAATCAGACTAGAGAAATGGAATCAGATTGGAGAATCAGACTGGAGAAATGGAATCAGACTGGAGAAATATACTGGAGAAATGGAATCAGCCTGGAAATGGAATCAGTCTAGAGAAATGGAATCAGACTGGAGAATCAAACTGGAGAAATGGAATCAGACTGGATAATCAAACTGGAGAAATGGAATCAGACTAGAGAAATGGAATCAGATTGGAGAATCAGACTGGAGAAATGGAATCAGACTGGAGAATCAAACTGGAGAAATGGAATCAGACTGGAGAATCAAACTGGAGAAATGGAATCAGAGAAATGGAATCAGTCTAGAGAAATGGAATCAGACTGGAGAATCAAACTGGAGAAATGGAATCAGACTGGATAATCAAACTGGAGAAATGGAATCAGACTAGAAAAATGAAATCAGACTGGAGAATCATACTGGAAAAATGGAATCAAACTAGAGAAATGGAATCAGACTGGAGAATCAAACTGGAGAAATGGAATCAGACTAGAGAAATGGAATCAGACTAGAGAAATGGAATCAGATTGGAGAATCAGACTGGAGAAATGGAATCAGACTGGAGAAATGAATCACTGGAGAATCATACTGGAAAAATGGAATCAAACTAGAGAAATGGAATCAGACTGGAGAATCAAACTGGAGAAATGGAATCAGTCTAGAGAAACTAGAGAAATGGAATCAGACTGGAGAATCAAACTGGAGAAATGGAATCAAACTAGAGAAATGGAATCAGACTGGAGAATCAAACTGGAGAAATGGAATCAGTCTAGAGAAATGGAATCAGACTGGAGAATCAAACTGGAGAAATGGAATCAGACTGGATAATCAAACTGGAGAAATGGAATCAGACTAGAGAAATAGAATCATACTGGAAAAATGGAATCAAACTAGAGAAATGGAATCAGACTGGAGAATCAAACTGGAGAAATGGAATCAGTCTAGAGAAATGGAATCAGACTGGAGAATCAAACTGGAGAAATGGAATCAGACTGGAGAAATGGAATTAGATTGGAGAATCAGACTGGAGAAATGGAATCAGACTGGAGAAATGAATCAGCTGAGAAATGGAATCAGACTGGAAAAATGGAATCAAACTAGAGAAATGGAATCAGACTGGAGAATCAAACTGGAGAAATGGAATCAGACTAGAGAAATGGAATCAGACTGGAGAATCAAACTGGAGAAATGGAATCAGACTAGAGAAATGGAATCAGACTGGAGAATCAAACTGGAGAAATGGAATCAGACTGGATAATCAAACTGGAGAAATGGAATCAGACTAGAGAAATGGAATCAGACTGGAGAAATAAAATTAGGCTGGAGAATCAATCTGGAGAAATGGAATCAGATTGGAGAAATGAAATCAGACTGGAGAATCATACTGGAAAAATGGAATCAGACTGTAGAATCAGACTGGAGAAATAAAATTAGGCTGGAGAATCAATCTGGAGAAATGGAATCAGATTGGAGAAATGAAATCAGACTGGAGAATCATACTGGAAAAATGGAATCAAACTAGAGAAATGGAATCAGACTGGAGAATCAAACTGGAGAAATGACTGGAGAAATGGAATCAGTCTAGAGAAATGGAATCAGACTGGAGAATCAAACTGGAGAAATGGAATCAGACTGAGAAATGGAATCGAATCATACTGGAGAATCAAACTGGAGAAATGGAATCAGACTAGAGAAATGGAATCAAACTGGAGAAATGGAATCAGACTGGATAATCAAACTGGAGAAATGGAATCAGACTAGAGAAATGGAATCAGACTAGAGAAATGGAATCAGATTGGAGAATCAGACTGGAGAAATGGAATCAGACTGGAGAAATGGAATCAGACTGGAGAAATGGAATCAACTGGAGAAATGGAATCAGACTAGGGAAATGGAATCAGATTGGAGAATCAGACTGGAGAAATGGAATCAGACTGGAGAATTATACTGGAGAAATGGAATCAGCCTGGAGAATCAGACTGAAGAAATGGAATGAGAATGAAGAAATAGAATCATACTGGAGAAATGGAATTAGACTGGAGAAATGGAACTATATCCAGAATGTTAATGCATGTCATGAAAAGAGCGTAACGACCGGATAGTGTAAAGGAATAAGACTGGAGAAATGGAACTATATCATTAATAAACCCGCGTTTTCACGCGGGATTTGAAAATAAATTTGAATGCGTCTGTGATGTTTGAACTATTTTGTAGAACTTAAAGTGGCAATGTTATTATCTATGTAAAATGACTACTAATCTTGAGGATAATGAATGATACGATAGTTCCTCTAATGAGATAAAATGACTACTAATCTTTACACAATGAATGATACTCATAGTTCCTCAAAGTTTCGAAAACTTCCTTAATGATTTTACTTAACTCTTACCCACTTTAAAAACAATTTTTGTAAACTTACCCGTTATTATATACACTACCAATATATACTTCACACATCAATTTTAGACTGTTTACTTGTACTTTTAACAGATTAAAAAGTTGGACCTAAATGCAGATAGATCTCATGGTCCTCAAAAACTGGAAATGCACTTTTTTTCCCCTATGGGATGTGGATGTGCCTCACTAAACTTCAATAAGTGCATCATTTTCTTGGCT
>CM067170.1:43454919-43489919 GCA_034093135.1 Erigeron breviscapus | reverse complement strand
CCTTAATTTAAGAACAACAATCAATTGGAGGCCTAATTATGACACGAGAATTTGAAGAAGGGTGATATTTATTCAAAAATGAAATCAAAATCATAATGATGCTTATAAGATTTTATCCCCTTTTATAGACGACGTTGGATACATGTGTACACTTTACGTGTTCCTTCCAATCATAAATATACACGTCTACACTTGACCCTATGTTGCTAATCTATCTCAAGGACTTTTGCGTGTTCCTTCCAATCATAAGGATACACGTGTACACTTGACGTGTTCTTTCCATTCATATAAATACACATATACACTTGACAGTATGTTGCTATTGTATCTCCCTGACTCTCGAGTGTTCCTTTCAATTATACGGATACACGTGTACACTTGACGTGTTCTTTCCATTCATATAAATACACATATACACTTGACAGTATGTTGCTATTGTATCTCCCTGACTCTCGAGTGTTCCTTTCAATTATACGGATACACGTGTACACTTGATGTGTTCCTTATAATTACAGGGTACACGTGTACACTTCGTGTGTTTCGTCGAATCATAAGGACACAAGTATACACTACCCATACTCATAAGCTAAGTTTGACGCCCCTTAATGAGTTGACTTCCATGCCTAGTTTTACTCGATCTATTATTAGGATCTCAAGTATTATTAGTTATCACATAAACATTAGATTAGATTAGTTTCCTATTATGATTAGATTACTACGTTATCAAGTTTAGCAATGCCTATTTATTTGGCCCTTGTAATCTTGTTTATGCAAGCAATCAACAATAAAACACAATTCCTTTTATCATTATTCTTCATGGTATCAGAATTTTAGATACAAACCACTACCAAAAGTTTGCTAAACTCTTTATTAGCTACTTGTCAATCATCCGGAGGGCTCCAAATACATTTGACTAGTTTTTTTTTCTTCCAATCAAACTCTTAAATTCTATCACATAAACCTTAATTGTAATAATACACCCAAAGTATCTTGAGTAGTCATCATTTATATAAATGTCTTCATTCCGTTGTTGGAGATATCATCTTAGTGTACCACCCGCAAATGCCACTCCTTCCTAATGGCAAATCAGGCCATTACATAAAAAAGACTCACAAAAGAGGATGAAGCCATTCTATTCCACCATCATTATATCCGGTGCAACCAAGATACCCTAGATATTTGTGTGGGATCAACAACATGTAACAAACGTGTCACTGATCATCATATTAGATATTTTGTGTAAAAATATCTAAAAAATAGGCGGGATAAGTAATACCTTAGAAAATGCGGAATTATGGATATTTGCATGAAAAGTAAGTTCTAATGTCATTAAGTAAAACAAAAGAAGAATGACTAGGTTGAGCAAGGCAAGGCATGTAAACTTGTCCATCAAAAAATATTTGGATGGGTGAAATTTAAAGGAGACGTGATCCACTTAGGTAATCCACCAGGATTTGAGTCTCATTTCTCACATTTGTAAAAGTGGATTGTTGGAAGAGGTTTTTCGAAAGTTCTTAGTTGCATCCTAGGCATTTGTGTAGTTTAGCAGTAGGACTAAAATAGATTGTCGTTTAGAAAAAGATGTGATGATCAAAACTAAACTTTTCAACTTAAAGAAATATTTATAAATTTTATTTTAGGTACATGAAAATTGTATGATAGACGAAAGGTGTTATATAGTCGGTGTATTAGGGAGGAATCAATATGAAGTATTACAAGTTTGTGGTCGTTACCAACATGGAGTGCATCCTTACCATGATATGCATGTGAATGTACAAAACAAGTGTGTAATCAAAACATCAAAAAGGCAATATCAAAATCTTATTTTAGATAAAAATGATAGCTTTGAATGATTTTACCACATGACATGAAAATTAAAAAAAACTAGTGAGGACCTATTTTTAACATGGTACATGAATACATCATTGCGATGGAACTAGAGCAATTCACATCGATTGGCATAGATAGTGCTTTAGTTGGAGTGTTGGACACACAACTAAAGCTATCCACTATGGTGATTTTTGATTGGATTAGGTTAACAATGTTTTAACATTGATAAGATAAATTATGTTTAATGCCTCGACCTGGAGCAACCTAGGTTGCAACCATATCACACGCCACATGTGGCTTTTTGATTGGGTTCGTTTAATTTTCTTTTTCTTGTTTGTTATATTTATCTAATAAAAAAACTGGTTTAGCTTGGTTGCTAATGGGTATAAAAGGTTGAGTTTAGTTGTGTTGTTTAAATGAAAGAGAGAAATTAATTTTTTCTTAAAAAATGGGTTGAAATAGTTGTAAGTGTGGATGGTCTAAACTAGCAACTATCTAGTTGTTTTTACGAGGATAATTCCTATGGTAACAATTTTCATGGCTGTTTATGTTAGGGTGAGAATATAACCATTATAAGCTTAAGTTTCAAATGGAAGCGCAAGGTAAAACCTATAGACAAAAAGAAGCCAATTGTTATTGAATATGATGTTCACACATGATCAGGCCCCCTTAACATTTTTGGCGGACCTAGCCGAATCAATTTTGGAGGCCTTTTTGTAAAGACACTAACAAAAACCCTCCTCCTTTATCAAGATTTGGGACCGGCATAGATAATCTAAAACTAAAAAAATGTGTGTACTAACAGAAATTATGAGGCGATTGTCGAGATTTATATGTTTTATTTCCTACCTAGGGCTCAAATTCTTGTTCCTTTTAAAACCTGGCCCAAAACATATACATAAAGCCAAAACTGAAGATAGTCAAGCCTAAAAAGTTGAATAAGATTGAAGCCCTTAGCATGTAGATGCCTAAAGCGGTTGCCTGACCCTTTAGTATTTTTGAGTCGCCCTAATAATGGCCAAGACGCTGAAAAGGAATATAGGTCTTAGTGATAGATAATGAGATTTGCATGGGTTAGTGGCAAAAACCAAGCAATATATGGTGTTACAGCTATTAGTAAACTTAATATTGTAATAGGATTAGGAAACTATTAAAAAATGGTAACCTAGTTAATACTTGGTGGTCAAGGTTTAGGAATTGGTTTTTGTGTACGTTTGGGATTCAAGATGTACATATTAGACCAGGATTCAAGCTTTGACCTTCTATGGAACAAATTGAAGGTAAAGCAAGGGGAGTCAACACCCCATGATTGTGTATTGCATCGAATATCTAAAGCTGTAGTAGTAGTAAGGGAGTGTATTCCAACATTGTTTCAACAACATAGTTAGGTGGACATGTGAGACTATTAATGGGTGTAATGGATTTACTGATGTAAGGATACTGGATAAGTTGAGTCTAGTTGATGCCGGGTTAAGCTGAGGAGACTAATGATTATTTAGAAAACAAGTATAGAAAGTTTAATTGGAGTAATTTGGAAAGAAGTACATGGATTGGAAGTATGGAAAGTCATTTAGACCTATTATACAAGTAAGAAAACTTCTTGCTCACAATTTACTTGGAGTAATCTGGAGCCATTATACAAGACTTTATTAAGCAGAACTCATAATTCGAATCCATTCCTAACTTGCAACAACAACAACAGGACCTAATCCCTGAGCGGGTATGAAGGAGGTGATTTGTAGAGACTTCTTACATCTACCCAAAGGTGAAGAGACTTCTTCCATAAGGACCTCCAGCCAAAGATGTAAAGGTAGGAAAGTGTGAAGGGTTTAGTTACCATACCTGTCACCTGAAAATAGCCTAAAAAAGATAATGTCTGTTGAGTATCCCCCTGCTACATTAAGAGAATGAATAATAGCAAAACATACGACCTAACATACTTTAGCCCAAGTCGACAATAGATATATACAATAGCAACCATATTTAACATATTAAACAACATAAAAGCATAAAAACATAGTAACCATAGTCTCCTGCAAGAAACCAAACGTGTGATATGTAAACAACCATGCATACATACATATAAGAAGAATAGACTATGAATTTCTACGGTCTGAGGGGGCCAAGAAAGATAACGGGTGCTAAACAACCTATGAAACAAAGTAACTTAGACCGCCTAGCTAAACTAATCCTAATCCTCTCGCATAACTCACAAATCCACTAAGCTAATTATAGTCCTCAAAGTATTCTCTCATTGGTCATGTCCTATGACAGACAAAACATTTTGGGGTCAACATAAATGCTAGAGTAACCTCCCCCCTCGGTTTAGGCCTACCCCTGCTTAAGGTCAAAAGCACTACGGAGGTCACAGAAAACCAAAGTCTAAGTAAAAAGTCTACATAACCTATTCCCATATGCCATTAACTCCTTATCCATGTCGACGTCCTCTGCCAGGTAGCTCCTTTGGAGCATTCGGTATCTGTCCTTCCACCTCCGTTGACCTACCTCTTCTCCTGACTGGTCTAAGCCCTCTGTAGCATCGAGTTTTCTTAGTTGGGCGCACTTCTCCTGGCCATACTATCACTAACATCCCTGGGCAAGGCAAAATGGGAAAAGTTGTCGATCTAAGTCACACAAAAACCTACCCTAACCTAGTCCTCTACTCTAATCCTAGTTCTCCAGGGAGTCCTATCCGACGTCATGTTCTCCGACAAGCCAAGCTCTTTTAGGTCCTTCACTAGTCTCTCATCCCACCTCATCTTAGGCCTACCCCTTCTTCGTATGCCGTCAACATGAATAGATTATGCTCTCCTTAGTGATGCTGTTTGGTCTCTTTTCCTAACATGGCCAAACCATCTCAATCGTCCTTCCCTTAGCTTGTTGATGATGGTTTCTACTTTAAGTTCAACTCTAAAAACTCTCGTGGGGGATCCTGTCTGATAGGGTCTTCTCGCAAGTCCACCTTAGCATCCTCATCTCAGCCACCTCCACCGAGGACGCTTGGGCTTTAGTCATCGGCCAGCATTCCGACCAGTATAACATAGTGTTGTAATTGTGAGAATATTTCAATACATTTATACGACCATTTATTTATGAACCTTTAGGGTCGCACACATAGAACGGGGAGGGCTTAATTGAACTTTATATAAATAACAAGAAATCTATTAGAAATCAAAATAACTAAAAGTTTTCAAAAATAGATTTGGAAATGACGAGCGGGTCAGAACCGCGAATCGGGTCGAAAACGGGATCAGACATCAAGCACCATGAGTCGACCCATTCGACCCATGGGGGTCCCTGTAGGTCGTCGGCCGAACAAGGGAGAAAGTTGGGGAGGAGAGAATTTAGGAAAGTTATTTTGTCCCACATTGCTTTAGGGATAGAAAGTTAAGGGTTTCCTTTGCCTATATAAAGAACCCTTATTCTTCCCTTAAGCCTTGCACCTCATTCTTTCTCTCTTCTTTCTCTTGGGAGTTCAAAACCCTCTAAGGGTGAAGAGCAAACCAACTAGTTATTTTTATGGTGGGTATTTGTTGGGTCGAAAACGACCAAGTATGATTTGTCCAGGAAATAGTTGAAGAACAGTGAAAAATACTTGTACAGGATTCTAAAACATTTCAGTTTCAGAATACTCACTGAGCTTCACTTCAGTTCAGATCAACCTAAACTGAAAGCATTCATCTGAAGTCAAAGACTGAAAAAAGAGAATCATCTCAGAAGCAGAGCCAGAGAAGATTCTACCTGATCGAAGACTGAAGCATCTCAGTGTAAAAGTACTTACAACACTTTTACACTGATTACGAGGAAGCCTTTTGACTTTACCAACTTTTACCCGGATAATAACATTGTCTCTGGTAAAGTACAAAGTTGAGTAAAAGGTTGAGAATAAAGTGTGAAATGTCACATCAAATGAGTTTCACACTTAACCTTAAAAATACGCATGTTAAGGAATTGATTTCAATTCCTTAAATGCTCCCAACCATATTTGTACGGACTGGTCCACATCAGCATGAACCTTGCCTATATATACAAGGCTTCTCACAACTTGCAAAGTGCTTGAAACTTTGGCATTGCAACTTGTGAGATATACTCTAAGTAATCCTTACGAGTATTTCCAAGTACTTAGATCATTTGTATTTCAAGATTGTTTAGATATTACACTTGGGTGTTTATCTTTGTTCCGCAACAATCTTTGTATTTTGTTTAACATAATTAATAAAATACATTTGAAAAATATACAATGTCTCAATGCCACATACTTGATATATATATTGTATTTTATATTAGCACTTATCTTAATATATATATAGGGGTGAGATAAATTGAGTCCAGCTTAATTTAAGTCCAAAAAGGGTCCATGTAACTTACACATGTGTAAGTCGTGGTGGCGGTGGTCGCCGTCGCCGGAAAATCATGGTGGTGGTCGGAAATGATGGTGGTGGTGGTAGGAGGTGGTTGGAATTTGAGGAGATGGAAGAAAATCAATGGACTCAAATTGGACTCAAAATAAGCTGGACTCATTTTATCTTTTCCCTATATATATACATCAATAACAATGAATGGCAAGCAATTCTGATCTGGAAGTAAGACCAGTTCAGAATGACGATCCAGATATGGGTTAAACAATAAATGTAAATAATAGAAAGTAAATGCAAGAAACTTAAAGTGCTGAAACTATATAAATACAATATATATATTGAGGTATCTTCGGGTAACCCATCACTTTGGGACTTATAGTATTCATGTTATAACTTAAAGTTATAGCTAGCACTTAATTAAGTGCCGAAGATTCGTTCGTGTGTACGGAACTATTGAGGGGCGCTTCTTTGGGCTCTTTCTGATGACAAGTTAACTACGTTATTCTTTGCTAAGAATAACGTCTTCAGAGGTCTTCTAAAAGGTTAGTAGTTCTTTCTTTATTTTATTTGTTTAGTTATTATATGCATGCGCGATAGATCTTGGCTAGGGAATTAAATAGTTTTAATTGTTTTATTACATGCTTCCGCTTTAGTAATTAACTAGGTTAATTACTTGTTCATTAATTATTATTTAGATAAAATTAATATGTTTTAAATAATTAAACGTTTTTAATTATTTACAAATTAAACCTTTATGTTATAAAAGTTTAATACAACATTTGATTAATGAACAATGTTTATTCATGGAATAAACGTCTCTTTTGTTAATAAAATCTCAACAGTGGTATCAGAGCCAAATCGCGTCATGATATAGTAACTAAAGCGCTCAATTAAATATGTAATTGTATAATTATATATTTTTGAGCATGTTCGGTTAACCCATATATTAGTATATATCGGGTTATGATTATTATACTAGATAATTGTAGTTCTAGCCATGTTCATGCATGCATGGCTAGCATAAGTAGTTATGCCCCGTAGTTTTACAATAGAGATCACATTAAATTTGTTTTTGATGACATGCACATTAACTTTTGTAAAACTTATAAAACGTTAAAATGGTGTTTTAACTAAATGGTTCAACAATTTGTTTTGTGTTCATGCAAAATGAGTTGTAGTACAAACTTTTGTGACATGAGTTTGTGAATTAAAATATACCTTTTTCATATTAAATCCCGCCATTCTATGAGTTGAGCACTTGTGAAGTACACACTCCCGGTTGCCAGGAAGGTCGCCCAACCATAGTATGGAAAAACGAGGTGGTAATGTCGGTTGTTGGGAAAGTCATCCGATACGAAATACTGCACGCGTCATTATAGACGAATTTTGCTAGGTTGCCGGGAAAGTCGCCCGGTACCAGTCGGCAAGGATGAGACTAAACATGCCGTTGGATCAAGAATGATCAAAGTATCATTAAGAGTCGCAATGTGCGATCGGTAATATTACCGGCCAATTCATACACAAACATGTGGTTGTCCTCGAAGGTCGCCTAGATACACGTGATGTGGATTAAATATGATTCTTATTATTTAACTAAAATATAAAATTCTAAAAATGATTAGATAGAACTTCTTGGGTAGTTGTATTAAGTTAAACCTTAGATATTCAAACATTGAACCTTAGTTATTGTCCTGTAGATGAATTCATTTGTGCATTATATGATACCGTGAAGAATAATGCAGTGTTATAAATAAGGGCCTTAACGACCGTTATAATGGACGTTATAAAGGTAACGGAGGTCCACCGTCACGTTAAAGGGGTAGGGTAAATTTGAAGGTTTGAGTCAATAACAATCAAATAACAAATTTAACGGAGCTTAACGGTTAAATAACGGTCAAAAGACATCACTTTTGACTAATTTTGTTAGGATATTGCTAATATATATATATTTTAAATAAATTCCTTTATATTTTATAGTCTCTATTATAACGCCGTTATAACTCCGCGAAATGAGATTTAACCTTAAAGGTGTTCGACCGTCGAGTGACCGCCGAAAGTTATTTACAACCTTGGAATAATGATAAAGGGAATTGTGTTTTATTGTTGATTGCTTGCCTAAACAAGATTACAAGGGCCAAATAAATAGGCATTGCTAAACTTGATAACATAGTAATCTAATCATAATAGGAAACTAATCTAATCTACTGTGTATGTGATAACTAATAATACTTGTGATCCTAATTTAAATGCAATTCATATCGTCTAATAGATTGGGTAAAATCAGGCATGGAAGTCAACTCATCAACGGGCGTCAAACTTAGCTTATGAGTATGGGTAGTGTATACGTGTGTGTCCATATGATTCGACGAAACACATGAAGTGTACACGTGTACCCTTTAATTATAAGGAACACGTCAAGTGTACACGTGTATCCTTATAATTGGAAGGAACACGTATAGAGTACACGTGTATCCTTATAATTGGAAGGAACACGCGAGAGTTAATGAAATAGAATAACAACATACAGTCAAGTGTATATGTGTATCCATATGATTGGTAGGAACACGTATAGAGTACACGTGTATCCTTATAATTGGAAGGAACACGCGAGAGTTAATGAAATAGAATAACAACATACAGTCAAGTGTATATGTGTATATATATGATTGGAAGGAACACGTCAAGTGTACACGTGTATCCTTATGACTGGAACTAACACGCAAAAGTCGGTGAGATAGATTAGCAACATACGGTCAAGTGTAGACGTGTATCCTTATGATTGGAAGGAACACATAAGGTGTATACATGTATCCTTATGATTGGAAGGAACACGTTATAGTTGGTTAGATAGATAAGCAACCACGTCTATAAAAGGGGATAAAATCTTATAAGCATCATTATGATTTTGATTTCATTTTTGAATAAACATTACCCTTCTTCAAACTCTCGTGTCATAATTAGGCCTCCAATTGATTGTTGTTCTTAAATTAAGGTACTTTTATCTTCTGTTTTTGTTTATACATGTTTCATTGTGATATATTTGTGACTATGGAGACACCATCCGGCTGTTTTTAACTAAATCAGAAATGGTGTCATGAAGATTATTCACAAAGTGATCTAAAGAAGTGGGAGGGTGATCATAAAAGGATGACTCATCCTTGGTTCAAGCTCTCACCAATATACATATAGTTATAAATTGCATAATTTTCTAGTATAATATAGAATGACAATTCAAAATTGTAAAGATATCCCTAAATATCTTATTCAGAGGGTTGTCAGAAAATGGTAAGGAAATAATTAGTTCAGGTTTAGTCTTAATCCGAATATGCTAATCAAATAATGTCTTAATCCAGTGAACTTCTACAAAAATATAATTCTTTACTTCATTGGTTCATCCGTTTCCAGCTAAATGCTACATGCAGTTATCTTCAAAGTGATGGTTAATACCAATTACTTAGACTTTTATTTTAGTGACATCATGTTATATTTAATCAGTTGCATCTTCTGCAGGGGTGATGGTGGTTTTATTTTTGTTTTTAAATTTATAAATTGTTGTACAAGTAATTATTCCAAAACACACACCTTACGAGCAGAGAACCCGATCAGATGTAGTATAGTTAAGTGATAAGTTACAGGATCGTTCGCAGGGACGCGTTGCTTTACCTAATCTAGTATATGTGTAATTCTAGCGGTTTGTGGGGTTGTCACGATTTCCTATTAAACTAATTAAAATACTGAAAAGTAAATAGAAGCCGCAACCGCTTATTCAGCGAGATCCTTAGTCTGAAAATAGTTTGAAAAAGCAAATAACAGTAATTAAATTAAAATACTTGTTTGGCATCTCCGATCTCATGGTACGACCAAATATCCTTCTACCTACTTGCTAGACTGTTGGAAACTTAATCACGGCTCAGATTCTCGTTAGATTCACTTTGCCTAAGTAACTAGTGCTGTCCCTAGACTCACACTACTCTATAAACAAATTCTCGTTAGATTCATTGTTTACGCATTAATGACCTAAAGTTTGTGTTACTAATTCATCTTTTAGTTACCCGGCTCTTAAGCCATGACCAGATAATAATTCTCTCCGGTGACCACAGTGCTCGTTTCCAAGTCACTGGATCGCGTCTGACATTGTTAAGCATCATGTTCTATTCATCCTAATTACTACGGTTCTGGATCCCTCGGTTACAAGTGAATCACCTTTTACATCTAGTTAAAGGCCGACTAGTGTTTTCCATCCTTATGTATTAATCCTAGTGTATGATTATAGATCGATCTTCAGAATTAAATCAATACATGCAGATATAGAACCGATAATAACATGAAGAACTAGTAAAACATGGATCTACGATAAACAGTAAAATACACACCAACATATCTAACAAATAAAGTAAATTAAATGAACGTCTACATGATCACATCGATCCAAACAAGTATTCAGCCTACTAGCCTGACATTATTAAAGGAATAACAAAGTCTGAAAAGATGAAAGACATTGTTTACCAACTGAAAGTAAAATAAAAGAGTAGATCTAGGTAGAAGATGAAGATCGGAAGGTGTTAGAATCTCCAAAACCTCCTTGGAATCTGCAAAGTCGACCTATGGTTAAATATGGGCGGCTAGGGCTGCTGAATCGGCTCTCTTTTAGGGTTTTGAGGGTTACTTTGACTTAAATAGTGCTGAAAGTCAGTTGCTGATCTGGGCCGCCTAGCGGCGCTGGGATGGGCTCCAACGACGCTGGACATGGGCCAGCGGGGCTGGCAAGGTTTCCAGCGGCACTGGCAGCTCCTGCTGCATCTCGATTTGCTTCGTTCGGCTCCCGGATCACCTCCTTTTGTCTTGTAACTTCATAGGTTTCCATCTTGAGTCACTTGATGCCATTTACCCTCACTCACATCTTCCGTGAACCTGCATAATCATAGAATTCATTAAGTACTGATAGTTCCGGAATATTAACTCATTTAAGACATAGAAATGAAGCCTTTTGATAGGGGTTTTTATCACAAAATGGACGCCCATCAAGGGGCTAACCTTAGTAAGAAGGGAAATTATTCGCCATCTTGCTAAAATTAACATAAGTGTGAATCCTGAAGAGTTTGATCTTAAGTCTGACCAAATGTATCTTCCCGAATCCTAAGTTCTTTTATGGTATAGAATGTGAACTCAAAATCGTAAAGTAATCTCTAAATATCTTAACACTGAAAGAGTGTCAGAAAAGAGTAAGGAAATAATTAGTTCAAATCCAGTATCATTTTATGAGTTTCTGGTTAATTTTAAGATGGAATAGAAATTTGAGAATAATTTAGCTCTATTAGAAGAAAGTGTTAATATGAAACGTTTGGTAAGTGAAAACAAGTTACAAATAGAAATAAAAATAGAAATATAGATGTAACACCCGTGAGCTTTGACTTATTTAACTATGTTTGACTTTCGTTGAGTATGTGACTAATTGTGAACTTATTGAGAATATCAATATTTGAGAACTTATGTGATTAATAAAAGTCGAGTTGATGTTTATGAAACTTGGTGTAATTTGTGATATTTAGCATTTACGTATTTAGACGGGATACCATTTGGTAACTAGCTAGTAGTGTTTGGGTGCAAGAGTATTGTGGGTGGGGGTGTGGTATCCTAGTTCCCTTTCCACCTCCCATTTCCCTTATCTCCTTTCACACTCACTCTTTTTCTCTCTACCTCAAGAACACACACAAACACACACTAATCTTTTCATCATCAAATTTCGGATCTAAGGCTTTATCTAACATCAAATGTGTAAGATTTTAGTTAAACAATACTCTTTCCTTTCAAAACTTCAAGATCTTTGGGCAATATCAAGCGTTCATCTCCATTAAAGCTCCAATTTCGGATTCAAAGCTTCGGGTCGATTTGGTAAGTATTTCTTAGCTTAAAATCATAATATTATGTTGCTTATCATGTTTCTTGGTCGAATCTAAACATACTTGGTCTCGTTCGTTGTCAAAATCGTTTTTTGGGTTTTCTAGGGTTTTGGTTTGGATTTAGGGTTTGATTTGAGTTGGAATCGTGTTTTGGAAAGGTTTTGGTGATGAGTTTTGTTCAAAATATGTTTGTAACATGTTTTCTAGCTTCAAAATGGTCTCTAGATGTTCAAAAATGAGTTTGGATCAAATTTGGGTCGTGTTTGGTTAAAATTGTGTGTGCAGGTCAGTTTGTGCTGGGGCTGGCGTCTCATACGCCACCCCTGGCATCTCTTATGCTGGCTGGCCCTTGGCAAGCGTCTCTTACGCCATCTTGGGCGTCCCAAACGCTGGCCTCCTTCTTGCCTTTTTAGTTCTTACGCCAAGTTATTCTGCCTTACGCTGATCAAGACGCCAAAACCTCCATTTCTGGGCCGACGTCTCTTACGCTAGGTCTGGGAGTATGAGACGCCAGGCCATCCTTGCCCAACGTCTATTACGCCAGAGACTGGCGCCTCTTACGCCAGTCTCTATCTTACGCCAGTCTCTATGCTTGGACTATTCGAACAATTTGATATCCCGTTGGGACTTGTGAGCTTGATTATGTGTACACTTCGCGCAATCGTGTGTCCCGTTGGGACTTGTGAGCTTAATGAACATTCATTATGGTGATTATGGATTGTGATCTTGTTGTTTAACTTGTTTGTGTGTTGAGTATGATCTTGTAGCAATTCTTTGCGCCTTATACTAGGAGTTTACGGTATGTGCTTCGATTAGCTCTTATATTATCGTACGACTTGTTATCGGCACATTTGGAACTTGATGCTTGTTTTGATGCTTGAACCTACGAACTCACCAACCATGTGCTGACTTGATTTAGTACACTTTTCAGATGATCAAGTAATTTCTAGGAATCAAGGTTGATTTGGAGGCTAGCTTGGATGGGAATCAAGGAAGCGACACATCTTTTGTTAGGTTGTATCAGGATTATGCGCCTTTGGTAGCACTTTCTTGATTTGACTTGATTCTCGAGGTCGATGACCCGAATGCTCCCTACTGGGGATGAACAATTGTTGTATTGAAACGGTTGTATTAGTTTCATTGGTTAACTTAATATGACTTGGTTGTTTTGAATGATTTGTATGCTTTATTTCATGTTCACTTGTAACCATTGACTTCATTTAGATCGTTGCTCTATGTAATTTCCATGACATGCTGTGCTTTTCTCGACACCCCATGTTTTTGCCTTGTTGAGGTGTTACAGAATGGTATCAGAGCCGTGGTTATAGAGAACTAGGTGGATTGACCTAGACTATAACCGAGGAACCTTTCATATAGCATGCATAATAGGAGATTATGTGTCCAACTTGATCTTGATGATTTATCTTCTTGGTGTAATTGGTTAATGGTGATGTTCGTAGTAGGAATCTTTATGTGGTTTGAAATCATGATTGGTTTGTCGAGATGGATTAATTGATTGATGCTTGTGAATTGGTTTAAGATGGATCTTGATGGTAGTTTGGATTGTTGGATCCAGTTGAATAAACTTATTGGTTTGGTTATGTGATTAATGTGGTGATTATTGGTTTGAATATGTGATTATGGTGGAATTTGTTATGTGGAATGTGTTTATTTTAGCAAAATGAAGTGATGACGCTAACGTAGTACTACAACGGGCAACCCTAGAAACGCTTGATCAACGGTTCTACGGCAACCCGTTGGTATATGCAAGTTATGTGGCATCATGGATTGTGCATGCTTGGATTAAAGAATAGTAGGTAAACTGGTATGCTTGATAAGTATTGGTTGGGTGGAGGAAAAGCTGCTGGTATCGCCTGTATACAAACCCGGTCAATACTTAGAGGGCATAACGGAACCGAATCCCGACATGCATATAATATACTAAGGGTGTGGAAGGAAAGCTGTTGGTATCACCTATATACAAACACCCTTGGTAGATTAGATGTAGGAGTTAGATTCGGACTATACTTTACCCGACTTGTTTTATGTTTATGGTATGTGTTTTGGCTAGTTGTGATGGAATGCATGTGGAATATTGTCAGGATGTGAACTAAATGAATATATGTTATGATTAGGAGGAACTATTTGATATGAGAAATTTGGTAATGATAATTGGACCATTTAGGTATTATTGTGTGTTGAATAACGTAGTGTTGCCTAGGGATGAGTCCGTAGGAGCCCTTGTTGTGTTTGGAACTTGAGAATTTAATTTGAGTAATTAACGCGTGTGTTCAGGAAATAACTAGACCGAAAAGGGCGGCGGCGAACTATAAGCACGAGAATGATCAAGAGGATCAAGTGGACCAAGGTGGTCATGGTGGTGGCTAGGGAAGAGGCCGTGGTGGTCGTGGTGGCTGGGGCGGCCGTTGGGGTTGGGGTGGTAACAATAATAACAATAATGGGCCCCAAGTGAATGATGCCCCAGATATGGCTACCGTTATCACTCAAACCATTAATGCCATTATGCCAACTATTATGGCTCAAGTCACCGCTGCGATGGGTGGAAACAATGGTGGTAATCAAGGAGCACAAGGTGGTGCTAATTTGAATCTAGTGAATAATGTCGAGAATGTGGAGGAGGAGGTTGAAGATGTGGGTTACAATGCTCATGTTGGCCCAAACTACGAGTCGAGGCAATACCGTCAAGGGTATACTTACACCGACTTTGCTAGATGTGGTCCACCCGAGTTCAATGGTCGGGGTGGGGCCATTTCTTGTATTCATTGCCTAGAAAAGATTGAGGCGGTGATAGCTAGAAGTAATTGTACTTATGAGCAACGAATCAATTATGTCACCGGTTCGTTCACTTATGAAGCATTGAGTTGGTGGAATGGGGTTGTAGATGGGAGGGGTATTGATGCGGCATTGGCTATGGAGTGGGAGAATTTAGAAACATGTTGAAGGAGAAATTTTACCCCGTTTATGAACTTCAAAAACTTCAACAAAATTTTATTCACCAACAAATTGAAGGATCGGATTATAACGCCTACACTCTTCATTTCCAAGAGTTGTCAAGACTTGTACCTCACTTGGTTTCTTCCGAACCAAGAAAGATCGAGAAGTATGTGTTTGAGCTTAACCCTCAACTTGGGATGATGGTTTCTAACATCATGCCGAAGACCATGGAAGAAGCGGTCAACCGAGCCGGGAGTGCTACCGAAGAGCTTATCCGGTGTGGAATCTTGAGCAAACCGGGCAATAAAAGAAAAGATGTAGCCGATCAATTAGGTCCAGGAGGGGTGGACGAGTTAATTTTAAACGCCCAAATCATGGGAAAGTGTTTGTGGCGGTCGAGGTAAAAAGGGAGGGCTATAGCGGGCCTCACCCTTTGTGTAACAAATGTCGGGTTCATCATCCAACTAATTCTCAATGTAGGACTTGTTTTGTTTGTAATCAAGTGGGGCATTTGACCAAGGATTTTCGAGCTAGGGGTGGTCAAGTGGCGCCGGCGAATGTGGCGCCCGTTGTTGCTAGAACCCACAAGGTCACCGTGGTGCTTGTTTTCAATGTGGAAGCACCGATTACTACCGAAATAATTTCCCTCAATGGGTCGGTCAACAAGTGCAAGTGGTGGTTCATCCAAATCAACTACAAATCGCGGGCCCAAATTAAAACCGCGGGAAACAAGGTCAACAAGTGCTTCATCCTAGAGGAAGGGCTTTTGCGGCTAATGCTATTGAGGCTCGTAACGACACGAATGTTGTGGCAGGTACTTTTCTTCTCAATGTCATTATGCCACAGTATTATTAGACTCCGGAGCCAAGTTTAATCTTGTTTTTACTAGTTTTCTTCCTTTGATTGATGTGCCTCTATATCCGTTGAGTTATGTGTTTGAAATTGAAATGGTAAATGGGTGGGTGTCAAGTGGTTTCTGATTGTGAGCTAGAACTAGAAGGCTACCCTTTTCTTATTGATATCATGTCGTTTGATATTGGTAGTTTTGATGTGATAGTGGGTATGGATTTGATGTCGACGGTTAATGTGGTGATCGAGTGTGGTAATAGGGTAGTTCGGTTTCCTTTGTCGAATGGGGAGATTTTGAGGATGCAAGGTGAACAAGCGGATTCCCTAGAGGGGAGAGCATTTAGTGTGACTGTTAAAAAGGTGGAATTGAAGACCGTACCGGTGGTGTGTGAGTTCCCGGATGTTTTTCCCGATGATCTACCGGGGTTATCCCCGTCCTGTCAACTCAATTTTCGTATTGATCTAGCTCCTAATGCTAGACCTATCGCTAAAGCCACGTATCGGTTAGCCTTAACCGAGATGCAACAATTAGAAACTCAACTCCGTGAACTTCAAGAGAAAGGTTTCATTCGTCCGATTCAATCGCCGTGGGGAGCACCGATTTTATTTGTAAAGAAGAAAGATGGCTCTTTTCGTATGTGTATCGACTATCGGGAGTTGAATAAACTCACAGTACAGAACCGATATCCTCTTCCAAGAATTGATGATCTTTTTGACCAATTGCAAGGCGCAAGATACTTTTCCAAGATTGATTTGCGGTCGGGTTATCACCAATTGCGGGTTCATGAAGAAGATATTCCGAAGACGGCGTTTAGAATGAGATATGGGCATTTTTAGTTCACGGTTATGCCTTTTGGTTTGACCAATGCACCAGCGGTGTTTATGGACTTGATGACTCGTGTTTGTAGGCCCTTTTTGGATAAGTTCGTTATCGTATTTATTGATGACATTCTTATCTATTCCAAGTCGAAGAAAGAACACTCAAGTCATTTGAGGCGTATTCTTGAATTGCTTAGAGCCGAGAAACTTTATGCCAAGTTTTCCAAGTGCGAATTTTGGCTTGAAGTAGTCCATTTTCTTAGACACGTGGTAAGCAAAGATGGTATTCATGTAGATCCAAGCAAGGTATAAGCGATGAAGGGTTGGAGGAGACCCGAGACGCCAACCGAGATTCGTCAATTTCTTGGTTTGGCGGGTTACTATAGAAAGTTCATCGAGAATTTCTCAAGAGTTGCTTTTCCACTTAACCAATTAATGCAAAAGGATAGAAGATTCGAATAGGGCGAGAAGCAAGAGCAAGCTTTCCAGGTGCTTAAGGATAAATTATGTAATGCGCTTATTTTGAGCTTACCTGATGGTCTAAATGATTTTGTTGTATATTGTGATGCCTCTGGTCAAGGGTTGGGTCGTGTCTTGATGCAAAGAGGCAAGGTCATAGCCTATACGTCTAGACAATTGAAGACTCACGAGAAGAACTACCCGACACATGATCTAGAGTTGGGAGCGGTGGTTTTTGCTTTGAAATGTTGGAGACACTATCTTTATGGTACCAAAAGTGTGATCTATACCGATCACAAAAGTCTTCGACATATTTTTGTTCAAAGTGAACTAAACATGAGGCAACAGCGGTGGTTGGAGCTATTTAGTGATTATGATTGTGAAATTTGCTACCATCCGGGTAAAGCGAATGTAGTTGCAGACGCTTTGAGTAGGAAAGAACGTGTAAAGCCTAGGAGATGTAGGGCCATGAGCCTTACCGTGCAACGAAGTGTTAGAGATTCTATTATTGAGGCTCAAGGGATTGCAACCTTGCCGGTGAACTTTATTAACGAAGAACTTCATGGGTTAGAAGAGCAATTTGATCGCAAGGATGATAATTAGCGTTATATTTTGTGGAACGACTAAGGATTCCTAAGCTTGGTGGGCTTCGGGTGAAATTGATGGACGAAGCTCATAAGTCGATTTATTCGGTTCATCTCGGATCCGACAAGATGTATTTTGATATGCGGGACTTCTATTGGTGGCCCGGTATGAAGAAGGATATAGCTAAGTACGTTAGTAAGTGCCTTACTTGTTTGCAAGTGAAGGCCGATCATAAGAAGCCACCCGGTTTACTTGTTCAACCAGTAACACCGGAGTGGAAGTGGGAAAGAATTGCTATGGACTTCATCACGAAATTGTCGAGGACTAGTAGTGACCATGACACTATCTGGGTAATTGTCGACCGGTTGACTAAGTCGGCTCATTTCTTAGCCATCCAGGAGAACGACAAGCATGGAGTGCCAATCTCCATCATCTCCGATAGAGACACCCGGTTTACCTCTAAATTTTGGAAGGCGTTCCAAAGAGCTATGGGTACTCAACTTGATATGGGTACGACGTTTCATCCTTAAACTGACGGTCAAAGTGAAAGGACGATTCAAACACTTGAGGATATGCTAAGAGCTTGTGCTATAGAGTTTGGTGGCAATTGGGATGTGCATCTCCCATTGGTAGAATTTTCTTATAATAATAGCTACCATGCGAGTATTCAAATGGCGCCCTTTAAAGCTTTGTATGGAAGGAAGTGTAGGTCACCATTAGCATGGTTGGAGGTTGGTGAAAGCCAACTCATCGGACCCAAAATCGTTGTTGAAACAACAAAGGGGATCTCCCAAATTCATGAGAAATTGAAAGTGGCGCGTGAATGTCAAAAGAACTATGCCAATGTTAGGCGTAGACCCTTGGAATTTGAAGTTGGTGATTGTGTGCTTTTGAAGGTGTCTCCATGGAAAGGTGTGGTTCATTTCGTAAAGCGCGGTAAGTTAGGTCCAAGGTACATTGGACCATTCATGATCTTGGAACGTGTCGGTTTAGTAGCTTATCGTTTAGAACTTTCCCAAGAGTTAAGTGGTGTTTATAATGTGTTTCATGTGTCAAATTTGCGCAAGTGTTTGGCGGACCCGACACTACATGTGCCCTTGGAGGAGATCCGTGTTGATGACAAGTTGAAATTCGTAGAGGAGCCGATAGAGATCTTGGATCGTGATACTAAGAAGCTAAAGAATACATGGCATACAATCGTGAAGGTTAGATGGCAAGCAAGGCGTGGCCCCGAGTTTACTTGGGAACTAGAGGACTCTATGTGTGCTAAGTATCCTCATTTGTTTAGTGGGCCTAGTGTAGATTGAATTTCGGGGACAAAATTCCTTTAACGGGGGAATGATGTAACACCCGTGAGCTTTGACTTATTTAACAATGTTTGACTTTCGTTGACTATGTGATTAATTGTGAACTTATTGAGAATATCGATATTTGAGAACTTATGTGATTAATAAAAGTCGAGTTGATCTTTATGAAACTTGGTGTAGTTTGTGATATTTAGCATTTACGTGTTTGGACGGGATACCGTTTGGTAACTAGGTAGTAGTGTTTGGGTGCAAGAGTATTGTGGGTGGGGGTGTGGTGTCCTAGTTCCCTTTCCACCTCCCATTTCCCTTTTCCCTTATCTCCTTTCATACTCACTCTTTTTCTCTCTACCTCAAGAACACACGCACAAACACACACTCTCGTCTCGTACGCCACCCCTGGCGTCTCTTACGCTGGCTGGCCCTTGCCCAGTGTCTCTTACGCCATCTTGGGTATGCCAGACGCTGACCTCCTTCTTTCCTTTTTAGTTCTTACGCCAAATTCTTCTACCTTTTGCTGATCAAGACGCCAAATCCTCTATTTCTGGGCCGACGTCTCTTACGCCAGGTCTGGGCGTATGAGACGCTAGGCCATCCTTGCCTAACGTCTGTTACACCAGAGACTGGCGCCTCTTATGCCAATCTCCATCTTTCGTTTTTCTGTTTCGTCTTCTTTTGGGATTTTTGACCGTCCGTGATCCTTGGGTCGAACCGTACTTCCTTGTATACCTTCTTTTGGTCTCAATGGTGTCAGTTCAAGCTTCTAGAGTCGACTAAGGTTTGGGAGTCATGTCTAGATCAATGTAAAGACCTTAGCGTGTATTATGATGCTTATATGGATAGGTGGTGAACTTTTGGGCGATCGTTGGACGTTTGTAGCTTGATTTATACTTGTTTTTCTTAAACCAAGGTGAGTTTCGTAGCCCCTCTTTTTGTTGGACTTTGGGGTGGAAAGTGTACTCTTTTTGGTAAAACTAATGTTGATAAACAATGTGGTGCATGATATTAGAACTAATTGATTTGTTGTGAGTTAACCATGATACTACTTGTGATTATTGGGTTGATCTATGGTTGCTTGGACTATTCGCACGATTTGGTGTCCCGTTGGGACATGTGAGCTTGATTATGTGTACACTTCTCCAAATCGTGTGTCCCGTTGGGACTTATGAGGTTGATTATGTGTACACTTCTCGCAATCGTGTGTCCCGTTGGGACATGTGAGCTTGATTATGTGTACACTTCTCCAAATCGTGTGTCCCGTTGGGACTTATGAGGTTGATGAACATTCATTATGGTGATTATGGATTGTGATCTTGTTGTTTAACTTGTTTGTGTGTTGAGTATGATTTTGTAGCGATTCTTTGCGCCTTATACTAAGAGTTTACGGTATGTGCTTCGATTAGCTCTTATATTATCGTACAACTTGTTATCGGCACATTTGGAACTTGATGCTTGTTTTGATGCTTAAACCTACGAACTCACCAACCATGTGTTGACTTGATTTAGTACACTTTTCAGGTGATCAAGTAATTGCTAGGAATCAAGGTTGATTTGTAGTCTATCTTGGATGGGAATCAAGGATGCGGCGCATCTTTTGTTAGATTGTATAAGGATTATGCGCCTTTGGTAGCGCTTTCTTGATTTGACTTGATTCTCGAGGTCGATGACCCGAATGCTCCCTACTGAGGGATGAACAATTGTTGTTTTGAGACGATTGTATTAGTTGCATTGGTTAACTTAATATGACTTGGTTGTTTTGAATGACTTGTATGCTTTATTTCTTGGTTCACTTATAACCATTTACTTTATTTAGATCGTTGCTCTATGTAATTTCCATGACATGATGTGCTTTTCTTGACACCTCATGTTTCCGCCTTGTTGGGGTGTTACAATAGAATAAATGGGTAAGAAACTAAGAAACGAGCTATACCATACCATGTTACAAAATAATCCTTCCTTTCTTAATTACCAATATATATATATATGGTTCTCATAGCCAAGAGAAAAAATATAATCTACAATAGCAGAGAGATCAAATGAGAAGGTGTATTAAGGAGAGAAGAGAGAGAAGGTCCTATTGACCAATTAGAATGCGACATGTGTTTTTAAAAAAAAACGCGCGGTGGCATAATTGTAAATAAACTAAACTTTTTGTAACACGTGACGCGGTGACATTTTTGTAATTATGTAACTCCGTTAACTTTTAACGTCCTGTTAGTTTATTAAACTTCCATTAATTTCACCTACTTTTTCCCCATTTCGATAAAACCGATGGATTTCTACGATAAAAATCCAATTATTCCAAGACAATTATTTTCTAAAAATTCAAAATGAAAACAAAATCGAATATCTCTTCATCTAAGAGTAAGTATAAGTTTTTGAAACCGTATGAACCATATTAATAACAATTTTAAGCTAATTTCTTAATTTCATTTTTTTTTTGTGTTTTTTGTTTTTGCAGGAAACATTAAAAAAGTATTAAAAATAAAGAAGATTATAACATATGAGGTTAATGAATCTGAAAGTGCGTATTGGGATTCAGATCCAGTACGGGAATGATGGAAATATGTTAAAAAAGGTAACATTTTTTTCAAGTTTAGTAGTATGTGTTTTGGTGAATCACCAAATTTACAAGCTTAGAATACATGCTTTTTTGTATACCAACCTGATTATACAAGTTTTTATGATGAAATCTGATTGGTGAATTACTTCCTACTATTTACCAAGCTGATAGACCAAGCTGATAGACCAACCTGATAGACCAAGCTGATAGACCAAGCTTATAGACTAAGCTGATAGGCATGTCTACCTGTTTATGCATTTGTGAATCAAGACTGGCTGATAGCCATGTCTACCTGTTTATGCATTTGTGAGTCAAGACTTGCTGATAGACATGTCTAATAGTTTATAGATATAGATTATAGATTTTTGATTGACGAAGCTGATAACTGATGAGTGATTTATTTGTGACTTTTTCCCCATTCGTTTGACGCGTATTTAAGGTAGAAATGAACAATTAGCATGAACTTTATGGTACTTAATGGCATTAGGCTTGTGAACAGGTTCGATGTTGGAGATTACCGCTTGTGAGAGTAGAAATAAGTAAAGGAGATCAAGGATGAAGTTCGGAAGACTTATATAGGAAGATTTGGAGCTGAAACAAGAGAACACGAACACCGCGGAGCTGCCAGCGCCGCTGGACTAGTATCCAGCACCGCTGGATCCTACAGGAAGCTGGCCAGCGCCGCTGGATCACTACCAGCGCCGCTGGCACCATCAGGCACCTTCCCAACGCCGCTGGGCACACTGCCAGCGCCGCTGGGGCTAGGTCGGCAGAATTAGGGTTTTTCGTATTTTGCCTATAAATACCCCATTATAAACCCTAAAAACATATCAGAGGCACATAGGTCGAAAGTGACGGCTAAGGGTCGAAGAATAGGGTTTCTTGAGCACTATAAAGCAGATCTAACGTCATCAAAGATCAAGGAATCCAACCCTGTGATTTATAATCACCCGGTTTCAATTCTTTCTCTCTTTCCAGTTTCTCTAGATTTCTATGTTATTTTATTTTATCAGTTTGTTCATGGCTACTCAGTCTATGAGTAGCTAAGTTACTAGACATTTGTTTGGACGTGATGTAAACATGACTTGATTGTTGACTATGGTTGATTGTTGAACTGTTTCTATGCTAAATCACAGATCCATATTTATTTGAATCTGATTTGTTATTGGTTTTCATATACAAATTTATTTTACTGATTTGTTTGAGTCGAGCTGGTACCGCGGCTTTAGAGTCACTTAATTTTTGTGAAACATTGATCCGTCTTTAATCAGTGTAATCATTTGATCTATAACTGGACATCTGATGGGAAATTAATAATTGATTCAAATGAGTATGTGTTTTAATTAGGTTAATCTAGTTGATCTGGCGAACCGAAACCGGTTCCGAATGACTAGAGTAATCACTGTCTTTTGAATTTAACAAGGATTTAGACTTATATAAAAGATTTCAGTCATAGTTACAAACTCAGTTTTTAAAGCTCAGTGAGCCACCTTAACAAGAACTTACTGAAGGGTTTGACCAGTTGAAAGGCAGTCAAGCTAAATAATTTAGTGAATCTAACGAGAATCTGAATGTGAAAAGAGTCGTTCAACAAATTTAATCATAACCACTTTTAAGCATGTCAATCAAAACCAAACGAATGTCAGTTTTTACATATATTGCTGTTTTCATTTCTTATGCATTTTAGTTAACTAGGAAACCCCCAAAAAGCTGTAGTTTCATTTTAGTATTTTAATTTCCTTAAGTCAGTCCCTGCGAACGAACCTGGACTTACCTAGGCTATACTATTACTAGACAGGGTACACTGCCCTTAGTTGTGTGATAATATAGAATTAGTAGCTCCTTGAATTATAAATTTAAAACTTAGATAAACACAACACATCAAGTTTTTGGCGCCGTTGCCGGGGACTGTTAGCTAGGAATAGGTTAGAATAGTTAGTGAGACGATCCTTTTTCGTGCTTAACACGAGAAAGTTACTTTCAGTGTTCTAGGATAGCTTTCTAGTTAATAAAAAATAATAAAATTATTAGGATTAGTTTTTAAATTCTTGCAATTTAGAAGTCATAAGAAATAGGTAGTATGGATAGGAATAAAGAATCAGGTAGTTCAATGATGGAACAAGCTAGGAAAGTAGCCGAACCCCTAATTAACCCATTAAGGTGCCTAATTCAGATACACCGTTTTTAGTTAAGTCGACTCATATCACCATGGTGCAAAACTTAGAGTTTGATGGCGAATTGAACAGAGATCCGTACCATCACCTCTCGCGACTTAGGGAGGAGTGTCAAGTTTTCAACTATGGACCATGCACGGAGGAGACGGTTAGATTAGGGATGTTTAGGTACTCATTGCAAGGAATGGCCCTATGTTGGTTAGATGAGCTTGATCCGGATTCAATCAAGACTTTGGGAGGAGTTAAGAGAAGCATTCTGCAATAGGTTTTACCCACGAGAGCTGAAGAGAGTTAGAGAAATAGCTGTGGAGTCATATTCCCAAGGAGAGTCCGAGACAATGGGCGAAGCCTGGAAGAGATTGAAGAAGATGTCTAGGGAATGTTATGGTCGTGAGAAAACTAAGGCCGAGTTGGTGCAGTTGTTTTATGGCGGAGGAATGAGCAAAACGAAGATGTACTTGGATTTGATGTGCGGAGGATCGTTCGATTACAAGACGGCTAATAGCAACTACGCAGCTCTAGAAGACATAGCTCAACGGAAGTTAGACAAGGACTGGTTGAAGATGACTTTGATTGAAGGAAAAGTCAAAAGTATGCAAGAGAAAGTTGATGGACAGATACAAAGCCTAGAGGAGAAAGTTGAAAGAAATGACCAGAAAATAGGAGAAGTTAAGGAAGAGCTAGGCAAAGTGAGAGCAGTGCTGGAATTGATATATGATCGTATGTTCTCAAAGGAAGAGACCGTGAAAGGAATAACCACGAGGTCGGGGAAGGCGACAAAATCACCCCCGAACCCTTTGGAAGCTGAGGAAAAGGATGAGGAGGAAGATCCAGCAGAAGCGGAAGAGGAAACCGAAGCCGTAAGGCGAAACGATAAGGAAACAAATTCTGGACGGGAAGTCCAACGCCGCTGGGACACTCCCAGAGCCACTGGTGAGTCCAGAAAAGAGCCCAGCGTCACTGGATATACCCCCAGGGCCGCTGGTAGGCCCAGGAAAACCCCAGCGCCGCTCGACATAGCTCCAGCACCGTTGGCGAGTCCAGAAGCAGTTCCAGCGCCGCTGGATCACCACCAGCGCCGCTGGCACCTCTGAAGGCAGATCCGAAACCGCGATCGAAACCATATCCGTATCCGCAGAAGCTGAGAAGAAGTCGAGGAGAGCAGAGAGCAGAGATTTTCAAGGACACGATGTACGGGACGAAGGTTACGATACCGTTTACTGAGTTGGTTAGGCTGACACCGGGGTATGCTAGGTACATCAAGGACATGATCAAGGAAGACAGAATCCCGAAGGATGTGCATGGAATCGAGGAAGTCAAGGGAATTCTGGAAAAAGGAGATGAGTTCATCACCCCGAAGCTAGAGGATCCAGGTAGTTTCGTTATCCCATGTAAGATAGGAGATAAGATTAGTTGTGACTGTTTAGCCGACTTAGGAGCTAGTATTAACCTAATGCCTTGGACAATGTACACTAAGTTAAGTGATGCAGCCCTAGATACCACCATGATGACTATTAAGTTAGTAGATCAGACCTTTCAGCGCCCTTTAGGAAAGACTTATGTAGTGATAGTAACCGTAGGAGACCTACATTTTCAAGCAGAATTCGTAGTTATGAACATACCAGAGGATAAGAAGGGCCCAATCATCTTAGGAAGACCATTTTTAAACACAGCAAAAGCCATAATTGAAGTAGGTGAGAGAAGGATTACTATAGGAAATGGTAGGAAGAAGCTTAGTCTGACTATGGAAGGGGACCCAGATTTAGGTAAGGATGATATAGGAGTTTGTGCTGAAGAAGTTGAATTGGTAGATGTAGGTAATAGAGCAAATCAGGAAATTGAGGAAGTATTAGGAATAGGATCACCAGACCGTCCATGGGATTTAGGAGAGCTAGAAGAAGATGAATTCGACGGGACATTGGTGCAGACACCGAACAACCTCATCACCTCATTAGAAGAACCACCTACCGATCTCAAAATGAAACCGTTGCCAAAAGGATTGGAGTATGCTTACCTGCAAGGGAAGTCACAACTCCCAGTTATCATTTCATCGAAGCTGAGTCAGAAGGAGAAGGCAGCTTCGATGAAGGTCCTTAGGTCGCATAAGAAGGCGTTTGCTTGGAAGATAGCTGATATTAGAGGTATAGATTCTTCGTATTGTAACCATAGGATACACTTAGAAACTAACTCGAAACCAGTAGTTCAGAGACAGAGACGCCTAAACCCTAATATGAAGGATGTAGTGAAGAAGAAGGTGATTAAGCTATTAGATGCAAGAATTATCTTTCCCATTTCGGATAGCGAATGGGTAACCCTGATTCACTGTGTACCTAAGAAAAGAGGAATGACTGTAGTAGCAAATGAGAAGGATGAGATGATAGAAACTACATAGGTTATAGGAAGCTTAATGAGGCTACTAGGAAATACCATTTCCCTTTATGGACCAGATGTTAGAACGTTTAGCAGGGAACGAGTACTTTTTTTTCCTCGATGGATTTTCAGGGTATCTTCAGATTCCCATTCATATGGAGGACCAAAAGAAGACAACATTTACTTGCCCCTATGGAACCTATGCCTATAGGAAGATGCCTTTTGGACTGTGTAATGCGCCTGCCACTTTTCAGAGGTGCATGACAACGATTTTTCAGGATATGTTGGAGAAGTCAGTAGAGGTGTTTATGGATGACTTTTCAATCTTTGGAGATTCGTTTGACTCGCATTTAAGGCATTTAGATAAGATGTTAGCTAGGTGTGAGGAAATTAACTTAGTCTTGAATTGGGAGGAGTGTCATTTCATTGTTAAGGATGGAATAGTTTTAGGACATAAGGTGTCTAAAGCAGGAATAGAAGTAGATAAGGCTAAGATAGATGTGATGGCTAGGTTACCAGTTCCGGTGAATGTCAAAGGAGTTAGGAGTTTTCTAGGTCATGCAGGATTTTATAGGAGGTTTATTAAGGATTTTTCTAAGATAGCTAGGCCTATGACTAGACTTCTAGAGAAAGATACTAGGTTTGACTTTGATAAGGATTGTATTAAGGCATTTGGGAAACTTAAGAAATACCTTTTAGAATCACCTATAGTAGTGTCACCTGATTATGGATTACCCTTTGAGATAATGTGCGATGCCAATGATTTCGCCGTAGGAGCAGTTTTAGGTCAGAGGATAGATAAGCATTTTAGGCCAATTTATTATGCTAGTAAAACCCTTAATGAGGCTCAGAGGAATTACACAACTACAGAGAAGGAATTGCTAGCAGTAGTTTTTGCTCTAGATAAGTTTAGGAATTACATAGTGTTGCAGAAAGTCACCATATTCACAGACCATTAAGCCATTAGATACCTCATCAATAAGAAGGATGCTAAGCCTAGGTTAATTAGGTGGGTGTTACTGCTTCAAGAATTTGATTTGGAAATTAAGGATATGAAAGGAGCAAAAAATGTAGCAGCAGATCACCTTGATAGGTTGGATAACCTAGATGAAGAGGAACCTAATTGTGGAGAGATAGATGAAGCTTTTCCAGAAAAGAATTTGATGAGGATAGAAGTAGATGATAAGGAAGATGCACCTTGGTTCGCTGATATAGCTAATTACCTAGCTGCAGGAGTTTTACCATTGCACTTGGATTACTACCATAGGAAGAAGTTCTTTTCGGACCTTAAGTATTACTACTGGGATGAACCGTACTTGTTTAGGATGTGTGCAGACGGTATGATTAGGAGATGTGTGTCAGAGAATGATAGTAGGAAGATATTAGATGATTGTCATTCAGGACCCACATGAGGACGTTATGGCCATCGACTACAGTTAGGAAGGTATTTGAGGCAGGATTTTATTGGCCTACAATTTTTCAGGAGGCCAGGACTTTAGTTAAGTTATGTGATGCATGCCAGCGCCAAGGATCGATCACCAAGAGAGATGATATGCCACAGAGGAGCATACAGGTATGTGAAGTATTTGATGTTTGGGAATAGACTTTATGGGACCATTTCCACCGTCTCATAAATTTAAGTACATACTTGTAGCAGTAGATTATGTGTCAAAGTGGGCTGAAGCCAAGGCTTTACCAACTAATGATGCTAAGTCTGTCATAGATTTCCTTAAGAATTTATTTAGTAGGTTTGGAATGCCTAAAGCTTTGATTAGTGATAGAGGTAGTCATTTCTCCAATGCTCAGTTAGAAAAGGTGCTTAAGAGATATGGAGTCAACCATAGGTTTTCACCAGCTTATCACCCTCAAACCAGTGGACAAGTAGAAAACACCAATAGGGCACTTAAGAGAATCTTAGAGAAAACATTCAAGGACAACCCTAAGAACTGGGCCAAGAGGTTAGATGATGCACTTTGGGCATTTAGGACAACTTATAAAACACCAATAGGAACAACACCATATAAGTTAGTTTATGGTAAGACTTGTCATTTGCCATTAGAAGTAGAACATAAGGCTTATTGGGCACTTAGGAATTGTGATCTTGACATGTTTGAAGCAGGAGATAAGAGACTTTTACAGCTTCATGAATTAGATGAAACTAGGTGGATGGCTTATGAGAATTCTAGATTGTACAAGGAAAGGACAAAAGCTTGGCATGATAAAAGGATTAGAGCCAAAAGATTTAAGGAAGGAGATTTAGTGCTACTTTTCAATACTAGATTCAAACTTAAGTCACCTAAGTTTAAACTGAAATGGTCAGGACCATATTTAGTCGTTAGAAGTTATTCTTCAGGATATGTAGAATTAAGAGCCAAGAATGGAGACACCTTTATAGTTAATGGACATAGAGTTAAGATTTACAACCAAGAAGTAGGAGAGAAAGAAGTCGATCCAAATGACGACTTCACTTTTAATATGACTTAATTAGGATAGCAAATTAGGTTAGGAACTAACTAAGTTAACATTATAGGATTAGACATAGGAAATCTGTATTTTGTATTAATACTGCAGGTTGAGAAGAAATGGGAAGCTTACGGACCTCAGAATGAAGCAAAAGGTAAGTTTTAGTGCCGAACAGTCACCAGCGCCGCTGGTACCTCCAGCGCCGCTGGACTTGCCAGCGCCGCTGGTGAAGTCTGGGGGAAAGTTTTGTTCAGATTTTATAAAAAAAAATATAAAATAATAAAAAATGTTAACGTGCGCCGGCCACGCTAACGTGAACCGCCCAGGTTTGACTAGTCAACAAAGGGCTTTAAAACCCTTTTTTTTTCTTTCTTCTTCACAACAACAACAAAAACAAAAATTAAAACCCCCCCACCCCCCTTTCTTCAAACCGATCGGCCACCACCACCATACCTACTTTTCACCATTTTCTTTATCTTTTGCTATAGCAAATATGTCTCTTGAGGTAATGTATCTTTCCCCTAATCTCTTTTACTTACATTTTTGTTTATTTAGCCCTAATTTACTAGTTTTAGGTCAAAATTAGGATTAGACAATTTATGTAGAGTCATGGATTAAAAATGGTTAGGATAGCTAATTTAAACATAGTTTAACAAAACCCCATCCTTAAAATTAACTTAAACCTTTAGATTAGCAAAATGTAGGTTAATTAGTTTATATTATGAATAGTAACCTTCAATTTGTTAAGTTAACTTGTGTTTTGAGTTAGAGTAATTATATTTCTTGAAAATATGAATGTTTTAACTTAGGATTATGCTAAAAGTGGCTTAGGAGAAACAACCTTGGATTACAAAGCTAATAATCAAAATTTCGTATTCGAACAGATTGCGGGAGCGCCGTTGGTTAACCTCCAGCGCCGCTGGGCACTTGCCAGCGCCACTGGCTACTTGACTGAACACCCTAGCGCCGCTGGGCAGACTGCCAGCGCCGCTGGGGACCTTCTGGACAGAACCTGATATTTTTCATTTTCTTTGTTTTTGAATTGTTTTGCAGCATAAGCGAGCTAGAATAGAGTCAGATACTAGCAGCAGTAGCAGTCAGGGGTCCCACAGACCATGGAGACCCGACGGGTGGGACTTTACCACCCATGTTGCTCATGATTTTAATATTCATTTTGCTGAAGCTAAAAAAGATAAAGATTATGGTAAGCTGTTGAAGGAAAAACACGAGTGGTTGAAGTGGCCCGGGGCAAACAAGAATGAAAGGATTCGGTTGAACAATCGGTTAGTTAAGCTACAGGGTAAGGAACTGGCGGTTCCCAAAACTGTCGACTGGAATGTGTTAAAGGAATTGAAGATTAAGAATCAGTTGAAGACACTTTTGGCTACACGAGTAATACCTCCCGAAGGTGGTCAAGATTTTGGTTGGCAAATGTGGGTATCTATTTTTAAGGTTGATGAGCACATTTTCAGAGAATGGTGTCTTGAGTTTTTGAGTTCTATTTATGTGGAGAATGTTAGACATGATAATATCACCACAACCCAGATTATTCACTTTCGGGCAGGTGGAGTTTGGTGGCATTGTAAAGTGGCTGATTTTGGATATCTCATGGGTTGCTGGGATTTTGAGTACTTGAATGACACCGATCTTGACACATTCATTCTGGGAGGTAAGACATCGGTAGAGCATGATCCTGAATTAATGCATGAGTTTTGGAATAGGATAAGTGGGAAAAGTAAACTATCTGGGAATTCAAGTAAAGCGGCTGACATTATCGATCCAGTGCATCGTCTGCTTTAGAAGTTGGTGGCCTATAAATTCAGACATAGGTCGATGAATTGGGATAAGGTATATCATCAGGATGCACAGATGCTCAGATTCTGGATCGATGGGGCACCTCATGACTACTGCCTGGCTCCACTTCTTCTCGCCCGCTATCTCCAGTCACACAGGGACGACAAGATAGTGGGCGGCCACTTCATTTCACAAATTTACATCACACTGGGGTTGGGGAGCACAAAAAAGGAGTGCTCATTTGCAAAGAAGATGGATATCATGGACGAAAAGGAGTTGATAAAGTTAAACATTTTGGATAAGCAGGGTCGTCTATGGAACAAAATGAGTACCCCAGCTGGTGATGTAGAGATGGAGAGGCAGACAGGTGCACCCACAGCCAATAGAGGACAGAGCAACAGAAGGCAGACTAGCAGGTTGAGAGCAGAGGTGGATGGCTTAGCAGCAGAGATTCAGAGATTACAGCTACAGCAGCGGGAGGAGCAGCAGTACTGTGGCACGGAGATGGGTTACATGATGTATCACACTCAGCGCTATCAGACGATCCATAAGAGCTATGCCCAATAGTTCTTCCCCAGTATGCTGCCAGATTACTCAGCTCCAGCAGTTCATCAGGTCCGGGATCCTTTATACGATCATTATTATCCGGGCCCACCATTCCAGCCACCGACTACCAACACCACCACGGGCTTTGACACGGTTACATTCAGCAGGAACCCTACACGGGGTTTCGATAGGCATTTTGTTGATATGAGTGCAGGTACTTCGACTGGTGGTGTGGATTACACTGATGCTGCTGATGATGGAGACGAGGATGCGTAGCTGCTGCTTGTTTGTATGATGATGGTGATGATGTGATATGCTGCTGATGATTCTACCACCCTGCCTTGTTTACTTAATTGAGCGATGTGAGGTTTAAACAATTTCAAAAAATTTCTCTTTCCCCCAATTTTTAATTCTTATATCAAGGTATGTACGTGATTCCAGCCTGCGAGTGGATGAGACAATTTCTTTTCCACAACCCCCGATAAGTCTTTCACTTGTTAGTTTGGATGAGATGCAGGTAGGAGGAACAAAACACTATTTATGCTTTTATTTATTATTTTATGGTATGATGATTTAATGTCTTTTGTTGAGATTGTTGGTTGAGTGATAGTGACAGTGAGCATAATTAGTGAGGAGTGATTACAACAGGTTATACGGAAGAAACGCGACATAATCCCGGGAAGTTTCTTTACTCTTTTCCTTTTATTAATTTTCCCATTTTTCTTTTAATGTCGTAGTTTTAGTCATTACAATGGGGACATTGTAACATTTAAGTGTGGGGGGGAGAATTGTGAAAAATAGGAAAAATTTCATGATTTTTAGTCAAAAATATAAGAGTTGAGAGTTTAATTTGTTGAATTTTTAGAGCTAGTGATTAATTGGACAAAAATGACGAAAGTTTAGTTATTGATATGGTTATAGAAAAATAGCATCTCTTGAATCCTTAGCATGAATTAGTCTACCATAAGTGATAAGTGATGTTTTATGCATGATAAATTGGACTTAAATGAAAACGATTGATAGTGTGTATTAGAGAAAATGGTAGCAACTTCGTTTGTAGTTTTTGTTAAAATAAAATAATAACTACCGTGTGAGCTAGAACCTTTGGATTTATGGATATCCTTAAATTTCAGGAAGTGGTTTGTATCTAGTGCGAGTTTTTAATGATTATATGGACCATCTGGGGATTTATCGGCTAAATTGTGCTTAACAATAATATATATCATTCGATAGCCGGTAGATCTTAAAGGGGTGTAATGTGCTTAATATGAGTTATCTAGTTGTGTTTGGAAATGAATGAATTAAAAAGTATAATCGGTCAAGTTATGTCGCTCTATGCGTGGGGAACCACCGACCTGTCACCTCTGTCTTGACCACCTACACAGCCTAGTACCAAAAATAATAAATGGTATGCACCCTGACTTGAGTTAAGTTATGTCTCTTTGTTGCAATGCTTGCAGACCTGTTCACCTCTGTCTTAACTCTTAAAGATGTTTATCTTGGATTGTAATTACCATATGCTCATTAATTAATCAAACTAGTACACGTCATGGAATGGAAGTATTTTCAGGGGAACAAGCAAAACACATTAATAATAATAAACGAGGATTACTTATGAGATTGTTGCAATTGATCTTTACTAGCTATCAATCATGGTAATGGAATTGAAAATGATTGCATGACACATTCGCGTAATCGATAAAGGTATGCATGAAATAAGTGTGGGGGAGGAAACCATGTTGTAAGTTCAGGTCGCCCTCGTTTGTCGGACCGTCGAAACGAGATTGACTAAGGATATGTCGAGGTGTGGAATCCCTCGAGATAACCCACGGTTTCTATATCACCTTTTGTAAGATATATATATATATCACTATATATATATATATATATATATATATATATATATATTATATATAATATATATATATATATATTTATGAGTGAACATAAACACTCGTATTTGGTTAATATAGTGAGGCGGCTTTCCAGACAAACAATACCCACTTGGTAACTTAAGTCCTAAACCAACCAACACGAGTGTGTGTTTTGCGGTTCGTGCGTGAGACGAGTGACACCACAAGATCTACTTAGATTTGTGTGTTCTTAGATCTAGAGGTTTCTCTCTCAAGATTTTGCTCGTTTCTCTCTCTACCCTCTTGTTTTGCCACGCAAACACACACTCTCTTTATATAGGCAAAGGCCAGGAATACGCAAACCCACTTGGTTTTGCGTGTTTCCATGTCAGGCCCACTAAGCCTATTAGGGTTTGGCCATATGCGTGTTTCCCAGAACACGCATATAGGTTTGAGTGTTCTTATGAACAAGCAAACTTTTGCTTGTTTCTCCAGAACTCTCAAACCATTTGAGTGTTCTTCTGAACAAGCAAACTTTTGCTTGTTCCCAAGAACTCTCAAATGACACTTAGGAATATTTGAGTTAATGTTCCTACTGCTGTAAACGCAGAACCAACATTAACTCAGCCAATGTTCTACTGCTGTAAACGCAGAACCAACATTGACTAGATTACCTTTAGAAGTACTTAAGTTAATGTTCTTACTGCTGTAAACGCAGAACCAACATTAACTTAATTACCCTTTACATGTATTGTTTACATTCATGTCAAGTACCTGCAAAACACAAATAATAAACCAACATATAAACATATATATAAAGACCCCAATATGATCACAATATATGCCAAGGTAATTTCATTGACAAATGGTAATTTACAAGATAAATTACAAGACTTGAATAAAATACATGACACATCTAGAATGCTTTTGTCACCGAGAATCATGCACCAACAGTCTCCCCCTTGACACTAGCATCTAGATGTGACCTTCAAGTCTTCGTTTGTCTTCCTAAGTGCTGGCCACCACCCTGTCATCAGGAACATCAGGTGTTGCATCTACTGGACTTCCGCTCTTCTTTTCAATCGCAATAGTAGTACCTAGCTCTCGATTAGAGCCTGACTCTGTTTGATTGTCTACCCCAACCTTGCCCTCTACAACGGTTTGCTTGTAGTGACAGCTCATTTGATCCCTTTTCTTTTGGATCAAGTAGATCAAGTATTGCATCAAGATATGCACACTTGTCTTGAGCTGAAAAGTCTGACGGATTTTCAAACATGCTCTCATACTCATCAAAATAGAAGTACGCAGCAACGTCGTCCAGGAATTCACTTCCAACATCTTCCTGAATAGTTGGTCTGACCTGAATGCCAACTCCTTCTCCTCCAGTCGGTTGTTCCTGGATACCAGCCACTTCCTCTACGGCCGGTTGATCAGATGAAGGAGCATTTGATGTGTCAGCAACTTGGCCAGATTGACCTTGCTGACTCTGCTCCCCCTGAGCTGCATTGACGTTTGAGGTCAGAAATCTCTGAATCTCCTCCTGCTGTCTAGAACTACTCGAATCCTCATCCTCATCATCCCTTTGATGATATTTGAGAGCGTCATCCTTGCAGCCAGACTTCTCCCCCTGAGATTCAAGATTTTTGATCTTGTTGTGCAGCTCAGCAGACCTCTTACCTAAGCTTTCAAGATGCTTAGCTTGACCTTTCAGCAGAGAAAACACCCAGCGTTTGAGCACACAAAATATGCGCCGCATGGAAGGTCCATGCGACGCATATCGGGCTCCCTTCAGAAGACCCAATTTCAAACCAGGGCAGATATGTGCCGCATGAAAGGTTCATGCGCCGCATATCGTCCAGTTCGACCCAAAACTCTAGCTTTCAATCCTTTAATCGAATTTCATACGAACTCAAACCCTCAATCCGACCTGGAGACATAAAATTAACCTTTTTGACAATACTTTTGATGACTTTAATCCATCATTCGATCCTTTAATCCTTTACAACATAAATCACTCAAACACCCGAATAACATGAAATCGGTAAACGTCTAATCAATTAACCCAACCCAAACCACATGGCCTGGATTGAATACTCATCTATGACTTTATGAATCAAATTTCAAAGAGAATTTACCTATATTACCTGCACTTGACGTAGGGGACTCAAGATCTAAACA
>CM067170.1:43311498-43453919 GCA_034093135.1 Erigeron breviscapus | reverse complement strand
AACTGGAGGAAGTCTTCAGTTGCGTTGACTGTACGATGCAACTGGACTTCAATATATTTCTGGACAAATCTTCTTGGTCTCCAGGTGCAACTGGAGACTGGCCAGTTTCACTGAAACTGGTCCTAACAAATCACCACTGCTGTTTAAAAAAAAAGCCATTTGAACATTATTTGGCTCTTCTTGAGAAACAAAGCAGCTGAACTTACACTCGTCAACTATATCGGTTTCTTTCATCTCTGCGAATAAACCTGTAAGTTTGTTAATCTGAGCTCTTGTCTTAACCCTTGCACTTGGTTCACCAATGATATCCTCAATAGGATGATACTTGTTGACTCTGTGTTGTGTTACTTTATCAACTTGAAGATTAACACCTAAATTTGAACCTATTTCCCCCTCACTAGTTGAACTCTGAGGTAGTGGAGTAACTGGTTCTGATTCTTGTGTACTTGCATCTTCAGTATCCTTTGATAAACCATCTGCACTGTTATCACTTGCATTAGACATATTCTCTGGTGACTTATTCACGTCACTGTCATCCTTTTTATTCTCCTCATTGTCCTTTGATGTTGTAGCAGTAGAAGACTCTGAAGTTGTAGCTGAGCTAGCACCAATATCTTCATTACAAAGCAACACAACATCATCTACCTCTGAACTACCTACACCAAAAGAAATAGGACCATTAAAGGAAGTAAAGACATCATCATAATTAAACAAGATAGCAGACCCTTGGTGTATAGGGGGATTATAGCTAGAAATTACGACATTGTATCCAACATCGACTATTTCAGCCTTAATATTATACACCCTCCTATTTGGAGATCCCGGAATGTAACCCAGAAAAATTCCCTCTTCAGCCTTTTCGGAAAACTTGGGTTGGTCACGGACTTTTAAAAACGTACATGGGACACCAAAAGGTTCTAAGCCAATTAAATTCGGTTTTCTATTGTTCAAAAGTTCATAAGGTGTTTTATGAAATGGATATGACCCATCCTTCTATGCCATAGCAGAGACTCATCTTCTGAAGCTTTAGTCAGCAAACAAATCGGCTCCACTGAATCAGAGACACCTAATTCCAAACCATAGATGTCTTTCTTTCTTGGAGCTTTCAACAAAATCCATTCTTCTGGAACAACATAACATGGTCTCAAAATCAGGGCTTCCCTTTCAATAAAATGAACTGGATTCCCTTTGTCACAGATTTGAGACACACTCATCAGATTATGTTCCAACTGCTCAACAAAATTAACATTGTCCATTTTAAACTTCCCATTAACGACTTTTCCAACACCAGAAATACTTCCGCCCTTGGGACCAGCAAAGCTGACATAAGACCCTTCAACAGGAGTAAACTCCGTTAATAGTCTCTTGTCACCCGTCATATGCCTTGAACATCCACTATCAACAAACCGTAATCCAGTAGTTTTCCTTAGTGGCTCTTTTTGTTCAAACGCTCCAAGATGTGTCATAAAGCTAGCCTCAGCTTCAATGAACACTTCTTCATTTTCTGCTCCTACTGGTTCTGATGGTTCAGGTTCCTCTTCTACATTTTGATGAAAACTATCATGATCATCTATATCGGCATCCAAAATATGATTAAATGAATCATCAACCAGATCGTTCATCCATTCGTCAACATCTTGAATAACTGCCATGAATGCATGATTCAGATCATCTGCACTAGTCGAACCCCAATTGTAAGTACCATCATTTTGAACAGCCAAAGCTCTCGAGTTGTCCGTCTCTCATGAGTTTCGGTTCCCAGTATTAGCAATAGAACCACTCTGATTGAAGTTCTGACGGCCTGTAGCTGAACTGTTGTCCCGTCTTGGCCTCTAACATTCACGTGAAAAATGTCCAAAACCATCACAGTTAAAACAATTCACTTTAGTCTTATCAAATCCCATTTTGCCGTATATAACCTTCCTTCCAGTTCTATCAGTGAATCGTTGAACTCTCAAAGTTAACATAGCCAATTGCCAACTCAGATCCATTTCTTCCAGATCATCTGGATCAACTTGCTTGTAATCCTCCCTAACCAGATCAGGATCAGTCAGTTTTCCTCCAATTAACTTCTCATGAGCAGACACAAACGAAGCTAGCATGCCCAAATGTCCCTCAGCAGATCTTATGCTCATCGGCATTCCTGATAAACTCGAGCTTGGAGAACTACTTTTCTGATTCCCATTATGAACAACCATAGCTGATTCCGGAGAAGTTACATACATCAAGTTGTTGTCAGAATCCATCGTCATCTTCAATTTTTCATCATCTCCACTATAGAAGGCAGTAATCCCTCCACTTGAAGATTTTCCAGAAGCAACATTAGGCTTGCTATGATAAAGTTCCAAACGTTGAACAAAATCACTGCTACCTGATTCTTTTGACTTACGCTTCATATCTTGACCTCTCAGCTTTTGGATAATCTGATCCAGAGTCCAAGTACTAAATTCGGGATTTTGCTGGATAGAAGTAACAAACCCTTCCCACTTAGCTGGAAGAGAATCCAATAACTTCTCGATCACTTCATCTGAATCAGGCTTGTACCCAAAATATGTCAACTCAACTAGCAAATGACTGTAACGAATCAAAGTCTCATCAAGAGATTCATCCTTGAAGCTTGTGAAAACATAGTACTGTTTCTTCAACAAGTCCTTTCTTCTCTTCTTGAGATCTTCATCACCTTCACAATGCTCCTTGAGTGCATCCCATAAGCCCTTTGCACTTTCATATTTTTCAAACAAGTGCAAGAATTCCCCTTGGAGAGCCATTCTGAGTGATCCTAAATCCTTACTTTCAGCTTCGTAGTCCTTCTTTTGATCGACATTCATCTGCTCATAAGTAGATGCTTTCCCACCACTCGAACTAGTATCCTTGTCATTTGCCACAGTAGGATGAACATATCCATTAACAATACAAATCCACATCCTGACATCCATAAGTCTGCAATATGACTCGAATCTGCCCTTCCAATTGAAATATCTGTCTAGGCTTATCAACTTGGGCGGTGAATTGGCCTTTCCGGTTTCATAATCCATCAGAATCAATTGATTCAGCAAAGCTTGATAGTTTGCGGGTAATTGAGACGTCATTTTCTACGAGCTAGTAAAATAATACGAACTGTTTAATAAATAAACAAGGTCGCAAATTTAAACGAGGTCGTAAAGAAATACGAGGTCGCAATTAGAACTCGAGGTCGTAATTGAACTGGCAAGGTCTTAAAGAGCTCACGAGGTCGCAAACGAAATACGAGGTCGCAATTGAACTGGCGAGGTCGTAATTAGCTACCCAGGTCGCAAATCGAGCTGGATGAGGTAATACGAGCTGGCGAGGTTGCAAACGATGCTGTAACCTTTAATTCTCTTGAATTTCGAAACCCTAATACCCAAAAACACTTCCGAAATTGCTGCAAACTTCAAAAGAGGTCACCAAAAAGGTTTTTGATCGTAAATTCGTGAAAGAATCACGTATAAACGACCCTAAACCGATGTTGTCTATCACCAACAAACTATAACCTTCCGGTATGAAACCAAGAGGCTATGATACCACTTGTAAGTCCCCTTGAACCGGATCGTTAATAGTTTGCTCTAGTTATCTTGAGGTGCGGAATCCCTCACTATAACTTGGTGATTCACAACGTACAATGAAAAACAAGCCTTCGGGGTATCTGCTGCCTCGCATATCTTCTCTAGGCCTAGCAGAACAATACTTGACGAATTAACCTGCACCTAAGCTTGAAATTTCGACAAATGTTCAACCCTAATCTCTGTTAGGGTTCGATATATATAGGATACAATACGACTTGGGCTTCAGCGCAGTAGCCTCGCATTTCAAGCCCAGCTCGACACTAATGCGAGGTCGCATTCTGTGTCCTGCCTCGTATTTGAGCCTCCAATTACGTGGTCGTAATTGTCCCTATGAATTGCGAGGTCGCAATTCATACTTAATCAGATTTCATACATTCAATACTTAAACTTAATCTAGTATTCTATGCATAATATGAAGTTCATTAATGACAATCACTTTACAAAGACATATTACAATATAAGACCAAAACAATCTAGACTGCTATTGACATAGACGTGTACTTACACTTAATGAACTAATTTACACTTTATACCCTTAACGTATTTTTCTAAAATATCCTCACTACCATCTTTACATCAAATACATTTAAATCAACCTACACACTAAATGTTGCCACCACCAAACAGTTATATATATTGTGTAGCACATGACATATATACACAAGTACATAACATGTATTGTCTACATGGATCAAGATTCATTTGTCAGGCATGTTACAAGTTTGTAATTGTGATAAAACTAATGTTATGATTCATAACTATTATCATAAAATAATCACGAGTACGCAGCGGAAAAAATCATATATGCAATATAATTAATTAACAAAGTATAGAATCAAATATGTACCTTTTAGCTTAGCTTCCAATAAAAATAATAATGAAGATTATTATTGATTAGGGTTTAAAGTAAAACCCCTCTACGATCGCACACTTGACACCCCTATGTATGTATGTTAGTACCCGATCACAAACTCACAACCCTTTGTGTATAACCCCTAAAAGTCGAACCTAGCAAGAAACCTAAAACTCTTTTTCCTTTTGTTGTAGTTCGACTGAACCAAGAGGGAGAGAAGAGAGGAAGAATTAGTTAGGGTTTTCAAATCTAATTGATTTGAATGTATGAAAAACCCTTAAACCTTAACCCCTATATATAGGGATAAATGTAAGGGTTTTAAACTTGGTGAACAAGTTTAGTCAAGGCCTAAAAACCCTTTGGAATTTTCGGCCCCCCCATTAGATTAATTAGAGTCCAACTCTAATTCCTAATCTACAATTAAGTCCTTCTCCTTTAATTAATTAATAAACGTATTTAACTTTTAACGATCGTTTATTAATCATTTCGTGAACATATTAATTAATATATTACATTAACATATTAATTAATTACATAAAGTATATGTGTCATTTCGTGTGACCCCGTAGGCTTAAATATTTTCCGGACATGCGTTTATTTAACGTGATCATATTCCAACGACTAATCCATCATATTCAAACTAAATATAAGAGAATTGATCTTGTACAACACAAAAGTACTTGTTGCTATTACATATTCACTTTTTCTTCATATGTCTATGATAATAGTAATTCATGATAACTTATTTCTTTAATAAATGAAGATTTCAAGAAATCAAACAAAATTCTCTCCAGCAAAAAGAAAGAGTGTTTGAATAAGTGGCTGAATTAGGATTCAAAATGACCTATAATATTACTTTTTTAACAGTAGTACCTATCCGTGCAAAGTAATTAAAACGTCTAAACCATTACGATTAAAGTAGTTTTTACAGATTTTTGATATTTTTTACGGTTTTTAAAAATTTATGCTTTTCATTAGTATCAATAAACTACATGATCTAAGATTATCTGCACTACTTGTTGAAAAGACTACTACTCTTCGGGTACTTCCGCCTCATGTTTCAAGGATTAGGATCCTCTAAAGTTGATCCAACTTTATTGGTAAAGTTGGATCAACTTTAGCAATTAGATTAAATTCAATGGTCAAGATTAAAATTTGATGTATAAATCTTGACCATTGGATTTAATCCAATGGTCAAAGTTAATCCAATTTTACCTATAAAGTTGGGTCAACTTTAGAGGATCTCAATCCGTTAGAAATTTATCAAGAGAGATATTTAGTTCAAAAGCTTTTTTAAGTCGATGCTTATAAAACTTTTGTGTTATTTTATAATAATGCCTATGCTTATGGATGGATAAGATATTTTTAGATCTCGCAGCACTCATAAAAGAGAGGCTTTGCAGTATCATCCTTGAAGATTCATCAATATGTAGCTTTGGCTTCTAGTTCCGAAATAATGACAATGTCGCACATCTTTCATTTTTATTTATTTATTTCTTTGTTTTCTTATAAGTCTTTTATTTGCGAACGAATACATATAAATTAGTTCTGTAGTAACTTCAATAAATGATTGAGTATTAAAAACATTCAAAATGTAATTAGCTTTAATTTATAAAATAACTATGATCAAATCTAGTGGACTGCAAACAAATTGTGTTATACCATTTGTATATATAAAATAAAGGGGTGGGTTAAATAAAGAACAAGCAATCAAAAGGAAACAAGGGGATCAATCTAGACCGTTGGATCTGGAGATCGGATGGAAAGAAAAGATGCATCTCCGGCGACATCTCCGGCCATCTTCATCGGATCTAATCACCACTGATCATCTCCGGCGACATCTCCGGTCATCTTCATCTCCGGTGGCGGCGGCGACATCTCTGGCGACATATCCGGCAATCATCAGTTTCGTTTTCCGGTGGATACGGTACGGGCGTTGCCCTCATCCGTTCAAAAGTGTTTGTCACTGAACGCATATAGTAATCGTATGGATTTGATGGGCGGCGATCCAGGCGATGGTGGCGGTTTGATACGGTACGGGCGTAACTCTTGCTGCCGGCGCCGTGGTTGGGGTGGTCGGAGATGATGGTGGTGGCGGTGGTTGTCTCGCCGGAGAAGAAGGAAGAAAGAGGAGGTGGTGACGGTGGTTGTCTCGCCGGAGAAGGAGATGGTGACGGCGGCTGTTGTCTCGCCGGAGAAGGAGGAAGAAGGAGGAGTAAGATGTTTGATCTGAGCCATCAAAATGCTTGATCGGACGACTGGGAGGAGTCCCCTTGTACTTTTTTTTTTACCACGTCCTCAAATTATCTTTCTCCATGTATTAAAACCAAATTTTAGGGTTTTTAATCTCTACTACTTTATAAAAATTATCACACTCTCTCTCCTAACACTTTTCAACACTTCTCTCATAAAAATGTCCATATGCGAAATGACCATTCTACCCTTAATGAATTAATTAATTCTCTCTTTTATTTATTAATTTAAATATCTCCACTAAAAATACCTATAATACCTGTAATGAAACAATTTACAACACCACACCCCCGCTACCACCACATCGCCGCCACCACCATACCGCCGATACCACCACCGCCACCGCATTGCGCGGGTAAAATGCTAGTTTATAGAAATGTAAAAAGTTAAGTATAGACTAAATTGTTTGATTCAAACCATAAGTAAGTTAAAATTTATCGCTTTTCAATCTTCAATCTTTATGAAATGGTAATAGGATACACTGTTTACATTACATATATCCTGATAAAGTATTTGTGTTTTAAGGAACCTATGCACTAAAAACCTCTTCTGATTGTTCTTATGAAGTTTGCATATTTTTTATGTAATATATAATAGATATGTATTGAATTTATTAAACTTATACATATGTTGTGATGACAAAGGTCCTTTTAATGTCAAAATTTAATGTATTTTTTAGAAAGCTAAACTACGGTCGTTTTCTTGATTGTTAGGGGATCCGACCATTCCAACTACACACACTCTCTTCGGTTGTTCTTCCACAAAATCCTTTCACCAATCGCCTAACCGATTGAGTGGAGACGGCGTTACCAGCCGTCGCTAATCGGTGAACTAACATCACTGAGCCCACTTCCTTACCCCTGATATTTATGATAGTTTCTCACATTTTAATCATTAGACATAAGTGAATAAGGAACCTAAATTCTCACGTTTTGAATTGCCACATCAGTGTCATATCATTTTTCACTTCCAGAATTTTACTCTAACAATAAATACTCTCATTCTCACCAAATTCTCAAAATTCTCAAAGCAAATTCTCAAATTCTTAAGAAAAAAACAATTGGGTCCCATAAAAACTCAAATTTAGGAATCTTGAAGAAGACGGCTACGAGAATTTGAGCCCTAAACGGCGCAATGTCGCTAGGGTTCTGAGAACGTTCAGATGGTGAGTGAGAATTTGATGGTGACGATAAGGATTTCAGAACGCGAGATTTGACTTCAGAACATGATGATTGACAACAGCCTTAGCCAACAGAAAGAAAGAGCAAAAGGTAAAATCAATCGTTGAGCAAGGACTCACAATCTCGAAGTTGCATTTTTACAAGGATGGATTTGCAATTTACCATGTTGAGCTTTTCATTGTCAAGGAAAGTGACAAGGACCCACCTTTGAAGCCCACCCTTGTTCTCTCTCTTTGCACTTTTTGACCTTTTTTTTATAGATATTTTATGATATTTGATGATGTGTTGTCAGATATTTTGCCCCTCGAAAATCAATACCTACCTCACAACACACACCCAAACACACAACAACAAATCAAAAAAAAAAAAAAATATCTAGCAAAAGCTCTCATCTTTTCTCTTAGGTGTTTTAAAAGTCTTCAACCCACTAAAAGATCCCTGCTTTTACCCTAATATCTTGGTAAGCTTTCTGGGTTATGTTTCTTTTTGCTATATTGAAATGGGTTTTTAATGGTTTGTTGAATTTCTTCATATTCTGTAAGCTATGGTTCAATTGATTGATTCAAGATTTATCTTTTTCAAATTTTCAGTTCTTATGATTCTATAAGGTTTTGAAATGGTAAGAGGGTACACTGTTTACAGTACTTACATCTTAGTCAAATAATTGTATTATAGTTAACCCGAACTGAGAAAACCTCGCCCGATGTTTATAAAAAAGTTTGCATATTTTTGTGTATGATATTAAGTACGGAGTAGTAAATTTTGAGCTTTGACCATCATTGTATAAGTTTCTTTAAAGTATAATCTGTTCTACTTTAATTGAATTTTTTTCTTTGTTTTGTCTAGGTAGTTAGGCTATTACTGGTTTGTGAAACCTAAACTTTGACACCCACCAATCAATTTGAAGTTTTTATGTAATTACCTTCAGTTTTTAAGATTCTTGGTTACTTTTTATTAGGAATAAAGATGCTAAAAGCCCTTTTCATTTTAAGCTTTTATTCCTTTGTTTGGCATATCTCCTATTCCATCAATTTTGTACTAGAATGTTTTAGCAACCGTTTGTCAAGAAATTGTTCATTTTTTCTTTAATTTGTCCTATACGATCTAATCAACTTGTTTGGTTAGATTAATCCTTTTTTGGTCCTATGGAACATATTCCGAAATACTGAAGTGTGTGCATTTGATTAAATGGAAGATTTCCAACTTTCTGATCAAATTTTTTTATTTATATTGATTGATGCAGAAAACTTGATTGATGAACGATTGTAGGAACCCGACTCTCGATTGGATCTTGTGATCTAGTTGTGTTTTTTGCTCTTGTTTTTAAAGTATAAAGTAGGCCAGGTTAAAAATCCTGATACAGGTAAGTGAAATTTTTGAAGAAATGGGTTACAATTGTGATTATTGTGGTGAGGCAAGATCAATGGTGTATTGTCGATCTGATGCAGCCTATTTGTGCTTATCATGTGATCGAAATGTTCATTCTGCGAATCCGCTGTCTAAACGCCACATGAGAACACTCGTATGTGATAATTGTAATTCACAACCTGCGGTCGTTAGATGTGTAGATGAAAAAGCGTCTCTTTGTCAGAATTGTGATTGGGTAGGTCACAATGAAGCAAATATGGATGCAAGTACACATAGTCGACAAACGTTGAATTGTTATTCAGGCTGCCCTTCGGCCAATGAACTTTCTTCTATTTGGTCCTTTATGTCTGAATCTTGTGAACAAGAAATGGGTTCAATGAGCATTGCTGATGACAGCCAAGAACATTCTGAAAACAACAAAAATCAAGATTCATCAGTGAACCTCGAGGTAACTTGTGTTAAGTTTTAGGTCATTATTGTCAATATAACATTTTGAAAGAATCAAGTAAAGTGGGCATTTCACAAAACCTTTTAAGTTTCAAATCTTTATATTTATTATTGACTTCTTTTACACTTGCAGATCTCATATTCAAACCCACAAGATCCTGAACAAGTTGCTGATGATGGGCTGTATGATGAATTCACCATGGATGAAGTTGACATGAATATCGAGAATTATGAAGAAATGTTCGGTGTTGGTCATAACGACCCAAAACAACTTTTTGCAAAAGATGGGATTGATAGCTTGTTTGGCATGAAAGGCACGGCAAAGGTATTACTTTGATACATAAATTATATTTTTAGTTTAAATGAATGTATGGTTCCTTGCATTTCAGTATTGATCATCGGGTTCAGTTTATAATGTCAAGATAAAGAGATTATGCTTTGGATAATAAATAGTATTGGATAAACAGTTTCAAATCAGCTGCAATAAACTGATTAAAGTTCATTACCTAATTAATCATTCTAAACTAAATCGAGAGTTTGTTACTCCCATTTCATAAACATCTCTTTTTTTTTCACAAACATGTATTCTTTTAGTCATATCTCATAGTTGGGCTTATTCCAATTAGTCAATGTCACATTAATCATAATCAAAATGCTTGTCTCAATTGTTGTAGGAGTCAACAAATACATTACAGCCAGAATATAGTAATTCAGCTTCAGTGGATTCAGTAGTGAGCTGCAAAACCGAACCGAATCCTTGCTATGCACGGCAACACTCTAATCTTTCGTTTTCAAATCTAACCGGTGAGAGCAGTGGTGGTGAATATCAGGATTGTGGAGCTTCTTCTGTGATCCCAATGGGCGAGCCACCTTGGGGCACCCCTAGTCACGGAAGCACCACCATCAGAAGTGACGCTGTTCTTCGTTACAAGGAAAAAAAGAAGATGCGAAAGTGAGTTTCTGAACACGACTCTGTTGACATCATGTTCTGTTTTAATATTACCAAAATTCTTATCTCAATTGTTTCATACAGATTTGATAAGAGAGTAAGGTATGCAACCCGAAAGGCGAGAGCTGATGTGAGAAAACGTGTGAAAGGACGCTTTATCAAGGCAGGTGATGCTTATGATTATGATCCCATGAATGAAACAAGAAGCTTCTGAGAGCATATAAACATATTTTTCTCAGGGTTTTAGAAACAAAAATGCTAAATCCTCCTAACTCATCGTCCAACATATCATTCTGATATAAAAGATGAAGAAATTCAGTTGACATCATCTCTTTATTAGAAGAATAATTTGGAAGACAGGTTAAGAGGATTTAGTATTGTAGCAATGGTCAGTTATTGTTGTTGTGTTTGTGATTGGGGGGTTGTACATAATGAAGATCTCTGTAAATTACAGTTGAATCTAGAGCTGATGAGTCTGACAATTTTTATAGTTCATCTATGGATGGCCTTTCTGTTTTGTAGTATGTAGTTTGTTTTTTTGGCGAAATTTGAAGGATGTAATTACTGTTTTCTGAAATTGTTTCCAGCAACAAAGGTGGTCAACGTAAAAATAACTGTAACACTGTATTATGTGTCCTAATTAATAATAACCGTTATTTAACCTAGAGGAACAGAATTACAGACAACGAAAAATGACTTAGAAACCTATTTGCATCTACATTTAGTGGGAGTTAGATTCCGCCAACTCGAGCTTCAGCCGAACATTTTTAACAAACCTGTATACAATGAATGTGTGATGTCTTGACTCATCATCATCCTCCTCACAAAAAGGACAAAGCTTTGAGTGAACGTTAATACCTCTCGCTGAGAGGTTTACGTGAAGGCAATCTATCATTCCAAATCTAACAACAGCAAATGGAAACCTTATTTGGCAGTTCCAAACAAACATGGGCTCCAAATCTGTGGCGGAAAACAAGTGACTATGTATCTGTTCTGTGAGCTTCTTAGCAGTGAATTTACCATCCAACGATTAGGTACATTGGAAGAGAGTGTAACTTAGTCGACCCAAGGAAGAATCCACAAATTTTAGGAGATTTACATACATACAAATACAAATACAAACATATAGTAAAGCAGTCGAATTATAAACACAAGAAGTTAACTGTAATAAATAACTTAATCTTCACTTTTCTAATTACTTTTTATTAATAGTTTTAAATTTATTTTGGAAATTTAGAACAATGTTGCCTTTGATAGTTTAAGCTGTTCTGCTGTTAGTGATTGGGCCTTGGGTGGGTTTCGCCATAGAGCTCTGACAACTGACAAGTGCAAATAATAAAAGACTAAAGACCTATAGCCCAAATTATTCGGCCCAACAAATGGTTTATGTATTGTTAGTACTAAACTACTAATTGTCTAATTGTGCAGAGTTTCGGATCAAAATAATGTTTTCAAAAATGTCATCTTAATTAGAAGTTGCCTTCTTGGGTGGTTTTATGGAAAATGATCTTACAAGGTTATAATGCTAAGTGCTAACATATCTTTTGTACTTCGATAAACTATTATTGTAAACGAAAACATCATATCTTTTGTGATGCATGATCGAAGAGATTTGTTGCGACTACATTAATTCCCCCGATGTGTAATTAAGTGTTGTCGACACAGATGGGAGACTTTGCAATATACATGTCGCAGGCTTCAATTTGCCCTCTTTCTAAACGTACCATCCACTACAATAAAACTGAGTTTTTTGGGAAAAGCTTCTCAAAATGCTACTATTTTATAGGACATTTCTTTTAATAGGAAAGCGTTTCATATAGAGGGGTTATAATAATTCTCACCACTTTGAAAGTGTCCCAAATCTTAATATGTCAAAAAGTCATGCTAGATTGACAAACATTTTACAAACCAGTAGTAATTTTTACAAATATAGATGGCATGTGAGATAGTCCAAACGAGAAAGAGAAAGAAATAAGAGAGAGAATACATATAGATGATTTAATTGGTGGAAGTTGTACGTGTTTGTAGTATTTTGTTCTTGTCTGGAACTAAAACCGAATAAATGAAATACCTACACTATAGGCCTAGAAATATATTTTTTTGGGCACCAAATTTGGATTATATATATGAATTCTAGAATTCATGGACCTTACTTTTTTGGTTCGTCTTCATCACTTAAATCATTAGGACAAGTACAAAATTATGTTTTATTTTCTCTCCTTGTGTTTCCTTGATATATTTGTGTAGGGTTTTCGTGCTCCATCTTTCACGTGGCAAACATGATGCCGATAGATCTACTTGCAATTGTATTCTTTCATATATACATATAGATTCATTAACTGTTTGATAAAGTTCTTTTACTTCTATAAAAAGCAAAGACATATGATATGTCTTACCTCAAAGGCGATCACATGCATTTTTGTTTCGAACGTGACTTAACCTTCGCCACTTGGTTGAGAGACTCTCCATGAAGTCTTATCTAAGAATTTCTTTTTTTTAAATTGCTTATGTTGATATTGGAAAATAATTAAATTAACAAGAGGAAAAGAAAAAACATCATTTACATTGACATATGCAAGAGAGATCTAAGAGTGAACAATGTCAAATGATTATCGAGTGCATATCACATATTTTCTCTGTGCTTTGTAGCTCTTTCATGAAGCAATCTTCTCAAAGGACTTTTACACTCAATCAATATGTGGATTGATCCATTAAGGGGTGTAGAATATGCTAAATCGTGATAGAGTGTTATGTGTGTGAGAGAGAAAGCTAGAGAGAGAAAGGAAGAAAGGGATTTGTATTTCCAAAGGTTATTTACAAATGAGAGGTGAGGGGGTTTATATAGGCTTGACATTTGCATTAAACCCCCTCCCTAATTACAAGAGAGTCCTTGGTTAATTACTCTAACATCCTTCTACATAAACATGATTAACCACAAGGACAATTCTATTTACATAGTTACAAACAAGCACTAATCTATAATTTAAAGCTAACAATCTCCCCCTTTAGTGCTGTTTGTGGATGATCACTTTCTGGATCTCTTTCTCTTCCTTTGTCTACGATTCCTCTTCTTTGTGGATGATTCAGGCTTATCAGGTTGAGCAGATTGAGATTTGAATGCTCGTTCTCTGTATTTATGATGATTCTCCTTCCAGAACCTTTTAGGAACAAAATGGTACTTTGGATCTTCAGGGCGATTAGGTGGTTCAATGATGTTGTCAGCAAAATCAACAGGAGGCATGTTATGAGGACCTTGTTCATTGTTAGGAGAATATCTGACCCAAGTACCTTCTGGTACATGAATTACTCCTTTTGTTTCTTTTGGAAGCCTAGCCTCAATAATCTTTCTTGTTCTATTTCTGTGATCCAATCTTGCCTTGATCTTTTTACTCACATTCAACAATCTCTTCTTATCCTTCACTGACTCTTCGAACTCAGCCAGACTTTCAAAAACAGTCAAACATTGCTTTAGAGTGCCATCAGAATACTTGGAGAGTTCGTCTAGTCTTATAAAGATCTTATGCCCTTGATCGCTTTTAAATACAAACCCTCGAGGATTATCAAAAACAGCTCCAGTGTTAAAGTTCTCGAGATTGATTCCTGGAATTCTTTGATTAGGCAGGGTGAGATTCACTTTCTTTCTTTTCTTTTCCACTGCCAATTGGAAGTCCTTTTGAGTTTGACTCAACACAAGACTATCCAAATATCTCTTAATAGCATAGTAGGCTTCATGATTCTCTGGATCAGGCTGAATAAGTCTGTTAGCAAAGTGATGGAGAAGAAAAATGAGATCATCAGCAGACAATAGATTGAACCTGGCTTCTCCAAACATATACCGACGGTTGTCATCACGTCTTACTATTAACCAGATCAAGCCAGGGGGTCTTGCAAACCCGGGATTACGCCATTCTTTGAAATGAATGCTGACAACCTCAACAATCTTTAGTTTGAACTGATTCTTCCACACTTTGTTAGCTTTATGGCTTTTGGCATCTATGAGATCCTTTAAATATTTAGCCCTTTGGTGGTCAGCATCATAAGCTCTCCTAGCTCTTAATTCATCTACATCGATATTTTTCAGCTCTTGTTTCTTTGAGAAGATCTCATAAGCCTTTTCTTCAAGGAATTTGGTGGATTTGAAGAGTCTGGTTGGTATTCTGAGGTAGTCAATCTTTCTTTCGACATTCTTTCTGAACCCACCTTCATTTATTCTAACAATAGGAGCTCTGGTGATGTTTTGGAGATGAGGGTTGTTAAGATGGTGGATTAGATTACGAAGGTTCATTTGGTTGAGGTCAGGGTTTGGTTGCGGAATGGATTGGTAGGTATCAAAACCTGGAGGAGCATCATCATCATCAGAGGAATCATCATTATTAACATCTCTTAGATCATTATCTCTAGGATCATACTCAGGGAACATTGTTTCACCAAAATCTTCACCAATAATCAAGGGATCCCTAAGTAATCCTTGAAAGTGCGCATCATCACGGAAAGCAGAGCCACAAACAACATCAGTAACGGCACTGGCTCGAATCAAGGATTCATCAATACGAACTTCTTCAGTGTTTTCATCATTCTCAAACACGACATTATCATCCACGTGCTCTACAATATCAACATCTTGGGGAGGATCTCTTGATTGAGCATCATCCACAACATTTGTGTCATCTATAATTTCCGTAGCAGCACTGGCTCTAACATTCTCACTATTTTCATCAATATTCTCCCCCTCGTGTTGATCGTGATCATCAGGATCATCACGTCTTTGTACAACAACAGCCTGCCTGCAAGTGGCCTCAAGTTCAACTATTCTCTTCTGAGCCGCTTCAAGTGTTGCATCGGCTAGAAACTTTTCTTGTTCTCTTTGTTGTTTTATGTTATTTACCAGATGATGATGATCAAAGCGGGCTTGAATTGATGCTTGAATTGCTTTATCAAAAGAATCTGTTTGACCATTGAGAGAGATAAGCGTGGCAAGTAGTTCATCATAAAGGGAATCAAGACGAGATCGGTTTTCAGTGGATATGGATCCAGGAAGTTTGATTGGATGAGAAGCGGAGGAGGACGAAGAAGATGAAGAAGAAGATGAATGGGGAGGTGAAGGAGATTTATGAGGGAGTATTGGTGGAGGTTGAGTTTGTGTTTTTCTGGTGTGGAGTAGTCCTGCAGCATCAAGAGCCATGATATCTGCACGCTCTTCTAGATCATATGGAATGTGCAAGCGTTCAGCTGCTGCAGGTGGGCTATCAGACTTATCACTGTCCGACGGTTCAGGAGCGGCAATGGCTTTGCCTTTATCTTTCTGGAGCACTTCGGTTGGCGGCGGATTAATTGAAGGAGGAGGAATGACCGACGTAGATGTCGTTGTCGCACCTGTAGGCTCCATAAGGTTTACAGTGCGGCCTGAAGGCTGTGAACCAACAGGGCTTCCCAGTGATTTATGTAGCATATGCTCTACATTGGTTGTTGCAGAACGAATTGGCTTTGCGCGAACGCACAGCACAATGTTCCGGTAGGTGGGACTTCCGGGATCCCCTGGATTGCCCGTTTGCACAGTTGTAGATTCCCGAAGGATTACATTGTGGCCTGGAGGTTGTGAACCAGCAGGACTTCCCAATGATTTATGAAGCGAATGCTCGACATTGGTTGTTTCAGAACGAATTGATTGCTCAATGTTCCGGTAGGTGGGATTTCCGGGATCCCCTGGATTGCCCGTTAAACTGGAAGATTGGCTAGGAGGAAGCCAGGTGAGCCTAACTTCCTCAAAGCTTTTCTCCGCAGCTCCTGTATCCAGTGCTTGCTTGATGATGGCACCGACAGGTATTCCATACGGTCCTGGAAAAGGTTCACGAACCAATTCTCTGTATGTTCTGGCATCGTCCAAAGGACGTGCGTGCTCAAGATCCAGTGACCTAATAGGCGATCTAGACTCAATCGTGGCATCAAGAAAAGTTGGGAGAGAGGCAAGAGTCTCCGCTGCTTCAATATCGACATCCTCCGAATGAGGAATCGATAGTGGACGTGGTTGGTGCCTGTGCAATGATGCATCTGAATCCTGTGGAGAGGATCCAGAGCGGCGAGGAGGTGAAAGATGCGAGGGTGGGGAGTCCTCGTCCTCTATCCTAAGGTCGTCATCCCAGCGAGAAAGTTGTTCAACTATCGGAGGGCCATCTTTTTCTTTATGCCCTGTTCCTAGCCCGGACCTCTCATTCTCTCCATTGTGTTTTTCAACCTCTCCCTCCAAACCACCTTGTCTCTCCGGAGATTCTAATGGAGCCTCTTCCTCAATCGGTGGAAGAGTCTTTGAATATTTGAATCTTATTTTGCGAATTTTCTTCGATTTATGCTTAGATGAAGAAGAGGAATGGGATTCAGATGAAGATGAAGTGAAAGGAGAAGGAATTTCAAAAGTTTGATCATGAGGAGGCGAACGTTCATTGCGAAGAAGTGTGTTTGAGTTAGTTTTGGTTTTTGACTTAGATTTGTGATGAGACTTTTGTTTCTTTTTCGGTGGAGCGGAAGTTGATGAGGATTGTGCAGATGAGCTTGGTGCCACTTCTCCGACTAACCCCTCTTTTCTTTTCTTAGACCTATGACCCTCACTAGGCGACCTATGCGGGGGAGCGGTAGGCGGCTCTCGGCGTTGAGCAGCCATACCCCCTCCTAGAAACACTCTGTAGTTCATGAGGTCACTATCCTCATGGGGCACCAAGCGAAGAAGCGAAGCAGGAATCGGCATAAACGGAATATTTTCAACTCCGGAATTCCCATACACTGTTTGATATCGAGGAAAGCGAATTCGGTGGGAAGCAGGAAAACGTTGGATGTTGTCATGAGAGCTCAGTGTTCCCTGAAGAATAACAGTCAGGAAACGAATGAAAGGTATATACCTTTTAGTTGCATTGTACTTCCCTTTAACGTTTTGACGAAGATGATCCCAAGCAACCGCAGCAAAGTCGATGTGAACATCGTATGCGATAGCAAATAAGTATGTCAAAGTCTGTGATGTGATCGCCTCTTGTCCTTTTCTTGACGGCGATAAGCAGTAATTGATGATCGAGCAAAGTGGATACCACAGACGATGAAGATTTTTCTTCTTGAAAGCACCAATTGAGGTGAGTGGACCATTATATCCGAGTTCTCTTACTCGTTCAAGCATCTCACGAGTTGGAGGTGGATCGACAAATTCTGTGGCCCCCTGACGAGAGTCTGCTGTGGGAAAGCCAATTGCTCTTCTGAAGTCGTCAAGCGTGAATGTGAATGCTTGAGTTGATCCATCAGTTGTGAGAAGCTCAAATTGAAAGTACGGGGTGCTCGATCTTCCTCTTGGAGAAATATACTCGATGGTTCTCCACATTTGAAACAATAGTTCTTCTTCAATTCCCGGAGCAGTTACAGTCAATACATGATATAGAGGATGGTATGTGAGTATAACTGGTATTATCCCATGGTGACACGAAAAAGGTATTATCCCGGGGCTTGTTTAAAAAGATTTGTTTGTTAGATCGATCGATCCTGTAAACCTTTTCTTGATAGAATTTGATTTCTTCCTTGAGTTGATCAATTTTCTTATCAAGTTGTTGATTATTTGAATCTTTTATGTAACAAGCATAGTTTAAATCGGAAATTTTGTTTTCTAATTCTTTCAAAGCCGGGTTGGACTCTTTTAGCTTAAGTCTCAAGGACTCAATGTCTTCAGCCAAAGCATTTGCTCGAAGCGTCTCATTTGACTTTGCAACTTGCGTCTCTTTGATGGTCTTGGTTAATTCAAAAACTTTGGTTTCAAGTTCTTGATTTGCAAGTTGCAACACGGAAGAAGGTGTAAAGGAAATAGAGGACTGATTAGCTGTCAATTCATTAAAATCTTTTTGAAGTTTTTCTTGTATGAGTTGAAAATCATTCAAAAGTTTTTCTTTTTCTTTCAAAGATTCAGTTAAATTAGTAACTTCAATTTTCAAAGATTTATTTGTTTCGACAGCTTTGTTCATGTATTCATCAAGTTCACGTTTGGGAATAGTACAAACCTCATCATCATCAGATTCAGAACTGATACCACCATCTTCAAGTTCCTTTGATCGCTTAATCTTTGTCATGAAACAAACATTTGCAGCAAGTTCTTCAGTCTCTTCATCAGACAGATGCAACCATTCGTCGTTTTCTGCAAGAAGAGCAATACCACTTTCTTGTTGTTTCACAAGCAAGAGCTTGTTCTGGTAGTATGTAGAGTTCTTCTGACGAGGTTTGGTGCAGTGAATAGCAAAGTGACCAGTAAGACCACAATTGTAGCATTTCTTCTCTTCGGTCTTCTTCTCAAGAACCCTCTTCTCAAACTTCTTTGGAGCATCATACTTCCTTTCCCCACCAGCATGGTTGTAGTGGTTGTCAAGTTTTGGAGCTTGTGAGTTCTTGACATAGGAAGAGACTGATGAAGTCCGAAGTTGGTTGTTGGTGGGTTTCTTCGTGAAAAATTTCTTCTTGAAGGTTCTTGTAAAGTAGGCCAAGTCTTTGTACATTTCCTTTTCTTTGTCATCCATGTCTGGGTCACTGGTGTCACTTGAATCATCATCTTCAGCTGTTTCAACCACAATCTTCCTTGACGATCTGGAGGATTTTCTTTCAGCAACAAGAGCAAGTGGATCTGATGAGGAGCTTCCGTCAGTCTTTATTTGTTGCTTCTGGACAGCTCGCAGGTTGATCTTCAACTTCTCATACAAGGTATGAATAGAGAGTTTGCCAAATTCATCTTGTTGGTTGAGTTGTGCACCAAAGACTTGCCATTCTTCATGAAGATTTCTCAGAAATTTGATGTTGAGTTCCAAGTCGGTCTTTCTGATGGCATTTTTCCTCAATTCATTGATCACGTTACAGAATCGTGTATACGCTTCTTCTAACGTTTCACTCTTCTCTTGTTTGAATGACTCGTACATATCAAGAACATTGGATAGTCTGATAGTGGAGGACACCTCAGAGCCTTGCAGTTGTTTTTCAATTTCATCCCATATCTCTTTCCCAGTCTCATATGAGTCAACATTGGAATAAATATCGTTGGGAAGAGCCATGTAGAGATGGGATCTTGCAAGATTATCAGCCTGTGTGCGGTTCTTTTGAGTTGTGCTCCAACTTTCTTTTGGAATTAGTTCTTTGGTGACTGGATTTATATGAACAGCAGGGCCTTCTTTATATGAAGCTTTGATGTCATCTCCCAGAGGTTGTCTGTCAATCCAATCCAAAAATCGTTTTTTCCATTGTGGATATGACCCACGATATAGAACAGGAGGTCTTGAATCAGAACCGAGGATTAAAGAGTCAGAAATCGACATTCTGAGAAAATGTGAAGAAAATCCGGTTTTGAAAAGAGTATAAAATCCGGTATTCAGAAAAAGAGTACAAAAACCGGGTTTCACAAAAAGTGTTCTAAATCCGGTATTCGTCTGAAAACTTGAACAGAGTGACTTTTCACAAAATTGAAGAAATGAAGAACAAATACCGGTTTTGGTGTAAACCAGGTATTAATCTATAATAAAACCGGTTTTCAAGATAAAATCTATACAAATACCGGTAATGGTAAAATGTATAGAAAATCCGGTTTTCGAGGGGAAAAACTGGTAGAGTTTCGAATTGAAAAGTGAAGAAATTAGGAACAAATACCGGTTTTGGGATAAACCAGGTATTTACACACACAATGATATTTTAAGTCCCAAATCTTCACAAAATCCGGTGTTCTCAAAATTCTTAACTAAAACCGGGATTCATAAAATAATTTAATAAATCCGGTTTTCGATGAGAAGATATGAAAATATGACGAGTTGGAAAAAGATGAAATTAAGTTCAAATATCGGTTTTGGTGTAAACCAGATATTTTGGAATATAACAACTAAAGTTAAAAAATTTATCAAAATGAAAACCGGAAGGAAAACCGGTGGGAAAACCGGAATAGTGATATTTGTGTGAGAGAGAAAGCTAGAGAGAGAAAGGGAGAAAGGTAAATTGTATTCCCAAGAGTCTTTTACAAATGAGAGGTGAGGGGGTTTATATAGGCTTGACATTTGCATTAAACCCCCTCCCTAATTACAACTAAGTCCTTATCTAATTACAACACAAACCTTCCATACTTACTACATTAAATCAAGGACTATTCTATTACATAATTACAAAACTTGCACTAACAAAATAATTAAAGCTAACAATCTCCCCCTTTAGTGCAGTTTTGTGAAGGTTCATCGTCTAATCCTTTTCTTCTTTCTTTGTCTTCTGTTTCTTTTCTTGGTTGACGATTCGGGTTTGTCTTGATGAGTCCTTTCATCATTGAAGGCCCTTTTTTTGTATTCACTGAACTTCTCTTTCCAGAGGCGCTTGGGAATGAAATGAAATTTCGGATCAGATGGTCGGTTGGGGGTTCTATGATATGGATCTTTAAATAAACGTGATGAGCCCATTTGTTGAAAATCTTCAATGTTGAGTAGACTTTGTAGCTTTCTCTTTGAAGACGAAGACTTGGGTTTCTTGTAGAATGCGGAAGCTTGGTATGAAGTGGGAAGCATGTCTTGGTTCTTAGTTTACAGTCTTTTATCATTTGTCTTTTGCTCCCCCTCAAACACACAATTTTCTCAACAACAAACAATTAATCCAAAAATTGAATTTTCCTTTAAGCTCCCCCTCAAATTGAGCATAATCTACGGAGCAAATAATCAAACTATGCATTGTGCTCCCCCTCAAAAAGATAATCAATCTTTAGACTCTTCTCCCCCTCATGATGAACATGAACACGGTGTTCATCATGCAAAAATGATTGATGTCCCACATGGCGAATGAAAATGTTTAATTATGAAGGAACGTCTTAAATAAACAGATTTTGAACGGGTTGTACACTGTTATGTGTACAAGCCAAATCACAACCACCTACTTGGATCCAGACGTTGGAACCCATGTAAGGGTGGGTCCAACTGGATATTTGAAGAGAGAAGTAGAAGGTTGTGCATAGTGAAACACTTTTTGCACACGAGGGTGAATGACTCGTGGTGCCAACTTAAACAACTCAGAGAGAGAGTATTTAATGGGAGTGCTTTTAGGTTTTGGTTTGGGTTTAGTATGAGAGAACCAGCCATATTGATCTCTATAACGAATGATTCTGGTGGTAGAATCCTTGAATATCTGGCAATGGCTGTTTATAGGCTTGAAGGGAGACCCGGTCTTGCGAGGTGTGTAATATGGGTTCATTTGTTTGAGGGTTTGATGAGGTTTAGGTAGAAGGATTTTGGTTTTGGTGGAATGAGGGTCTTTGGAGAATTTGGGAGTGGTATGAGCTGGTTTGAAAGATGGTTGTGGGTGTTTATTGTTTTGGTGAGATGGTTTGGTGTTGTGAGGATTTGTTTTGGTTTTGAAGGAAGGGTGTTGCTTGGTATTGGTTGATAATGTTGGGTGATTGTGGTTTGGTTGGGCATTTGAAAGAATGGTTTTTGTTTTAGTTGGAGATGGAGTGGTTTGGTTGAGAAAAGGTGATTTTGAAGCACGAGTTAAATGAGGATTCACTTGATTTGACTTGGTTGCAAGTTGAGTCTCCAATGACAAAGAATGAGCTTGAAGTTGTTGGATTAACTTCAAACATGTTCGCTCATTATTCTTCGAAGAAGTGGACTTGTTTTGCAAATCACGATTGAGCTTATAAAGTTGTTGTTGCAAAACAAGTTCTTTAACTTGGGTTTCGAGGATGGTTTCAATGAGCTCTTTGTAAGAAATATCCAACTCATTGGTTAAATTGATAATCTTTGACTGCAAATGATCATTGTCTTTTTGAAGACTTTCCATAATTGGCAAAATGAGATCATTTGCAGATTTGAGCTCTTTGTTTTCAGATTGGAGCCGGTCAACTTCAGATTGAAGATATTCCATGGTAGACAAACTTAGAGCATTAACAGAGTAGAGCTTTTTGTTTTCAGATTTGAGTTGGCCAATTTCAGATTGAAGACTTTCCATGGCAGACAAATTGGGATTAATGGCAGATTTGAGCTCATTGTTCTCAGATTTGAGTTGTTTAATTTCAAGTTGAAAACTCTTGTGTTCTGTCATAATCATTTTAAATGTGTTCACATCGACTTGTTTTTCCTCAAAAATAACCACTCCACATGGAAACGAACTGTACAACACATACAAATGTGATTATCATGACGACGTATTTCTTCCCAACTTGGCTGTTCACCCATTAAAAATCTAACACCGTCTCAACAAACTCATTCGGTATAATAGTTGACATTTTACAGGGTTTCGGAATTATAGTACTAATACAGGGTTTCAGAAATTTAGTACTAAAACAGGGTTTGGTAAATTTAGTACTAAAACAGGTTTTGGTAAATTTAGTACTAAAACCGGTTTTCAGAAATTGAGTACTAAATCAGGTTTTCATGAAATTCTTCACTAAATCAGGTTTTCATGAAATTCTTCACTAAATCAGGTTTTCATGAAATTCTTCACTAAATCAGGTTTTCATGAAATTCTTCACTAAATCAGGTTTTCATGAAATTCTTCACTAAATCAGGTTTTCATGAAATCTTTTGAAAAACCGGTTTTTGTGATGAAATTTGGGCGGAGTTTTGGCTTAGAAAATGAAGAAATTAAGCACAAATACCGGTTTTGGTGTAAACCAGGTATTATGGGAAGGAAAACCGGTTTTACAACAGAAATTAGAAGAAAAATGAAAACCGGAAGGAAAGCTGGTAGGAAAACCGGAAGGAAAACCGGTTTTACAACAGAAATTAGAAGAAAAAATGAAAACCGGAAGGAAAGCTGGTAGGAAAACCGGAAGGAAAACCGGTTTTACAACAGAAATTAGAAGAAAAAATGAAAACCGGAAGGAAAGCTGGTAGGAAAACCGGAAGGAAAACCGGTTTTACAACAGAAATTAGAAGAAAAATGAAAACCGGAAGGAAAGCTGGTAGGAAAACCGGAAGGAAAACCGGTTTTACAACAGAAATTCAAAGAAAAATGAAAACCGGAAATGAAAACCGGATTTCAGATCAGAAAGCTAAAATTTCAATTTTAAGCCATTTGGTTTTGAATTGGGATTTGAAACTTCTTGAGGATGATTATAGGGAGGTAATGATTGGAATAAAACTAGAAAGGAGGAAACTTTAACATGTTAAGAGGGTAAAGATTGGATTTTTCGGTAAAGTGGGGAAAACACAATTTAGCCAAAAATTGAACAAAATCAAGCAATGGATCTAACACAAGTTGTGATTTTGCTCTGATACCAAATGAAGACAAGGCTAAATCGTGAATAGTGATATTTGTGTGAGAGAGAAAGCTAGAGAGAGAAAGGGAGAAAGGTAAATTGTATTCCAAAGTTAATTACAAATGAGAGGTGAGGGGGTTTATATAGGCTTGACATTTGCATTAAACCCCCTCCCTAATTACAACTAAGTCCTTATCTAATTACAACACAAACCTTCCATACTTACTACATTAAATCAAGGACTATTCTATTACATAATTACAAAACTTGCACTAACAAAATAATTAAACCTAACAAGGGGGGAGGGAGTGGAAGCGGGGAATGAGAACACTGCTAGTGGCGCCGCGCGGTTACACTGCCGACACTAGTTCACCGATAGAGAGAGAGACAAAGCAAAACGGGGAAGAACACCGAAAGGGGGAAAGGAGGAGAGAGGAGAGAGGAGCGTGTATTGGTGGATGGGAAAGTGGGGGACCCCACTAACGGTCCCTTTTTTGACCGTTCAACATTAATTAAAAAAAATACCTTTTATTCTATATAAACCACATACTTTCACTACTTTTAAGCTACAACACACCATTTTTCTCAATTTCTTCACCTCTTTCTTTCAAATTATATACCAAATCTCTATCCCTTTTATAAAAAAAACATGTCATCCGATTCTTCGTCCGAGGATTATAAATATCCTACTTCATCCGACGAATCCACGGGTAGTTCGTTGCAATTTTTGCTTAAAGCACATAAATATATTCAAGACACGGTTCAAGTCTAGTCCTTTTCTTCTTTCTTTGTCTTCTGTTTCTTTTCTTGGTTGACGATTTGGGTTTGTCTTGATGAGTCCTTTGATCATTGAAGGCCCTTTTCTTGTATTCACTGAACTTCTCTTTCCAGAGGCGCTTGAGAATGAAATGAAATTTCGGATCAGATGGTCGGTTGGGGGTTCTATGATATGGATCTTTAAATAAACGTGATGAGCCCATTTGTTGAAAATCTTCAATGTTGAGTAGACTTTGTAGCTTTCTCTTTGAAGACGAAGACTTGGGTTTCTTGTAGAATGCGGAAGCTTGGTATGAAGTGGGAAGCATGTCTTGGTTCTTACTTTACAGTCTTTTATCATTTGTCTTTTTCTCCCCCTCAAACACTCAATTTTCTCAACAACAAACAACTAATCCAAAAATTGAATTTCCTTTAAGCTCCCCCTCAAATTGAGCATAATCTACGGAGCAAATAATCAAACTATGCATTGTGCTCCCCCTCAAAAAGATAATCAATCTTTAGACTCTTCTCCCCCTCATGATGAACATGAACACGGTGTTCATCATGCAACAATGATTGATGTCCCACATGGCGAATGAAAATGTTTAATTATGAAGGAACGTCTTAAATAAACAGATTTTGAACGGGTTGTACACTGTTATGTGTACAAGCCAAATCACAACCACCTACTTGGATCCAGACGTTGGAACCCATGTAAGGGTGGGTCCAACTGGATATTTGAAGAGAGAAGTAGAAGGTTGTGCATAGTAAAACACTTTTTGCACACGAGGGTGAATGACTCGTGGTGCCAACTTAAACAGCTCAGAGAGAGAGTATTTAATGGGAGTGCTTTTAAGTTTTGGTTTGGGTTTAGTATGAGAGAACCAGCCATATTGATCTCTATAACGAATGATTCTGGTGGTAGAATCCTTGAATATCTGGCAATGGCTGTTTATAGGCTTGAAGGGAGACCCGGTCTTGCGAGGGGTGTAATATGGGTTCATTTGTTTGAGGGTTTGATGAGGTTTAGGTAGAAGGATTTTGGTTTTGGTGGAATGAGGGTCTTTGGAGAATTTGGGAGTGGTATGAGCTGGTTTAAAAGATGGTTGTGGGTGTTTATTGTTTTGGTGAGATGGTTTGGTGTTGTGAGGATTTTTTGGTTTTGAAGGAAGGGTGTTGCTTGGTATTGGTTGATAATGTTGGGTGATTGTGGTTTGGTTGGGCATTTGAAGGAATGGTTTTTGTTTTAGTTGGAGATGGAGTGGTTTGGTTGAGAAAAGGTGATTTTGAAGCACGAGTTAAATGAGGATTCACTTGATTTGACTTGGTTGCAAGTTGAGTCTCCAATGACAAGAATGAGCTTGAAGTTGTTGGATTAACTTCAAACATGTTTGCTCATTATTCTTCGAAGAAGTGGACTTGTTTTGCAAATCACGATTGAGCTTAGAAAGTTGTTGTTGCAAAACAAGTTCTTTAACTTGGGTTTCGAGGATGGTTTCAATGAGCTCTTTGTAAGAATATCCAACTCATTGGTTAAATTGATAATCTTTGACTGCAAATGATCATTGTCTTTTTGAAGACTTTCCATGTTTGACAAAATGAGATCATTAGCAGATTTGAGCTCTTTGTTCTCAGATTTGATTCGGTCAACTTCAGATTGAAGACTTTCCATGGCAGACAAACTGAAATTTGCAGATTTGAGCTATTTATTCTCAGATTTGAGTTGGTCAATTTCAAGTTGAAAACTTTCCATGGCAGACAAATTGAGATTATTAGCAGATTTGAGCTCATTGTTCTCAGATTTGAGTTGTTTAATTTCAAGTTGAAAACTCTTGTGTTCTGTCATAATCGTTTTAAATGTGTTCACATCGACTTGTTTTTCCTCAAAAATAACCACTCCACATGGAAACGAACTGGTACAACACATACAAATGTGATTATCATGACGACGTATTTCTTCCCAACTTGGCTGTTCACCCATTAAAAAATCTAACACCGTCTCAACAAACTCATTCGGTATAATAGTTGACATTTTACAGGGTTTCGGAATTATAGTACTAAAACAGGGTTTCAGAAATTTAGTACTAAAACAGGGTTTCAGAAATTTAGTACTAAAACAGGGTTTCAGAAATTTAGTACTAAAACCGGTTTTCAGAAATTGAGTACTAAATCAGGTTTTCAAGAAATTCTTCACTAAATCAGGTTTTCATGAAATTCTTCACTAAATCAGGTTTTCATGAAATTCTTCACTAAATCAGGTTTTCATGAAATTCTTCACTAAATCAGGTTTTCATGAAATTCTTCACTAAATCAGGTTTTCATGAAATCTTTTGAAAAACCGGTTTTTGTGATGAAATTTGGGCGGAGTTTTGGCTTAGAAAATGAAGAAATTAAGCACAAATACCGGTTTTGGTGTAAACCAGGTATTATGGGAAGGAAAACCGGTTTTACAACAGAAATTAGAAGAAAAATGAAAACCGGAAGGAAAGCTGGTAGGAAAACCGGTTTTACAACAGAAATTAGAAGAAAAATGAAAACCGGAAGGAAAGCTGGTAGGAAAACCGGAAGGAAAACCGGTTTTACAACAGAAATTCGAAGAAAAATGAAAACCGGAAAGAAAGCTGGTAGGAAAACCGGAAGGAAATCGGTTTTACAACAGAAATTCAAAGGAAAATGAAAACCGGAATGAAAACCGGATTTCAGATCAGAAAGCTAAAATTTCAATTTTAAGCCATTTGGTTTTGAATTGGGATTTGAAACTTCTTGAGGATGATTATAGGGAGGTAATGATTGGAATAAAACTAGAAAGGAGGAAACTTTAACATGTTAAGAGGGTAAAGATTGGATTTTTCGGTAAAGTGGGGAAAACACAATTTAGCAAAAAATTGAACAAAATCAAGCAATGGATCTAACACAAGTTGTGATTTTGCTCTGATACCAATGTAGACAAGGCTAAATCGTGAATAGTGATATTTGTGTGAGAGAGAAAGCTAGAGAGAGAAAGGGAGAAAGGTAAATTGTATTCCCAAGAGTCTTTTACAAATGAGAGGTGAGGGGGTTTATATAGGCTTGACATTTGCATTAAACCCCCTCCTTAATTACAACTAAGTCCTTATCTAATTACAACACAAACCTTCCATACTTACTACATTAAATCAAGGACTATTCTATTACATAATTACAAAACTTGCACTAACAAAATAATTAAACCTAACAAGGGGGGAGGGAGTGGAAGCGGGGAATGAGAACACTGCTAGTGGCGCCGCGCGGTTACACTGCCGACACTAGTTCACCGATAGAGAGAGAGACAAAGCAAAACGGGGAAGAACACCGAAAGGGGGAAAGGAGGAGAGAGGAGAGAGAGAAGAGAGAGGAGCGTGTATTGGTGGATGGGAAAGTGGGGGACCCCACTAACGGTCCCTTTTTTGACCGTTCAACATTAATTAAAAAAAATACCTTTTATTCTATATATAACACTATCACCATTTTTAAACCACAACACACCATTTTTCTCAATTTCTTCACCTCTTTCTTTCAAATTATATACCAAATCTCTATCCCTTTTATAAAAAAAACATGTCATCCGATTCTTCGTCCGAGGATTATAAATATCCTACTTCATCCGACGAATCCACGGGTAGTTCGTTGCAATTTTTGCTTAAAACACATAAATATATTCAAGACACGACAAGCTCTAGTGAATTCCGACCCCATCAAAGCGTAGATCGTCGTCGGGATATTGGTCTTGAAACTCTAATGAACGATTGGTTCGTTGAAGAACCAAAGTATGACGAAGATTATTTTCGTCACAAGTTTCGTATGGATAAAAGTATGTTTTTATCCATAGTAGAAGACATTGAAGCAAACTTCCCATATTTTCAAGAACGATACGACGCTCGAGACACGAAAAGTTTCACGGCGATACAAAAAATCACGTCGGCCGTTAGACAACTCGCAACGGGCAACCCGCCCGATGAGTACAACGAGTACTTATGCATGGCCGCAAGAACTTTACGTGAAAATTTTGATTATTTTTGTGACGCCTTTATTAAGTTGTACGGCCGAGAGTACCTACGTAGGCCGACTCAACACGATGTTGCATGCATTTTCGAGGCCCAAGAAGTTAAGCATCACATTCCCGACATGCTTGGTAGCATCGATTGTACCCGAATGAAGGAATTGTCCTAGAGCGTTGAGAGGGCAATATACGAGAGATGACTATGGTGTTCCTACTATTATGCTTGAGGTTACGGCGTCAAAGGATTTGTGGATTTGGCATGCCTTTTTTGAAGCGTCGGAGTCGAACAATGATATCAATGTGTTAAATCAATCCGACTTGTATCTTCCGGAGATAAATGGAACGATTCCAGACACTTCATTTTATGTGAATGGACGCTTTTACAAACAAGGCTACTATCTTACCGATGGACTCTACAACAAGTGGTCGACCTTTGTTAAAGCATACATGTATCCTACCGACCCAAAGGAAAAGAAATTTAAGAGGTTACAAGAGGCGGCAAGAAAAGATGTGGAACGAACATTTGGTGTTCTTAAAGAAAAATGGAAGATTCTCATTCGACCTCTCCGGCCTATGACCAAAGAGAAAATTGGTCAATATGTCTATGCGGTGTGTATTTTGCATAACATGATTATAAAGCGCGTCGGTAGGGCGATCTCACCAGTTCATATAATGGATCCGCCGGTGCAACCAGTGTATAACGGTGATGTATACGACGAGATACAAAACGAGGATGTCCATCACCGTCTTCGATTCGACCTCACGGAGCATGTCGCGGCTCAAGACTTGCCATATCTCGATGAGTAGTTTATTTTTTTTAAGTATATCGTAGTGTTTTTTTAAGTATGTCGTCTTTTTTTAAGTATGTTGTAATGCCTTTTTTAAGCAAGTTGTAATGTCTTTTTAATATTTTTAATAAAATGTCATGTTTTTATTTTATATAGTTTTAGTTTATATAGTTTTTGAAATTGAGGAAGGGGTGACCACTCCCTATCCCTAACTATAAAGTTATAGGCTCAAGTTCCGTAAAAGATGATGTGTGTAAAAAAAGAGTATAAAACGTGTTCATTTTTGCATTTTAGAAAATTGAGGTGGAAGGTTTTTATTGGTTAGTGATGAGGTGAAATTGAGGAAGGGGTGACCACTCCCTATCCCTAACTATAAAGTTATAGGCTCAAGTTCCGTAAAAGATGATGTGTGTAAAAAAAGAGTATAAAACGTGTTCATTTTTGCATTTTAGAAAAATGAAACTTATACACACCAATTTTATAGTGTTATTCTATTCTCCAATTTCATATTGAAATGTTAAAGATGAGATTTTAGTTGCTAAATATCTAAAAAGTTATACGCACCTTAATTATTTTTAATCATATATGGTATGTTAAAACCTATCATCTACGATGTATTATTGTTTTCATTTTAAATAAAAAAGAATTGATGAGGTGAGATTTGGGAAGTTTGGAAAGTGACGCCAGTGATTTGGAGAAGTTTAAAGAAAATTGAGGTGGAAGGTTTTTATTGGTTAGTGATGAGGTGAAATTGAGGAAGGGGTGACCACTCCCTATCCCTAACTATAAAGTTATAGGCTCAAGTTCCGTAAAAGATGATGTGTGTAAAAAAAGAGTATAAAACGTGTTCATTTTTGCATTTTAAGAAAATTGAGGTGGAAGGTTTTTATTGGTTAGTGATGAGGTGAAATTGAGGAAGGGGTGACCACTCCCTATCCCTAACTATAAAGTTATAGGCTCAAGTTCCGTAAAAGATGATGTGTGTAAAAAAAGAGTATAAAACGTGTTCATTTTTGCATTTTAGAAAAATGAAACTTATACACACCAATTTTATAGTGTTATTCTATTCTCCAATTTCATATTGAAATGTTAAAGATGAGATTTTAGTTGCTAAATATCTAAAAAGTTATACGCACCTTAATTATTTTTAATCATATATGGTATGTTAAAACCTATCATCTACGATGTATTATTGTTTTCATTTTAAATAAAAAAGAATTGATGAGGTGGAGATTTGGGGAAGTTTAGTGAAAGTGACGCCAGTGATTTGGAGAAGTTTAAAGAAAATTGAGGTGGAAGGTTTTTATTGGTTAGTGATGAGGTGAAATTGAGGAAGGGGTGACCACTCCCTATCCCTAACTATAAAGTTATAGGCTCAAGTTCCGTAAAAGATGATGTGTGTAAAAAAAGAGTATAAAACGTGTTCATTTTTGCATTTTAGAAAAATGAAACTTATACACACCAATTTTATAGTGTTATTCTATTCTCCAATTTCATATTGAAATGTTAAAGATGAGATTTTAGTTGCTAAATATCTAAAAAGTTATACGCACCTTAATTATTTTTAATCATATATGGTATGTTAAAACCTATCATCTACGATGTATTATTGTTTTCATTTTAAATAAAAAGAATTGATGAGGTGGAGATTTGGGGAAGTTTAGTGAAAGTGACGCCAGTGATTTGGAGAAGTTTAAAGAAAATTGAGGTGGAAGGTTTTTATTGGTTAGTGATGAGGTGAAATTGAGGAAGGGGTGACCACTCCCTATCCCTAACTATAAAGTTATAGGCTCAAGTTCCGTAAAAGATGATGTGTGTAAAAAAAGAGTATAAAACGTGTTCATTTTTGCATTTTAGAAAAATGAAACTTATACACACCAATTTTATAGTGTTATTCTATTCTCCAATTTCATATTGAAATGTTAAAGATGAGATTTTAGTTGCTAAATATCTAAAAAGTTATACGCACCTTAATTATTTTTAATCATATATGGTATGTTAAAACCTATCATCTACGATGTATTATTGTTTTCATTTTAAATAAAAAGATAGTCTCTTTTAGAGAAAAATGCTTTTGACCCACTCCAAAGAAAAAGGGGTTGCATATATATGTTGGGGAGGGACTAAACGTCTTTACGTGTCAACGAAAGGGTCCGGGTCTACAAAGTAAAGTGAGGCCAAAATGAGACAAGTGGACGAGCATGACGTGACATGGCTAAGCACGTGAAGAGGTCATAGGCATTTCCGCATTTACGGTTTACCTTGTTGCTGATATGGGCTTCTGGGCCCCTTTGACATTTAATTATCTTGGGCCTTAGTAATAACTTTATCTATCACATTGAGTCATTGATAGTTTTCTTTCTTTTGGTGTTTTGCATACTACCTTTCCTCTGATTTTGACCTCTGTTAATATCCTCACTTCTTTTGGAAGCAACTATGTTTATATGATGATGGTTTTTATGGAAACACAGAAACAAAGTTATGCTTAAATCGAGTTTGTAGCAATTCTAGTGAAGTCTATCAATCTATTTTTGTTTTTTTCATCCCTTTGAGATTTGAGTCGATGTGAAAATATCCACTTTTTTGTGGCATTTTTGACTTAACAACCCGAAGTACCTAATTTAATCTTAGACGCCATGTCGATATATAAATAAAAATTTGCTATTAAAAACAATGTTATTAAATGTACAATGAAATATCTTATGTGTGTTTTGTTTTGACATGTACACATAAGCGTGGATGGATTTAGCATGGGGACAGTGTGGGTAAAAATTTAATACAATGTGTTTTTTTTTTTCAATTTAAGGATATATTTGTAAGTTTGTCTCTATAAAATATTTTTTTGATTCCGTCTCTTCACATAAACACTACATTCTCGAGATTACAATTAAAAGAAAGGAAAAGAAAAAAAAATATATATAGTTTTACAAATATACCCTTATTAAATAAATTATTAGAAATAGATTGAAGGGTGAAATAATACTTTTACATAGTTATCCTTTCTTTTCTACCCAAATCATGCATTCATGCCAATTTGGCAAGAAAATTTTAAGCCCAAAAATCCTTAAGTTTTTCTATCATTCCATTTCCTTTATTTTATAAAAAAAACTCAAGAATGGAGATTTAACATTATTCCCTATCATTTCTTTCCTTATCTCATCTTAAAAAAACTCAAGAATCCAGTATCTTAGTATACATAAAATCACAACCTAGCCCCATGTGATGCATCCATACATGGAACTAAATGTTCAAAACTTACAAGACATCAATCGCAACTTGAAAAGACATCTATCGGAGCTTGAGAAGATTTTAATCCTATTTTTGATAGTTAACTCTATAGCTTTTTAACTGTAGTTAGAGATAGAACTTAGAATTATCGTTTAGTAAGCGAAAAAATACATTGATTTTATGAAGATTGCTATCTTGAACAAAACAAAACAGTGTTGACAAGACAAGTAAACTTATTTGACCTCGCTTCAAGAGGAAGTGGTGGTGGTGGTGGTGACGATGACGGGTGGTGGTGGTGGTGGTGGTGGGGTGAGGAGTTGGTGGTGGTGCAGGTGGAGGTGGGGGAATTGGTGGTGGCGGCGGAAGCGGTGGAGGTGGTGGTTTAGGTGGAGGTGGTGGTGGTGGTGGTGGTGGTGGTGGTGGTGGTGGTGGTGGTGGTGGTGGTGGTGGTGGTGGTGGTGGTGGTGGTGGTGGTGGTGGTGGTGGTGGTGGTGGTGGTGGTGGTGGTGGTGGTGGTGGTGGTGGTGGTGGTGGTGGTGGTGGTGGTGGTGGTGGTGGTGGTGGTGGTGGTGGTGGTGGTGGTGGTGGTGGTGGTGGTGGTGGTGGTGGTGGTGGTGGTGGTGGTGGTGGTGGTGGTGGTGGTGGTGGTGGTGGTGGTGGTGGTGGTGGTGGTGGTGGTGGTGGTGGTGGTGGTGGTGGTGGTGGTGGTGGTGGTGGTGGTGGTGGTGGTGGTGGTGGTGGTGGTGGTGGTGGTGGTGGTGGTGGTGGTGGTGGTGGTGGTGGTGGTGGTGGTGGTGGTGGTGGTGGTGGTGGTGGTGGTGGTGGTGGTGGTGGTGGTGGTGGTGGTGGTGGTGGTGGTGGTGGTGGTGGTGGTGGTGGTGGTGGTGGTGGTGGTGGTGGTGGTGGTGGTGGTGGTGGTGGTGGTGGTGGTGGTGGTGGTGGTGGTGGTGGTGGTGGTGGTGGTGGTGGTGGTGGTGGTGGTGGTGGTGGTGGTGGTGGTGGTGGTGGTGGTGGTGGTGGTGGTGGTGGTGGTGGTGGTGGTGGTGGTGGTGGTGGTGGTGGTGGTGGTGGTGGTGGTGGTGGTGGTGGTGGTGGTGGTGGTGGTGGTGGTGGTGGTGGTGGTGGTGGTGGTGGTGGTGGTGGTGGTGGTGGTGGTGGTGGTGGTGGTGGTGGTGGTGGTGGTGGTGGTGGTGGTGGTGGTGGTGGTGGTGGTGGTGGTGGTGGTGGTGGTGGTGGTGGTGGTGGTGGTGGTGGTGGTGGTGGTGGTGGTGGTGGTGGTGGTGGTGGTGGTGGTGGTGGTGGTGGTGGTGGTGGTGGTGGTGGTGGTGGTGGTGGTGGTGGTGGTGGTGGTGGTGGTGGTGGTGGTGGTGGTGGTGGTGGTGGTGGTGGTGGTGGTGGTGGTGGTGGTGGTGGTGGTGGTGGTGGTGGTGGTGGTGGTGGTGGTGGTGGTGGTGGTGGTGGTGGTGGTGGTGGTGGTGGTGGTGGTGGTGGTGGTGGTGGTGGTGGTGGTGGTGGTGGTGGTGGTGGTGGTGGTGGTGGTGGTGGTGGTGGTGGTGGTGGTGGTGGTGGTGGTGGTGGTGGTGGTGGTGGTGGTGGTGGTGGTGGTGGTGGTGGTGGTGGTGGTGGTGGTGGTGGTGGTGGTGGTGGTGGTGGTGGTGGTGGTGGTGGTGGTGGTGGTGGTGGTGGATCATGGTGGTGGTGGTGGTGGTGGTGGTGGTGGTGGTCGGATGATGAAAAATGAATGATTGGGATTTGGTCCTAATGGTTCTAAAATAAGGAGTGATCCTAAAATAACTTCCCCTATATTTATGACAATTTGTTATTATAAAAAATTATAAGTATGAGATCTAAACGCAATTTATTTAAAACAAACTTTCAACCAAGATAGATTGTAGACACACGTTTGTCCAAGATTCATGATTTTGGTTTTGGTTTCTTGTGTTTACGAAATAGCAAGGAAATTGTTGGTTTATAGAAGTCATTTTCCATCAATGGACCATTGATTTTAGAAACGAACAAAATCTATATGCTTTGTTGGTGGCTTTTACAACCTCCCATTTCTAAGTCTTTATGTGCATATTGGCTACACTAATTACATTCAATCAAGCTTCTCTTGTTTTGGTATGACAAAAGGCAAAAACTAGGAAGCTCATGGGTACCTTTCACCTTTTTATTCCCCATCAATAATTCCCTATTTTCTTCGTATGAGTCTAATATTTGAGTTGATCTTTTTCAATATTTTTGTTTTCTCATGTAACGATATTTTGGGGAAAAAACGTGGAAGGCAAACAAAACATTTCTTAGAACACACACTTGTAATTTTACATCTAAAAATGCTAAGTTATATGAGTATTAAATTTTTAATGAAATTAGGAAAATTGATAACGTCAGGTTGTTACTAATAGAGATGGGTATGAAGCCGGTCTCGTCTCATTCCGGTACCAATACAATGAGTGATAATCGAATCCTTGGCATCTGTTTCCAAAAACAAAGGGTATTCCAGCTGATCAATATTTATATGTGTAAAAATAACGATGCATCTATACATTGAATCGTGTTCTGAAATCAATAAATGTATATATGCATCTATCTATATCTAGTGTTGAATTGTGTTCGGGATTGAAGTTAGACATTGAGTTACAGTTTCACATTTGCTCTCCGGAAAAAATTGTTGTTACCGAAGATAGTATCGAAAATTAGCCGGAGAAGATGACCGGAGTATAAAGTCGTCGGAGTAACCCGGTAGTATACATCGAGTGAACAAAACAGATAGGTTCTTACATCAATTTAACACTTTCGTAGGTCACTACATTACATAATTCGCTCATAGTTGGTTACACTCCGGTGCCTTAATCCCTATTCTTTTTTACGTCCAACGTGGCATTACCGGTTACAAATAGGATGTTACCCGGTAGGATACATTAAAAGAACAAAAATGAAAGGTACTTACATCAGATATCCAGTTTGAAAGGTTACTACATTACATAACTATTTAGTCATAGTTGGTTACACTCTGGTGCCATAATCCCTTTTTATATGTAAAACGATACTTTTCACATGTCTTATGCTAACTTTCGTTTTCTTTAAACAATTCAATACTAGTAATCATGACTAACAAGTAACAACTAACAACATTGACTCGGGTATGTTTTATTGACTTACGTAACAAGTCTCGCCCCGAAATTTATGTCACACGTATGGTTTTCAACCAGTTTAATATTGGGCCATATCAATATTTAATTAGGATTAGGAAGATACATAATTAAGAACAGTATCAATGGAGCATATAATTGTAGGTCCTAAAAACAATTGTCACTAGTGAACATGAAAGTCGACTAACCATAAATAATTCAATTAGGGTGTTTCTAGAGCCATGCACATGTGTAATAGCTCATCACCATCCAAATACCAAGGATCTCATAGTCACATATATTAACTTTTAGATATATATATATATATATATATATATATATATATATATATATATATATATATATATATATATATATATATATATATATATATATATATATATATATATATATATATATATATATATATATATATATATATATATATATATATATATATATATATATATATATATATATATATATATATATATATATATATATATATATATATATATATATATATATATATATATATATATATATATATATATATATATATATATATATATATATATATATATATATATATATATATATATATATATATATATATATATATATATATATATATATATATATATATATATATATATATATATATATATATATATATATATATATATATATATATATATATATATATATATATATATATATATATATATATATATATATATATATATATATATATATATATATATATATATATATATATATATATATATATATATATATATATATATATATATATATATATATATATATATATATATATATATATATATATATATATATATATATATATATATATATATATATATATATATATATATATATATATATATATATATATATATATATATATATATATATATATATATATATATATATATATATATATATATATATATATATATATATATATATATATATATATATATATATATATATATATATATATATATATATATATATATATATATATATATATATATATATATATATATATATATATATATATATATATATATATATATATATATATATATATATATATATATATATATATATATATATATATATATATATATATATATATATATATATATATATATATATATATATATATATATATATATATATATATATATATATATATATATATATATATATATATATATATATATATATATATATATATATATATATATATATATATATATATATATATATATATATATATATATATATATATATATATATATATATATATATATATATATATATATATATATATATATATATATATATATATATATATATATATATATATATATATATATATATATATATATATATATATATATATATATATATATATATATATATATATATATATATATATATATATATATATATATATATATATATATATATAAAAACACTATATATATATATAAAACTATAATATTTCGCTTTCATGATTAACTAAATAAAATAAATTTCCTTTCATCTAATTAAACTAATGGCTTTCTTCTTGATTAAAAATTTAGAATCAAAAGATTAATAATTTAATAGCTTCAAGTAACAATAAAACTATATTAGATGAAAAGTAAGCCAAAAAAAAAAACATTTTGCTGGATTAGAAAATTGATAAAAAAAAATTACAGCCACATCAAAAAAAACTTCTGTTTTCTTATAATTGATACCAGTCTGGCGCTTTATGAAACAAACACAACATTAATCGACTTTTTTCATATAATTGTAAATTGTGCTGAAGTTGTACCTCATCGTAATATCAACAATCAATACCTGCTAATTTTTAATCTGAACAATCTGTTTATACCCGTCTATATTGCTGATAGAAAGATGTCCATCCTATACTCAATTTTTTAGAACAGCCATCCAAACAACTCAGGATCCTGACTTGACAGAAGCAGAAGTGTTAGGCTGTTGAAAAAAAAAAGGTAGTAGCAGCCGAGCAGATAACATAGTTGAAGAGTCTAATCTCTCTCAACTGCACTAAGTAGATGCAACTATGAAATATGAACTATTAAAGAAACATTTAAGTGGGTTAAAAAAAAAAGGGGGTTGCAAAATGGAGAGTAATTTAAAAAGCTCAGCCAATGATGACTAGTCCAACTGGTTAGAGGCACTCTCAGGTTTTACCCAAGGTCTTAAGGTTCGGTCCTTAGGGATGGCAAGTCAAGGGGTTTTTCCTCCGAATACTTGTAACGGCCTATAGTCAACATCTCGTTGTCTAGGGTACGTGCAAGGCTTCACCATTATACGGTGAGGTTTCCCTGATGTCGTATCCCGACTGAATGTTCGAAAAAAAATTTAAAAAGCTCACACAAAGATGAGTAGGTTGGTAAAGTGATAAATCAAAACAAGTTATAAAATGGAGGATATGAGTCCACAGTTTTAATCAAATCGGTGGGTTGGTGGGGTGGTTTTTCTTATTATTTTTGTTAGGTCGAAAATCGACCAAGTATAATTTGTTCAGAAATAGCTGAAGTTCAGTGAAGAATACTTGTACAGAATTCTGAAGTCGTTCAGAATTAGTTCACTGAAGCTTCACTTTAGTTCAGATCAACGTATCAGAATACCGTTCAGAATGAAGTCAAAGACTGAAGTGTGAAGAAAGAGAATCAGCTCAGATGTGGAGCTCAGAAGTTGATTCTACCTGATCGAAGACTGAAGCATCTCAGTGTAAAAGTACTTACACACTTTTACACTGATTACGAGGAAGACTTTTTACTTTACATACATTTACCCAGTTAATAGATTTAACTATTAATAAAAGTACAAGGTAAAGTAAAGGTTGAGAATAAGGTATGATAAGTCACATCAATTGACTTATATACTTAACCTTAAAAGTACGCATGTAAGGAATTAGCTTTAATTCCTTAAATGCTCTCAACCATATTTGTACGATCTGGTCCACGTCATCATGGACTTGGTCTATAAATATAAGTCTTCTCACAGCTTGCAAATGGCTTGAAACTTTAGAATTGCAACTTGTGAGATATACTCTAAGTAATCCTTACGAGTATTTCCAAGTTATTAGATCACTTGTATTTCTAGGTTGTTTAGATATTTACACTTGGGTGTTTATCTTTGTTCCGCAACAACCTTTGTATTTGTTTATATCAATAAATCCAATACATTGAAAAAGTACATCGTGTCTCAATACTACATACTTGAAATATACATATTATTTATATAGTTTCAGAACTTATTGTTTCTAGCATTTACTTTCAGTATCTTTACCTTATTGATTATCCATATCTGGATCGTATTCTGAACTAGTCAACTTCCAGTTAGAACTACTTTCCAGTCGGGTATTAACCATCTATATTTGGGACTCAAAATTGGTATCAGAGCAGCAAGGTTGAATTATTTTAATTCATTAACCTTTGATCTGCAAAGATGGTTGACCAACTATTCAATGAAGGTTCTAACCCTAATGCTAATGCTAATGCTAATACTCCACCTACTCCACCCCCTATCATCAACAACAATATACCAGCGCATAATGTACACGTACACTTTCCAAATAATCCTGTTCCCAAGTTTGATGGGAACAGTGAAAATTTTCAAACATGGAAAGCATGCATGCTCAAAAATATTGCTGGTGTTGAAAGACATTTGACTGATATTCTTAAAGAAGGACCCTTTGTCCCCATGAATGCCTCCACTGTTGTCAGAAATGCCGATGGGACTCCTAGGGTATCACCCAAGGAGAAGGATCATTTGTCTGAGGAAGATCATAGGCTGGTAGACCTTGATACCAAGCTACAAAATATGATCTTGTATGTTGTTCCTGAAACTCTTATGCCCACCCTTGTTTTACTTGAAAATTCAAAATTAATGTGGGAGGAACTCATGACACAGTTTGAAGGCACCTCTGAGACTATTGTCACAAGAAAAGTTGCTTTAAATAAAAGATGTGAGTCTTTTTTTGCTATCCCTGGTGAAACTTTAACCCAAACATACATCAGATTTACTAATCTGGTAAATCAATTGAAAGCACTGGGTGTAACTAAAGACAAAGAAATTTTGTTAGAAAAGTTCTGTGACATCTTACCTTCTAAATGGGAAAACTTGATCTTGGTTTTAAGACAAGGAAAAACCTTGCACAGTCACACTCTTGCTTCCCTATATGGAGCCTTCAGATACATTGAAGAGAACAAAGCTGAGAGAGCTGTGGCTGAGCAAGATGCCAAAAATCATGCTTCTACCAGTTCAGTCATGGTCCAGTACTCTGAGCCACATGGGACTGCCCTACTATCTTCTGAGAGTGATCATTCTGACTCGATGAAGAAGATGGTCTCTGAAATGTTAAAAACTGGTATTTCTGGTAATATAACTCATGATTGTGATGAGGATGACAATGATGATCTGGTTGCCATGCTGGCTAAAACGTTTAATCGTTTTAAGGCCAAATCAAATCGATCTGGCAAACCATTTGCTTCCAGCGCTTCTATTGACAAGTCTAATCTTGAATGCTTTAAGTGTGGCAAGAAAGGACACTTCATGAAGGAATGCAGATCTAGTCAGCCTTCATCATCACAATCTGCCCCTAACCATTCTATTTTTCAGAAATCTGATGACAGCTATAAGGCTAAATACAAGAAGTTGAAAGCCCACATAGCTCTCATGGCACAAGACAACTCAAGCAATAATGGTTGTATGATTGCCAAAACTGGAAAATGGGAAGAGTCTGTAACATCCCAAAACTTAATCGTTTATGTTGACTAACGTCGTTAGGTCAAATTCTAAGTCCGTGATTTGATATGTGATAAAATGTGTGTTTATATGTTTATGTGCCCTATATGTGAGATTTATTATCTTTAATGAGTGACAATAAAGTGGATTAAATGATGTGTAAAAGGCCTTTGTAGTGTGCGAAAGTGCTTTGGTGTGTGATATGTATCCCCAATAGGTGTTTTAAAGTGAAATAAAGTCAATATGAAGTCCAGGGACTAGTTTTGCCAATGGTGAAAAGTTAAAAACGGGTTAAGAAGGGATTAGCCTAATCTAGGTTAATTTGGCAGCCTCAAAACTTAATTAGAACATTCATCAGCCTCTCTAATTCTCTTTTGATTTCTAAAGCAAGATCTCCAAGTTTTAGTTGAATTGATTGAGTATTTTGTGTTACTTTCATTTGGCTATCAAAGCATCGGTATCAAGACAAGTCGCGGCGCGAGCATATAACTCGCGGCGCGAGCTATCAAGACAAGTCGCGGCGCGAGTATCAAGACAAGTCGCGGCGCGAGCTATCGCCTCGCGGCGCGAGTTATCAAGACAAGTCGCGGCGCGAGCATACTTACTCGCGGCGCGAGCTATCAAGACAAGTCGCGGCGCGAGCATATTCTCGCGGCGCGAGTTATCAAGACAAGTCGCGGCGCGAGCATACTTACTCGCGGCGCGAGCTATCAAGACAAGTCGCGGCGCGAGCTATTTTACGTCGCGGCGCGAGTTATCAAGACAAGTCGCGGCGCGAGCTATCCTCGCGGCGCGAGTTATCAAGACAAGTCGCGGCGCGAGCTACTTGACGTCGCGGCGCGAGCTATCAAGACAAGTCGCGGCGCGAGCTATCAAGACAAGTCGCGGCGCGAGCTATCAAGACAAGTCGCGGCGCGAGCTATCAAGACAAGTCGCGGCGCGAGCTATCAAGACAAGTCGCGGCGCGAGCTATCAAGACAAGTCGCGGCGCGAGCTATCAAGACAAGTCGCGGCGCGAGCTATCAAGACAAGTCGCGGCGCGACTTCAGGTCCTCGCGGCGCGAGTTATCAAGACAAGTCGCGGCGCGAGCATAGGTCCTCGCGGCGCGAGTTATCAAGACAAGTCGCGGCGCGAGCTATTTTGGTCGCGGCGCGAGTTTTTAGCGTCGCGGCGCGAGTTATCAAGACAAGTCGCGGCGCGAGCTAGGTCGCGTCGCGGCGCGAGTTATCAAGTCCTCGCGGCGCGAGTTATCAAGACAAGTCGCGGCGCGAGCATACTTACTCGCGGCGCGAGCTATCAAGACAAGTCGCGGCGCGAGATATTTTGGTCGCGGCGCGAGCTATCAAGACAAGTCGCGGCGCGAGCTATAACGTCGCGGCGCGAGCTATCAAGACAAGTCGCGGCGCGAGTATCAAGACAAGTCGCGGCGCGAGCTATCCTCGCGGCGCGAGTTATCAAGACAAGTCGCGGCGCGAGCTACTTACGTCGCGGCGCGAGCTATCAAGACAAGTCGCGGCGCGAGATCAAGGTCGCGGCGCGAGTTATCAAGACAAGTCGCGGCGCGAGCATCCTCGCGGCGCGAGTTATCAAGACAAGTCGCGGCGCGAGCATACTTACTCGCGGCGCGAGCTATCAAGACAAGTCGCGGCGCGAGATATTTTGGTCGCGGCGCGAGTTCGCGTCGCGGCGCGAGTTATCAAGACAAGTCGCGGCGCGAGCTACTTGACGTCGCGGCGCGAGCTATCAGTCCTCGCGGCGCGAGTTATCAAGACAAGTCGCGGCGCGAGCATACTTACTCGCGGCGCGAGCTATCAAGACAAGTCGCGGCGCGAGATATTTTGGTCGCGGCGCGAGCTATCAAGACAAGTCGCGGCGCGAGCTATAGACGTCGCGGCGCGAGCTATCAAGACAAGTCGCGGCGCGAGCTATACTCGCGGCGCGAGCTATCAAGACAAGTCGCGGCGCGAGCTATACTCGCGGCGCGAGCTATCAAGACAAGTCGCGGCGCGAGCTATCAAGACGTCGCGGCGCGAGCTATCAAGACAAGTCGCGGCGCGAGCTATCAAGACAAGTCGCGGCGCGAGCTATCAAGACAAGTCGCGGCGCGAGCTATCAAGACAAGTCGCGGCGCGAGCTATCAAGACGTCGCGGCGCGAGCTATCAAGACAAGTCGCGGCGCGAGCTATAGACGTCGCGGCGCGAGCTATCAAGACAAGTCGCGGCGCGAGCTATCAAGACGTCGCGGCGCGAGCTATCAAGACAAGTCGCGGCGCGAGCTATAAGACAAGTCGCGGCGCGAGCTATCAAGACAAGTCGCGGCGCGAGCTATCAAGACAAGTCGCGGCGCGAGCTATCAAGACAAGTCGCGGCGCGAGCTATAGACGTCGCGGCGCGAGCTATCAAGACAAGTCGCGGCGCGAGCTATAAGACGTCGCGGCGCGAGCTATCAAGACAAGTCGCGGCGCGAGCTATAGACGTCGCGGCGCGAGCTATCAAGACAAGTCGCGGCGCGAGCTATCAAGACGTCGCGGCGCGAGCTATCAAGACAAGTCGCGGCGCGAGCTATCAAGACAAGTCGCGGCGCGAGCTATCAAGACAAGTCGCGGCGCGAGTATCAAGACAAGTCGCGGCGCGAGATACTTGGTCGCGGCGCGAGCTATCAAGACAAGTCGCGGCGCGAGCTATCAAACAAGTCGCGGCGCGAGCTATAACGTCGCGGCGCGAGCTATCAAGACATCGCGGCGCGAGGAATGGGCTCGCGGCGCGATTTCGAGCTGACAATGTGTTTTTCTCTCTCCTGGGGTATAAATACCAACACCCACTCAACCCTAAACCTAATCTTGGACACTCCAGCCTCCATACTTTTCATTCAGCCGTTTTTAAGGGTTTTTCTTTAGGGTTTTCACTACTCCAACATCAATTGAAGACTTGAAGATCAATTTGGCTCTGATTAGTGATTGTAGCTCGGTTGTAACTTCGATTTGGATTTCTACTTCATATTTGGTACATTATGTTCTCTTATTTAATTGAATCTTTGTTCTTTTTCATTATGAGTAGCTAACCCTCCTTACATCTATGAAGATGAAGTGAAACAATTAGTCATGGTTGCATAATATTTTGAATTCAAGTTGGTTTTACTTAACATTTTGTCAAGATCTTATTGAAGTGATTTCTTCTACTTAATCTTGTGTCCTTGGTGATATTGTGTTTTTCGATAGTGGTACTAGTTGAATGCAAGTATTATTTTAGTTGTTTGTCTATGAGCAACTCTTGCTAGGTCATGGTATGATAGTAAAGGATACAAATTAATAGAAATTACTTTGGTGAGTGGATTTAACGGATGGTGGTACCACGTTTCTTTCACAAAGATGAAATTGTTATTTAAATGATCAAACAAACTAGTTAGTTCAAGGAATTGTAATAAGGATGGTGGTACCACTTGTTGCAAGAAATTGAGTTGATTAGGTGATTGAGTCGATTTTACAAACGGAGTGCACGCCGAATGTGTTTTGTCTTGTCACGATTATTATCACCAACATGTAAAGAATTTTGAGCTTAACCATATGCAACCTAGACTTCTTGTGTAGCGGATTCGACATAGATGGCTTTTTAATCATTTGATTACAACAAAAAATCTTTTCGTATACTCTCGAGTGACACCGGTTGAGTATTTTACTTTACTTGTTAATTTCTTAGTTTCCTGATACGCGAAGTGACAACTCGGTCACAAACCAAACTTGTACTTGTTTCACAGTTTTCACAACTTTTAGTACAACATCAGTCCTTGTGTTCGATCCTGGTCTTACCAATTAACTATATTACATACGAACGGGTACACTGCCCGTAAGTGTGTGGTAGTCAGTAAGAGGTAGATCTTGTTATAAATTATTAAACTAGATTTCACACATCAAGTTTTTGGCGCCGCTGCCGGGGAGTGCGGTTTAAGTACTTTAGGTTGAGACTCTGTGAATCGACCCTTTTTCGTGCTTGCACGGGAAAGTTACCTGTTTTATTTTATTTTATTTTGCTTTGATTTTACCCCAGGTGCTATTAAGGTTTTGTTTGTTGTGTTGTGTTCGCAGATTATTTACAGGTAGTGGATGAACACTCGAGCTTCTGGGAAACCATTAGCCAAGGCCACATCTAACCCCGAAAAACTTAAAAAGCGCACCAAAACACAGACATCACAACCATCATCATCCGAACCAGTTTTCATAAACACCACTCCTTACCAAACCCACATACTTAACGAGACTTACTACGAGTCGGGAAGTAACGAGTGGGGGTATTTTTCCGAAAAAGAAGAACCCATTTCCGATAAAACACCAACTCCACCCGAATCGCCAAAACCGGACATCAACATGGCCGGACAACAAAACCCTCCCGATCTCTTCAATATGAAGATCGAGGATCTCCCTCGTACCATACCTACATCTCGCCGATCGGCCATCCGTACACCCGAGAGTGAAACTTTCGCGGTGAAAGGTAATCACTTGCAAATGGTTAAGGATTTGTGCTTTGATGGAAGGCACAAGAGAGACCCTCATGAGCATCTTGACAAGTTTGAAATGATTTGCAATCTTTTCAATTATGGGGAGAATCAAGGTGAAAATGTCAAGATGACGCTCTTTCCTATGTCTCTCACGGGAGAGGCTCACAAATGGTTAAAAGGGTTGGCACCGGATAGTTTGATCACTTGGGGGGCGGTTAAGGAAGCTTTTATTGATAGATTCTTTCCGGCGAATCGGGAAAGAGAACTTAGGCTTGTTATCCGTTCTTTCAAACAAGATGAAGATGAATCTATAGTTGAGGCATGGTTACGAATGAAGGATCTTTTATGGGAATGTCCCGGGCATGGGGTGAGTGACACCGAGGTTGTAGGGATATTCATGGATGGGATGAGTAGGGAGAACTATGACAAGATGGTGATGACTTGTGGAGGTAGTATTAGTTACAAGACCTCAAGCGAGCTTTGGAAAATGTTTGAAGATATGGTAAAAGCTCAAGTCTCTCGGTCTTCAAATAAGGATAAGAGGCCACGAAAGGTAGTAGCTAGAGTCGATGATGGTGAAACATCCGAGGTAGTTGCCGAAATTCGGAAACTTTCAAACCGAATGGATGAAAGGTTCTCTATGGCGGAGAACAACTTTGGTGGGCTTGAGCGTGATGTGAAGATCATGGCGGGGGGATGTTTCCATTGTGGTGGTCCACACCATCCCGATGAGTGTGATTCTATGGCACAAGAAGATGTGAACTTTGTGCAAAACCAACGCCAAGGGAATTATCAATCTCTCTTCCAACGTGGTGGCAACTACCAAGGCCGCTACCAAGGTAACTCCTCGAATCCTTCTAATTTTTATTCTAACAATCGTGGTGGTAATTTTCAAAGTAGGTGGCAAAAGGATGATACTCATGGAGCACCTCAACAACAACAACCACCCTCACCTCCGAGGAAGGAGGAAAATCAAGATGAAGGATCGCCGCTCATGGCCATGATGGCTAAGTTCCTTGACAAACAAGACCAACGAGAGGAGGCCCAAGAGAAAAGGAATATCTCAATGGAGAATTATTCTAAGCTCTTGAATGAAAAGATTGGGGGGTTGCATGACAAGATAGACATTAGCAATAAAAACAACCAAGCTTTGATCTCAAACTTGGAAAAGAGGATTGATAGAATGAGCAACAATCAAAGGCAACAAGGTAACCTTCCAAGCGACACCCAACAAAATCCAAGTCAAGGCCAAGGAGGGTCATGGAAGAACGGGGACGACAAGTACAAGTCACCAAAACACCGGAATGAATCCGTTAATGCCATAACCACGCGGTCCGGGAAGGTAATTATCTCGCCTTGTGGTGATTCTTTCGTTTCTGACGGTTCTCCGCAGGTTGAGCAAATTGATGAGGAATTGGATGAAGAGATCGAAATGGGGTCACCGCCGATGGTGACCACTCCGGTTCCCAAAGCCATACCGGTCAAGGAACCCGTGTTGAAACCGTACCAACCAAAGATACCTTTTCCACAGAGATTGATTAAGGAAAAGATGAAGGAGAGAATGGATAGGTTCATAAGTGATCTAAGGAAGTTGTACATCAACATTCCGTTCTTGGATGCTATTGTGCAAATGCCGGGATATGCAAAATGCTTGAAGCAAATCTTGATGAACAAGAAAAAGTTGGTTGAGGTGGAGACAAAAGTCTTGGAGAATGTTTGCTCGGCGGCAGTGACGGGTAAGCTACCCGAAAAGCGTAAGGATCCAGGTAGTTTTACTGTTACTTGCAAAATAGGTGATTTAACTGTGAAAAAGGGATTGACCGATTCAGGTGCTAGTATTGATATAATGCCTTCATCTATTTATGCTAAACTGAACTTAGGAAAACCTAAACCCATCAACATGAAAATTCAATTGGCCGATAAGTCTATTATAAGACCCTTGGGTATTTTAGAGGACGTGTTGGTTGAAGTGGGTGGGTTAGTCTTTCCTGTGGACTTTGTCATCATTGATGTGGGTGAAGCATTAAATGTCCCTCTTATTTTAGGAAGACCGTTTATGGCTACGGCCGATGCTACCATTGAGGTAGGTCGTGGCAAGCTTACATTGAGGTAGGTCGTGGCAAGCTTACATTGAGGTCGGGGGACGAATCGGTAGAATTCTCGAATACCTTTCCTTTTTCTTCATCTAATGTTGTTGATTCTCCTGAGACTGTTTGTGTTAGTTCTGGTGACTATCCTTTTGATGAAATGTTGGATGATGACTTAGAGAAGAAGGGAAGTGATGGGAAGATAACCCTAGTGATAAATTCTGGACCGACAAGTAGCCGAAGTGCCAAGATCGGGAAATTGTACGCTCGTGTCAAGTCGGCGGTCTCTCATGGTAAAACGAAGTTGTCAAGAGAGCTATACTCGAATCTGTCAAGCAAAGAAAAGGAAGAGTTGTTGTTGGAGGTGGATGCTTTGGGTGAGTCAAGCTAATGACTCGTAAATAAATAAAGCGCTTCGCGGGAGGCAACCCGTGTGTTTTTACTATCTTTTGGTCGTTCAGTACTTTTCGTTCTGTTTTGTGTGTTTTTGTTGAGAAGCTCCAACTTTTCGCTTGAAGAAACGAGGTTTGGGTGAGTCAAGCTAATGACTCGTAAATAAATAAAGCGCTTCGCGGGAGGCAACCCGTGTGTTTTTACTATCTTTTGGTCGTTCAGTACTTTTCGTTCTGTTTTGTGTGTTTTTGTTGAGAAGCTCCAACTTTTCGCTTGAAGAAACGAGGTTTGGGTGAGTCAAGCTAATGACTCGTAAATAAATAAAGCGCTTCGCGGGAGGCAACCCGTGTGTTTTTACTATCTTTTGGTCGTTCAGTACTTTTCGTTCTGTTTTGTGTGTTTTTGTTGAGAAGCTCCAACTTTTCGCTTGAAGAAACGAGGTTTGGGTGAGTCAAGCTAATGACTCGTAAATAAATAAAGCGCTTCGCGGGAGGCAACCCGTGTGTTTTTACTATCTTTTGGTCGTTCAGTACTTTTCGTTCTGTTTTGTGTGTTTTTGTTGAGAAGCTCCAACTTTTCGCTTGAAGAAACGAGGTTTGGGTGAGTCAAGCTAATGACTCGTAAATAAATAAAGCGCTTCGCGGGAGGCAACCCGTGTGTTTTTACTATCTTTTGGTCGTTCAGTACTTTTCGTTCTGTTTTGTGTGTTTTTGTTGAGAAGCTCCAACTTTTCGCTTGAAGAAACGAGGTTTGGGTGAGTCAAGCTAATGACTCGTAAATAAATAAAGCGCTTCGCGGGAGGCAACCCGTGTGTTTTTACTATCTTTTGGTCGTTCAGTACTTTTCGTTCTGTTTTGTGTGTTTTTGTTGAGAAGCTCCAACTTTTCGCTTGAAGAAACGAGGTTTGGGTGAGTCAAGCTAATGACTCGTAAATAAATAAAGCGCTTCGCGGGAGGCAACCCGTGTGTTTTTACTATCTTTTGGTCGTTCAGTACTTTTCGTTCTGTTTTGTGTGTTTTTGTTGAGAAGCTCCAACTTTTCGCTTGAAGAAACGAGGTTTGGGTGAGTCAAGCTAATGACTCGTAAATAAATAAAGCGCTTCGCGGGAGGCAACCCGTGTGTTTTTACTATCTTTTGGTCGTTCAGTACTTTTCGTTCTGTTTTGTGTGTTTTTGTTGAGAAGCTCCAACTTTTCGCTTGAAGAAACGAGGTTTGGGTGAGTCAAGCTAATGACTCGTAAATAAATAAAGCGCTTCGCGGGAGGCAACCCGTGTGTTTTTACTATCTTTTGGTCGTTCAGTACTTTTCGTTCTGTTTTGTGTGTTTTTGTTGAGAAGCTCCAACTTTTCGCTTGAAGAAACGAGGTTTGGGTGAGTCAAGCTAATGACTCGTAAATAAATAAAGCGCTTCGCGGGAGGCAACCCGTGTGTTTTTACTATCTTTTGGTCGTTCAGTACTTTTCGTTCTGTTTTGTGTGTTTTTGTTGAGAAGCTCCAACTTTTCGCTTGAAGAAACGAGGTTTGGGTGAGTCAAGCTAATGACTCGTAAATAAATAAAGCGCTTCGCGGGAGGCAACCCGTGTGTTTTTACTATCTTTTGGTCGTTCAGTACTTTTCGTTCTGTTTTGTGTGTTTTTGTTGAGAAGCTCCAACTTTTCGCTTGAAGAAACGAGGTTTGGGTGAGTCAAGCTAATGACTCGTAAATAAATAAAGCGCTTCGCGGGAGGCAACCCGTGTGTTTTTACTATCTTTTGGTCGTTCAGTACTTTTCGTTCTGTTTTGTGTGTTTTTGTTGAGAAGCTCCAACTTTTCGCTTGAAGAAACGAGGTTTGGGTGAGTCAAGCTAATGACTCGTAAATAAATAAAGCGCTTCGCGGGAGGCAACCCGTGTGTTTTTACTATCTTTTGGTCGTTCAGTACTTTTCGTTCTGTTTTGTGTGTTTTTGTTGAGATGTACAGGTAATAGGTCATCCTGGGCGAAACGTTAAGCGAAAATTAGAGTCGCAAAACCAAAAACCCGACTTAAAGGTAAAAGTCGCGGCGCGAGGTATGGTGCTCGCGGCGCGATCTTGGCGATGACCAGGTCAGAACAAATTCTCGCGGGCGCGAGAAATAAAGGTCGCGGCGCGAGCTACTTGTAATGGTCGCGGCGCGAGATCTGATGGTCGCGGCGCGATCTTGGCAAATTCCAGGACAGAAGATTTCCTCGCGGGAGCGAGCAGTAGACCTCGCGGCGCGAGGATTTTGTCGCGGCGCGAGGACTTTTGTCGCGGCGCGAGGAGCTTTTGTCGCGGCGCGAGGAAATTCTCGCGGGCGCGAGAAATAAAGGTCGCGGCGCGAGCTACTTGTAATGGTCGCGGCGTGAGATCTGATTGTCGCGGCGCGAGGAGATTTTGTCGCGGCGCGAGGCTTGTCGCGGCGCGAGGAGTTTTGTCGCGGCGCGAGGACTTTTGTCGCGGCGCGAGGATCTTGTCGCGGCGCGAGGAGAACTTCTGTCGCGGCGCGAGAAATGTCGCGGCGCGAGCTACTTGTAATGGTCGCGGCGCGAGTTTCTGTGCAGAACCCGTTTCTGTAGTTTCGACTTCGTAGTTTTTCGTAATCACTCTTTAGCATCTACCTTTACTTATCACGTATGTTCTTGGCTGTTTTGCAGAGACAACAGGGACCACAGAGGTATGAGGGCAATGTGTGGCCACAGGATTATGAGTTCGACTACGTGGATGAATCCTACAAGGCACCGTCTGCAAGACAGAGCAGCATGGTTAGGTCACTGAAACCCACAACCCATCCATGGCTTAAGTTCTCTAATGCTCCAAAAGGGGAGCGACAGGCTTACTTGAACAGGTTATGTGAAATACAGGATTATGTATTGGTCGCTCCCCGGACCATGGATTGGGAGATGATTCGAGAGGCGGATCTCTCGGGTTATTTTGAGCAGAGGTTTTTAACTGAGTTTAACGACGAAAGGGCTGGTCGGTTGATCCGCATTCCAATGTGGAATAGAATTTTTGAATTGAGAAAGGAGGTGGTGAAGGAGTGGTGTCAAGAGTTCTACTCGTCTCTCCAAGTGCAAGACCTCCCCATACAGGATCCTATGGAGGATCGGGTAATACATTTCAGATTGGGAGGTAAGCAACGCCACTGTACGGTTGCCGAATTTGGGTACTTATGTGGAATGTTCCAGATTCCGGAGTTCGAGGGTGGGGAGGTATATCCATTTATAAACAGGAGTCAATTTGCTCTCTCATATTTTGAGGACGATTGGACATTTGATGCATACTGGATGAGCATTTCGGGGAAAGACAGGTTTTATTCGGGGGTTAGCAAGGTGTCGGACATTCGGTCCAAGAGATTAAGGATTCTTCACAGAATGATCACCTATTCATTTCTCCATCGGGGAAATGCCACCGATAAGCTCACCTCTGATGATCTGTGGTTGCTTAGGCAGTTTCAGGAGCTCCCTTCTTCAGGTTGGTTCGGGTGTGCCCCGTATATTTTGGCGAGACACATGTACAAGTCTCGGGAGCATAGATATTTGTGTGGTCATTTTGTGACCCAGATGGTGGAGAGGCTTGGTTGCGACACACCTGCGGGTAGGTCGGGTATCACTTTTTGTTTGAACACCACCCTGATTGACACCGCGGAAATGAAGAAGGCAAAGTTGATAAGGAGTACGAACGCAAGCGAATTACATTCGGATGACGAGCAGGAGCCGCCGGCACAGAGACAAAGGGTGGAGTCGCCACCCCAGATGGAGCAGCAGCCTAACCTTTATCCCTCTTATTTTTTTTTTTTTTTTTTTTTTTTTTTTTTTTTTTTTTTTTTTTTTTTTTTTTTTTTTTTTTTTTTTTTTTTTTTTTTTTTTTTTTTTTTTTTTTTTTTTTTTTTTTTTTTTTTTTTTTTTTTTTTTTTTTTTTTTTTTTTTTTTTTTTTTTTTTTTTTTTTTTTTTTTTTTTTTTTTTTTTTTTTTTTTTTTTTTTTTTTTTTTTTTTTTTTTTTTTTTTTTTTTTTTTTTTTTTTTTTTTTTTTTTTTTTTTTTTTTTTTTTTTTTTTTTTTTTTTTTTTTTTTTTTTTTTTTTTTTTTTTTTTTTTTTTTTTTTTTTTTTTTTTTTTTTTTTTTTTTTTTTTTTTTTTTTTTTTTTTTTTTTTTTTTTTTTTTTTTTTTTTTTTTTTTTTTTTTTTTTTTTTTTTTTTTTTTTTTTTTTTTTTTTTTTTTTTTTTTTTTTTTTTTTTTTTTTTTTTTTTTTTTTTTTTTTTTTTTTTTTTTTTTTTTTTTTTTTTTTTTTTTTTTTTTTTTTTTTTTTTTTTTTTTTTTTTTTTTTTTTTTTTTTTTTTTTTTTTTTTTTTTTTTTTTTTTTTTTTTTTTTTTTTTTTTTTTTTTTTTTTTTTTTTTTTTTTTTTTTTTTTTTTTTTTTTTTTTTTTTTTTTTTTTTTTTTTTTTTTTTTTTTTTTTTTTTTTTTTTTTTTTTTTTTTTTTTTTTTTTTTTTTTTTTTTTTTTTTTTTTTTTTTTTTTTTTTTTTTTTTTTTTTTTTTTTTTTTTTTTTTTTTTTTTTTTTTTTTTTTTTTTTTTTTTTTTTTTTTTTTTTTTTTTTTTTTTTTTTTTTTTTTTTTTTTTTTTTTTTTTTTTTTTTTTTTTTTTTTTTTTTTTTTTTTTTTTTTTTTTTTTTTTTTTTTTTTTTTTTTTTTTTTTTTTTTTTTTTTTTTTTTTTTTTTTTTTTTTTTTTTTTTTTTTTTTTTTTTTTTTTTTTTTTTTTTTTTTTTTTTTTTTTTTTTTTTTTTTTTTTTTTTTTTTTTTTTTTTTTTTTTTTTTTTTTTTTTTTTTTTTTTTTTTTTTTTTTTTTTTTTTTTTTTTTTTTTTTTTTTTTTTTTTTTTTTTTTTTTTTTTTTTTTTTTTTTTTTTTTTTTTTTTTTTTTTTTTTTTTTTTTTTTTTTTTTTTTTTTTTTTTTTTTTTTTTTTTTTTTTTTTTTTTTTTTTTTTTTTTTTTTTTTTTTTTTTTTTTTTTTTTTTTTTTTTTTTTTTTTTTTTTTTTTTTTTTTTTTTTTTTTTTTTTTTTTTTTTTTTTTTTTTTTTTTTTTTTTTTTTTTTTTTTTTTTTTTTTTTTTTTTTTTTTTTTTTTTTTTTTTTTTTTTTTTTTTTTTTTTTTTTTTTTTTTTTTTTTTTTTTTTTTTTTTTTTTTTTTTTTTTTTTTTTTTTTTTTTTTTTTTTTTTTTTTTTTTTTTTTTTTTTTTTTTTTTTTTTTTTTTTTTTTTTTTTTTTTTTTTTTTTTTTTTTTTTTTTTTTTTTTTTTTTTTTTTTTTTTTTTTTTTTTTTTTTTTTTTTTTTTTTTTTTTTTTTTTTTTTTTTTTTTTTTTTTTTTTTTTTTTTTTTTTTTTTTTTTTTTTTTTTTTTTTTTTTTTTAACTATGATCTATGTAGTTTGTTTGTTCTTTTGTTGATGGTGATTGTCAGGTGAATATTTTGAGTTGCAAGTTGAATTTTGGAAGATTGCGTCTGGAAATTTTGAATAAGCAAGCGGGTTTATGCTGGCAGTCAGTTCAGCACCCACTTGAATTTTTGCTTCAACTTTGCAATGGTGATTTCACGCTTTCACCCGGAGGTTTTTCATTGTTCCTTTCTACATTTTGCATTTTTCCCTTTTTCCCATTATTCGCCTTAGTTATTCGTCCATTGAGGACAATGTACAACTTAAGTGTGGGGAGGGGGATGGTAAATTGGAAAAATGAAAAATTTTGAAGTTTCTTTCCTTAACTAGCATTTTGGTTATGTTTTAAATTGGTTGCGACACACCTGCGGGTAGGTCGGGTATCACTTTTTGTTTGAACACCACCCTGATTGACACCGCGGAAATGAAGAAGGCAAAGTTGATAAGGAGTACGAACGCAAGCGAATTACATTCGGATGACGAGCAGGAGCCGCCGGCACAGAGACAAAGGGTGGAGTCGCCACCCCAGATGGAGCAGCAGCCTAACCTTTATCCCTCTTATGATTTTTCAGGTTGGGGAAGCAAGCTTGATGAGATCCTGGGAAATCAAAGGCAGCTCCAGGACACTCAAGATATGATGATGGATGGGCAGCGAACAATGTGGAGCCAGGTGAACCGCCTGGGTTACCAGGCCGAGTCTTGGTCCCCCTACATTAACCATTGGATCAGACCGGACTCTCCACCTCCTCCTCCACCTACTCAGGCGTATAGTCCTCCTTCCATCTTCATGCCAGCCCACACCACTTTCGGGTTTTTCAGCCCGCATCCAGGTCAGCAACATCCACCACAACATCACGGTTGGGCGGGTCCAAGCTCAAGCACAGCTGGTGCTAGTAGCAGCACAGGAGGCGCTCAGGATATGCCCCAATTTGGGTCATATAGGCACACTACTGGTGAGCGCTATTCGGGCCCTGGCTATGATTTTTACAGGGGCATATTTGGCGGACCACCCGATCCTGATGCTGGAGATGGCGTACCTTCCTCCCATGACATGGAGGACGATTGATCTTTCTTGTTTGCTTGATATTTTCCGCAACTATTAAGACACTGCACTTTATTTCCTTTCGATGTGGTTGTAATTCCGCCTTGTAGGCGATGAGACAATTGTTCTTTGTTTCTTGTATTTCTTTTTTTTAACTATGATCTATGTAGTTTGTTTGTTCTTTTGTTGATGGTGATTGTCAGGTGAATATTTTGAGTTGCAAGTTGAATTTTGGAAGATTGCGTCTGGAAATTTTGAATAAGCAAGCGGGTTTATGCTGGCAGTCAGTTCAGCACCCACTTGAATTTTTGCTTCAACTTTGCAATGGTGATTTCACGCTTTCACCCGGAGGTTTTTCATTGTTCCTTTCTACATTTTGCATTTTTCCCTTTTTCCCATTATTCGCCTTAGTTATTCGTCCATTGAGGACAATGTACAACTTAAGTGTGGGGAGGGGGATGGTAAATTGGAAAAATGAAAAATTTTGAAGTTTCTTTCCTTAACTAGCATTTTGGTTATGTTTTTAAATTTTTGAGGCTATAGGTTTTGTGCAAAGACGAAAAATGAGGACTTTGAATTTTGCTAATTTAGGACAAAACTAGAGATTAGTTACCTTTAGCTTTCCTTTTCTAGTGCTTGTGGCATTTCATCGTTCCAAGGGGTCATAGGCTTGTTCCGAACTTCAATATAATCTAGGTTGCTTGCTAATTGTACCTTAATGATGAATCAAATGTGAATGATAGCTTCATTAGATGATGTATCGGTAGGCACCGCTTGAGGTTTTCCAATTGAATTTTTGCTTCAACTTTGCAATGGTGATTTCACGCTTTCACCCGGAGGTTTTTCATTGTTCCTTTCTACATTTTGCATTTTTCCCTTTTTCCCATTATTCGCCTTAGTTATTCGTCCATTGAGGACAATGTACAACTTAAGTGTGGGGAGGGGGATGGTAAATTGGAAAAATGAAAAATTTTGAAGTTTCTTTCCTTAACTAGCATTTTGGTTATGTTTTTAAATTTTTGAGGCTATAGGTTTTGTGCAAAGACGAAAAATGAGGACTTTGAATTTTGCTAATTTAGGACAAAACTAGAGATTAGTTACCTTTAGCTTTCCTTTTCTAGTGCTTGTGGCATTTCATCGTTCCAAGGGGTCATAGGCTTGTTCCGAACTTCAATATAATCTAGGTTGCTTGCTAATTGTACCTTAATGATGAATCAAATGTGAATGATAGCTTCATTAGATGATGTATCGGTAGGCACCGCTTGAGGTTTTCCAATTGAATTTTTGCTTCAACTTTGCAATGGTGATTTCACGCTTTCACCCGGAGGTTTTTCATTGTTCCTTTCTACATTTTGCATTTTTCCCTTTTTCCCATTATTCGCCTTAGTTATTCGTCCATTGAGGACAATGTACAACTTAAGTGTGGGGAGGGGGATGGTAAATTGGAAAAATGAAAAATTTTGAAGTTTCTTTCCTTAACTAGCATTTTGGTTATGTTTTTAAATTTTTGAGGCTATAGGTTTTGTGCAAAGACGAAAAATGAGGACTTTGAATTTTGCTAATTTAGGACAAAACTAGAGATTAGTTACCTTTAGCTTTCCTTTTCTAGTGCTTGTGGCATTTCATCGTTCCAAGGGGTCATAGGCTTGTTCCGAACTTCAATATAATCTAGGTTGCTTGCTAATTGTACCTTAATGATGAATCAAATGTGAATGATAGCTTCATTAGATGATGTATCGGTAGGCACCGCTTGAGGTTTTCCAATTGAATTTTTGCTTCAACTTTGCAATGGTGATTTCACGCTTTCACCCGGAGGTTTTTCATTGTTCCTTTCTACATTTTGCATTTTTCCCTTTTTCCCATTATTCGCCTTAGTTATTCGTCCATTGAGGACAATGTACAACTTAAGTGTGGGGAGGTTTGATGTGTCTCAATATATACATATTTCCCACATCTTATTTGGACGTTTTGTACACTATTTACAGCCGTTTATACATGTTTTGTGGTGCTTTATGGTATTTGCGAGTGGTTTCAGGTCCACGGTAGGTACATCGCTCATAAATGGTTGAAAACGACTTAGGAATGGTCCATATGCACTAACGTTGGATGCATGGTCGAAAACGAAGCAGAATGAACGAAGACTGAAGAACCTCGCGGCGCGATTTCGAGCTGACAATGTGTTTTTCTCTCTCCTGGGGTATAAATACCAACACCCACTCAACCCTAAACCTAATCTTGGACACTCCAGCCTCCACTTTTTCTCTTTAGCAGTTTTTGAAGGCTTTCCAAGGGTTTTTACTTCCCAAATATCATTTGAAGATTTGAAGACCAATTTTGGCTATAGTTACTTATTGTGGCTCGGTTGTAACCTCGATTTGGATTTCTACTTCATATTTGGTACATTATGTTCTCTTATTTAATTGAATCTTTGTTCTTTTTCATTATGAGTAGCTAAACCTCCTTACATCTATGAAGATGAAGTGAAACAATTAGTCATGGTTGCATAATATTTTGAATTCAAGTTGGTTTTACTTAACATTTTGTCAAGATCTTATTGAAGTGATTTCTTCTACTTAATCTTGTGTCCTTGGTGATATTTGTGTTTTTCGATAGTGGTACTAGTTGAATGCAAGTATTATTTTAGTTGTTTGTCTATGAGCAACTCTTGCTAGGTCATGGTATGATAGTAAAGGATACAAATTAATAGAAATTACTTTGGTGAGTGGATTTAACGGATGGTGGTACCACGTTTCTTTCACAAAGATGAAATTGTTATTTAAATGATCAAACAAACTAGTTAGTTCAAGGAATTGTAATAAGGATGGTGGTACCACGTTTCTTTCACAAAGATGAAATTGTTATTTAAATGATCAAACAAACTAGTTAGTTCAAGGAATTGTAATAAGGATGGTGGTACCACGTTTCTTTCACAAAGATGAAATTGTTATTTAAATGATCAAACAAACTAGTTAGTTCAAGGAATTGTAATAAGGATGGTGGTACCACGTTTCTTTCACAAAGATGAAATTGTTATTTAAATGATCAAACAAACTAGTTAGTTCAAGGAATTGTAATAAGGATGGTGGTACCACGTTTCTTTCACAAAGATGAAATTGTTATTTAAATGATCAAACAAACTAGTTAGTTCAAGGAATTGTAATAAGGATGGTGGTACCACGTTTCTTTCACAAAGATGAAATTGTTATTTAAATGATCAAACAAACTAGTTAGTTCAAGGAATTGTAATAAGGATGGTGGTACCACGTTTCTTTCACAAAGATGAAATTGTTATTTAAATGATCAAACAAACTAGTTAGTTCAAGGAATTGTAATAAGGATGGTGGTACCACGTTTCTTTCACAAAGATGAAATTGTTATTTAAATGATCAAACAAACTAGTTAGTTCAAGGAATTGTAATAAGGATGGTGGTACCACGTTTCTTTCACAAAGATGAAATTGTTATTTAAATGATCAAACAAACTAGTTAGTTCAAGGAATTGTAATAAGGATGGTGGTACCACGTTTCTTTCACAAAGATGAAATTGTTATTTAAATGATCAAACAAACTAGTTAGTTCAAGGAATTGTAATAAGGATGGTGGTACCACGTTTCTTTCACAAAGATGAAATTGTTATTTAAATGATCAAACAAACTAGTTAGTTCAAGGAATTGTAATAAGGATGGTGGTACCACGTTTCTTTCACAAAGATGAAATTGTTATTTAAATGATCAAACAAACTAGTTAGTTCAAGGAATTGTAATAAGGATGGTGGTACCACGTTTCTTTCACAAAGATGAAATTGTTATTTAAATGATCAAACAAACTAGTTAGTTCAAGGAATTGTAATAAGGATGGTGGTACCACGTTTCTTTCACAAAGATGAAATTGTTATTTAAATGATCAAACAAACTAGTTAGTTCAAGGAATTGTAATAAGGATGGTGGTACCACGTTTCTTTCACAAAGATGAAATTGTTATTTAAATGATCAAACAAACTAGTTAGTTCAAGGAATTGTAATAAGGATGGTGGTACCACTTGTTGCAAGAAATTGAGTTGATTTATGCAATGGATTTGTTTATAGGGTTGTGCGCGATCATATTCTGAGCATTTCTGGGCTTGAATCGAGTTATAACACTCAAAATTGAGTGAATTATAGGCAAATTAGTGAAACAATCGATTTCTGGTGTTCTTACTGTTCTTCATTCAAAACGATCTTCATGACTCTAAGACGATCTTCTACAAGATCGTCCTAGTGTTTCTTTGCTTTGGTATTAAGACGATCTTCATAAGATCGTCCTAATATTGTGGTTCTGTGTGAACTGTGTGTTGTGAATTCCTTGGGTAACTAATCTCATTGAGATTGGTTTTGCTCAACAAATTCTGATATAATAACCTCTTTCTGACCAAGACCGTCTTACCTTATCTCAACCAAATTGTTAAGACGATCTTCACATAAGATCGTCCTACCATTTCTTTTACTTAGAAATTTTTCAACAAGTTTCCAAGACGATCTTCACATAAGATCGTCCTACCATTTTTTACTTAGAATATTTTTCAACAAAATTTTCTAAGACGATCTTCTCTCAAGATCGTCCTAACTTCCAAATTTTCTAAAACGATCTCCTCCAAGATCGTTCTAAGTTCCAAATTTTCTAAACGATCCTCTCAAGATCGTTCTAAGTTCCAAATTTTCAAAACGATCTTCTCAAGATCGTTTCATTTTTTTTTATCAAAAACAACAAAAATAAATACAAATCATTGTTTATTCATTTCAGATGTCAACAATGAAGATTTCAGAGCTTGAGATCAGAAAGAATTTCTTAGCCAAACAACAAAAGATGAAACCATGGCTATTCGGGGATATTGATGCTGATTCTGAAGATCTCACATGCTTAATGACATTAACAACCAATCTTTCACCGAATACTTCACAAACAACAACAAGTGAGGTACAATTCATCTCCACAGATGATTACTTGTCTGTCCAAACAACTGCTGATACGTTGACAAAGCAAAATCTTACTTTGAAAAATAATTTGAAAATGGCTAAACAAGAGTTTGATAAAATTAATTATGATTTTTCAGAACTCTCAATAGCTCATGAAGCTCTCAAAGTGAACTATGATTCTTTAAAAGAAATGCATTTGTCAAGTAACAGTTCTCAAGTTGTTTCACCCAATGCTCAATTGACCAAAAAATGTCAAGACCTTGAAAAAACTGTTCATTCACTCAAGCAAACCATTGAAACTTTAAAGCTTGAGAAATCTAATGAATGGTTAAGAGCAAATGCAAGACAAGCTGATGTTGAGTTTCTCACAAATAAAATGAAAGATTTTAGACCCAACTGTGAAAAACATGAAAGACAGATTTCTGATCTAAACAGTACTTGTTTTCTCAAAGGAGTTGAAATTGAAACTCTTCAAAAACAAGTTGAGGATTTGAAAACAAATTTTGTTCTATCAAGAAAAAATCTATAAAATTGAACAAAATCCTCTTCTGAATTTCACTGCTTATTACAATAAGTCGAAGATTGATAGATCAGAACTTCTTTTTGGTTTGGGTTATGAGAATCCAGCACATTTAGAAAAAGTCCAAAAAGAAGAAATTGGTCCACTTTATGATGGGAATTGTCTCAGATTTGGCATGATTCAAGAGTTCATCAGACCATCTGAGGATGACTTTGAGTCAGATGATGTTGAAAGACAAAAACCAAACAGTTTTCAGATTGATTATGTTGCTATTAATGATACATACAAGAAAACTCATAAAAGATCCATCTATGAGTTAGAAGAAATAGACAGCATTTCAATTCCTGAAAATGAGTCTCAAAAAGATTGTTCAAAACCAAATTCAGAAAGATTTTACATTCCAACTACCATATTGGAAAAAGAAATTGAAGGTTTAAAACAAAAGATTGAGTCTCAACAACAAGTCATTGAACATCTGAAAACTCAAAATCATTCTCCAAAGGTAAGTGAGACCAAACCAATTCAAATGATGCATGATCTAACTTCTATTGATTGCTCCACTCCAGTCAAAGGGAGTGAGAATTTTAAAGATATGCAGGTTGATAGCATCTCTCCTGAAGAGATTCATGATATGTCCACATCCATGCTATCATCATTCTTCCAAATTGAAGAGAAAGTTCAAGCTTTGAAAGCTAAACATCGTGCTTCTGTCAAGAAAATACTTTCTTTTGATACCCCTATGATCACCCCTGTTGACCAAAATAAAGTGAACTTAGAGCAAAAGATTGAGATTCCTACTGATTTTAAGGCTGAAGCAAAAGCATTAATTGAAAAATTGACAAACAAAAATGTTTTCAAATCAGAAGTTCAAACCAAAGGTTTACAATTTACTTATCCAGATTTTTCTGTTGAAGAATTTGATAAGTTTTTGACAACTGATCATGTTTTTGCACCAGAAGTTGAAAAAGAGCTTGAAAAACTCTCACCCAAAAAGCCTAAACCAAAGAAGGAATCTAAATCTAAGTTTGCTCCAACTTCATTTTATACACCCAAAGGTCAGCATGTTCCAGCTGTCAAAGGAGAGAAGACATTAGCTAGTACCCATAAGTGGATTCCTAAATCATCAGTTAGAAGAAATGGGATGGCTAATGATTACAAGAAGGAAGTTCCTGATAGGAAAATTAATTCAAAATTGAGTAATCTAGCCTAAACCATGGTCAGTAAGAAATTCTAAATCTTCTGCTGTGATTTCCAAACCTTTGATTGTTGCTTCTGATGGGATTGTAATGAATCTTACGAATAAACCTCTTGTTCGAAAACCTCATCTGTATACTTTGAATGATTCCACTAACCCAAAAGGACCCATTCAAAAGTGGGTACCTAGAAAAACCTAATTTTGTTTTGCAGGTAATAAAGGTCTGTGTTTAGTATTTCAATCTCGGATACTGTTTAACACATGATCCTGGAATGAGTTTCTTTTCAAGAAATAAACTCAAATAAGTGCTCGTTACCAATGCGCTTACTTGCCTCTGCATGTTCTGTACAAATCCTTCATCTCTTTCTCTTTCATTCATTATCTGTCAAACATTGATGCTATGTTTATGTGCAAAGTGCTTAAATATCATGCAATGTTTGAGGGGGAGAAAAAGGATAATTCATGAATCTAGGGGGAGTTTGTGTATTTGCACTATTTGAAGAGAACTCATTGTTTATTTAGAAAAACCAAAAATAAATTTTTTTTCATTTAGAAAAACCAAATATAAAATTTTTTTATTTTATTTTGATCAGATTAAATAAATTTTTGTTTTGTTTTGTTGTTAGTATGATTAAACAAAACCTAAGCCCATTTTTTGTTAAAAGGCCCAATTTCAAAAAGTCCATAAATTTCAAAACGGGTCAAGACCCACCCGAACCATTCACCCGATCCAACCATTTAAGTTTCCTATTACTTAAGAAGGAGGGAACCAATTATTTTTTTCTTTCTTTATTTTACTCCAGTTTCCCATAAACTCTCTCAAATCATTTCAAAAACATTGTTGGCTGATCATTGAAAAAGGATAAGGGTTTTGTTGGTGATCTCTTTCTAAGCATTTTATTCCATAATCACTTTGTCTACAGATCACTTATTCAAGTAAGAAACTGCACTTAAATGTTGAATTTATTTTGTTCATTTCTTGAATTTTTGATTGACTGGTAATAAAACTGTGATGTTGGATTGATCTAGATGCATGTCTAGGCTATATGTGTATGTTTATTATATGTTTCTATGCTTAGTATTGAGATTTCGAAAATTCAAAAACCTGCTATCTTTTTGTTTTTGTGAAGAAGATGACCTAAGACGATCTAGAATAGATTGTTTGATTTCAGTGATGTGAGTTGATTAGTATTGCTTTCTATGATTCATATATGTGTTTTTACCATGTTTTGTTGTGAAAAGAAATCATTTGGTACTAAGAATTTCACTGAAAAGGTTAAGACGATTTTGGGCAAAGTCTCTTAGTTTCAAGTGTTTTGTTTCTAAGACGATCTTGACCAAGATCGTCTTGGTTCCAAAACTACTTGGAAATAAGACAATCTTGCCAAAACCGTCTTAGTTCCCCTTCCTTGTATAAATTTGCCATGAAACCCTTGAGACCAAGACAAGGACGATCTTGTCAGGATCGTTCTAGAGTCTGAACGCTGTGTGGTTGTTGTTTCAAATTGAAAATCAAAAGAATGGGTAACTGAACTCGTAAGAGATCGGTTTGCTCAAAAACTAATACGTTTAAATATAAAGAGGAAATCATTGTGATGATTTCACTTTATATTTCAAAGTGTTAGAATTTTTTAAAAAAAAAAACATAAACTGAAGTGAAGTTTTTTTTTGTGTTTAAAACGATCTTGAACAAGATCGTTCCATTTTCCTCACTTCAAATTTTTAAGTTATAAAACCTTAAGACGATCTTGTACAAGATAGTCTCATTTTCCTTGCCTTAAAACATTTTTCAACATTTTGAATGTTGAAACGATCTTGATCAAGATCGTCTCATATCCAGGTTTTCCATACTTAACATTTTTTTCAAAAAATCAAGGATAAGACGATCTTAAACAAGACCGTTTCATTTTTCCTCTACTTAACATTTTTTCAAAGAGTTAATGCTAAAACGATCTTGATCAAGATCGTTTCAGTTTTTTTTCTTAAACCATTTTTCAATATCAAATGTTGAGACGATCTTTCTTAAGATCGTTTTAATGTTTTTCCAAAACCTGAGTTCAACCTCAGGACGATCTTGTAAAGATCGTCCTAGTTTCAATACTTAGAAATTTTTTTCTTTTCAAATTTTTTTAATTTTTTAAAAACTTTGTGTTTTGTGTCAAAGTGCTTTGTATTATCATATAATCACAATTTATTTGAAATACAGGGAATCGAACGCCTTGTGTACTTCCTTGCTATTTTAAATACCTTGTACTTATATGATTATACTTTATATTCTGCGTTTATCTTCTCATTTCAAATGATTTATTTAAATCATTTGAGTGAACCTTGTTATTTGCTTTTCAAACATTATTTTTTGTATGCATTAAATTTTCTTTTGTCTTAAAACAGAAAAATCAAAAATGGATCATCAAGAAGTTGTTGAATATGATGAAGAGGTTGCACTAAATGAATCCATTGAAGAGATTCTCATTGCCGGAAATACAAGCAATATGAGAAACAACAGAGCATTATATGATCCATTCATTGCTCCCGGCTTTCAAATTGTTCCGAGAATTCTTCATAATCATCATCTCACATATGCACTTACTGTTGAACAAGACTTAGCAGAAGTTTACCTTTTTGATATGTGGAGATCGATTACATTTGTTCAACCTTATGATCCAACTAATCCAAAAGCAAAATCCAAGTCAAAATCTCCTGAACTACGTCGTCAAGGCTACTTTCAATATCAATTGACTTCAGGAGAAACAACATATGAGTTTGAGTTTAATATTGATGACTTCAGAAGGATTTTAAGACTACCTGAAGCAGACTTCAATGGACATGTTGATTATGATGATTTTGAGTCCAATGAAGAGATGTTTGCTGCTTTAATTTCAATTGGCTATGAAGGTGCTTTGTCTAGAACCAGAGATTTCAAGTTGAAAAATCTACCAAAAATCTGGTATTATGTGTACTCCATCCTAAGCAACTGCTTAACTCCTTACACAAGAGGGATGGACAATCTGACACAGCCAATGCTGCACATCTTCTATGCTGTTGTTTTCAACAGACATTACGACATTGCTCAACTTCTGTGGGATCAGTTGATAGTATTAGTAAATGGCAAAGTATCTGCTCCCAAGAAGTATATTCCATTTATAAGATTTCTAACAGCAATTGTCTACAGTGCCATAAGACAAGAAAGAAGCATTCCAAGGCTTCCAGACAGCAGCAAAGTGATCATACATTTTTATAAGTATGTTAGAGATTCTGGAACTGCTAACTATACTTTCTTGATTCCATCATTTCTTTTAGATATGGTTTCAGATGCTGATGATAATAAGATAGCTTATCTGGACTGGATTAGAACAGCAATGGGACCGGAAAGCCTCCCGGTTCTTGCCCAAGCTGTACATAGGACACCTGGTGAGGGGTCAAGTGTTAAAAGAAAAGAGCGTGAGGGTGAATCCAGTTCCAGTAAGCCAAAGAGAAAGAAACAAAGAGGCGAAATGTTTGTGTTAAGGCTGAGTAAACAAGTGCACCAAAAGAAGAAGAAAAAGAGTTCTTCAAAGAAACTCAAAAGCAAAGCTCAAGCTGAACCTTCTTTTGAAGAGACAATATCTGCTTCTGGTTCTCCAAAACCAATCCGATCACCACCCCCCAGAACACAAACACCTCAAACACCATCATCTCCATCTTCACCAAAATTACCTCAATCACCAATTCATCAATCTTCACCACTTCCGGAAATTACTACACTGAACCACCTATCATACCTCAATCTACCTCAACCATACCTTCATCATCTTTTGTCCGATCTCCTCCACCGACATATACTCAAGGCCGAAAGAAATCAATTCCTGTGAATATTCGCAAAACTTTTAAAAGATCTCGCTTTGAGTATGACCGTTTTCAAGAACCCGAACCAGAAGAAATGATTGCTACTGATAGTGATGCATCCGATGATGATGCCAATCAGTTTGCTGATGATGTTATGGACATCCCGGAGGGACAAGGAAGGACTGAGGGAGGGGTTGAAAATACCAGAGAGGTTGAGAGGTCAGGGATAGGTGAAAGGCAAAAAGAAAAAGTTGGCCTCCAATTAGTCTTAAATCAATATCAACGCCGGGTTTACCCTAGAGTAGAAGTCGAGAACTACCCATTCTCGCTTGCACCAAACTTTCCCAGCCATTCTGACTCCTCACAACAGGAGTTAGTCTCAGAAATACACGGGGAACAGCCACGCTCACCACACTCTCCTCATTTGGAGGATGAGAGTGTTGAAAATAGAGAGGACCAGCCCCACCTCTCGCCTTCAGTTCATGCACTAGAGTCTAGATCTATTAGGCACACTGAAGCACAAGCCCAGTTGAGTACTGGTGCCGGAACAAGCGGAGAGGGACCCACTTTGTGTGACCCTCAAGGACAGCTTGGAAATCCTGCCTTAGCTAACATCACGCCAGCTTTAGCCGCAGGTAACAGTCCTCAGACAGAGACTGGGGAGCAGTATGAACGCCGTTGTGACACTGCTGTTCCTCAGGATCAACCTGAGACTGTATTAACGGGCATTCTCAGTGACCCCGGAATTGTGAGTGGTGTTGCCCAACAACAACCTGATTCTGGTTGCAAAGCCGAATCATCAACTGTTGTTCATACTTTTGAACCAACAGGAAATCCTGAGACAGTCATGATGTCTTCAGGTCAATCAGTAGAATCACTTGAGACTACTGATATGCCAATTTCTGATATTCCATTACCACCTGAGGCTCAAAGGTTAATTTCTCATTTTGTTGAAGGGATTGAAGAGGGACAGAGAAGTGAGTTACTTATCTCAAGAAACATCATCACTGGTAAACTTCCTGCATCACCATCAACTTCTCAACCACCAAGATTGTATACTGGAGGTACTTTACGCATTCGTTCTCCAGAAGAAACTCCAACCCCAACAACTACAACAACAACACCTCCGCAAACAACAACAACAACTACAACAACAACAACAACAACAACAACAACAACAACAACAACAACAACAACAACAACAACAACAACAACAACAACAACAACAACAACCTTACCACCAACTCCACCATCACAATCATTTCCTGATCCTAATTCACCACATCATTCTTCCAGTTCCTCATCTGATTCTGATTCGTCTGAGTATTTAAGTGATTGCTCCCCAAACCGAATTGCTACCAGTGGTTTATCTACCGATACTTTAATTGTCGCTCTTATGAATCGGTTAAGATCTGAAGAACCAAATCTGTCGTCGCATAAAAGATCTATCTTTCACTCACTTCTTGCATATTTGTCAGCAAAAAGTACTCAAATTGCACAACAGGCTGAAATTGAAGCTCTTCAAAAGCGAGTTACTGAACTTGATCAACAATGTCGACTGGCTAATATCTCAAGACGTCGGGATGATCAAGACCCTGATGATCAACCCGAGGGGGAGAATATGAGAGATATTAGAGAGGGTCATGAGACACAAGCTCAAGATGATCAAGAAACTGTTCAAGAAGTTGTCACAGAGACTCAAGGAGGTCATCAAATTCAAGAAGATTCAGATGATTTACCTCCACTCATCAGAAATATTTCTCATTATTATTCTTCCACATCAAGTTCTGATGAGTCAAGTGATCCTGATCCATTTCAACCAGATAATGGTCATGATGATGAGTCTGATTCAGATAAACCTGATGATGCTCCAGCAAGTATTGCTCAAGAAGAATATGGAGAGGATATATTTGAAGAAATAGTCTATCAGCTCAGAAACCCAGAAAATCTTGAGACTCCAAATGAACTTGGACAAGGAGTTAGACATCATCATGATGATGAGTCTGATTCAGATAAACCTGATGATGCTCCAGCAAGTATTGCTCAAGAAGAATATGGAGAGGATATATTTGAAGAAATAGTCTATCAGCTCAGAAACCCAGAAAATCTTGAGACTCCAAATGAACTTGGACAAGGAGTTAGACATCCAAGAATCTCAAGAAATACGATATGGCAGATTAATGAAGGGTATTTTGCTGAGAATTATGAACAAATTTTGGATTTGAGGACTAGACCTGAAGAAATGGTGTGCAGAGCTAGATATCTTGAAGAAAGAGCCTTTCAAATTTATTGCTCACCAAGTGAAAGACTTAATATGACATTGAACAGATTGAGAGCATTCTTCCTATTCAGACATCAAGGTCAAAGAGATGCATACATGGAACTGATGAATGCTGAAAGTTCTGTAAAAGCTGAATGGTGGTACCAACAATTTCAAATTCCGATAACCAAAGTCCTTCAGTTGTTTACTCCTCTCAAGAATCACAATCTCAGACTTGTTCGATTCAGAGTTCGTCGAGCAGATGGCAATGTCTATGTTGTTCAAGAAGAATCTTTTCAACAAATGACGATCTCAGATATCCTATTCCTCTACAATCAATATGCTTATCTGATAATCAAGAATCAAGATCAACTTCTAGCTTATGAAGTATTGAAAAGCCATATTCAAGCCTTGATTAGATTCTATGAATTCAATGACTTCCAGATTGGTTGGAAAGAAGAACTAGCAGGATTAACCTTACAAGACCAAATCAAAGAGCCGAAGGTTATGAGCTAGATTCATTTCAGATTGGAGATCCAATTGAAAGCCTGGATGGATTTGTCTTCATCAATAGACTCAAGAGAAAGATCTTCATTCGTGCCTCTGATTTTGCCAAATATTCAGATGGTACCTTGAAATATTGTCAATCAATTCTGAATGCAATCGATGAAGATTCTGACAATGAAGAAGATGAACAAATCAAGTCTCAGAGAGAAGACCATTTAAGACGTATCAAAAATACTCTTGATATGAGACAGAGGATTAGAGATCTTATCATTACAAGAACTTCCAAATCTCAAGAAGGAGTCATACATACCAAGACAGGTTCATGGGTTCATTGGAATCCTAGTCATGAACGTGGTCCCCATAATATTCCTCTTGTCAACTTCCAAGATAACATCAGATTGCCAGATGAACGTCCTGTTGGTGATAACTGGCACTTTATCCTAAGAAGTTTTGGAATGACTCATGGAACAGTTATAAGAAGAGAGCATTCTGGAGTGCAAAGATTGACAAGCCATCAACATCAAATGCTGCACAAAGATATAAGAAAAGGAAGAACAAGCAGAGACGTGCAAACAAGAGGAGGAGACAACATAGAAAGTGATGATGGACAACCAAGCACTAAGGGGGAGAATGTTAGAAATTCAAAATAGTGCTTAGTTGTATTTGAATACATTGTATATTGTGTAAATATTGTTAGGTTGAGGGGGAGGCTTTTGTAATATACTTAGAGTATAAATACCCCTCAAACCTTTATTCCTTGTAACCTTTAACACACATTTGATTAATCAATCAACCAGACTTCCCACATTTTCACACCTTTCTCTCTCTAAAACACACACTAACACACACTCTTTCCACCATTGATGATTATCAACTTCCGCACATTAAACACGAATTAATAAGTTTTAACACATAGTCGATCGATTTCTGGAAAAATGAAGAACATAGTCGTTTTTTGAATTCTGGACGAAGTTAGGTTTAAGTTCGTTTTTGGGTTTAAATTCGTTTGTCAGAAACGAAGTTTAAATTCGTTTGTCAGAAACGAAGTTTAAATTCGTTTGTCAGAAACGAAGTTTAAATTCGTTTGTCAGAAACGAAGTTTAAGTTCGTTTGGCAGAAAAGAAGTTTAAATTCGTTTTGTCATAATGAAGTTCAAATTCGTTTTGAAGAGCTAAATTCGTTTTAAAGGAGTTATATTCGTTTGAAGTTGAAAGCTAATTTCGTTTGCTCAGAAAGCAGCTAAATTCGTTTTGCCTAAAGAAGTCTAAATTCGTTCAGTGAAGTCTAAATTCGTTTTTAATGGGCTAAGTTCGTTTTCTGGGATTAAGTTCGTAAGAACAAAACTAAGTTCGTTTTCAAGTCCATTTAAGGTCCCAAATGACTTATATTTTATATATTAATGTACGATAGGTGTCGGGGACTACTATTAAGCACTGTTAGCTTTTGTTTGCGCGCACATACTACTATCAGGTAAGATACACTACTTTTGTCACGCTGAGGGTGCAACGAAAATGGTTTGTAAACTATAACCTCCAAAACGGTAATGTATAACTCATATGTGGTTGGGTTGATATGGGAGGTACTCGGGGATTAATGATGACGATGTTTATGCCTAAAATGCTTCCCGTACACATGGTTATGATATGATATGCAATGATGATGATATGCTTAACGATATGATATGATGTGATATGATATGATGAACGGTGGTTAATGACGTGTTGTAATGTTGATATGTGCATGTATATGTGGCTTGTTCATCTAGAACACTAGACCTTTTTAGGTTGCCATGACACGTGCACGTTTTTAAGGGCCCTAACGTGAAAAGATGATAGATGTGGATTAGTTTAGGATTAATGTGGAAACCTAAACTAAACGTGGTAAATGCTCGAGCTAAATAGATGTTAAGTGTTATGCATAACCCGTGCCTGATGTGGTAATAGGTACGTATAAATCGTGCTCGTATGTGGGAGAGTACGTCGTGCTCGTATGTGGGAGAGTACGTAGTGCCCGTATGTGGGAGGGTACGTTAAAATGGTTGCTCGGGTGGCTCCTTGCAACCAGTCATATGTGGCGAGTAGTTCGGGTGGCCTGATGACCCACCTAATGTTATGAACATAACGTGCTACTCATGGATCGACATTGTCTTTCCTTAACGGTAACTTCGGTTACAACTTAACGGTGACCTAGTCACAACTTAATGAGATGAGATGAGATGACGAAATTGATTAGGCACATTTAGGGTCATGGACTCTATGCTTATATGTGATATGGATACGCTATGTGGTGATATAAATGCCTAAATCAAATGACGTAATGTTTTAAAGTGACGTGTTTAATGGATGAAATGTTTTGCTTAAACCTGGTGTTATCTTACTTAGCTTTATAGCTAACACTTGTTTCTTCTTATGTGTTGACACCCCTCAGGTTAAGCAGTGAGATGTCGTGTGAAGCTTTGGCGAGAGATGGGTAGATGATCAAGATGGCTTTAGTTACCCAATAACTTCGCATAGACTTAATGTTAATGATTTCCTTTATGGAACTATTGTAATGACTATGTTATGGTTGCTTTATGTTGGGCAATCTTATGGATTTCTTTTATTACTGATTTGATGCTATTAGTAACACCACTATGTTTCTCAACTGTTTTCATTGGTTGAGGTTTTTAATAAACTGTTTCCGCTTTATTGACGCCGTTAGGCGAAAATTTTTGGAAATCCATATTTTTACGAAACGGGTGTTACAAGAGTCTAATGAATCGTCTGATGATGAGGAAGAAGTTAGGGACATATGTTTTATGGCACGTGAAGATCAAGGTCATTTGGTCAAATCTGATGTTGAATCTGGTCGATGGGCGGATATAGTCATGAAAAAGGTTAGTGACTTTGGTTTTGAAAGTAATGAGGAACAAAAACTGGACCGTTTGGTTCTTTTAGAGGCTGACATTTCATTTGTCGAAACTGTGCGTTCAGAAAGCTAAAAATGTTTGAAAGTAATACTTCTGAACTGAACGCCAGTCAGGCCAGACTAAAGGAGCTGAAAGATGTTCATTTGGCTTTAAAAAGTTATCAGTCTATGGTTGCCACTTTAGAGTTGGAAAAAGAAAAATTAAAAACCATCCTTGAAAAGGAACAGAAAATAATTAAATCTTGAATGAAAGCTCCAAAACCAGATGTTGCAATTAAAAATACTTTTGCAACTCAAAGAACAGCATATGAATCTGGTGATCTTCATTTGGCATCTATAATCACTGATTTAGATGCACTTCCAAAGGAAATAAAACCAGAAATTATTTTCCTAAAGTTGGCAAACAGAAAACTGTGACTGATAAGGCCCAGGAACAATCTGAGGGTAAATCTGAAACAGCTCAGACAACTGTTTCATAAAAGAAGGCTAAAACCAAAAAGCCATCCCCTCAGACTTCATCTAAGGTTCCAAAAGGCCAAAATAAGAAGAAAATTATCTCCCCCACTGAGCCTTCTACCTCAGATTCAGGTAAGGCTCAGGTGTCTAATGAAGAATCAATTTTGTTAAGGTTAGAGAGTCAATTTCAGTTATTGGCTAGACAAGTGCAGAGTTGTAATGCACGTTTAAAAAATGTTGAAACCACTCCTCTTTAACCCAAGCAAAATACAAAACCTTTTTCCAAACCAATCAAGCAAAAATCTGAGAAGAAAAAGGTTGAAAAACCCATCAAACCAACTGTTTTTGTGTCATCTGAGATTATGACTGAGATCCCCTTTGATCCTTCAGTTCCTTCTGAACCAAAGAAATCTGAGACTGCTAAGGGAGAGTCTAGCGAACTCATCAAGAGATGGGTTCCCAAAAAGAACTAATCTGTGTGTTTGTGCAGGGAGACCGAAAGAAGAATATATGGTATCTTGACAGCGCTGCTGGCAGAACCATGACTGGTTATCAAACCCTGCTGGAGAAATATATGGTGCCTCAATAACTTTTGGTAATGATGAAAATGGAAAAACTGAGGGATATGGTGTGGTGAATAATGGACAAGGTCAAATTCACACGTGTTGCATATGTGAATGGTTTGAAATATAACATGATCAGTGTCAGTCAACTGTGTGATGATGGCTTCAAGGTATTATTTGATATTTCACAAGGCACCATATTCAACAGAGATGGAAAGGTAGTATTGATTGCACCAAGAAAAGGAAACATTTATATCATTGATATGAATGGTTCACCCACTGAACAATGTTTCTACACAAAGGCAGATGAAGACACAAATTGGTTGTGGCACAAGAGATTATCCCATCTGAACTTCAAGAATATTAACAAGTTGTCAAGAAAACAACTTGTGGATGGGATACCCTCAATGTCTTTCAATAAAGACAAGCCATGTCCAGGTTGTGAAATGGGTAAGCAGAAAAGAGCTTCATTCAAGACAAAGCAAAGTTTTAGTATAACTGAACCTCTTCACATGCTTCACATGGACCTCTTTGGACCAGTGAATGTTCAGACAAGAGCAGGAAAGAAGTATACCCTTGTTATTGTTGATGAATATTCAAGATATTGCTGGGTAATTTTCCTCATATCCAAGAGTAAAGCTGCTGACTCAAGCATAAACGAAAAGTTTGTCAGCTCAGAAGTGACAATGGCACTGAATTCAGAAATGCCACTCTAGAGTCCTTCTGCACTGAAACTGGCATATCTCAGAACTTCTCTTCAGCACACACATCAGAGCAGAATGGTGTAGTAGAAAGAAAGAATCGTACATTGATTGAAGCTGCTAGAAGTATGCTAAATGAATCTGGTCTTCCCAAGAATTTCTGGGCTGAAGCTGTTGCAACTGCTTGCTACACTCAGAACAGATCTGTCTACGTCAAAAGACACAAGAAGACAGCCTATGAAGTACTCAGAAATAGAAAGCCTAACATTGGATATTTCCATGTATTTGGATGTCCAGTATACATTCTGAATGATTTCAGTCAGCTTGGAAAATTTGATGCAAAAGCTGATGAAGGGTACTTCCTAGGATATTCAACAAATCGCAAAGCATTTAGAGTCTATAACAAGAGACTTGAAAAGGTTGATGAGTCAATTCATGTTACCTTTGATGAATCTAATTCTGCAATCTTTAATAATTCAACTCCTGTACCACCCTCAGAAAGTCCAATAAGTTTTGGTGATTCTGATCCTATTGTCCAATCTGATCAGTCACCTGAACCTGTTTCTGAACATCTCATTTCAGAACCAATAACAAGCAAGTCAAGCAACATTCCATTCTATCCTTCAGTCAGTTTTAAACTACCTTCTGAACTGACTATTGGATCAGATGTACATGCTGCTTCACCTCAGATATCAGGTTCCACTGAATTACCCCAATCTGAACAGTTTCATGATGCAAATCATGATCTGCATTAGGAAGATGATGAGACTGAGGTAGTCTTTTCTGAAGCACCTCCTGAAGTAATTCAGAGGAGTTCTTGCACTGATATCATTGTTCATCCTGGTCATTACACTAAGTGGATAAGAGCACATCCAATCGAGCAAATCATTGGAAATTCCACTAGTGGGGTTCAGACCAGAAGAGCCACAAGCGATCAATGCTTAAATGTCAGCTTCTTATCACTGATAGAACCGAAGAAGATTGACGAGGCTATGAAAGACCCTAGCTGGATTGAAGCCATGGAAGATGAGCTTAATCAGTTTAAGAGGAACGATGTTTGGGAACTTGTTCCTTGTCCCAGTGATCTAAAGAAAGAACCAATTGGGACAAGATGGGTCTTCAGAAATAAGATGGATGAAGATGGTCATGTGATTCGAAACAAGGCAAGACTTGTTGCAAAGGGTTACTCACAAGAAGAAGGAGTAGACTTTGATGAAACTTTTGCACCAGTTGCTAGACTAGAAGCTATCAGAATTTTCTTAGCTTTTGAAGCTCATCATGAGTTCAAAGTCTATCAGATGGATGTTAAAAGTGCATTTTTGAATGGTGAATTGGAAGAAGTTGTGTATGTGCATCCACCAGGGTTCATAAATGAAGAAAGACCACATTGGGTGTACAGACTGAACAAAGCATTATATGGTTTGAGACAAGCACCTAGAGCCTGGTATGATACTCTTACTAAACATCTTTTGAAAAATGGTTTTAAAAGGGGTGCAATAGATAACACTTTATTCATATTGCATGATAAAAGTGATATCTTACTTGTACAAATTTATGTTCGATGATATTGTGTTTGGGTCTACAAATAACAAAATGTGTGAACAGTTTTCTGAAATAATGTCATCTGAGTATGAAATGAGTATGATGGGTGAACTGACATATTTTCTAGGTCTTCAAGTGAAACAAACCAGTGATGGTATTTTTACAAATCAAGAAAAATATGTCAGAGATTTATTAAAGAAATATCAATTTGATTCTGTCTCATCAAAAGATACTCCCATTTCTGCACCATTAACTTTGGACTCAGATCCCAATGGAAAACAAGTGGATCCCATAAAATATCGTGGTATGGTGGGATCCCTCATGTACTTAACTGCTAGTAGACCTGACATAATGTTTGCAACATGCCTTTGTGCAAGATTTCAGTCTGATCCCAGAGAAGCACACGGAAATGCTGTGAAAAGGATTTTCAGATACCTTAAAGGTGTCCCCAGACTTGGTCTTTGGTATCCCAAAGGCTCAAGTCTAGATCTAATGGGTTATTCAGATTATGATCATGCAGGTTGTAAAATAGATAGGAAAAGTACCACAGGTGGTTGTCATTTCCTAGGTGGCAAATTGGTTAGTTGGACAAGTAAGAAGCAGACTGCAGTATCACTCTCCACAGCTGAAGCTGAATACATTTCTGTAGCCAGTTGCTGCGCTCAGATTTTGTGGATGAAGAACCAACTAACTGATTATGGTGTTAAGTATACAAAGACTCCAATATTTTGTGATAACACCAATGCCATTGCCATCTCTCACAATCCTGTCATGCACTCCAAAACCAAGCATATCGACCTCATGTATCATTTTATTAGAGATCACATTATTAAAGGTGACATTGAACTTCATTTCATCCCACTGATAAACAACTCGCTGATGTTTTTACAAAACCCTTGGATGTCAAAACGTTTAAACATCTCATCAGTGAGTTAGGTATGCTAAATCCTGTATAGCATCACCTAAGGGGGAAGTGTCAAATATTTTTATGTTTAAAAGAATTTTTTCTCTAAGGGGGAACTTTGCTTTCAGAAAAATATTTTGACTGAAATGGTTCAGAATTTCTGAAATGATTTCAGAATAATTGTATAAACTGAGATGGTTCAGATTCCTTAAATCTGATCATGCTCAGATTTTGTGTATTATTTCTGAGATGGGTCAATCCTTTATAATGTATTTTGGATACTTGGTCGTTGTGTGAACACGTGAACGTTACTGTATAACGTTTGAATAATCATACCTTTTGTTGACGTGTCACACAAGTTGCGCCGTAAATGAAAAGTAATGATCACTTTTTCTTTAAAGTGTTGAAAAGTTTTGTGAAAATGTGGGGTCATAGCCGTCGTTGCATTAAATGCGGACGTATACCCAAAATTATTTTCGGACTTCAAACCCGATCAAAACTGATTTCATTAAAATAATATTTTTTTGTGGGTTTGAATTTCAAAATCAATTTTAATTTATTTATTTTGGAAAACCCTTTGTATTCCATCATAAATATAAATACCTTTTCAAGAACAATTCCTTCATTTATTTCTCTTTACATTTACTCCCAATCATCATTCTCTCTCATTTTCTCATTCCTTCATAATTCCAAAACCCTAAATTCATCTTTCATATTCAGTTTTCCCTTGTAGAAATAATGGCTAAAGTAGTCAAATCACTAATATCCTTCGAATACAAACCATCCAAAGTAGTCAAGGCAAGTGCACAATGGCCAAAAGGGTTCGAGCCATCGACCCTTAGATTCAATATGAATAATTTCATGGTCGCACTGAACGCCAAAGGCAAAACCTTAATGGGGAGGATTAATAAATTTCTTGAACAATCCCCTCTAAATTATGCCTTGACTGCAGATCCTCAAGTAATGTATCATAGATACTTGATTGAATTCTGGTATACTGCTACTTTAAGCAAGGATGAAAAATCTATTGTTTTTTCTTTACAAGAAGGCACTAAGTAGTATATCCTTTCACTTGATGGGTTTCGGGAGACCCTTCATTTGAACTACCTTCCCCCTTCTTCAGCCTATGCAAAAAGGCTAAAAGGAGTTAATTTCAGGGAGGTACTGCACGCCATGGGTCATGATGACATGGTCGATGCTGAGCACAATCTGAGAACATCTGGACATATCTTTCTGTCTGGATTTAAAAATTGTTGGCGTTATTTCTGGACTCAGATTGTGGAGTGCCTAGGTGGAAACTGGGGTGGATTGGACCAGATTTCCTTAACACAAGTAGAAATCGGGTACTACTTGTGGCATGGGATTGAGGTGGACTTCGCTGAGATACTTTTCTCTCAGTTGGTAACAAAGTTAAAAGGGAAAAGGAGTCCACATATCTCATTTCCCAGATTTCTGAGCATTTGCTTCATGAACATGCTTGGAGATGCGTATCATATGGAGGGGCTTGAATCTTCAGCGACGGAGTTCTGCATGGATCTATCAAAGCTATCTACTTCAGATCCAGAACCAGAACTCTCCGCTGCAATGCTTCAGGTAATTTCTAAAACTGAAACAGCACGACCGGCTGGCTCAAAAAGGTCACCGAGCGGGTCGCAAAAGAATGCGAGACCCATTGGTGCACCTGGTGGTCAAATGTTGAAGTTGTTTAAAACCCCAGCAACTTCATCTACCCAACCACCAATTCCCTCCTCCACTGACCAACCTGAGGATCTCCTAAAAGATCCCTCAGGATCTCCAAAGGGCTTATTGAAACGTCGTAAATATAAGCAGTCCTCACAGCCCAAGGACATTAGTACCGAAGCAAACCCCTCTGGATCTTCCCAACAAGAACCAGAGGAATCGAGTCCAAAGGGAAACCCACAAGCAGCCATCTCCAAAACTTCTTTAGGGGGAGATGGTGAAGAAAATATAAGTGTGTCCGCCCAGCACACAATAGAGTCTGTGTCTGCACGCGCACCCCCTGTAACTTCACAAATCTCACACTATACTGCAGCACGAATTGATGAAGTCTTTGTTGTGACACCACCTGAGACTGAGATTCCAGACTCTACGACCGATGAAGTGACTCTTGATGATGGTACGAGGGTCATTAAGGCAACCCCTATGTCTACTGTCTCTGGCGATGAAGCTATGGCTGAGCCAACCCATAAATCTGGTGACGATGCATCTGCAACAGCAGTTGTTGAACCAGAAGCTGGTTCAGGTACCAGTGATCTGAACCAGGGCATATCTGATCAGACTGCAGTTTTAACTGACCTCTAGGATGAAGATGAGCCACCTCAAGGGAATCTTGATTCCTTTGCTGACTTTGAGTTTGATGAGGGTTTACTGGAGGAGAATCAGTCTTCTGATTCTGAGCCAACCTTCAGCCTCACAAACGTCCCTCTCCCCCAGAAATCCAAAATTTAATTGTTGAACAACCATATCGCCAACCCGAAACTTCACATCAACATCCATATTTTTCACCTGGCTCTACACCTGCCTATGTCACTTCACCTCGTTTTCAACCACAACTCCAACACTTACACCCACAAATTCACCAAGTACCAAGGCCCATTAATTATGACGATCAAACTGAAAAGGAGTTGGACTCTGCCACTGAATTTGAGAGTCCAACTGAAATGCAATTGGAGAAGGCATTAGATGGGCTTGGTAGAATTCCCTTTGTGGCTTCTGTTTCTGCATAACCACCTCCTCCTACTTCTCAAGGTAGAGGACTTAACTAAATCTCTAACTGCCAATACTACGTCCCTGGCTGAAATGAAGGGTGCTCAGATGTTTCTTGGCACTGAGTTTACCAAGGTTGCTGGGAATGAGGGACTAGTAAGTGGGAAGCTGAATGAGCTGGTGCATTCTTGTAATAAAATAAGTATGGCTATCAGGGAAGCCTTCAGACTGGCCAAAAGAGATGTGCAAGCTTCAGTTGTTGCGAACTTGACATCTGGTATTGAATGGATCAAACAAGAAGTTATGGCAGTCGGGAAGGAGGTGAATGAGTAGGTTAAAAGGCCAAGTGGCAATGAGAAAGAACTTGGGTCTTCTATTGGTAATGATGTGATTGAGAAGCTGAAGTCTGAGATATCTCAGAATCTTGTTGCTCAGATTTCAGCTTCTGTGGCTGAAAAGGTTGAAGAAGGGGTCAGAAGGATGGTCTTAGAACTCACTCAAGACACTTCCAAGAAGGTAGATAAAGTTGTTGAAGAAGTTCAGAAATATGTATCTACTCTTGATGAAGTTATTAAGGGCCAGTCCAAGCAGTTAGATGAAATTCTGACCCTTCTCAAGAAAGAACAAATTGTTGCTCCTCCTCCCCCTGCTTCATTTACTGAAGAGGATAGAAAAATGCTGAAGGAACTCAAAGAACAAGGAGCACTGAACCTTAATTCATCATTTAGATTAAGGGCTCAGTTCTCTACCATGGCTAAGGGAATTTCTGATAGCCTCGAGCAGCAAAGTTGGGAACCCCTGAAGGCAATGAAAACTACCATTGATCTATATGCCAAGATGCCTTCTGAGGTCTCCAAAGGGGGAAATGTGCCTATTGGTTTGCTCTCCAGTACTCAAGAATTAATAGAGGCAACCAAGAAGCAAACTAAAGTACAATCTGGCAGTGCTTCAGTTCAGGGGGAACAGGTTCAGAAATCTGAAGTACAAGCTTCTGAACCAGCTAAGAATGATAAGGGCAAGGCCCCAGTGGTGGATGAACCTACAAAGAAAGATTCTAAGGGTTCTGGTTTGGTGGTTGGTGAAAATGTAGATGAGCATGGTTATCCCCTTCATGATCCTAATGCTGATAGCAAGAAATTAGAGGCTTTGCAGAAGCAAGTTTCTAATCAATTCATTATGTGGAGGGAAAACAAGGAAAGAGAAAGGGAACAACATCTGAAGATGGGGACCCTTGATCATGTTGATGCTGCAGCTCTTGGTCTCTCTCTGGAAAGATATCTAAAAATCAAAAATGATCCAAGAGTGCAGAAAGCTGTTGTTGATATGCTTGAGTATGAGTATGGGGTAAACTATTCTCCCTTAGAACAAAAGCTGGACCATCTCACATTCAAGTTGTCCATTGAGGACTTGGTGAAGAATAGAGAAAATGAGATGGCAATCAAAAAGAAAGAAATTCTGGCTGGAGTTCTGAAGGTTGAAAAAGAATTGTCAAGGCCACCCACAAAGCCCAAATTGACTGGACCAAGATCATCGAGAAAGAATATTCGTCATGCTGATCTCTCCACCTTCCAACCAATGTCTGATGATGCTGCTGAGATCCAAAGAAAGCATGAGAAGGATCAATATGAGCATTATCTGAAGCATCGATCTCATCCAGCTAAAATAGTTGATATGGAAGTTACCAAAGCTGATGGATTGAGGTTTTTTGATCTGATTGTCAAAAGAGAAGGTAGAGCAGCTGAAGAATATAATCAAACTTCAGTGCATGAATTTGGGATTTCTGAACACAGGGAGATGATCCAGATTCTGAGGGGAAGCCAAAATCTGCTCTGATTGGTGCATGGTTATCAAGAATACAACAAAAGATGCAAGCCAAGGTAGAGATTGAAGGCAGATTGTTTGGAAAGAAGGATCATTCTCCACTGAAGAGAAAAGCTACTGAAGCACCTTCTGGTTCGAGGCCTGCGAAGAAGTAGTTCTCTTTTCAGTTTATCATTTACTTGTATAAATATTTGCAAATGTAACAAACACTTCAGTTTGTATATATATGTTACATTTTGTAGCTTATAAGTAGATGATAGGTTTAAGTTAGAAAAATCACAAGTAAAATTCTGAGACATCAATGATCTATAAGATGTACTTAGAAAATTTTTACAACTTAAACAAAAACTTGCATTTCAGACTTACAAACATGTATAGATAGAAGTCTGAGATGCATGCAGTATTTCAGAACAAACAGGGGGAATTTGTTAGGTCGAAAATCGACCAAGTATAATTTGTTCAGAAATAGCTGAAGCTCAGTGAAGAATACTTGTACAGAATTCTGAAGTCGTTCAGAATTAGTTCACTGAAGCTTCACTTCAGTTCAGATCAACGTATCAGAATACCGTTCAGAATGAAGTCAAAGATTGAAGTCTGAAGAAAGAGAATCTGCTCATATGTGGAGCTCAGAAGTTGATTCTACCTGATCGAAGTCTGAAGCATCTCAGTGTAAAAGTACTTACACACTTTTACACTGATTACGAGGAAGACTTTTTACTTTACATACATTTACCCAGTTAATAGATTTAACTATTAATAAAAGTACAAGGTAAAGTAAAGGTTGGGAATAAGGTATGATAAGTCACATCAATTGACTTATATACTTAACCTTAAAAGTACGCATGTAAGGAATTAGCTTTAATTCCTTAAATGCTCTCAACCATATTTGTACGATCTGGTCCACGTCATCATGGACTTGGTCTATAAATATAAGTCTTCTCACAGCTTGCAAATGGCTTGAAACTTTAGCATTGCAACTTGTGAGATATACTCTAAGTAATCCTTACGAGTATTTCCAAGTTATTAGATCACTTGTATTTCTAGGTTGTTTAGATATTTACACTTAGGTGTTTATCTTTGTTCCGCAACAACCTTTGTATTTGTTTATATCAATAAATCAAATACATTGAAAAAGTACATCGTGTCTCAATGCTACATACTTGAAATATACATATTATTTATATAGTTTCAGCACTTATTGTTTCTAGCATTTACTTTCAGTATCTTTACCTTATTGATTATCCATATCTGGATCGTATTCTGAACTGGTCAACTTCCAGTTAGAACTACTTGCCAGTCGGGTATTAACCATCTATATTTGGGACTCACAATTTTCACTTTTACTTTTAAGTTATATTTTACAATGTACTGTAATTGTAATTATGTTATGATAAATAAACAAATGGCCTGTTAAAATTATGATACTCACGATTGCAAGTTTGCAACTCACTTCAGCCTATTGCTATTTAATATCATTATGTATTTATGTTTATCTATACTATATTATAAACCAAATTCACTTTTGATTTTCAACATTGAACTTAAAATTTCAATACTGATTTTAAGTTTCAACAATATACACATTCTATTGCATGATATACCATACATCATAGCAGTGGCGGATCTAGGAATGAAAACCACGTGTGTCCAAATTTAGTTTGGGTGAATTTTTTTTTTCTTCCCGTATTTAATAACGGGTCGGGTCGGGTTTTCACGAAACATCATATATATTAAGTCGAAATTCTTTCACAAAATACCTATTAACAACTAAACGAAATTCTCATAAGATTCACTAGTTCTTTTTTTTGACAAGTGAATTTTACCTCAGACACGTATGATGTGTGCTAATCGCACAACGAAAAAGTCCCGCACTAAGCGGATCTTAAATAGCCTTTCTCACCATACCACCTCCTTAATTGGAAAATACCGTCGAGGAGAACCTACCAAGGTTCGAACTCGAGACCTTGGAGTAAACTCCCCCGGGGGCCCCGCATAGCAGGTTTAGTGAAACACCCCTGGCCACTGGGGTTTAACCCAGCATAGCAGATTCACTAGTTCTACCTTGCCACAACATTAACCCAACTTCTATTACGACCACTATCTTTACTACGAAGAAATAAAATGAGTTTTTTTTTATTATTGTACAATTCTTACTATAGAAATTGGTTTTTGGTAAATCTTGTTTGGTTTCTCCTTCCTCCCGATTTCAAGCTTACTCCCACGACCACTCTTAAATTTTGCTAAATAAGTTGTTGGGGTATTATTATTACATAATAGCATTACTCGAAAAAATCTGTTGATAACTTTGGTGTTTTAAAGGTTAGAGATTTTGAATTATAAATGAAAGAAGAGTGACTAAAACTCTAAAAGTTTGGTGGTATGGTACACATGTATCTTTCTAAATTGTTTTATTTTATAACTAACAGATCTAGAACAAAATTACGTGTATCTAATTATAATTTATTTACTTCAAATGTTTTAAAAGACTTACTTTATAATTTACCTAGGTCCAAACTCTTGAATAACATGTGTCCAATCATAAATTTCTATATGCTTGCTGAAAAATTTCCACCACCACCACCACCACCTTTACCAATTCCACCACCTCCTCCAAACCCCACTCCTCCACCACCACCCTTACCAATGCCACCACCAACACTACTTCCAAACCCCCCTCCACCTCCTATACCCACACCACCACCACCACCACCACCACCACCACCACCACCACCACCACCACCACCACCACCACCACCACCACCACCACCACCACCACCACCACCACCACCACCACCACCACCACCACCACCACCACCACCACCACCACCACCACCACCACCACCACCACCACCACCACCACCACCACCACCACCACCACCACCACCACCACCACCACCACCACCACCACCACCACCACCACCACCACCACCACCACCACCACCACCACCACCACCACCACCACCACCACCACCACCACCACCACCACCACCACCACCACCACCACCACCACCACCACCACCACCACCACCACCACCACCACCACCACCACCACCACCACCACCACCACCACCACCACCACCACCACCACCACCACCACCACCACCACCACCACCACCACCACCACCACCACCACCACCACCACCACCACCACCACCACCACCACCACCACCACCACCACCACCACCACCACCACCACCACCACCACCACCACCACCACCACCACCACCACCACCACCACCACCACCACCACCACCACCACCACCACCACCACCACCACCACCACCACCACCACCACCACCACCACCACCACCACCACCACCACCACCACCACCACCACCACCACCACCACCACCACCACCACCACCACCACCACCACCACCACCACCACCACCACCACCACCACCACCACCACCACCACCACCACCACCACCACCACCACCACCACCACCACCACCACCACCACCACCACCACCACCACCACCACCACCACCACCACCACCACCACCACCACCACCACCACCACCACCACCACCACCACCACCACCACCACCACCACCACCACCACCACCACCACCACCACCACCACCACCACCACCACCACCACCACCACCACCACCACCACCACCACCACCACCACCACCACCACCACCACCACCACCACCACCACCACCACCACCACCACCACCACCACCACCACCACCACCACCACCACCACCACCACCACCACCACCACCACCACCACCACCACCACCACCACCACCACCACCACCACCACCACCACCACCACCACCACCACCACCACCACCACCACCACCACCACCACCACCACCACCACCACCACCACCATACATCACCACATTACATCAATAACTTCACACACCACCGCCACCACCACCACCACCAATCTCCGCCGCCACCACCGCCGCCACCTCCATTACCGCCGCAATGTGCGGGTACCGTTCTCGTTAAATGTAATATGTATTTATGTTTAATTAAACTAGCATCGTACCCGTGCAATACGGCGGTGCTCGTGATGACGACATTGTGATAGTGGGGGCGACTGTTGATGGTGCAGATAATTAATTTAAAAATAATTGATTTAAAGGATTAATTGAAATATTTTAAAAGATAAAGAATTGACAGTGTAATTTAATCATTAATGTTAAGAGAATGATGTATGTCAAAATATTTTAAGGAGTATAGGTGAAATATTACATAGTATAGATAAGTAATGACATTTTAGACATTACCTTCATGTAACTTTCAACAAAAGAGGTGCTTTTTTAATAAGTAGTATAGATGTATTACATAGGTGAGTTTGTATAATCATCTTTGTTTAATTGGTTATTTTTTTGGAAACCTTTAATTATGTTTGTTTAGAAACATTAACTTTATTACAAGTATTTAAAAGGAATATTGTTTTTCAAAAATATTTTACAAGGTTTCTATTAAATATTATATATATGTAACAAAAAATAAAATTTAAACACATGCTAAACAAAATTATACTTTCATCTTAAAAAAGTATTGATTTTCTCCCTACGCAAGGCGGGGCAATCAATCTAGTTCCAATCAAATATGAACAAACCAAAGTTTAGATAAGATTTTATGTACTTTTATAAGAGGAAAATCATATATTAGGATGAATGTATGTGACAAAATTAATGTTAAAACATAAACCGAGATAAATGGTGCACAATGCATGTTAAATGATAAAATGTTTAGGTTTATTTTTAAGAGAAATAATAATGACGTTGTCATTAGTAGCTTATTATATGCATAAAAAATAAAATTTTATACATCAAAAGCCACCCTTTGATTTTTCGCATAATAAAGGTCGAGTTTTAATGCACCCAAATACATTTTGGTGGCTATTTTATTTATTATAATTTAATAATTATTTTATGGTTTTGTGAATTACAGTCCTTTAAGTTGTTAGTAAAAACAATTTTGTTGAATTAAAATTTTTATATTTTGTTATAATGATTTTTGATACATAAAATACTACTCGTACTATTTATCCATGTAATAGGTTATTTTTATTTTATTTTATTTGAATAAGATTTAATAAAAGTTATATATAATATTATATTATATTAATTTATATTGGGTAAATTACACTTTTCGTCCCTAACGTTTATTTATTACAATTTTAACCTTAAACTTGGCAGAATTTTTCAATTGACGTCCTTTGGCCACACGGCGTTAAAAAATGGCCGTTAACGTCCACACGTGCAAAACACGTGAGGGCATTAATGTCTTTTCACCTATACACTTGAGGGACTGAAAGTGCAAAAGTGACATGTTCAGGGACAAAAAATGTAAATCATGCAAATTAATACATATTTCCATTCTTCTTCTTTGATCATCTTCTCCGATTGATTTCCGGACTCGACTTTCATTTCCGGCGATGTTCAGTGATGTTCATGATGTTCAGTGATCTCCCAAATTCTTTGGATTTCTTCTTGTTCCGATAGCATCATCCTTCTTCCGGCGAGTAGCATCATCCTTCTTCCGGCGATAGCATCATCCTTCTTCCGGCGATAGCATCATCCTTCTTCCGGCGATAGCATCATCCTTCTCCGGCGATAGCATCATCCTTCTTCCGGCGATAGCATCATCCTTCTTCCGGCGATAGCATCATCCTTCTTCCGGCGATAGCATCATCCTTCTTCCGGCGATAGCATCATCCTTCTCCGGCGATAGCATCATCCTTCTTCCGGCGATAGCATCATCCTTCTTCCGGCGATCAGCATCATCCTTCTTCCGGCGATAGCATCATCCTTCTTCCGGCGATAGCATCATCCTTCTCCGGCGATAGCATCATCCTTCTTCCGGCGATAGCATCATCCTTCTTCCGGCGATAGCATCATCCTTCTTCCGGCGATAGCATCATCCTTCTTCCGGCGATAGCATCATCCTTCTCCGGCGATAGCATCATCCTTCTTCCGGCGATAGCATCATCCTTCTTCCGGCGATAGCATCATCCTTCTTCCGGCGATAGCATCATCCTTCTTCCGGCGATAGCATCATCCTTCTCCGGCGATAGCATCATCCTTCTTCCGGCGATAGCATCATCCTTCTTCCGGCGATCAGCATCATCCTTCTTCCGGCGATAGCATCATCCTTCTTCCGGCGATAGCATCATCCTTCTTCCGGCGATAGCATCATCCTTCTTCCGGCGATAGCATCATCCTTCTTCCGGCGATAGCATCATCCTTCTTCCGGCGATAGCATCATCCTTCTCCGGCGATAGCATCATCCTTCTTCCGGCGATAGCATCATCCTTCTTCCGGCGATAGCATCATCCTTCTTCCGGCGATAGCATCATCCTTCTTCCGGCGATAGCATCATCCTTCTTCCGGCGATAGCATCATCCTTCTCCGGCGATAGCATCATCCTTCTTCCGGCGATAGCATCATCCTTCTTCCGGCGATAGCATCATCCTTCTTCCGGCGATAGCATCATCCTTCTCCGGCGATAGCATCATCCTTCTTCCGGCGATAGCATCATCCTTCTTCCGGCGATAGCATCATCCTTCTTCCGGCGATAGCATCATCCTTCTTCCGGCGATAGCATCATCCTTCTTCCGGCGATAGCATCATCCTTCTCCGGCGATAGCATCATCCTTCTTCCGGCGATAGCATCATCCTTCTTCCGGCGATAGCATCATCCTTCTTCCGGCGATAGCATCATCCTTCTTCCGGCGATAGCATCATCCTTCTCCGGCGATAGCATCATCCTTCTTCCGGCGATAGCATCATCCTTCTTCCGGCGATAGCATCATCCTTCTTCCGGCGATAGCATCATCCTTCTTCCGGCGATAGCATCATCCTTCTCCGGCGATAGCATCATCCTTCTTCCGGCGATAGCATCATCCTTCTTCCGGCGATCAGCATCATCCTTCTTCCGGCGATAGCATCATCCTTCTTCCGGCGATAGCATCATCCTTCTCCGGCGATAGCATCATCCTTCTTCCGGCGATAGCATCATCCTTCTTCCGGCGATAGCATCATCCTTCTTCCGGCGATAGCATCATCCTTCTTCCGGCGATAGCATCATCCTTCTCCGGCGATAGCATCATCCTTCTTCCGGCGATAGCATCATCCTTCTTCCGGCGATAGCATCATCCTTCTTCCGGCGATAGCATCATCCTTCTTCCGGCGATAGCATCATCCTTCTCCGGCGATAGCATCATCCTTCTTCCGGCGATAGCATCATCCTTCTTCCGGCGATCAGCATCATCCTTCTTCCGGCGATAGCATCATCCTTCTTCCGGCGATAGCATCATCCTTCTCCGGCGATAGCATCATCCTTCTTCCGGCGATAGCATCATCCTTCTTCCGGCGATAGCATCATCCTTCTTCCGGCGATAGCATCATCCTTCTTCCGGCGATAGCATCATCCTTCTCCGGCGATAGCATCATCCTTCTTCCGGCGATAGCATCATCCTTCTTCCGGCGATAGCATCATCCTTCTTCCGGCGATAGCATCATCCTTCTTCCGGCGATAGCATCATCCTTCTCCGGCGATAGCATCATCCTTCTTCCGGCGATAGCATCATCCTTCTTCCGGCGATCAGCATCATCCTTCTTCCGGCGATAGCATCATCCTTCTCCGGCGATAGCATCATCCTTCTTCCGGCGAGTAGCATCATCCTTCTTCCGGCGATAGCATCATCCTTCTTCCGGCGATAGCATCATCCTTCTTCCGGCGATAGCATCATCCTTCTTCCGGCGATAGCATCATCCTTCTCCGGCGATAGCATCATCCTTCTTCCGGCGATAGCATCATCCTTCTTCCGGCGATAGCATCATCCTTCTTCCGGCGATAGCATCATCCTTCTTCCGGCGATAGCATCATCCTTCTCCGGCGATAGCATCATCCTTCTTCCGGCGATAGCATCATCCTTCTTCCGGCGATAGCATCATCCTTCTTCCGGCGATAGCATCATCCTTCTTCCGGCGATAGCATCATCCTTCTTCCGGCGATAGCATCATCCTTCTTCCGGCGATAGCATCATCCTTCTTCCGGCGATAGCATCATCCTTCTTCCGGCGATAGCATCATCCTTCTTCCGGCGATAGCATCATCCTTCTCCGGCGATAGCATCATCCTTCTTCCGGCGATAGCATCATCCTTCTTCCGGCGATAGCATCATCCTTCTTCCGGCGATAGCATCATCCTTCTTCCGGCGATAGCATCATCCTTCTCCGGCGATAGCATCATCCTTCTTCCGGCGATAGCATCATCCTTCTTCCGGCGATAGCATCATCCTTCTTCCGGCGATAGCATCATCCTTCTTCCGGCGATAGCATCATCCTTCTCCGGCGATAGCATCATCCTTCTTCCGGCGATAGCATCATCCTTCTTCCGGCGATCAGCATCATCCTTCTTCCGGCGAGCATCATCCTTCTCCTTCTTCTTCCGACTTCCGGCGAGTAGCATCATCCTTCTTCCGGCGATCAGCATCATCCTTCTTCCGGCGAGTTGTGGATTCGATGGATTTGAAAGGGAGAAGATGTATGTATGCGTGTGTATATGTATGCGTCTGTATGTATGTATGTGTGTGTTTATATAGATCAAAATAATAGATAAAATATATGTGTATATATATATATATATAGATATAATAGATAAATATATAATATATATATGTATATATATATGTATAGATGATAATAGATAAAATAAATTTCATTTTTCGTCCCTGAACATGTCACGTTTTGCACTTTCAGTCCCTCAAGTGTATAGGTGAAAAGACATTAATGCCCTCACGTGTTTTGCACGTGTGGACGTTAACGGCCATTTTTTAACGCCGTGTGGCCAAAGGACGTCAATTGAAAAATTCTGCCAAGTTTAAGGTTAAAATTGTAATAAATAAACGTTAGGAACGAAAAGTGTAAAAGCTGACAACTTCAGAGACGAAAAGTGTAATTTACCCTATATTATATTGTGTATATATATAGTCAAGTGGATCACTCTGTCGGTCTGTATTCATATTCATACACTTCTCCTCCTTGTCCATTAACCCTCTTAAAACCCAACTCATTTTTCCATTCAAATTCACCTTCAATCTCCAAGGTATGTCCTTTCTTTTATTTTATTTTCTTTTCTTTTTCTCTCTTTCTAGATTTCTTCACACACACACACACACACATACATATATATATGTTTCTGTGTAACTCTTTTGTACTATAATGAATATGAATATATGTGTTTTTTTTTATAAGAATGAGGTTAAATATGTTGTGGGTTTTTGGTTTGGCAAGTGGGGTTTTGCTTTACTAAGGTTTATTTACATGATGTAATCTTAACATGCTTTTTTAGGCTGTTTTTGTTTGTTCTCAGGGGTATTTACTATTTAGTCTAGCTGATGAGCTTATTACCTTATATTTGTTTGATCTAATTTTTGTAAGTCCCTTTTTTAGTTATTTTCTGGCTTACAACCTTCCATGATTCCATGACTTAAAATTGTAAATTTGAAAAATGGGCTTGTGCAAAATAAGCTGGAAAAAATGAAGTCTGGTATGTGGATTAGTCTATTATGTTTTGATTCATTTATACTTATAATGCATCAAGTGAGATTAAATTTTTGGTAGTTATGATTAATTATATGCTAGTTGCTAATAAGAAATTTGCGTCATAGATGTACACGACACTTCTTTAGTTTATACAACTTTCCGGTTATACACGATAGGTACAAGTGGTACTGGTACGCCGCACAATATTTATGTGTGTATTGCATACGACTTTTCGTTTTCCAATGTGTCGAAATTTGATGATCATTATATACATGTGTCAAATGCATAATATAGTGAAATGATATTCGAAGTCTGTGATTTTTAGGTATATGGACACCAATGGTCCAACACATCATTTTGATGTTAGTTCGAAAATGGGTGTTGCTAAAATGGTCATAAAGTGATAAGAGATTCATATGGTCAAGATTGAACTAGTTGCCAATTGCTTAATTATTCGATTTTTTTTTATTAAACTATTAAAGAAACTCTTACATGAATCTTAAAATTGATGACATTTGTAAAAGTTTATCTACAAGTTTTTATATATATGAAAACCACATTGGTCCATTATTATTGACCTTTAGAATGCATAATTAACTCTGGTCATCTTTGTGTTATATTCAGGTTCAAACCAATATGGGCCTCTCATCGTACTCAAACCCTTCTGATGCTGGAATCATGTGTGTGATTCTGGTTAAGACAGCCATGTCTATATCTATTATGAAGGGGCTGCTTCGGTCCCTCTTACATGCCATCGGTTTTCGCATGGTATCATGGGATGAGTTTTCAAGTCAATCCCTCACAGAACCAGTCGAAGGCCGAGGAAGCCCTTCAAAAAGCTACATGGATGAGTTCAGAAGCCGGACCCCTACTCTTCGGTACGAGTCCCTTTCTTGCACCACAAAACAAGAATGTTCTGTTTGCTTGGTTGAGTTCAAACCAGATGCAGAGATAAATTGTCTCTCGTGTGGACATGTTTTCCATAAAACTTGCCTTGAGAAATGGTTAAACTACTGGAACATAACATGCCCTCTTTGTAGAAACCACATAATGGCACCCACAGAAACGGAAGAAAACACTTGCCCGATGTGAACATTTTAGACAAACGTCTAGTGTTTATTCATCATTTTTAGGTGTGTAGTGTACAGGATGAGTCCGTATTCGTGACCAATATGCACTTTGTATATATTGAATCTGTATGGTTTCCGGTGTCATATGCATCTGAGAAACTGAAAAGCTATGTCTTTTCGCTTTTGTTATAGTCATATTTAGAAAAACGATGTTTATCATGTTTAGCTAAGTTAGTGCACATGGTAGAGTCAGTTTTCATTATGCACTTAGTGTACATGTATCAACTCTGTATGGTTCCCGGTGTCGTATGCATCTGAGAAGCTGAAAAGTGTTGTCTTTTCGCTTTTGTTATAGATTGAATTAGAAAAAGCGATGTTTTATCAACATATTGATGAATGTATTACATATATATATATATATTTCAATACAAGTACACAATTGTATCTGTACTAGATCTATTAGCATTCCCTGGACCGTTTGGTTCGTTTGATGTCATTGGTAGTGTTACCTAACTGATAAAGGTTTGCACCAACGGACGCAGTTCTCCTGTTTCCTAACTCAGACAGATTAGACCCAACCGATGCACTGTTACGGTGGTGGCGGCATCTAAAGGAACCCGCATGAGTAGTAGGTGCGCACAAGCAACTAGCCTTTGTAGATGATTTTTTAGTGGTTGGGGAAGATGGGTTTGATATCGATACTGTTGTCATGTTCACATCATCTTCTAGAGAGAGTTCTCGTAGATCAACCTTTAGTTGTTTAGCTGGCTGCTCTGCAGCCGTGGTTTTGCCGTCTGACATGTTTGTCAAGAAATCCGTCTAATTTGAGACCACAGAACACCGGCACAAACCTGGCAGATCAGATGAAACAAATAGGACCATTTAATGTTATTAGAAATCATACTTGTTTGAACCCATAATGTAGATTCGATCAAATGCAAACACAGGATGCATGTTGCCATGTTTCATGTTTGTGTTTGCATTTGACAGTTACATGCCAAATGCAAACACATGAGAGCAGCCGTGTTAGCAGTTGACATTATTAGGATTGTAAGAAGAAAAAAAGAACAAGATAGGATTATGAGAGAAAAAATGGAGAAGAAATTTGGAGATGATTTACCTTTTGTGGTAATGGCAATAATCTTGGCTGTTCTTCCACCTTCTATTGTTTATGGATAAAATCCCAGATAAAGATGGAAGGATGAACAATCAAGGTGTCCTTTTTGGGAGGTTTGATTTTCTATAACAAATAATTCTCCCTTGTTTGCTCTTTCTTTTAGAGATCCTGTGGTTACTATAATCCCTATTTTATGCACCACAAAATGTTACCCCTCATTTTTTGGTAAATTTTGTACCAAATTTAAACACCAACTCAATCATTAGAAATCAAGGCAATCCAATAATATGAGATTATACCACTTTAAGATCAAATATCCTAGGCTAAGAACAAACGACATATATATGGCTTATTGATCTAGAACTTCTAAAAACTTAACAATTAGCTGTTAAACCATGGGTTGATATAGTTAGAATATCGAAATGGATCATTATACACAAAAACATAAATGAATGAAATGATATGTTTAGGAATGACAACAGTACGAAGTGCACATTAGTTGATCCTTGAATACTTGGTAGAAGTTCAATGATCGGGCGTTTGAGTTTCCTCGATCATTGTTAGTGATGGGGAGAAATGTACTTTCTTCTTCCTCAACCCTCTGTCATTCGAACTCTTCTTCTTCATCATCTTCCCTTTATCCTCCACAATATTAGAACTATTCCTAGTCTTGGACTCGATCCCTTTGAAACGAACACGACGAGTAACTGGTTTAGGCTTACAATTGGACAAAGATTTGCTAGAACCTGTATCACTGTCTTGACTAATCAAGCCATTTGTTATGTCAATGCTTGGTCTCTGCATGCGCCTACGAAGTTTCTTCACCGTCCTGATTGGCACAACATAGTATTTCTGCCCTGGGACGAGAATCTCCTCAGGCTGGACTAAGGAGTCCCATGGCCGTTGAAATATATCTGGCCGTGCCAATACAAAATTCGGATATTTGTCCATGATCCAAGCTGCAGGAAACGCCATGTAGTAGCGGTCAACCACACCGCCTGCATGGATGATCTGCAGGATCAATGGCTTTTCTGCTTCAACAATGTCTTTATTATTAGGATCAGGATCAGGGTTTGGAGGAAGGTTGTGATTCTTAGAACCAAAGAATTTTAGTAGCATGCTAATGAAACAGCTTTTGGATGTTTACAATAATGTGGAGCCGTGTAGGTACGCAGTGACTTATAGAAACAATAATCGATGAATACAAAGAGACTCCAACATTTGAATTATGGATGTAGATGCTTGCCGTAGCGACCTGCAAATTATAATTGAATGAAGATGAGATCGAGGCAGAGGTCAAGAAGAAGCAGGCTTTAGATTTGTCTTTTTGCAGGTGTATGTGTCATCTTGACAGGAGGCAAAATTTAAGAACAACAAAACATGACCATGACTGACCTGTTAATGTTGGTGCAGATGAACCCGAGATGATTATATGCAAGCAGCAAAGCTCAGCTGCAACATTTTCAGTATAACTCTTTCTTGCTTATTAGTATTCACTAATGAAATTGGGGAGGTATTTTAAATTTACTTTTGAACTGGATAATTAGACACTAGTATTTTGTCTTATGATGATCAGATTTGCTTCAGTTTAATAATAAATAAAACGCAAATCAAAACAGCACTAATTCCAAACAACAATCATTTTGCCAGTCTAAAAGCCCCTTCTTAAAAATTTTTACTGATACTATTAGCTCATTACCTAAACTAGCTGCCAACGGTAACCTTGTGTACCTTTTTGTTCTGTTTATGAGTTATACGCATTATTTAACATTGTCATACCAAAAGTAGGTTTAAGTTGGTATTATGGGCTGCCCTGAGCGGTCGTCAGTATTGCACATACCAAAATCCTCCACTGTCTTTTGGTTATTCAAATTGTTCCAAGTGAATATGGTATTGGTCGAGGCAAGGGAAGGTTTGACCACACAACTGTTTCATGTCGCCTATAAAAGACAGCTAATTACAAAAGACGTTATGCACATGATCGGCTTCATAAGGGTTGGATGAGATAGTACGGATGCTATTGTTTTTATATGAAGGTACCGTCAATGCTTGGAGGAATGGTTCGTCTCATTCTACTTGGTGCCGCTCCTTTAGCTGGAAGGACTCGCCGATTTATTAATGTCTGCATAAGGTAAATACAATGTAGAATAAAAAAAAACATATATTGAGAGAATGAGAGATGCCCGGGGCATCCACTTTATGGTGTACTACGCATTTGTATATTTGTCATGAGAATAATACTAGTCATTTTGCCACCTTTTTGGTTCTTTGCATATGGATTTTTTAGGAGAGGCTTAACTAATCCAGATATGAAGCCCATAATTAACTTTTCATATATAGATCCTATGCGAATTCTTTTTGGATCTAATGTGTATATCACGTTGTACTAGAATATCAATACTCCCCAAAAATTTCCTTATTTTTTTTGGGTTATCTTTTTGACCTTATCCGACCCTTTTATAGCCACCTTTGATATGTATACCTAGACAAGTTCAAACCACCCGAGACTTGTAAGTATATCATGAGATTTGACCACTAGGTCATCTTGGTGATGGTTATTACTCATAATCCATATGTACATTTAGAAACAAAAGGAAAGAAAAGATACAAGAATTTCTAACTAGAGAAATTTTTGTATACTAGTTTGGTGCAAGTTGACCAAGTACCTCTTGGTCTGATTAATGTTTATACCAAGACCTTTGCGAACATCCAAAACCATTATTCTCGTACCCATTACATCTTCTGAATTGTGAACATATGTTAACAGCAACATTGGAAAACAAAAGTGAATGTGTCGCTAAATACGTCCACATATATAAGAAGGGGATAGTTATCAATTCTCATATGGGATATTGTTGAGTGTTTATGCTATAGTATCCATGTGGTGGATGGTAAATTGGTAAATGGTGAATGTGACCAAGATTCACTAAACTCCAAACAAATGAATGAAATGCCGACCAACGGCAAAAAGATGAAGAATGTGGATCAAGAATTCCGCGCCGACTCAGCCGTTATGGTAAATTGAATAACAATGAGTGCCATGTCATATCACAGGGTCGGCATAATGTAACCGTACCCTATGCTCTAACTATGTGATTATGACACTTGGTGGAATCAAAGGATAGCATAGAGAATAATTGGATTACAACTTGTATTGGTTTTAAGGAAAATTATTAGGCTATTTATTATGAGTATTTATCATTTTTCTAAATAAATATGGATTGAGATCTTTTAAAGTTGAAAGCAATTTTATAGGTAAAGTGGGAAAGTTTGACTATTGAATTAAAATCAAAGGTTAAGATTTGAAAAACTATCTTTTAATCTTAATCTTTCATTTTAATTCAAAGGTAAAATACTCTAGGGGTGTTTGGTTCATGGAATTCCTTAGAATTCCATGGAATTGGAATCTAAATTCCATCAATTACCTTGTTTGGTTGGAAAGAATGAAGGAATTGGAATTCAAAATTTTCCTTCAAATTCCCTAAAATAAAGAATTCACAAATCCTTCACTCTAGCCATGGAAAGTTTCCAATTCCAATGGAATTGAAGCATTTTGACAAAAAAGCCCACAAAGCATACAAACTTATTATCTTCTCTGTATTTCTGCTACAACCATCGTTTGTTGTTGTGCCGCCACCCCGCCACCAACCACCGCCACAACCTCCCCCGCCCCTTCACAGCCGCCGTTAGTGATTGAAACCGCCATGGCAGCCACCGCTGATGTGTAGTCACCCGACCACCGACTTCTCTGTTGTTCCGCCATGTCGCCATCAACCTCTACCGCCATGGCAGCCACCGTCTACCGCCATGGTAGCCACAACTGGTCATGACAGCCACCATCGTTGATTAGAAATTAGAACCACTAACCTTTGTTGTTGTGCTCACTTTTCCATTTATTTTGATGTTCCAATTGATTTGAAAGTGGAACTAAAAATGAAGAATAAGAAAGTAGAATTGAAAATTGGGTAAAAGACAATCATGATGATATTACTCTCAGTGAAAAAGAAAGAGACATGAGAAAGTGAGAAAGTGAAATTATTGTGTCAACAAGGAAATCCCATATATTATTTCTTTTATTATTATTATTAAGGTGTAATATTAAAATGTAAAAAGGTTAATTTTGTCATTTGACATAGTTTATGTATAAATTCTTTTAACCGAATTCCATTTAATTCTGTAAAACAAACCCAATACATATTTTAAAACTTTCATATTCCAATTCTTTCCCCAACTGACCCTAAACTATACCTATAAAATTGTTCTCCGGTATAAATATATAAACAATAAATAAATACATGCATGTCAAAACAAAATTGAGGGATATTTCATCTGTATCATTGACCGATTATAAGGATAGGATAGTAGCAAATTCTGAAATTGAAATGGTAGCAGACTGACTAGGTGTTGGAATTATTAAATTAAATTGAATAGAAGGAGATATATATGGAGAGATTAATTATGTGTGGAACGACGTCGTCACTGAACTCCATTCCTTCATCGTCCTTAACCAACAACCACCACCACCACGCATCCCACTATTCTCGATCCCCAACAATATTATTCAGATTCCAAGCACATTTACCGACAACCACCTTAAACAACAACAAAAGAGTCCCTCTTCCTGCTTGCATTCGAGCTCAACAGGTATATGTATATATATTTAGATACATGAGTATTATTATTATTATTGTTATTTACAATCTATTCATATCAAGGGCTAGAATACAAGGAAGACTTGAATTCGAATCCCACAGGTGACAGTATATATATATATATGTGTGTGTGTATGGGGGGGGGGGGGGGGGGGGGGGGTGGTTTATCGAGTTCGAGTCCCATAGCGGACAAATTTGTTATATGTATGTCGATATTTGCCTTTAGGAAGACTAAGAATTAAGAAAATGCTGCTCCACATCTCTATATATAATAAGAAAGATGAACTGAGATACAAACTTTGTACAATTTACTCTAAAAGAGTTAGTTCTGTACAAAATGTTTAGTGAACCAAATATATACTGATCAATCTGATCTACATAGAATTAGAAGGCAAACGGGCAACAAGCTGCGCCGCTAACCCTTTTTGTATCGCAAACCCTAGACGTTTAAAAACTACATTCGTAGACCTTGGCATCACAATGTTACTGTGCATGAACCGTTGAACCCTGTCAAGTAACTCAATGGACTCAGGAGCGAGAAAACCAAAGGTATCAAATGCAAATGGTATAAACATGTGTTGGTTGTCCAGGCACGCCTTCTCATGTTTGGCCACTTTGCATGAAGCAGCTTGGCCCGCCGTGAAGGTACCGCATCCCAAGCCCACAAGAGGGGATACCCCTGTTAGATCCACACAAGCATGTTTCCCCCCATCCATCCAAAAACTAGAATGTCAGCCGGTCTAAGTGTTGATCTTCCTTCCAATGGGTCAGTCAAAAAATTTACCGGCGCTTATTTCTTAGCTGAAATCCCTGCACGCCTAAAAATGTCAAAAAGAACATCCCTAACCAAATCGTGTCGGTATTTGAACCCCGGGAGCTCTTTACAATGAACTGCATGCTCCCCAAAGGAATCTAAACACACCTTGCGACAAACAGGGCATTTCTCATCAATAGGAAATTGAGGAATCATTAGGCGGTATTTGAGAGTAGTGCGATACTCCACTGGTGACATATGTTTCCCTAACCCATCTATAGGGATAGTAAGGAGAAAGTCTTGAGCATGTGGTGCCTGTAAACATTTAAAGATGACTTTTTGTCTAGTGGTCATGTCAAAGTGAACCTCCATATCTTGGACAATTTTAATAAAAAGAATTAGTTATTCTTGTAATGTATGTGCCACTGGGAAACATGATGTCATCTGTGTTTTGAAGTCGATGGAATATATATTGTGCCATTGGGCTTGCACTAAGAGTTCATGGGAATGGTGGAGGATTAGTAGGAGTAAATGGAGAGGAAGTGGAAAGGGTTCGTGTGTGTAAAAGACGATATGTGGAGATGTGAGTGAGACAAGTTGAAAAAGGTTAGTAGTGGAGGAAGGTGTATATGAAGCCTAACATTTAAAGAGTGGGAGATTGATTATAGAAGGAGAACAAGTTGCTCATGGTTGGCATATAACATATTTTGTGTGCGAAGGCAAGAATCTTCTTAGATGGCATGAAATTCACGCAGTGAGAAAAGAAGGCCATGAACTGGCCTCAACAAGTGAGACAGATATGTCTAGATTGCTTTTTATTGTAGCCTGGGGTTCAAATATCCTAAGAAAACACTAGGTGCTGATTTTTGTTAAATTTTTTTGTAAGCAATGATTAAATCTACGAGTCTAAGTTGGGATTTAGTTTGGTTACAGTTAGAAGAGACGTTATGATGCAGTTTTTTTGGTGCAAGGTCGGTGTTGAAAGGAAGCTATTTATGAGATACGCAACCATGTGTAAAGCATACAATATATGTTGTTGGTCTATCGTCTTGATAAAGAAGGATGACTTGTTTTGATGAGATGGCTGTATCTTATTTTGGAGATCACATTGTCCTTTGAGGTGTATGAGGAGAGATAGTGAGGTGTAATGGTAGTTTAACAAATGCATATTCCTCGCCATTGTTAGAGTATATAGATAATAGGAGGATTAAAGATTGATGCTCAACCAATGGTACCGATTGTGGACAAAGGAAGGCAATATCAAATTTCTTCATAGTGTAATGTCATGTGTAACATGATCGACTAAAATAATGTAGTAACGATATATGTTAATGGAGTGGGACCCAAATGTTGTTGTAGATAAGCTCTACATGCTTGGTGTTTGTCGGGAATTTTTTTCTGCAATAGATAACTTTTGACTTCAATGACATGTGAAAAAACTGCATATTGAACCTAAGGCATTAGCTTTTACTACAACATATATGTGAAGTTCTTTAAATTGATTGCAAATCCACGAGGGTGCCCTAATATTTTGCTGTTGATACGCAAATCTCTCTTTTCTCCTTTTCTTTTGTTATTTGATAGAACTGCTTTTACAGTTAACTAGTTGTGTGGTCTGTTTTCAAGGCTTGTTCGCTTTCAATCTAGTAAATAAACTATTTGAAACCCCAAACTGATTATAAGCTTTTATTTTCAACTGCTTTTGTAGTCCGAAGCTATTGATGGTTCTGCAATTGATTCTCCATTGAGTGATTCAAAAGTTGATACGCTCGACAATAAGGACTTTAAAGTTAGAAATTCACAAGAAGAAATATCTGCTACTCAAGGCATACGAATTAGAAGACGGCCACCATCAGGACCTCCTACACATTATGTTGGTCCTTTTGAGTTCCGCTTACAAAATGAAGGTAATACTCCTCGTAATATACTAGAGGAAATTGTATGGAACAAAGACGTTGAGGTTGCGCAGGTATGTTTCTTTTCTACTCTTGATTACAACTTCTTGTTAATTTCTGCCTGTTTCACATCTTTATCTCCACTGGGTGATATCGTTAAGATAACATATTCACTAAAAGCAAACAGATCACATAGGTACTCAAAACTTGCACAAAGTGTATTTTGAATCCTTAAAACCTTTTAAAACATCTTATTCAGGATTCGGAAATGCATATGAGTATTGAGATAGAATAGTTTTTGTTATCCGGATTGACACATTATTATTAATAAAAATTTTGGACAAAAAAGGTTTGGGTCAACCCAGCCGGCCCAGTTTGACTCTTTACCCAACCCACCCGACCCATCAGTTTTGCCACCTCTACTTGTTGTGCATTATCTTCTCTGCTACTAACAAGAATCGTTTTCTAGATGAAAAGTAAAAATCCTCTCTATGCACTGAGCAAAGTTATTAAAGCTGCTCCTCCTACCAAAGACTTTATAGGAGCTCTCAAAGCATCAAACTTAAGAACGGGAATGCCTGCTCTAATTGCTGAAGTAAAAAAGGCTTCACCGAGTAGAGGAGTTTTAAGAGAAGATTTTGATCCTGTAAGTTGCTACTTATAGTTTTTTATTTTTCTCTATTTATACAGGGTGTTTGGACGTGCCTTTAGAAAATGATTATATTATTTAGAATGACCAGACTCGGATAGTCAGGCATAACGAATTGGGTGTATGAGACAGTGAGTGTTTGGATGTGCTTTTGCTGGCTGAAGCTACAATTCAGTTGTTTCAGTGTTAAACAAATTCTGATTAGGTAAAGAAATTAAACATAATATGACCAAAAAGTAACTCGACTTTTAAAAAATGAGATCTCTTGTGAGATGGAAGTAGAAGTCCCAGAATATGTTATAAGAAGTGCTAAGTATTTAATTATATCTTAACCTTTAATAATCACTTTTGTTGCTGCTATTATGAAACTAATCATCCAAATCAGATTACTTGACCCCTAGATCATTAAATAATCCATTGAGGAATCTATTTATCCAAACATAGAAAACAAATTGTTGCAGGTTGAAATTGCAAAAGCCTATGAGAAAGGTGGTGCAGCATGCCTGAGCGTTTTAACAGACAGAAAATATTTTCAGGTAAAAGCTTTTGCATCATTTTAATTAATTATATCAATTTCAAGTTTTATAACGTTTTGATGTCAATCTTATGATCTCCGTTTGTAAACTTAGGGAAGCTTTGAAAATTTAGAGGCCATACGAAAGGCTGGAGTGACGGTATTGGTTTTCTTGCTTTTATTGCTACACTTTATACATAGTTTAGCACTTTTTCATGCCTAAAAAGTACAGTTTTGGAATGCCAGTGTCCTCTATTATGCAAAGAATTCATTGTGGATGCATGGCAACTCTATTATGCTAGAGTGAAAGGTGCCGATGCTGTTTTGTTGATCGCTGCTATTTTACAAGATCTTGACATCAAATACATGATTAAGATAGCCAAACTGATCGGATTAACAGCACTAGTTGAGGTCTGGAATGTTTTTTGTGTTTTATAACTAGATGACATATTATTAAAGTAGCTAAATCTTCTGTTTTCTGTTTCTTATAGGTACACGATGAGAATGAAATGGACCGTGTTCTTGAAATTGACGGGATTGAACTCATTGGCATCAATAACCGTAACCTTGGTAAGCAACTTTTAAGTTTTAGTACTCTTTAATCGCTCCTCTCCAGTTTTCAACAATTTTATACCTCGTGTGCAGAAACATTTGAGGTTGATCTTGGTAACACCAAGAAGTTGCTTGAAGGTGAACGTGGTGAAAAGATTCGACAAAAAGATATCATGGTAAGAATAAGGTGTAACTATAATGTTTCTCATGGTGGTAAGAGAAATCAATGATTTGTAATATTCTGAACTTATCAGGTGGTCGGGGAATCGGGATTGTTCACCCCTGCTGATGTTTCTTATGTACAAGAAGCCGGTGTAAAAGCAGTAAGTATTTCGATTCTTTGTAGCGCCTAAAATCGTTCATTTGTTGACATGATCACACCTGATGTGTCATGCAGATCCTGGTTGGCGAGTCGCTTGTGAAGCAAAAAGATCCCACAAAAGGGATTGCTGAACTTTTTGGAAAAGATATATCAGCATAACTTAGCTGTCAAAATGTTGACATCAAACAGCTTCTTTGGAGGTCATAAGTGTTGACTTCCCTGCTTAAAATGGAACACTTGGGAGGTTCTCAGAGATTAAAGATTTAAACGTCCCGTCTAAGAAACAGAACACAACGTAGGTGCTTGAAGACGAAGGTTTTCCCTGGAATGCTACAAAGTACAAAATGTCGTTGTTTACATATGTAACATGGTCAAACTTTAAAAAGTTATATGCAATTTTGACAAGTATGATATTGGCAGATAAATTTTTTGAATATAACCTTTTCAATAAGCCAACAAAGGTGATTTATATAAAGATGTCATGGCTATTAAATGATCATCACTCAACCATTTTCACATTTTAGATCAACCTACAAAAGCTATTGACCTTTGTTTGATTTTCATTGTGAATTTAGTTTATATTGATGATATTTGCATATTTTTATTGGTTAGATCGATGTATATGGTTATTAGGGCTAATTGTTTGAAAAGTACTTCAATTTAGACACTTTTGTTTTTATGAGGTTCTAACAAAAAAAAGTTCTATTTAATGGCATGAAACCGGATAAAACTTCTTTAGTGGGGCTATGACCTTTTTATGCTGATGTGGAGTCCAATTAACCGGTTATATCCTCTTTTATGCAACATCTGCCACCTTGGAACCATTTATATAATATGAATAATGAATTAGCCTAATCCAACCCCAACTACCACCACCATTTCCCAGATTCATTATCCACATAAAATAGAAAATCATTTCCTCATTTTCTAATCAAATCATCTAATATCTCCTTTGACTGCATATATAATCATTCATTTTTAATTCAATCTTTCATGTCTATATCTCGATCCTGTCACAAATGGTATCAGAGCCATGTTTTCTATCTAATTAAGGATCTTTATAATTGAATCACTATGAAAATTTATTTAATACAAGAATTTAATGAACAAATAAAGTATAATTTTAAGGTATGGGTAAGTATTGCGTTGGTAAGCCTGTCGACCGACGGTTGGATTAGCGTAAAGCCCGTTATTTGATTTGAAAAGGGTAGCCGGACCACGACGGTATGGGGGTGTTCCCGGAATATAAACCTATTACTTTAAAATTAAACTAGATTTTTTCATTAAGATCTTTTGTATTAAAAACTTTTTATTATGAATCAATTATCTAGAATCTTAAATAGACGGAATCATAGTTCAAATGCTATAGAGCAGGAAGAAGATATAGACATGAACTCTTTACATATGAATTCAGTTGAATTAAACATTTCTCAAATTGAAAACAATTTATCAGATTGGAGTATTCCAAAACAAAATATAAATACTATTTACAAAATTGGTACTTTTGATTTTTTACAAGATTATTCTATCAAAACTCATGAACAAACTATACCTATAAATAAAGAGTATCAAAACATGCAATTATTATCAGCAGAAGCTATTAAAAGACATAGAAAACTTTATAAGTTTTTACATATAGGATTAATTCAAGTAGCAGTAAAACCCATGTTTAGATTAGGAATAGATGCTCCAGTATTATTAATTTTAAGAGATGCTAGGCATACAAATTTTAATAATTCTCTATTAGCTATGGCTGAATCAAATATATCAAATGGTCCTATTTATTTTAATTGTTATCCTAATTTTACAATTGGCTTATTTGATCCAAATATATTAGATACTTTGACTTTAACTATTAAGACAAAAAAATTTAGAATTTAAAGAAAGAACAAATGCTGCTGTAGTAATATATAGAATATATTATAAGACTATGACTACAACTATAGAACCTAAGACAAAGATAGTATCCCCAAGAGATGAAACTATAATATTTGAAGCCAATACTATGCATACAAAAGTAAAAACACCTAAGAGATTAAAATGGAATGAAATAACTCAATCATTAACATGGAATCTTCAAGATATTAATCCACCAAAACCAATTGAAATAGAAAATCAAACGTCTACTATTATAGAACATTCAGATGGTTCAATAGATATTTCTTTTAATAATCAAGAATTACCAAGAAATTCTATAGGAATTAGTACTTCTAGAAATAATATAGATGAAAGTATATTAAGAAGATGTCAATCTATGAAAATTAAAGAAATAGATTTTTCAACTAATATTCCTAGACCTTTATATGAAGAGAATTTAAGTGAAACTAATACTTATAATCCAACTAAATCTGATATGGAGAATTATGAAGAATTAAATGTCTGATTCTAAGGTACAAGTAAGAAGAAATCATAAAGTATTTTTTATAAAATATTGTGATCAAAGAATAAAATGGAATGAAATAACTCAATCATTAACATGGAATCTTCAAGATATTAATCCACCAAAACCAATTGAGATAGAAAATCAAACGTCTACTATTATAGAACATTCAGATGGTTCAATAGATATTTCTTTTAATAATCAAGAATTTAAATAGACGGAATCATAGTTCAAATGCTATAGAGCAGGAAGAAGATATAGACATGAACTCTTTACATATGAATTCAGTTGAATTAAACATTTCTCAAATTGAAAACAATTTATCAGATTGGAGTATTCCAAAACAAAATATAAATACTATTTACAAAATTGGTACTTTTGATTTTTTACAAGATTATTCTATCAAAACTCATGAACAAACTATACCTATAAATAAAGAGTATCAAAACATGCAATTATTATCAGCAGAAGCTATTAAAAGACATAGAAAACTAGAGAAGGTTTTAATAAATATTGGAAAGATTTATTGCAGGATTACCAAAACTATTTGCAGAAAGAATAAGAGAAAAGATTAAAAAGGATTTTAATAATACTATTCCGTATAAAGATTTATTGCAGGATTACCAAAACTATTTGCAGAAAGAATAAGAGAAAAGATTAAAAAGGATTTTAATAATACTATTCCATATAAAGATTTATTGCAGGATTACCAAAACTATTTGCAGAAAGAATAAGAGAAAAGATTAAAAAGGATTTTAATAATAATATTCCATATAAAGATTTATTGCAGGATTACCAAAACTATTTGCAGAAAGAATAAGAGAAAAGATTAAAAAGGATTTTAATAATACTATTCCGTATAAAGATTTATTGCAGGATTACCAAAACTATTTGCAGAAAGAATAAGAGAAAAGATTAAAAAGGATTTTAATAATACTATTCCATATAAAGATTTATTGCAGGATTACCAAAACTATTTGCAGAAAGAATAAGAGAAAAGATTAAAAAGGATTTTAATAATAATATTCCATATAAAGATTTATTGCAGGATTACCAAAACTATTTGCAGAAAGAATAAGAGAAAAGATTAAAAAGGATTTTAATAATACTATTCCGTATAAAGATTTATTGCAGGATTACCAAAACTATTTGCAGAAAGAATAAGAGAAAAGATTAAAAAGGATTTTAATAATAATATTCCATATAAAGATTTATTGCAGGATTACCAAAACTATTTGCAGAAAGAATAAGAGAAAAGATTAAAAAGGATTTTAATAATACTATTCCATATAAAGATTTATCTTAATAAAACAATTAGAAAGAATAGAAGTAAATAAGATAAACAATAATGATCAACCTAGTACTTCAAATTCAAAAAATGTTACAATAACCTCTAATACAATTGAAAGACCAATATTTAAACCTTTTAACATAGATATACCAATTAATTTAAACAAACAAAATGATTTATTAAAAGATATTTCATCAAAATTATCCAAATTAAATATAAATACTATTTCAACAAATATTAATACTATTTCAGGAGATGAAGAAGAAGATTTTCAAGAAATTGAAAATCAATTTAATAATTTTAAAATAGAAGATTCTATAAATAAGCTTAAAGGAAAAAATTATTATAATTTTTCAAAAAATAATTCTTACACTACAAGACCAGAAACAAGAAATTATTATTCAAGACCAACTCCACCCGATTTACAATATGAAGAAAGACATACTTTAGTTCAATCAAAATATGAAGGAAGTTCTTTATATGAATGGAATATTGATGGTCAAACTGAACATCAAATATTAAATCTATTACAAGAAATGATTATGGCTGCTAATGCTTATAAAGCAAATGGTAATAATGAACTCCAAATTTTCCAAATGATAACCTCAGGATTCACTGGAACTCTTAGAGGCTGGTGGGATAACTATTATACTGAACAAGATAGACAATTTATTCAGAATGCTAAAAAGATAATAGTCGTCAAAAATGAAAGTACAAATAATCAAGAAATACCAACAGAAACAACTGATATAATAAATACTTTAATATTTGCTATAATAAAACATTTTGTAGGAAGCCCTAGTGATTATCAAGAAAGAAATTCTTTAATATTATTAAATTTAACATGTAGGAAATTACAAGATTTTAGATGGTATAAAGATATATTTCTATCCAAAGTAATGAGTAGAGAAGATTGTAAAGAAGCTTATTGAAAAGAAAGATTTATTGCAGGATTACCAAAACTATTTGCAGAAAGAATAAGAGAAAAGATTAAAAAGGATTTTAATAATACTATTCCATATAAAGATTTATCTTATGGTCAAATAATAAATTATATAAATCAAGAAGGATTAACTATATGTAATGATATGAAATTAAAAGAAAAAATGAAAAAGGATGGTATCCAAGGTCGTAGTGAATTAGGAAATTTTTGTCAACAATATGGGTTTGAACCAATAAAAATTCCTACAAAATCAAGAAAGAAAACTTATAAACAATTTATTAAGAAAAACTATAATAAAAAACCATACATCAAGAATAAATATAATCAACAGAAATACGACAAAAAATATAAAAGAAATATTCAAAATAAAAAACAAGGCAAACAAGATATTAATAATTAAATATAAATACTATTTCAACAAATATTAATACTATTTCAGGAGATGAAGAAGAAGATTTTCAAGAAATTGAAAATCAATTTAATAATTTTAAAATAGAAGATTCTATAAATAAACTTAAAGGAAAAAATTATTATAATTTTATATATATATATATATATATATATATATATATATATATATATATATATATATATATATATATATATATATATATATATATATATATATATATATATATATATATATATATATATATATATATATATATATATATATATATATATATATATATATATATATATATATATATATATATATATATATATATATATATATATATATATATATATATATATATATATATATATATATATATATATATATATATATATATATATATATATATATATATATATATATATATATATATATATATATATATATATATATATATATATATATATATATATATATATATATATATATATATATATATATATATATATATATATATATATATATATATATATATATATATATATATATATATATATATATATATATATATATATATATATATATATATATATATATATATATATATATATATATATATATATATATATATATATATATATATATATATATATATATATATATATATATATATATATATATATATATATATATATATATATATATATATATATATATATATATATATATATATATATATATATATATATATATATATATATATATATATATATATATATATATATATATATATATATATATATATATATATATATATATATATATATATATATATATATATATATATATATATATATATATATATATATATATATATATATATATATATATATATATATATATATATATATATATATATATATATATATATATATATATATATATATATATATATATATATATATATATATATATATATATATATATATATATATATATATATATATATATATATATATATATATATATATATATATATATATATATATATATATATATATATATATATATATATATATATATATATATATATATATATATATATATATATATATATATATATATATATATATATATATATATATATATATATATATATATATATATATATATATATATATATATATATATATATATATATATATATATATATATATATATATATATATATATATATATATATATATATATATATATATATATATATATATATATATATATATATATATATATATATATATATATATATATATATATATATATATATATATATATATATATATATATATATATATATATATATATATATATATATATATATATATATATATATATATATATATATATATATATATATATATATATATATATATATATATATATATATATATATATATATATATATATATATATATATATATATATATATATATATATATATATATATATATATATATATATATATATATATATATATATATATATATATATATATATATATATATATATATATATATATATATATATATATATATATATATATATATATATATATATATATATATATATATATATATATATATATATATATATATATATATATATATATATATATATATATATATATATATATATATATATATATATATATATATATATATATATATATATATATATATATATATATATATATATATATATATATATATATATATATATATATATATATATATATATATATATATATATATATATATATATATATATATATATATATATATATATATATATATATATATATATATATATATATATATATATATATATATATATATATATATATATATATATATATATATATATATATATATATATATATATATATATATATATATATATATATATATATATATATATATATATATATATATATATATATATATATATATATATATATATATATATATATATATATATATATATATATATATATATATATATATATATATATATATATATATATATATATATATATATATATATCTCTCTAGATATATAGATATAGATACTAAGAAGAAAATTAATGAGTTAAATATTTCAAAAGAATTAAAAGAACAAATTAATAAAATACTTATTGATGATAGTACAAGTGATGAAAGTATTACTGATTATGAAGATAATGATTTAAATTGTTTAAACAATAGTTCAAGCTCTAGTTCAGAAAATGAGATATGTGAATGCATTGGTCCTTGTATTTGTGAAATAAATGAATAAATAAATGTTATAACCAAAGATAATAAGGAATTATTAGATTTAATAGAAGGAATTAGTGATAAAGATATAAAAGAAGTATATTTAAAACAATTAAAAGAAAAATATAATTTATCTACTAATAAAGAAGAAGAAACATCATATAATTTTAAAGATATTTGTCAAAAATTCCAAAATAATCAAATAATAAAAACCCCTGTTACTATAACAGAATTACAAACAGAAGTAAAAGTTATTAAAGAAGAAATTAGAGAAATAAAAACTAATATAAAAGAACTAGATAAACAAAAAGGTATAAAAAATGAATCAAGTAATGAAGAAGAAAATAAAGGAGAATTTATAATTAATCGTATAAAAGAAATCAATTCTCAAAGATGGTATACTAAATTAAATATTATTGTTAATAACGAATTTAGAATATCTTTAGTTGCTATGATAGATAGTGGTGCAGATATGAATTGTATACAAGAAGGTTTAATACCTACAAAATATTATGAAAAAACTTCATATAGATTATCTAGTGCCAATGGATCTAGACTAAATGTTAATTACAAATTATCAAATGTACATATTTGCAAAGAAAATTATTGTTATAAAACTCAATTAATTCTAGTAAAAGATTTAACTTCTCAAATATTATTAGGATCACCATTTATAAGTCAATTATATCCTTTTATGGTAACTGAAAATGGAATTATTACCAAAGTTTTAGGAAAAGATATTTGTTTCGAATTTACCCAACCCATTATTACAAGACAAATAAATATATTAAATTTAAAAGAAAAAAAAAACATATTTTAATAAATAAGAAGAAACATCATATAATTTTAAAGATATTTGTTTCGAATTTACCCAACCCATTATTACAAGACAAATAAATATATTAAATTTAAAAGAAAAACAAAAACATTTTTTAATAAATGAAATAGATTATATCAGAATAAAGAATCAATTACAAGATAATATAATTAAACAAAGAATTCAAGATATAGAAGAAAAATTTAAAAATAATGTTTGTGCTAATATTCCAAATGCTTTCTGGGAAAGAAAACAACATATAGTCAACTTACCTTATATTAAGGAATTTAATGAAAAGAATATTCCAACAAAATCTAAAGCTATACATATGTCCCAAGAATTAGAAACTTATTGCAAAAAGGAAATACAAGAATTATTAGATAAGAAATTAATTAGACCATCTAAGTCCCCTTGGTCTTGCTCAGCTTTCTATGTTCAAAATAGTGCTGAAATTGAAAGAGGAGCACCCAGATTAGTAATCAATTATAAACCTTTAAACAAAGTATTAGAATGGATTAGATATCCTATACCTAATAAAAGAGATTTATTAAAAAAGATTTATGATGCTAAGATATTTTCAAAATTTGATATGAAATCAGGTTTTTGGCAAATTCAAATTTCTGAAAAAGACAAGTATAAGACAGGTTTTAATGTACCCTTTGGACATTACGAATGGAATGTAATGCCTTTTGGATTAAAAAATGCTCCATCAGAATTTCAAAATATTATGAAGATAATGATTTAAATTGTTTAAACAATAGTTCAAGCTCTAGTTCAGAAAATGAGATATGTGAATGCATTGGTCCTTGTATTTGTGAAATAAATGAATAAATAAATGTTATAACCAAAGATAATAAGGAATTATTAGATTTAATAGAAGGAATTAGTGATAAAGATATAAAAGAAGTATATTTAAAACAATTAAAAGAAAAATATAATTTATCTACTAATAAAGAAGAAGAAACATCATATAATTTTAAAGATATTTGTCAAAAATTCCAAAATAATCAAATAATAAAAACCCCTGTTACTATAACAGAATTACAAACAGAAGTAAAAGTTATTAAAGAAGAAATTAGAGAAATAAAAACTAATATAAAAGAACTAGATAAACAAAAAGGTATAAAAAATGAATCAAGTAATGAAGAAGAAAATAAAGGAGAATTTATAATTAATCGTATAAAAGAAATCAATTCTCAAAGATGGTATACTAAATTAAATATTATTGTTAATAACGAATTTAGAATATCTTTAGTTGCTATGATAGATAGTGGTGCAGATATGAATTGTATACAAGAAGGTTTAATACCTACAAAATATTATGAAAAAACTTCATATAGATTATCTAGTGCCAATGGATCTAGACTAAATGTTAATTACAAATTATCAAATGTACATATTTGCAAAGAAAATTATTGTTATAAAACTCAATTAATTCTAGTAAAAGATTTAACTTCTCAAATATTATTAGGATCACCATTTATAAGTCAATTATATCCTTTTATGGTAACTGAAAATGGAATTATTACCAAAGTTTTAGGAAAAGATATTTGTTTCGAATTTACCCAACCCATTATTACAAGACAAATAAATATATTAAATTTAAAAGAAAAACAAAAACATTTTTTAATAAATGAAATAGATTATATCAGAATAAAGAATCAATTACAAGATAATATAATTAAACAAAGAATTCAAGATATAGAAGAAAAATTTAAAAATAATGTTTGTGCTAATATTCCAAATGCTTTCTGGGAAAGAAAACAACATATAGTCAACTTACCTTATATTAAGGAATTTAATGAAAAGAATATTCCAACAAAATCTAAAGCTATACATATGTCCCAAGAATTAGAAACTTATTGCAAAAAGGAAATACAAGAATTATTAGATAAGAAATTAATTAGACCATCTAAGTCCCCTTGGTCTTGCTCAGCTTTCTATGTTCAAAATAGTGCTGAAATTGAAAGAGGAGCACCCAGATTAGTAATCAATTATAAACCTTTAAACAAAGTATTAGAATGGATTAGATATCCTATACCTAATAAAAGAGATTTATTAAAAAAGATTTATGATGCTAAGATATTTTCAAAATTTGATATGAAATCAGGTTTTTGGCAAATTCAAATTTCTGAAAAAGACAAGTATAAGACAGGTTTTAATGTACCCTTTGGACATTACGAATGGAATGTAATGCCTTTTGGATTAAAAAATGCTCCATCAGAATTTCAAAATATTATGAATGATATTATCATACCATTAGGAAATTATGTTATAGTATATATTGATGATGTTTTAATATTTTCAAGGAACTATAAAACCTATAGATAGAAGTTTAGAATTCTCAAATAAATTTTCAGATGAAATTAAAGATAAAAAACAATTACAAAGATTTTTAGGCCATAATATTGTTCAAGGAACTATAAAACCTATTGATAGAAGTTTAGAATTTTCAAATAAATTTCCAGATGAAATTAAAGATAAAAAACAATTACAAAGATTTTTAGGCCATAATATTGTTCAAGGAACTATAAAACCTATTGATAGAAGTTTAGAATTTTCAAATAAATTTCCAGATGAAATTAAAGATAAAAAACAATTACAAAGATTTTTAGGATATTTAAATTATATTCATGATTTTTTCAAAGATTTAGGAATTATATGTAAACCCCTATATGATAGATTAAAAAAGAATCCAAAACCATGGACTCAAGAACATACTAATATAATAAGACATATTAAAAGTAAAATAAAATATTTACCTTGTCTACATATTCCTCATCCTAATGCTAAAATTATAGTAGAAACAGATGCTAGTGATTTAGGATTTGGAGGTATATTAAAACAAAATTTACAAAATAAAGAAGAATTAGTTAGATATTATTCAGGTGCATGGAATGATACTCAAAAGAACTATTCTACTGTTAAAAAAGAAATTTTAAGTATTGTTTTATGTATAAAGAAATTCGAAGATGATTTATATATGAAACCATTTTTATTAAGAATTGATTGTTTATCTGCAAAATACATTTTAGAAAAAGATGTTAAAAATTTAATTTCCAAACAAATTTTTGCAAGATGGCAAACATTATTAAGCAACTTTGATTTTCAAATTGAATTTATAAAAGGAGAGAATAATTCTCTTCCAGATTTTTTATCAAGAGAATTTTTACAGGGAATATGAGCTCAAATTCTTCAAAAAAGATTGTTTTAGCAAAAAACAAATTCTCAAGTTCTCAATTATCAAATTCTCAATTCTCAAGATCTCCTTCTCACACACCTCATTTTCCACCACTACCGATAATACAAAATAGATTCGCTCCATTAACTCCAGGCCCAAGACCTAGACCTCCATTTTCATCCATTATACAAACCTTAGAATCAAAACCTATTGTTCAAAGATCAACCCCATCTGCTTCATCATCCAATTCTCCAACTACCATTCCTTATCTTACAAACCCCAATACTAAGATTATAAAAATTTTAGAATCAATTGAAGTTGAAAAGGTGCAAAAAAGTTTTTTCACCTTTACTTTATAGACAATATAAATTCAAATGGTGGAATAAGTTTTCTATAGAAAAAACAAATTCTCAAGTTCTCAATTATCAAATTCTCAATTCTCAAGATCTCCTTCTCACACACCTCATTTTCCACCACTACCGATAATACAAAATAGATTCGCTCCATTAACTCCAGGCCCAAGACCTAGACCTCCATTTTCATCCATTATACAAACCTTAGAATCAAAACCTATTGTTCAAAGATCAACCCCATCTGCTTCATCATCCAATTCTCCAACTACCATTCCTTATCTTACAAACCCCAATACTAAGATTATAAAAATTTTAGAATCAATTGAAGTTGAAAAGGTGCAAAAAAGTTTTTTCACCTTAATAGATTTTCTATATCCCAAAGGTTGTCATTTCTATAATGGAGAATATAAAACCAGAGAATATTATCAAGCTATTCTCGTTGATTCAGAATCTGCAATAATTCGACACAATTTTAATAAAGAAGATCCCTCTAAAATAGCTTATAGTCAAGTTAAGATTTTAAGAGTCCTTACTTTAGAAGATTGGAATTCAAAACCTTATATTTCAAAAACTCTCTCAAATTTTTCTTCTTATCCTCAGTATAATTATTATGATTATCAAGAAGCTTGGGAAAAAACCTTTTTATTAAGAAATTATGATCATTCTTGGTTTTTCCAATTTGATGACGATTTCTCAAATATTTATCCTACATGGTTTATCAAATGGTTTAAATATATGAGAATTCGACCTGAAGCTTTTCCCAAAGATATATCCGAAGCATTCTCAAAGTTTACAAATTATTTTCAACAAGATGGAACCCCTATTTTCGAATACACTTTACAATTTATGAGTACATTTAGAATCCCATGGATCTCTTCATGGACTTATATTTTCGAAGAAGAAAAAACTACAGAACTCTCTCCACCTTTACTTTATAGACAATATAAATTCAAATGGTGGAATAAGTTTTCTATAGAAAAAACAAATGTTCAAGTTGTCAACAGATATTACAAGGAATTAACAAATCAATATGAAAAAAGTCTCAAGTCTCCAGTTCAAGATTCCAAAGTTCACAAAGAAGATCAAGAGTATATTCAAAGGATTCAAGCTTGCAGTTCTCAAGAAGAAATGTTAAAAAAATTTAATGAAATTCGGCATTCACCATCTCCTTCAAGGAAATCATCGCCGGACACTGAAGTATTTCAAGATTCTCAAGACCCATATGATATGATGTAATAAAAAATTAGTAATAATAAATTATAATAATAATAATGCATTTTCAAGATCAATCATTCAAAATAAAGACAAAAGACCTTTTGTCAAAATCAATGATTTAGCTTTTGTAAAAGAACGACCATAATTCATCTACTTTTGGCAAAGTAGATTCCAATAATTCAAAAGAAGACAAAGTGAGGTTGAAGACAATTCTCAATTATTCAAAAGAAGACAATTTAAAAAGATAAAGATCAATTATTTTCAATGACGTGGAAAGACTTCAATTATCAATGAAGACAATTTAAAAAGATAAAGATCAATTATTTTCAATGACGTGGAAAGACTTCAATTATCAATGAAGACTTTAAAAAGATGAAGATCAATTATTTTCAATGACGTGGAAAGACTTCAATTATCAATGAAGACTTTAAAAAGATGAAGATCAATTATTTTCAATGACGTGGAAAGACTTCAATTATCAATGAAGACTTTAAAAAGATGAAGATCAATTATTTTCAATGACGTGGAAAGACTTCAATTATCAATGAAGACTTTAAAAAGATGAAGATCAATTATTTTCAATGACGTGGAAAGACTTCAATTATCAATGAAGACTCCGGAAGGCTCAAAGAAGAGGACTCCTCTCCTATATAAGAGGAGGAAGACTCTGCATCAAAGATCATCGAAAAATTTTACATTCTTATCAACTGCTCTATGTTCAAAGAATTTAGATTTTCAAATTATTGTAGCTCCTCCCGATTGTAAGACAATCATTTGTAATCAAAATTTTCAATCAATAAATTCAGGTATTATTTAAATTTATGTTGTCTTTAATAATGTTTATTGCCATCATTCATTTTTAATTCAATCTTTCATGTCTATATCTCGATCATATATATATATGTTGTATATCTAGATGTCGATAAGATCCACTTCCCTTGTTGATGTTGTTGTAGATCCATATATATAAATTTAAGTTTTTATTGGATCAAAACTATAGTGGGCGGAGGTGGATTTAATTTCGTTGGTACTATTGCAACTCAATGGCGGCTAACGGAAGCTGGAATAAGATGGTGCGAAGACAAAGAAAGAATTTCAACAATAAACATGGAGTTTTAATGAGTTGCCAACATCTGATTGGACAAAATGGAAAAATATTTTTTATTGTTTTTTGTTGGATCTGATTACAGGTTCAATCAATTTTTTGACTAGTGTTCTTTTTTTTTAATCTTTGAATTTATGACGGGATATGTAATATTTATGTATAGATATAGATATTTTCGATCAGGATATGTAATATATATGTATAGATATAGATATTTTCAATCTTTTGTATTTCTGACAAATATATTGTTATGTCTGAATAAGTGAAATTTTAATTTGTCGCCGGAAAACATGGTGTGCTGTTGGAAAAAAAAAATCACCGGAAAATCTTATGGGAAGGAAGAAGATGTTAACTTGGTGGAATATCTATGTGGAATTGGATATTTGTTAAAAAAAATGACATGGAACATCCATGTAATCAATAAACCAATAAATGAGATTTAAAAGAAAAAAGAAAATGAGTTTCAAAAATATTTTTAACCTGGCTACCTGTACGGAGCCCCACAAAAGTAATTTTACCCGGTTTCAATCCCTATAATAGAACTTTTTTTTGTTGGAACCTCACAAAAACAAAAGTGTCAAAGTTGGAATACTTTCCAAGCAATTAGCCCTAGTTGTATTAGTGAATGGAGATTCACACTCAGATGTTACAATGTGACATTAGTCTATACATTTCAGTTTTTCTAGATCACAACATTCTAAAGTTTATATTTTAGGCACAATACTATTCAGAAATGATACCCTGCAAAGTTTTGTATCGAAGATGGTTCCATTTGCTACACAATTGAAAGCAAAATCAAGATAAGTGGTAGAACCCGACAAAGTATATGGATATATAAACAGTAAACAATAAAACGCCAAACATCATATATTTTGCATTAGATGATGATACATCAAAAAACAAAATCACATTATTGACAAAAAGAAGAAACAAAACATAAGAGAAAAGTTCACAGCACCATCACTAAAAATCCAGCCTTCTGGAAAATACAAACATATACAAATATCTATATATAGTTTTGAGTCCAGTCAAGAAGACAAGTAACGTTCTTCTGTTATACACACATGTATATATATTTATCATGCCTTGAAGCAGAACCATTTCTTCTGCACAATAAAGAATCACAGTTGCATTAGAATTATAAACTTGTATTTAGATACATATCTGAGGAAACACGACGACTAGGGTAGTGATTTGACATACTGCAAAGGCAAAACGACAAAAATTTACAATGGCTTACAGATTGAGGCTTCCCAAAACTAGTGGCCCCAGTTTTACGTTGCGTCGAGTCACTTTTGGTTGGTGAATCTGTTGTTCCTCCCGTCTTTTTCTCATCCCTAGCCTTGTTAAAAATAACTGTAAATCCCTCAGCTGATGCAGGGTCATTCACATCCCATTCACCAAATTTTGGCAGTGGCTGTCCAACTTCCTGTAAAAATAGAAACTTATTACTCGTATTATTCTAATTTGTGGTACATGAGCAAAGGAGGTGTAAAGTATGTCAAAGGCGATGAGACCTTCATCTGTTTTTTTTTTTTTAGAGTTAAGTACTTTTTTCGTCCCTGTGGTTTATCGTTTGTTCATTTTTCGTCCTCGGCGTTAACTTTTGGCTAAAATCATCCCTGTGGTTTACTTTTCGTCCCTGGATCCGTTAACCCCTCACATGCAAGTCACGTGAGGGGCATTTTCGTCTTTTCACCAATTTAAGTGCAAAAATCATCCCTGTGGTTTGTCGTTTTTGCATTTTTCATCCTCGCCATAAGGATGAAAAATGCAAAAACGACAAACCACAGGGATGATTTTTGCACTTAAATTGGTGAAAAGACGAAAATGCCCCTCACGTGACTTGCATGTGAGGGGGTTAACGGCAAAGTTATAACGGCAGGGACGAAATGCAAACCACGGGGATGATTTTAGCCAAAAGTTAACGGCGAGGACGAAAAGTGATAAAACGATAAACCACAGGACGAAAAAAGTACTTAACTCTTTTTTTTATAAACAATATACAACACTCGTAAAAGAAAGACACCAGAATCCGTACGACAACCCCAACCAAAGACGTGAATTCTATCACAGTATCATATGGCTTCTTCGAGATGAAACAATTAGGGAAATCATCAAAGATATAGTCGGGGTGACGTTTATCAAAACAACTGCTACAAAGTAAACTACTCGGTGACACGCTTAAAATCCACCACTATCATCCTTAAACTCAATAAAATTCATATGTTTTCATATTCATCTTCTCTAATTACCAATTGAAGTCATATGTTTTCATATTCATTTATGATCAAGGAAAGTAGCTGACTTTCATATGTGTTACTCAAGTACTATATTGTAGCATTTGTTTTGAGTGCAAATTTCGACAACCCCCAAAGAAGTAAAGAACCTATACAAACTAATGATATGTGTGTGTGTATATATATATAAAATATAATATACAAAATTGGCATCTCAATTGAGTATCTCACACTTATTTCAGAGTCTGTATATATATGATAGGAACCAGATAAAAGTCTCTTTGCATTTGACATACAAAACACAACACATTTCAAAGCTTAATACAACATGGGGAACCTTAAAACAATAATTGATATGCTATATATATATAGGGCCCTTATTTTGAGAACCCATTTTTTTGTAAGAACCGTGAGAACTTCTAAATTTTATATTGGATCACATGTTTTTTTTGTTCATTCACATGTGAAACGTTATAAAAATATATGTTGCAGAAGAAAAAAAATTTCAAAACCTTATATATAGTCGTTTGTCACATGTGAACAGAAAACGTGAACAAATTCATTCACAAGTTCATAAAATGCTACTTTGAAGGTTTCTTCAAAAAGTTTCTTCTACAACATACATTTTTATATCATTTCACATGTGAATGAACAAAAAAAACATGTGAACAAATATATAATTTAAGAGTTCTCATGGTTCTTACAAAAAAATGGTTCTCAAAATAAAGAAACTCTCTATATATATATATATATATATATAAGAAACAAGACATCAAATTTATAGAACCAAATGAACAACACAAACAAAAACATAAGGAAATCAAACAACACCCCAACAGAATTTAACAAATTGATTATGACATAATATTATAATAAAGTGAAAAATGATTGTAGAAAGGAAGGAAGGAACATACCGCCATGATAATCAGGAAAGGGAGATGAAGGGGAAAAAGGAAGTATGGAAAGGGTGGGTTTAATTGTTGGGAGAGAATTGATTTGATTTTTGATTTTTGAAGAAAGAATCTTTTCTTTATAATAAAAACCTACTTTTGATATTTCCCCCTTTTTGCATAGATGAACAAATTGTACAGCTGGATGCTTGTGGGATGTCTATTCTACAGTATATTTTAATTTAGTTAACTATCAATTTACTTAATAAAAAAGTACGTGGAAATGATCAGTGCAATTATCGTATCGTGTTACAATTTCACAATCATCTTCTTCACTCGAGTAAATGCAAATTAAAAGAAAATTAAAATTGTGCTTACAATATGTATGCTTTTTCCCCTTAATTAAATATACAATTTTGAGTTGACAGTTTAAGATTTTGTTAAACAACTACCAATTTCGATTTTGTCATTAATATTATAGAGAGACTTAATTTTTAGTACCTATGAGTTCTCACTCCATATAACCTTATAATCAAACATATCAACTAACATATATCTGTAAATATCATCACTTCACTTCCTTCATCACTTTAATTTATTATAATTACTGTTAGTTAAATATACATAATAATTTTAAAAATATATGTTTATATAAAATAAACACATTATATCAATATAAAAGATTACATTATTACATTAATAAAAAACTTAAATTACATTAATAATAAAAAAATTGAATTAAAATTAGATTGAATCCTCTCATGTTCATTCCAATATGATGAATTTTGTTGCAAGGGTACGTTTAATTTCTCAAATTGTTTTCTAAAATCCATTTTAGTACGAGTAACTTATCATATGTGTTTCATTAGGTTTTTTATTACTTTGAACTATAAGGGGCAAGGGTGCAGAGTCAAAGTGTGGCTCTTTGCCTTGTTTGGCTCTTTTTCGACCAATCAAAAGCCGTCACGTGTTTTTGCCAAAAATTAGTCAATTCTTGCCAAAACCAAGCCAAAAGTGATGGTGTAGTGCAAAAAAAGTAGCCGAAACTTGCCAAAATGCCAATGTCAGAAAACTAAAAGGTTGTCGAAAAAATGAAAAAAAGTGACTGTTTTTATAAAAAATAATATTTGGGCTCAGAATTTGGGGGTCGGGAATTCGGAAGTCGAATACGCCATGGCTGCCAACCCGAAGGTTTACCCGCCAAGATACGCCCCGGATCATCCGAGTCCCATTTTTACGAACATTTTGTATCATCATCGCCCATATAAACGTAACACCGACAACCTAATTGTTCAACGATATCATCACCGGCATAATACTATTTTTCCGGCTACCTATTGCTTTAATGGAACAAAATACGGCAACACTACCAAGGAAAAAATCCGGCAACGCTACCGCTAAGTTAACACTACGAAGCTAATCACAAACATGCAATTAACGACAATGTAGTAAAGATAAATATACATATAATCAAGCATAAGCAGCAGCAGTTAACCAGAAAACCCAAAAAAGGCTCGCCGGAAAACCGAATAAACCAGAAACCCCAAAAAGGAGTCACCGGAAAACCGAAGCAACTTCACCAGATACCCCAAAAAGGGGTAGCCGAACAACATGCAGCAACGGAGACCAGAACCCCAAAAAGGAGTTCACCGGAAAAGCATGTACAACCGTAGCAGTCACCAGAAACCCCAAAAAAGGGGTCACCGGAAAAGTAGCCATTGAAAGAGCCAATGAAAAGTGCCAACTGCACCCTTGCCAAACAACTATTTGGCCGTGATAAAAGTGAACGTTTTGGTCGGCGACCACCGGAAACCCCAAAAAGGGGTTTCAGATCTCGCCGGAATAAGGGTATTGTACGTTAGGAGCATCGACAAGTCGTTTCTGGTATGAATTCCGGCAATAGAAGCCAAGAAAACCATAGTACTTGCCTCAAAATCGAAAACCCCCAAATAAAAAAATTAGGTGTCCGGTGGGATGCTTTTTGGCACAACAAAAAAAAAAACGGTCACATAGCTCGCTCCCAACGTTCACAAGGATCGGCCAAAGTGTGCCGATATATATAGCCGATGGAATGTGCCGATGCTTGCCGATACAAAGGGTACAATGAAGCCAAAGAGCCGATGCAAGCCAAAGAAAAGAGCCGATGTTTTTTGCCGACTGCACCCATGCCCCTAAAGATTTAAGAGTACAAAACGGTGCCTTGGATTTGTAAACTCTAGTAATGCAAAGACGTGTTCACTTAATGATGGTGGAAATTGTAAGAAGCCAACCAAGAAGTTTGCTAATTTGTCTATTTAGTCTATTGATTGTACTTTGTTAAATACAATATCGGCTGAAACAAATTTTTGTGATCGCATGTGGTTGTTTTGATGAATAATTAATGCTATTTGATGAAACTATTTCATATGTTTGGCCAATTATTATTATTGTTATTATTATTATTATTATTAGGGGATATCATCTATGCTGTTAGCTGCATCAAATTTAGATGCAGTTTGGTTAAAATCAGGGGGGCAATGATGTTTATATTTAGATTGAAAGGATTAAGTTGTAAATTTGTTAAAAAAAAAACCTTATTTGCTATATTTTTCTTGGATGATGTTTGTTGTATAATTGATTTTCCCTTATTATTATTACCTAATTCGGTTAACAAATGTTAGCCCGGTTCCAAAGCTCTATCTCTGGTGGGTTTTTTTAACTTGTTGTATTTCAGCTTTGTATATTAGTATAGCCTCTGGCTTTCAGTCTCGTTTAATAAAATTTTAGTTGACTGTTCAAAAAGAAAATATTAACCCGGTATTATTGAGTCAAACATTAATATTAACCGAGTTTACAAGTCTAGGAGACTGGTACACTATTGTCATTGTGCACCTTTGATAGTTTAGACTTTAGTTTAGAGTTCTAATTACTAAAAGAACCTTATGAAACAAGTACTCTTTTAGTTCCATTTTAAATGTTTTATTTCGACTTTTCAAGTCTTTTTTTTAAACTTTGTCCGTAAATATTTTTGTTTGTGTTATATATTAGTTGATGAAAATTTATATCAATGAAAATTATATTTAAAACTCAATCTATTCATATATTTTATAGCAAGCGTTATAAGATATAAACGAAAATATCTACGGTCAAAGTTAAAGGCAGAAGATTTGACAAGTCAAATTTGGACATTTAAAGCAAAGCGAAAAAGAATGGGCATGATAATTTATAAAATAACGTTTATTACATATTAAAGTTTAGAATAGAGTATAATAGCTATAATAATTAAAAATATCAAAAGAAATCAAAAGAGGGACCATGTAGACAACCCTGTGGTGGAAAATAATACTTTCACTTATTCAAAAAACCCACCATCTATACTACTTTATAAAAATTATCACACCCCCCATTTTTAGAAATAGTTACACAATAGTTACATACGGAATTACTAAATTACCCTTAATAAACACCCACTATGGAAAGAGTTTTTATAAAATACCAAATTTGCCCTTAATAAATTAATTTACACTCTAAACCTTTATTTTAATAATTAACACTTTAAGCCCTTATCTTCTACAAATTTCCACTATCACAATTACATCAACCTACACCACTTGATAACCCCACCACCAATAGTACCATCACCGACACCACTAGACCGTCTTCCCACCACCGCCGCCGCATTGCGCGGGTACCATGCTCGTATATAAAAACTGGGATTGGAAATTTTATTGTATTAATAATCTAGATTTCTATAACATGTGTTGTGTTAAATACCAAATTCTCTGAAAAAGCCATCTCACCATATTATTCTTCTTTTACAAATAGAAAAAAAGTGCAATGCACGATTAATAAGCAACTGCCAACTTATGCTTCTTAATCTAAAGATTCTAAATACACATAATTTCTTTATTGGTGGGAAAAAACAAAGAGAACACAAAAAAATCAATGAGAAGAAAGAAAAAAGAAGGGAAAAAAACACTAGCACAACATTTTGGTTTAGATAAAGAAGTCCTCGAGATTAAACAAGTTCTACGACGAAAGCAGATGCACCTCCACCTCCATTGCATACACCGGCTGCTCCATATTTGCCGCCTTTCTGCTTCAAAACCTGTATATCATACACGACTATAAGCACTAAAATTCTATTTAAGGCATATAAGCTGAAATGAACTAAACAAGATTCATTGTATGGAAGGAAAATAATGGTAAGCAAATGTACCCCTAATAATGTGACAATAATACGGGCACCACTGCAGCCTAGAGGATGTCCCAGTGACACGCCACCACCATGTACGTTAAGTTTTGCCTGAAAAGTAGGCCCAAAAATTATTAAAGTAATCCTTTTGTCACCAATAAAGTAATACGATAGTTTGTGATTCATGCATCATTGTGTTTTTGTTTGTATCGTGTGCACAAGAGGAAAATGTGTGTGTCTCTGCATCTGTGAGAGAAAGAGAGATAGACTCACAAACTCACCGAATCCAAGTTCAGCAATTTTTGGTTTGCAAGAGCGACAGCCTGCAGATCCCACATGACAGAATAAGATTTGTAAATAGTATATACTCTAAATCAGCCAGAATTAGAGGGGGGATGCTTACTGCAAATGCTTCATTGATTTCATAGAAATCTATTTGGGAAGCCTCCAGTCCTGCTCTTGAAATAGCCTTGGGTATAGCAAGGGCTGGGGAAGTTGTAAACAACTCGGGTGCCTACAAATTCAGTTGACACATATTTTTTTAATAACTTGTAAGGTTTCATAAATGCCAATCAATCATCACAATGTTTTTTGTATACAGTTTCGTCTTTCCATATGTCACCAAATTACCTGTTCAGCATCAGCATATCCTGAAACCTTGGCAATCACCTTTAACCCAAGCTCAAGTGCCTTCTCCCCACTTACCAGCACTAGTGCAGCAGCACCATCACTGTGATAAAGCAAATACTATTATCAAGACCTGAACTTTTTCGGTTGGGGTAAATTTACTTGGATAGATAACAAATTTCAGTTATGTCCTACAGAAATCATTCAGTAATTTATTAGATCTTGAAGTGTTCCATTCAGTTTTCATTAAAAAACTTAACAAAAAAGAAACATATATATTTTATAAAGGCTCAGGGAAACGGTGGCTTACTTAATACCAGAAGAATTGCCAGCAGTAACACTACCACCATTCTCCTTGAAAGCTGGCCGAAGCTTCCTCAATTTAGCAGGATCAAACTAAACAAAGTAAGAGTAACTAAGGTTAGGAGCAACGAAAAATTGTGAAAGAAAAGATACTAAAGCAAGAAAAGCAAGAAGAGATGCAGATTGACATCTCTACTATACTAAACTGAAGGCATGTCAACGACTGAATCCAGAGAGTCTGAATTGTTTGGTCAAAACTACCATCGTTTCCCAGTTTGAAATTCTCAGTTTTTGGAAAGTCAAATCCACTGCAAAACTTGAATTAGCAAGGAAGAAATAACTTTGAGCAACCAGAAAGTGACTCCAACTTTCAAATTTACTTAATTTGGTTAGTAGTGTGGATGGCCTAGAAGTCAAGCTACAAGTCAAGAGGTGCAGGTTAATCTTCATCCAGTTTAAACCTTGAATATTAGACGTGAATGAATAACTTCAACCACAAATAAAGGACAGAATAAAGCATAAAATCACACGTGACATAAGAAAATATGACATTACAACACCTTACCTTTCCCAAATCGTCATCCTTATCAACGATAGTTGATGGTTTTCCTCTTGGGCCAGGAACTTCAACCTGTACAGTACCAGATATCACCCATTAGCACAAGAGTCAATGAGGTTTACCATCTAATTTGTATAACTAAAACCTACAGGAGTGATTTCCCATGTGAAGGCACCGCTATCTCTGGCAGCAATACCACGCTCAAAGCTTTGTATAGCAAAGTCATCCTGCATTCATCAGTTAAAACTGTTAGTACTATAAAAACTGAAAGCAGAACAAACAAAACCAAAGAGCTAGAACTTAGTTTGTATAAATATGATATACACAGAATCGGTATTTTTAACATTGCTTTCTAGAACTTAGTATGTAGAAAATGGGACTATTAGCAGTGCAGTAGAATATATAGAATGACATGCAATTATCAGGTAAGTGAGTTGGACTTGATACAATATATAACAAGTAGTTTGCGTTCTCATTCACCGATCCATCATAACAGGTGGAAGAATGAAAACAGAGGTTCCAAGTTTACTTTACCTGTTGCTCTCTTGTAAGTTGGTGCGTGTCAGCACAAATTTCTGCAGCGTTTCCCATCTTAAAATCATTGAAAACATCCCACAACCCGTCTTTCAATATTCCATCAACAAGAGTGTCGTGTCCAAATTTAGATCCTTTCCTGCAATTCAAAAAAGGTTCACCTTGTTTGTAAGCCTTACTAGAATACTCGGCTGAATTGTGCAATTTAGAGATATAACAGTTACAAAAACCATGTATGTAACTTCTAAATCTAATTCACTGATTTACTTGGAAAATCAAAAAATAAAACTAGAAGCTACAGAGTAAGTGGAAATGTGATTATGGTTTCAAGATTACCCCCTATTGAGGGATTCACCACATCATAAATAATCAAAAACTAGTGCCTGCAAATTTTTCTGTTTATTTAAGACTAGGTGTCTCATATGACTTTGCACATGGTACCAAAAATTGTTTGTCAATGTCAACGATACCCAATCCTACTCTCGTTTCCACTTCCACCCAACATATGGTCATCCTGGCCAAAACAAGGGAAATAAAGAATGTGATATTGTCATCAATGAGAAAAAGAAATGTAAAGTTTAATAACTATAACAGCTTCACTATATATCATGATTTAAATAGGATCTAATATTGTAATATGTTGGCAAATAGAAAGTGTGTATACAAAACGAGCTAGTGGCACTCATTAGTGAGGGAGAGAGTCTCATCGACGTTCCTCACTCGACACTATAAATTATATAAAGTACCTCCATAAATAGTACGGATACTAATGATAAAATTTAGTACTAGGCAAAGCTCGCTCAAAGCTTGTACGAAAAAGTCAAAAAGTTATCAATACAAAAGTTTATGGTAATACTAACCTTGCTTCAGCAATGTATTTGGGGACGTTGGACATGCTTTCCATACCACCAGATACAACTATATCATTAATGCCCAATTGGATGCTCTGTGCTGCCAACATTGTTGCTGCAGTTACAAAAAAGAGTAAGTTACACATTTTTTTAAAGAAATTTCCCACAATCTGATCTCATAATAACAAATTCACAATTGTAACTTGAACGATATAGTCACAAACTAAAAGATGGTGCACCTTTCATCCCTGATGCACAAACTTTGTTAATCGATGTGCTAACAACAGTGTTAGGAATTCCTGCACCTAATGCTGCTTGTCTGGCAGGACCCTGACCCAAATTCGCACCAAGAACGTTTCCAAAGTAGACTTCTTGTACAAGTGATGGGTCAACATTTGCCCTCTTCAGAGCACCTATAAATTTTGAATGAGAAGCAGTTAAGATAAGAAACTAAAATATTGAATTCAGTGACAACATAACAGGGTCCAAAACTTATTACATTGGGAAAACAAACTTACTTTCAATTGCTATGGATCCAAGTTTGGTGGCGGGTAAGGACGAAAGGGAACCAAGAAACCCGCCAAGTGGTGTACGTGCAACACCAACAATACATACATCTGTAATGTAAACGAAGGATGATGCAAGTTATAAAAATAATGTATGTTATAAAAAATCATGAGATTGTTTCACTAAAACTGCAAGTAACTCCTGTTTCTGGCATTCGGGGATATAAAAGACCAAAAAAGCAATGTTATAAGATTTGTGGATCCTAAACAATCAAACTTTCCATCTTTTTTAGTCAAACTTGGTCTCCAAAAACAAAGTTTATATTGCATATGGTGTGTAACCTAGTAGATTCCGGAGATGTAGTAATTGAATTTAATCGAATGTTCAGTTTGTAAAGTATCATGGGTTCAACTCCCACCAGACTCAAGGAGGAAACTCATTTCCTTAGAAAAGATCCTTGATGGAAGTGGATCAGTTGTTTAGAGACCACCATCTGGAGCAGGACCACATGATGGGTAGGAGGCGGTCTGGTGTAGGCTGGTTCGGGTTGCCAAAACTTCCACCTTTTGGAAAGTTGATAGAGAGTTAGAGACTAGAGACCCGTAAGCGGCTTATTGTCAACAAATATGAACTTATAATTCTTCATTGAAAACCTACACTTGGTTATTCAAGTTATTTTTAATTTATCAAACTGAACATTCGATTAAATTCAATTACTACATCTAAGGCATTCAATTTCGGTGTGAAAGCTTATCCCCTAATTCGAACACATAGTTCATTTAACAACAAACATATCAAATGCATTATAGTATGAGAACATTCAAATCTTAAGACAATACATATAAATAATAAATAGATCTACATAGCAAAACTTATACACAATAGGCCAATATCCTAACTTTATTTAATTAAAAAGTAAAAACAGAGCTGCAGCCAGGGCTAATATTTTAATTTTTTTTTTTTTTTTTTTTTTTTTTTTTTTTTTTTTTTTTTTTTTTTTTTTTTTTTTTTTTTTTTTTTTTTTTTTTTTTTTTTTTTTTTTTTTTTTTTTTTTTTTTTTTTTTTTTTTTTTTTTTTTTTTTTTTTTTTTTTTTTTTTTTTTTTTTTTTTTTTTTTTTTTTTTTTTTTTTTTTTTTTTTTTTTTTTTTTTTTTTTTTTTTTTTTTTTTTTTTTTTTTTTTTTTTTTTTTTTTTTTTTTTTTTTTTTTTTTTTTTTTTTTTTTTTTTTTTTTTTTTTTTTTTTTTTTTTTTTTTTTTTTTTTTTTTTTTTTTTTTTTTTTTTTTTTTTTTTTTTTTTTTTTTTTTTTTTTTTTTTTTTTTTTTTTTTTTTTTTTTTTTTTTTTTTTTTTTTTTTTTTTTTTTTTTTTTTTTTTTTTTTTTTTTTTTTTTTTTTTTTTTTTTTTTTTTTTTTTTTTTTTTTTTTTTTTTTTTTTTTTTTTTTTTTTTTTTTTTTTTTTTTTTTTTTTTTTTTTTTTTTTTTTTTTTTTTTTTTTTTTTTTTTTTTTTTTTTTTTTTTTTTTTTTTTTTTTTTTTTTTTTTTTTTTTTTTTTTTTTTTTTTTTTTTTTTTTTTTTTTTTTTTTTTTTTTTTTTTTTTTTTTTTTTTTTTTTTTTTTTTTTTTTTTTTTTTTTTTTTTTTTTTTTTTTTTTTTTTTTTTTTTTTTTTTTTTTTTTTTTTTTTTTTTTTTTTTTTTTTTTTTTTTTTTTTTTTTTTTTTTTTTTTTTTTTTTTTTTTTTTTTTTTTTTTTTTTTTTTTTTTTTTTTTTTTTTTTTTTTTTTTTTTTTTTTTTTTTTTTTTTTTTTTTTTTTTTTTTTTTTTTTTTTTTTTTTTTTTTTTTTTTTTTTTTTTTTTTTTTTTTTTTTTTTTTTTTTTTTTTTTTTTTTTTTTTTTTTTTTTTTTTTTTTTTTTTTTTTTTTTTTTTTTTTTTTTTTTTTTTTTTTTTTTTTTTTTTTTTTTTTTTTTTTTTTTTTTTTTTTTTTTTTTTTTTTTTTTTTTTTTTTTTTTTTTTTTTTTTTTTTTTTTTTTTTTTTTTTTTTTTTTTTTTTTTTTTAATTAAATGTAAAATCTAATTGATAAAAACAAGGTTAGATCCACCGGAGTGGAAGCTTAACCAGAATCCTCTCGATCTCAAACTCTCAATCTCAACCTCTCAATCACAATCTCAGCCTCAATCTCGGATCTAGATTTGGATCTAGGGAGAATGAGCCGTTGGAGAGGAGAGAGGGCAGAGAGAAAGAGAGCGTTAGAGAGAGAAAGATAAGATCCTTTATGTATTATCTATTTACCAATAAAATAAAATCGAATTGATAACACATCGCGTAATTCTTGATGTCCTTTTAATTTATTATTTCTTATTAAATTAGTTTTTTTATTTGTATATAGATTCAATTTTCTTATTAGACTTGGAATTAAACTCTAACTCTTGACTTATAAATACAAAACACATTATAAACTTATTTGATTGATCGTTTTCTCATTAATAAAATTATCTATTTTTCTTTCTCGATTCTTCAACTCCTATTACTTATAATAATAATAAGTTATTAACATGAATACTCCAAAATTTTGAGTTTACGATCCGAAATCACAAAGCTATTTGTCGTCATCCACTATGCTTTTTGATTTTTTTTTTTTTAAATTTTTTATTTGCTTATTTTTTTTTTTTTTTTTTTTTTTTTTTTTTTTTTTTTTTTTTTTTTTTTTTTTTTTTTTTTTTTTTTTTTTTTTTTTTTTTTTTTTTTTTTTTTTTTTTTTTTTTTTTTTTTTTTTTTTTTTTTTTTTTTTTTTTTTTTTTTTTTTTTTTTTTTTTTTTTTTTTTTTTTTTTTTTTTTTTTTTTTTTTTTTTTTTTTTTTTTTTTTTTTTTTTTTTTTTTTTTTTTTTTTTTTTTTTTTTTTTTTTTTTTTTTTTTTTTTTTTTTTTTTTTTTTTTTTTTTTTTTTTTTTTTTTTTTTTTTTTTTTTTTTTTTTTTTTTTTTTTTTTTTTTTTTTTTTTTTTTTTTTTTTTTTTTTTTTTTTTTTTTTTTTTTTTTTTTTTTTTTTTTTTTGATTTTTCTTTTTTTTTTTTTTCTTATTAAATAGATAATTATATTTAAAACTCTATCATAAATCTTTTTCTATCAAAACAAATCCTTTTAAATTTTAAAGATATCTAATATCCTTAAAACTCTCTCAATAAGTTATTTTTTTTTCCGAACATTCAGTCGGTATGCGACATCAGGGAAACCTCACCGTATAATGGTGAAGCCTTGCACGTACCCTAGACAACGAGATGTTGACCATGGGTCGTTACAAGTATTCGGAGGAAAAAACCCCAAGACTTGTCATCTCTAAGGATCGAACTCAAGACCTTGGGTAAAACCTCGGATGCCTCTCAATAAGTTATTATATATACAACCTAAATTTTTATTAATCATTCTCATTCATATTATTCCTCTCCTTCCTATCTTTAATAAACAAATCAAGTTCAGTAAATTTCTCAACAAAAAAACATACGTTTTTTTTATATCACTTTAATTTTATTTTTGGTATTTTGTTCGTATTTGTTTATTATTTGATATTGAATTGTTATGTTATTGTTATTATTCATTTCTTTAAATTTAGTTTGTTGTCAATTGTAGTTTGATTATGGTTTATTCTTCTACAACAAAAGGGTTTATTTTTTTAAATTTGTTTTGTCCATGTTTTTTATTTTTCACCTGTTTTGTTATTTATTATTTTGATATTTACCTTTGATATATATATTTTTAGACTATCCGTTCATCGGACGGACCTGAAGACTAGTATTATAACTAAAAAAGGAGGTTGGGGTACACTTGGCACCCCTTAAAGCTCTTTTTAGGTTTAAAACTTTCTCCTAATGCTCTAGAGCTCTATCTTTTTTTCTAGATTTTATTTTTATTTTTTATTAAAGTTTATCATAAATCTTTTTCAATCAAAACAAATTTTTTTAAATTTTAAAGATATATATTATCCTTAAAACTCTCTCAATAAGTTATTATATATACAACATAAATTTTTATTAATCATTCTCATTCGGATTAATTCTCTCTTTTCTATCTTTAATAAACAAATCGAGTTAAGTAAATTTCTCAACAAAAAAAATTTAGGTTTGTTTATTATTTGATATTGAATTTTATGTTATTGTTATTTTTCATCTCTTTTAATTTAGTTTGTTGTCAATTGTAGTTTGATTATGGTTTATTCTTCTACAACAAAAGGGTTTATTTTTTTAAATTTGTTTTGTCCATGTTTTTTATTTTTCACCTGTTTTGTTATTTATTATTTTGATATTTACCTTTGATATATATATTTTAAGATTATTCATCCATCGGATGAGCCTGAAAACTAGTATATCAATATACGGTAAATTACACTTTTAGTCCTTGAGATGGCATGTTTTGCACTTTCAATCACTAAACTCAAAAAATAGTAAAACACATCTTAAACTATCCATTTTTATTCACTTTTGGTCACCCATCCAACTTCGTTAGTTTTTCTCCGTTAACTTGCCCACATACGTTAGGTTTATTTCACTTTTCGTCTTTCCCGTTGATGATAATACAAAATGTATATGCATGGTATCATATTTGCTACTCTCACCTCACGTTTTAAATATCCAGTTGACTTTTTTATTCTTTTTTATCAACTTTAATCGTAAATTTTTTTGTTTGTGTTATATAACACTTGGTATAAAATATAAGAATGGATTGGGTTTTTAATAATATACAATACAAACAACAAAAAATTACGATCATAGACAAAGTAAAAGACTAGAAAATTTAAAATATGACATTTAAAATGGAATGGATAGAATATTATATAGAAAAGTTTGGGTAATTTAAATTTTTTGTCCCTGAAGTTGGCCCGATTATCACTTTTAATCATAAAATTAATGGGAAGGGAAAAAAAAGTGAAAAAAAAACTAATGAACGTGGGCAAGTTGACGGAAAAAACTAACGAAGTTGGACGCTGTGACCAAAAGTGAAAAAAGTGGATAATTTAAGATTTTTTTGCTATTTTTTAAGTTTAGTGATTAAAAGTGCAAAACTCCCAACTTTAGGAACTAAAAATGTAAATTTTACCATATACCTAAATTTATGCATCACATACTAATTTTATAATAATTTTTATATAATGAATATTTAATTGGGCTTTTATGTTTTTTATTAATTAAAAATTTACTATGTGATGTTCCATGCCTAAGTTTAGATGACGGATTGACGGACAACCTTATATTCTCATCCCCATATATATTAGGGGTGAGCATGGGTCGGTTTTGGCCTAAAACTGAAATCCGAACTGATCCATTCGATTTTTAAAAAACCAAAAACGTTGGATTCGGTTTTGGTTTTGGTTTGGTTCAGTATGTCGGTTTACTAGTTCAGTTTGGATCAGTTTCGATTTTTTTTTTGTGTGTGTGTCTATTATGTTATAAATTTAACTTTCAATTGTTAAGAAAAAAAATATGATATAGAACTAAAATATAGAATAAAATACTGTTTTTTATTAACTAATTATATCTTTTAGATGTTAAAATAATATAAACTTTATAATACGAATTAATTTTGTTGTACGTTTTCGTCTAAAACATACAATTTATATTAATTTGTACACTAAAAAAGGAAGAAAATTAATATATTATTATATTTACTCTATAAGTAAATTATAAATTTAATATGATATAAATATAAAATAATAAAATATATTTTCGGTTTCGGTTTTGATCGGTTTTTTGCATATGAAACCGAAACCCGAACCGATCCGTTCGGTTTTTAGAATACAAACCAAACCAATTGTTTGTTCGGTTTTCGATTTTGACGGTTCGGTTTTCTCGATTTTTTTTCGGTTTTCGGTTTTCGGTTCGGTTTTTGCTCACCCCTAATATATATCTATATAAGTAGGTGTATAATACAAGGTTGTGTGGATAGTAAACGGATAGTAGATCACACTCTATTTTAATATTTTTAGTTTATTACTATAGAAAAGACCACTAAAGTATACTTAGATTATTTATTTGATTACAAACTTTTGAAGTTCCATTTAGATCATACCTAAACTTGTATTTCTTTCACTCGAATTATACCTACATGCATCATCTTGTAATTTACTATAAAATTATCAATTTTTAAAGTTACACTAGTCATAAATGCAAGTTTGGGTATGATCCGTGTTGAACTTTAACAATTTGTATCAAAAGGGTATTATGGGATATATTTCAGATACTATCCGTTTAATCTACTATATATTTTACAATAGTAAAATAATCATTATCTTGGATTTGAGTTTTGACCAGCTACTTGCTTGGATTTTTTTATTGATATATTATGTTTTCAACTCTTTTTTTTCATTATATATGTTTTTTGTGTTTAGTAGAGTGACATATGAATTAGGTAAACTCATAACACACTCTTAGACATAATTAGTTTATCTTTAGGAATATTATACACGCCACTTGAGATAGTCTAAATTGTTTTTTACAAGAAAAATGATATACAGTCGTAGAAGTCTTTCTAATAATTCTCTTAATATTATGACTAAACGACAAACGTATACTATTAATTCTTTTATAATATTTAATTTTTTCAAATGTCATAATTATATTGTTAAAAAGATTTTTAAAAGTTTTTTAAGGGGGTCTATCAACTATATTACTTAGAAGATATATATATATTTTTTAAAGGCATGCTACTTGAAGAATTAAAGTACATCAAATTAATAACGATTGATGAAAAATGTGAAAAAACGTGGGGCACGGAAAGGAGGAAAACGAGTTTCTTGTGATTTGGGCTTTTGTCTTGTGAGTCGGTAACAAGACTACTTGTTTTTTGAGTTGTGAACTAGCTTATTACGCGTAATACGTGGATTTATACATTGATATTTACATAAAAGACTTTTAATATATAAAAACTATTAACATCAATGGTTCATACTTATCCAATTTATAATTAAGGATTTTGTTTTAATATATATTAAAGATAATTAATAAATAAAAATAATACATATCAAGTTGCTCGATAATCTTTTCCTATTTAGTTGTTATATATTATATTTTGAAAAGTGTGAATACTTCATGAATGTCTAGAGGTCATCTTAACAGGATACGCACAAGTGAAACCATCGACAAGCAGATCCCTTAAACTCTTTGAAGATGAAAACACCATTATCAAGATTTAAATTCAAAACCTTAGGTTTCAGGTAAATGATAGCAAAACGACGATTATTATAGAAATAAAGCATAACAGTGACCAACGTACTTAGTGGGTTGGTTTTTTTTAGTTGCTATATAATCTTTAGCATTATGTAAATAGCAGTACATTCAAAAATTAGCAATTAATTTGCTAAGTCACTCACATCTACCAAACTTGCACAATGTTGATAAGATTGATGACTAAATGATATCCGGTTGGTGTTCAAACTTGTTCAAGAGTCATGGAAGGCATTTAACCCCCCTTTTTCCCTTATCTCTCTCTTTTTGGCCACCCTTTATCTCTCTAGCCACACACAAAATTGTTGTTAGAGCATTACAATGAGCATAAGTCATTAAAAGCTTTTTATTTTGCCACTTCATAATTCCATTAACTCTAACCTATTAAAAAGTCTTTATTACAATGGAAAAGCTTTTTTTAAAGCTTTTTTTCTTATTAAATTGATATTTATTATAAATAATACACAACCTATCCTCATCTATTTGAAAAAAGCTTTTGGTCAATAGGTTGAGATTTCTCAACCTATTAATCAAATAAGTCTTTATACCCAATGATACTAACCTTTTGCAAAAGTTTTTTTTTAAAAAATAAGTCATTCCTTTTATGCCATTGGAGATGCCCTTAGTTTTACAAGTTCTTGGTAGGAATTCTTTAGATCTAAACACCTAAACCTTGAATCCAAACGAAAATCACACAAAATATATATGTACACAGGTAAATCGGCCTAGATCTAAGAAAACAAATGGGTTTTTGCTAGATTGAATTGGTAACTGAATTGTTAAAGAAAAATACTCGAATCTTTTTTGAGTTGGTCCAAAAAATCGTCGACTTCATGTCATCTATGCAATTTTTATCATCAGATGTGGTCATGGCGTTCTTCTTGTTCTTTTTTTTTCCGTTCATGTCAGATCTAGGGTTAGGTTTTTCCAAATTTTCTATTATCTACGTGTTTGGTCAAGATCCGATTATTTACACGTTGACCAAAGTCAACACTGGTCACCCTCTAGGTTTCATGGTGGTCATTTACACGGACCAGTCAACTTTCGGGTCATCTACCTACAGATGGTCATATCTAGTCATCTCCGTGATGATATCAGCGCGTAGTTGAGTCAGATCTACGCAATAATTTTATTATATTATTTTAACAGAGTTCATATTTGATGTTAGTATAAACAAACAAAAAAGTCTCATCTGGTTAGTGATTGATTTCCCCTTTTTCTTCCTTTCACAAGAAATCATTGTTGTAATTATGAGAATATTTAAATATACTTATACGGCCACATATCTATGAACCATTAGGGTCGCACACAAAGAACGAGGAGGACTTAATTGAACTTTATATAAATAACAAGAAATCCACTAGAAATGAAAATAACTAAAAGTTTCCAAAAATAGATTTGGAAATGATTCGCAGGTCGGAATCGCGAATCGGGTCGAAAACGGGATCAGACATCAAGCACCATGAGTCGACCCGGGTCCCACGTAGGTCGGCGCCGAGAGAAGGGAGGGAGAGAGAAGGAAACTAGTTTCCTTATCCCACATTGATTCAAAGAAGGAATTCTTAGGGTTTTCTATGCCTATATAAAGAACCCTTATTCCTTCTTGAATCCTTGCACCAAAAACCCTCTCTTTTCTCTCCTCTTTTTCGTGTGGAGCTCGACACCAACATAAGGTGGAGAGCACCCCATTCTAGTTATTTTTCCGGTGGGCTTTTGTTATAACGTAAAGTTATAGCTAGCACTTGATTAAGTGCCGAAGATCTGTTCGCGTGTACGAGTCTTTTGAGGGGCGCGACTTCGGGCTCTTTTTCGTGGCATGTAGGTCACGTTATTCTTAACGTCTTCGGGAGTTCGTCTACGAGGTTAGTAGTTCTTCCATTTATTTATTGTTTAGTTACTATATGCATGCGCAATAGATCTTGGCTGTGGAATTAAATTGTTTAATTGTTTTATTACATTCTTCCGCTATTAGTAATTAACTAGGTTAATTACTTGTTCATTAATTATGTTTTAGATAAAATTAATTTGTATTTAAATAATTAAACGTTTTTAATTATTTACGATTTAAACCCTACACTTATAAAAGGTTTTAAAACATAACCCTAGATTAATGAACTATGTTTATTCATGGAATAAACATCATTTTGATTAATAAAATCTCAACAATCATTTCATTTATGATTCACAATTGGTTGCGGGGGCCACCAACAAATCCTTGGGAATTATTTCAACCCACCAACACACATAGCCATCTCACCACACCATTCATCTATTTTCTTTATTATTTTTTTTAGGTTATATTAAAATAAAAAATAAAACAATAGGTTTTTTTCACTGAAAATCACCGTGCATCATGAAAATCATTGTGCATCAATATATATATATATATATATATAAAATTCATATATATATATTTGTGCTTCATAAATCTTCGTGCATCAATTTTACCATGATCTAAGGGTCAAGATCTTGTCTTATTTGTTTAACTTTAATACTTATTTTACAATAATCAACCCCCTTTTTTATATTCTACCGAAATGATACATAAGAAAAGAGAGAAAAAAAAGCCCATGTTAATTATAGTTGTTGCTTTTTTATGGACATGTAAGAATCGAGCCCAGCAGCCCATATCCTTACACAATCAAAATTTATTTTTGGGGGATTATATATGTAAGGCCTCTCACTAAGCTATCCTCATCAACACCTCTTCCACACTGCCACATCAGCTTTTCTCTCTCTTCATCCACCTCTTCCACACTCACTCCCTATAACCCCTCTTCCACAACTTTTATTTATTTTATTTTATATTTACACAAAAAATAAATAATTCAACATTTATTTAAAATTAAACATTACAATACATAATTAAAAAAGACAGTACATGATTAAAACACGAAATAGATAATAATGCTACGATTACTCTTCGTCATCTTTGATTGACATACTTCCTAAGCCACGGTAAGCTTTTTCGTTGAGCCACCACTTGTCGTGTTGCGGGCATTTAACTTCCCAAGTGGTTTTGTCTTCCCCGCAATTGTCGTGGTACGATTCGGCCCAAGTGCATTGGTCACCCAACGTGTGACCGGCCTGAAAAACATCATTGACCACCCTTTTGACCCTCTTGATCTCATCTTGCAAAAACAAAGAATATGTCTTTTCGTGCTTCGAGACCTTGCGGCCTGGTGCTTGTATTGCCTCAACCTGTTGCTCGCATTGTCGTCTTTTCTCCCGTAGGTAACCCATGACCCCAGAGAGGTCAGTTTGAAGGAGAGTATCCTCTTTGATATCAGCCATGATTCGTGTTTTCATCTCATCTTTGGTCAGACGAGGTCGATGAACATTCTTAATTAAATACGAACACATTTAATTAAAATACAAAACACATTTAATTAAAATACGAAAACACATTTAATTAAAATACGAAAACACATTTAATTAAAATACGAAAACACATTTAATTAAAGATTACAATAACACATTTAATTAAAATACGAAAACACATTTAATTAAAATACAAAACACATTTAATTAAAATACGAAAACACATTTAATTAAAATACAAAACACATTTAATTAAAATACGAAAACACATTTAATTAAAATACGAAAACACATTTAATTAAAATACGAAAACACATTTAATTAAAATACGAAAACACATTTAATTAAAATACGAAAACACATTTAATTAAAATACGAAAACACATTTAATTAAAATACGAAAACACATTTAATTAAAATACGAAAACACATTTAATTAAAATACGAAAACACATTTAATTAAAATACAAAACACATTTAATTAAAATACGAAAACACACTTAATTAAAATACGAAAACACATTTAATTAAAATACAAAACACATTTAATTAAAATACGAAAACACATTTAATTAAAATACGAAAACACATTTAATTAAAATACGAAAACACATTTAATTAAAATACGAAAACACATTTAATTAAAGATTACAATAACACATTTAATTAAAATACGAAAACACATTTAATTAAAATACAACAACACATTTAATTAAAATACGAAAACACATTTAATTAAAATACGAAAACACATTTAATTAAAATACGAAAACACATTTAATTAAAATACGAAAACACATTTAATTAAAATACGAAAACACATTTAATTAAAATACGAAAACACATTTAATTAAAATACGAAAACACATTTAATTAAAATACGAAAACACATTTAATTAAAATACGAAAACACATTTAATTAAAATACGAAAACACATTTAATTAAAATACGAAAACACATTTAATTAAAATACGAAAACACATTTAATTAAAATACGAAAACACATTTAATTAAAATACGAAAACACATTTAATTAAAATACGAAAACACATTTAATTAAAGATTACAATAACACATTTAATTAAAATACGAAAACATTTAATTAAAATACAAAACACATTTAATTAAAATACGAAAACACATTTAATTAAAATACGAAAACACATTTAATTAAAATACGAAAACACTTTAATTAAAATACGAAAACACATTTAATTAAAGATTACAATAACACATTTAATTAAAATACGAAAACACATTTAATTAAAATACAACAACACATTTAATTAAAATACGAAAACACATTTAATTAAAATACGAAAACACATTTAATTAAAATACGAAAACACATTTAATTAAAATACGAAAACACATTTAATTAAAATACGAAAACACATTTAATTAAAATACGAAAACACATTTAATTAAAATACGAAAACACATTTAATTAAAATACGAAAACACATTTAATTAAAATACGAAAACACATTTAATTAAAATACGAAAACACATTTAATTAAAATACGAAAACACATTTAATTAAAATACGAAAACACATTTAATTAAAATACGAAAACACATTTAATTAAAATACGAAAACACATTTAATTAAAATACGAAAACACATTTAATTAAAATACGAAAACACATTTAATTAAAATACGAAAACACTTTAATTAAAATACGAAAACACATTTAATTAAAGATTACAATAACACATTTAATTAAAATACGAAAACAATTTAATTAAAATACAAAACACACTTTAATTAAAATACGAAAACACATTTAATTAAAATACGAAAACACATTTAATTAAAATACGAAAACACATTTAATTAAAATACGAAAACACATTTAATTAAAATACGAAAACACATTTAATTAAAATACGAAAACACATTTAATTAAAATACGAAAACACATTTAATTAAAATACGAAAACACATTTAATTAAAATACGAAAACACATTTAATTAAAATACGAAAACACATTTAATTAAAATACGAAAACACATTTAATTAAAATACGAAAACACATTTAATTAAAATACGAAAACACATTTAATTAAAATACGAAAACACATTTAATTAAAATACGAAAACACATTTAATTAAAATACGAAAACACATTTAATTAAAATACGAAAACACATTTAATTAAAATACGAAAACACATTTAATTAAAATACGAAAACACTTAATTAAAATACGAAAACACATTTAATTAAAGATTACAATAACACATTTAATTAAAATACGAAAACATAGTTAACTAAAGATTACAACAACACACTTAATTAAAATACGAAAACACACTTAATTATTATAAAAGTTGGGAACATTCATAAGCTCCTGGAAACACCGCTCGTATCTGAAGCCCCTCCCATAATTCTCCCGGTACTCTTGATGCGCCGTTACATAAACCATCTCATCCGATAAGGTCCCCTGTGCCTTCAACCTCGTATAGATTGCCTCAAACTGCTTACATTCTTTGCGGATTTTATTGAATTGACCTAGTAGTTGAGATTTGGTCCTCGGACCTTCAGTCGTGTTCGCATTGAACCTTTCACATATGTCGGTCCACATGGACATGTGGACCTACTGGTTTCGCTTAAAGGACTTTCACACTTCCAAACTCAAACAATAATGGCTTCTTCATCACATGTCCCTAACCAAAAACCACCAATGACTGTCGATCAAGTGGATGACAGTATCATGGCTGATATCCTCGACCACCAATTGTTCAGAGACGAACTTGTTGCAGTTATGCGAAAGCTAAGTGCAAAGAAGAAATGATGTGCAGAACAAATCAGATACATACAACCCGGGTATTGTACTGAACTTGAGTGTCAATACTTTACTTATTTGCAGGGGAAGTTCGACAAAACCCAAGTTGCTCTGGAACAACTTGAATGTGCGGTTACCACCTTGGAGCATTTCATCATAACTGCCAAAGTAGTTTATGAGATGAAGAAATAAGTTTTTAATACGTTGTAAGAACTATTATGTTGTAATGTTTTCTAAATTATGAATAAATTTCTGTTCTTATTAAATTGCCAAGTAGTTGTTAGACACTTAATTAAAATACGAAAACACATTTAATTAAAGATTACAATAACACATTTAACTAAAATACGAAAACATAGTTAACTAAAGATTACAACAACACACTTAATTAAAATACGAAAACACACTTAATTATTATAAAAGTTGGGAACATTCATAAGCTCCTGGAAACACCGCTCGTATCTGAAGCCCCTCCCATAATTCTCCCGGTACTCTTGATGCGCCGTTACATAAACCATCTCATCCGATAAGGTCCCCTGTGCCTTCAACCTCGTATAGATTGCCTCAAACTGCTTACATTCTTTGCGGATTTTATTGAATTGACCTAGTAGTTGAGATTTGGTCCTCGGACCTTCAGTCGTGTTCGCATTGAACCTTTCACATATGTCGGTCCACATGGACATGTGGACCTACTGGTTTCGCTTAAAGGACTTTCACACTTCCATATCCAACACATCGACAACAAACGATTTTCGGATTCAGTCCACATGTGTCTCGGCATTTTGAAATGGAATGGTTATGGAATGGTTTTATGGAATGGTTTGAGGAATGGTTTGATGAATGATGTATGGAATGGTTTGAGTTTAAAAAAAGATTGAAAATAAATAATGGATTGTGAAAGATAGTATATATAGAAGGATAGTATATATAGAAGAAGGATTGAAAAAAAAAACAAAAAAACTAACGGTTAGTTTTTAAAATTTTGAAAAAAAATTTTTTTTGTTTTTTTTGTTTTGGCGTTATCCCCCGCTCCACCTCGTCTATGCTCATCGATGCAACGAAATGAGAGGATGGAAGAGCCGGTCGACGAATTGCTCCCTATGGTGTCCACATGGATGAGGCGTCGATGAAGTGGTCGACGAAAGCTTAGTGACCGGCCTAAGGAGCACATACACGAAGGGGGGAATTATGGAACACTTCACATTTTCATTTTATTTTTTCACATTATCATCTATCAATACCCATATATAGAAAACCCATATGACTATCATCTATCTCCACCACCCTGTTCTAGATTTAAAACCTACCATTTTTCGTATCCTAAAATTAAAGAGTGACACTTTGATTTGAAGATTTGAGGCTTTTTGTTGAAGTTGAAGATTGAAGATAATTGCAATCATCCATCCATCCATTCCATTGTTTTCTATTTGTGGGTTGTAATCTCTACTTTTATTTTCATTATATTATAACATTTTCTACTCTTATTTTCATTATTATAAACATGATTTGCATATGTCTATGTGTGTACTTGATTGTTTATGTTATTGATATGGAGTAGTGATTCTTATATGTTTGCTTAGGCAATTTAATGTTTTTCCCTTATTGATTATGGCTGATTGTTTGATAAATGATCATTTGTGGATTTTGACTTTTAGAGTCAAACTTTGACTAGTTAGTGGTTATGATTAGCATTGTGGGTGGGTGTTATTTGCAATTGACCAATTGATTTAAACCCCACTTATTGATGAATGATTGTTTTGGCGATTTTTCATTGCGAGCATAGTGAACGCGAAACCGAATGCTAGTTTTGACTATGATTTGTGAATTGTCTTTTTCGACTAATAGGATGTGATACTATTAGAAATGCAACCATTAAGTGTGTATACCTATTTGGGTTAACTTGACCACGAAAAGAGGACACTCACCTCGTGATTGAGTCAACCAAACATGGGTTGTTTATAATGATTTATTAACAAAGTCAGGGAATACTTGTAACCGCAATATTTGGTTTTGTTAATACTAGTGAGTCTAAAATTGATGTTTATTATTAAAAGAGAAACCTCTAAATAAGAAATGAATATTTTGGCTTACGTCGCGCTCGTGAGAAGTCTAAGTTCCACTTATTGTTATTTGTCAACCCGGTTGCATTGTCTATATGAATCAACCATGATCATTGCATGAAAGGCGAAAACATGTCTAAGTAAACATTTATGTTGATATTTGATCGCTTGTTTATTTTGTTTGTTTTATTTGTTTATGTGCTTAGTTTAGTTGTCATTTGCATTTTATGTTTTCTTTTTATAGTTTAAATAACATAATTCTTGATTATTTGCTCTCAAAAACCCTTTTTTATCATTGTTTTTTAGTTGATGATGGTGTTATGTTTTTAAAAGTACTTTTTTACTCTTGGTATAATTACTTTTTTCTTAGTCTTATTCGTACTATACTATTGTAACTTGTAAGCCATTGTTACATGTGTTTCTTGATGATTTTTTCAGTTTTCTTGAATATTTACATGTTTAACTGTTATATAAAAATAGTTTATCCCTCATTTTTTTTTTCATTGTGTTCTTGATGTTACTTCTTGTGGCTTCATTATCTTGATCACGTTTTAAAGATAAGAGTTTTATTTTTTTAAGGGGTTTAACTTCTGAGATTTCCTGAAAAAGAAAGACGAAACGCGAGGGATAAACCCTCTGGTTCATATTTTTGCAAGAAAAGGGATCGTGGAGGTAAATGATGGGGATTCTCAATTCCTCTTGAGTTTATCTGTCCCATATCCATTGAGCTGATGAGTGATCCTGTCTTAATCTATGTAGGGCACCTAAGTCTTTACTGTTAATTCTATAACACATAAGACTGATCACAATATCTTTTTATATAATACTCCACTTTCTCTAAGTTTTAGACTATGATATGTCATTGATTAAGGCATAGATTGGTGCCAAAAATATTATCCAAAGACAATGAAAATCTTAACAAAAAAAAAAACTATTACTCCCAATATTGTCCTCCGTAGTCTGATTGCAAATTGGTGCAATGAAAAGGGTATTCAATACGAGTAAAATGGGTTATCTTTAGTTTTATGTAGACGTTTGAAAAATCTCTGGTCGAGAAACACACAATGGACCATGGTCACAAGATATGATGATTTTATGTACCGCGACAAGTGAAATGTGCCATATGTCTAAACAAAATTACTGTTTACGTGTCGAAATAAGGAAGTTGCAGGAAATTTCCCTCCCGCGTCACTTATGAACTCAAAAGTGCAATCGTACAAGAGTATACATTCAAAGTCATCATTAGTTTGTCTGTATTCAAAGAAAATGTGGGTTTTATTGTAGCGGATAGGGGCTTAGGAAACACAATTCTTCTATTACAAAAAGGCGTATTGAGGGTCAGAGAAAAGGTCGTCAAGGCCGTCGCAGTTGTTTGTTACTTGAGTGCTGATATCGAGTTAAGACGTCGTTTATATGAAGTTTCTTGACAATGTGACCGAGGATGGTCGACTCTCCTCGGTCCCATTGTCAAACAACTTCATATAAAGGACGTCTTAACTCGGTATCAACACTCAGGTTACAAACAATTGTCGCGGCCTATTCCGTGACCTTCAGTCAGTCTTTTTGTAATAGAAGAACCGTGTTTCGTAAGCCTCTGGCCGCTACAATAAACCACAAATTTTCTTCGAATATTGAAAACCAAAGATGGCTTTCAATGCCTACTCTTGTACAATTGCTTCTACTGAGTTCATAAGTGACATGAGGGAGGGAATTGCCTGCAACTTCCTTATTTTGACACGTAAAGTGTGATTTTGTTTCGACATATGGCACATTTCATTTGTTGCGATGTAAAGTCATCATATCTTGTGACCATAGGTCCATTGTGTACTTTTGAACAAGAGACTTTTCAAAACGTCTACATAAAACTAAAGCAAGTCACTCTTGCTCGTATTGGATACCCATATCATTGCACCAATCTGCAATCAGGCTACAGAAGGGCAACATTGGGAGTAAGGCCTTTTTTTAAGATTTCCCTTGTTTTTGGATATATGATACTTTCGGCACCAACCATGCCTCAATCAATGACATATCATACGTCTAAAAATAGAGTAAGTGTTAGATAAAAGATATTGTGACCAGTCTTATGTGTTATACAATTAACAATAAAGACTTACGTGCCCTGTAGAGATTAAGACAAGATCACTCATCAGCTCAAGGGATATATGACAGATAAACTCGGAGGAATATATTTATCCCCACCATTTACCTCCACGATCCTTCGTCTTGTGAATATCAACCAGAGGGTTTATCCCTCGTGTTTCGTCTTTCTTTTTCAGGAAATCTAAGAAGAACTTGATAAATTTTATGAACTTGTCGTAACTTGCCATTGTAATATTTCATCTTACCTTGTCAAAAGATATATGAAAATATTACATAATGATATAATAAATCAATGACAAAGGTAAATGTAGCTGTGAGTTGAGAGATGA
>CM067170.1:43267535-43307998 GCA_034093135.1 Erigeron breviscapus | reverse complement strand
CATTTGGGTGCGGCCACACAAACATCTTTAATTAATTAATGAGGGCGCCAAATGGTATCATACTTCAGTTGCAAATTGAAGGAACAAATCCTGTTTTGACTACAAGTGTCTGGCCATGTCGTTTCATAACATTTCTGAAAATAGCCCTTTATTACTACCTTGTTCAGGACAGTTAGAACTATAATCTAAAAATGCAATCCACACAAGCATAACTCACTTGCATCTCAAGTCTAAGGATAAATAAAGTAACCATTTCACGAATTTCATTTAATGACGCCGATCCATAAAATGAAAATTCGTTAAGTGGGGTAAGTCCAATATTCATCCTTTTGAATATCATGTGAGTTTGGTACGATCCACCATTTTCAAAATATTCCCTTAAATATTTTCACCAATCTCTCACAATTGTCTTACTTTAATTATATTCCCATATAATTAATCGACAATGGACGTTTAGAATATTTTCAAATATTCATGGATTTAAACATGCAAATATAGGACACAATTATTATAAAATGAAACCACTTATACCGCGTATAAAAATTCATTTATTAAAAATAACAATTGTTTAACATCCCATTATCCAAATACCAATCACAGATTTACATGATATAACTAGCAATAACCTATGCCCACGGCATACTTATTGAGCTTTCCTTTTGACAATGCCTTTGTAAAAGGATCCGCTAAGTTATAATCTGTGTGAACTTTGAGTAATTTGATTTCACGTGATTCGATTTGCTCACGAACGTAGTGATATCTTTTTTGGTAATGTCTGGCACCTTTTTGAACCCCAGGTTCATTGGCAATGACAATTGCTCCCGAATTATCACAATATAGATCCATAGGTGTGTTATTTGAGGATTATCATGTTAAAATCCAAAAATAAACTTTCTAATCCAGACAACCTTCATGTCGTCTTCTCTGAGACGGCAATATACTCAGACTCTGTCACTTACATAGCAACTGTGGTTTGCTTTTAGCTCAAAGCATTCCACCGTGTCTTCATTTAAAATGAAGACATATCTCGACTGATATTTTGAAACATCTTTATCAGTCCTGAAATCCAACATCACAATTGCTATTCACTTTGAATTTTGAATTGGGATTTCAAACATACTCCAAGAATAATTCTTTAGTAGCCCGCATGTACTTAAGAATGTTCTTTACAGCAGTTCAATCGATCCTCTCCAGGATTCTGCTGATAACGGCTAACAATATTTTGCGCGAACGCAATATCAGGTCTAGTGCATCTTACCGCATACATGATAGATCCCACAGCCGAAGCATAAGGAATTCTTTTCATACGCTCCACCTCTTCAGGTGTAGAAGCACCATTCTTGCTAGATAAATTAAGTCTTTCTTGCATAGGCAAATTTCCGCGCTTAGAATTTTTCCATCTTGAATTTCCTCAAGATCTTATCTATATAAGCACTTTGACTTAATCCAATCAACCGTTTACTTCTATCTCTACAGATCTTGATTCCAAGTATAAATGCCGCTTCACCCAAGTCTTTCATAGCGAAACACTTTCCAAGATAAGATTTAACGTCTTTTAACATTGGAATGTGATTTCCTATTATCAATATGTCATCGACATACAAGACAAGGAAAGTAACATTACTCCCACTAGCTTTGCGATATACACATGGCTCATCAGGATTTTGAGCAAAACCAAACTTTTTGATTTCCTCATCAAACCTTTTATTCCAACTCCTTGATGCTTGCTTCAATCCATAAATGGACCTTTGAAGTTTGCATACTTTGTCAGGATGTTTTGGATCGACAAAACCTTCTGGTTGTACCATATAGACTTCCTCGTCTAAAAAAACCATTCAAGAAAGCGGTTTTGACATCCATTTGCCATATCTCATAGTCATAGTACGCCGCTATGGCTAAGATGATCCTAATAGCTCTAATGTCCGCAACGGGAGAAAAGGTTTCCTCATAATCAACTCCATAAAGTTGAGTAAAAGCTTTCGCCACAAGACGAGCTTTATAGGTGTGTATATTTCCATCCATGTCGGTCTTCTTCTTGAATATCCATTTACACCCAACGGTTCTACCATTTGGTGGAAGATCAACCAAGCTCCACACTTGATTATCTTTCATGGATTTCTTTTCCACATTCGCAGCTTCAAGCCATTTGTCGGACTCCGGATCCAATAATGCATCTTTGAAATTAGGAGGTTCATTCAAATCTCCTAATACGTGTTCTTCAGATTCAACCATAAGATTTAATCTTTCACGGCACGTATTGTCCTTGAGGACCTACGAATTGGAATCGCTTCATCTTCAACTTAAAGTTCATCTAGAGATTCATCTCTTTGAACATTTCCCCCCTAAGTTGAAGATTTCTAGTATTTTCAGAAGTTGACACATCTTCTTGAGCCTCATCAAATTCAACAATCCTCCCACTGTCTTCTTGAGATATGAGTTTCCTTTCAAGGAACTCAGCAATCAAAAATACTTTGACAGTGTTTCCGGTAGGAAAGTAGAAGTAGTAACCCATTGTTTCCTTTGGGTATCCTACAAAGATGTACTTTAACACCTCATTCATGCGGTGTTTTGTCAACTTTCTTAGTTGGAACCATATTGAGAATGCATGCAGCAATCTCAAGAGCATAATCCCAAAATGAAATGGGAGAGTCTTAAGGTTCATCGTTTATCTCACCATGTTCAACAAGGTTCGATTTCTCCTTTCACATATACCCTTATATAGGAGTAGGCTCTTGGATAAATCCACAAGCTTTAGATGATCCTTAAACTTTTGGCTTAAGTATTTTCCACCTCGATTCTAACGAAGAATCTTGATGGTTTTAACGAGTTGATTTCCTACTTCATTTTTAAACTCCTTGAATATTTCAAAAACTTCATGTTTATGTTTAAGCAAATAAACATAACCATAATGACTGAAATCATTCATAAAAATGATGAAGTAGCTAGCACCTTTCCTTGACACATGCCTAAATGAGCCACATACACCCGAGTGTATTAGTCCAAGTAGTTCCTTAGCCCTTTCCGGTTTATTTGGAAAAGGTTTCCTTGTCATCTTGCCGAAAACACAAGACATGCATTTGTCAAATGATTCATCATTTGTAAAATCCCTTCACTTTGAAGTCTTTAAATGCTTTTCTTGCTAACGACAATTCCAAAAACACGTATTTGTCAAATTCATCATTTGATTGTAAGACCTCTTCATTTTGAAGTCTTTCAATGTGTTTCTTGCTAACGATAATGTCAAAGACACGCATTTATCAAATGATTCATCATTTGATTGTAAGATCTCTTCGCATTGAAGACTTTAAATGCGTTTCTTGCTCATAATAATGTCAAAGACACGCATTTATCAAATGATTCATCATTTGATTGTAAGATCTCTTCTCATTGAAGACTTTAAATGCGTTTCTTGAAAAAACAAGATGACAATGTCAAAGATAGGTAGAGTCCAAGTTAAACTTGACTCTTTTGCTATTGAATTATTATTTGTATAACAACACATATAATTCAATTGTGAAGATATTTGAAGCACTTGCCGAACCAGCTTGCTTCTTCTTCACATTCAACTCAGCTAGATACTTTAGCCGTATGCTCCTTTTGCCGAAAGGGTCTTTTAAGGTTTTGAGACTTAACACTACCTTGTTTTCTCTTACCTAAGTTCTTGCCCTTTAGCTTACGGTTGTTTTGCTTTCTGAACCTTTCCCCCCTGATTATTAGAATTTGGGGTGTAGCAGATTTCTTTGGAAGCTCTTTCTCATACTCAATTAACATGACATGAAGTTTAGCTGTGGATTTACTCATGCTATACATATTATAATTGCGCACAAACTCCTAAAAAATCCCCTTTTTAGGTTCATGTCAATAGTAATAGGCAGATGATAAGCATAGTATAACCTTTCCAATTGCCCAAAGTACCTCTTCAACTAGAGTACTTGAGGACTAACCGATGTTCCATGCTCGTGTCGCAAGTCATGAAGTTGATCAACTAGGTCGAACAACTCCACTCTGGCTTGCTTTTCGTACAAAGACTTGAGTTCAGTAAGCATATCACATGGAAATGAATGCTCAAATTGCTTTTGAAGGTCAGCATTCATGCTTCCCAACATCAAACAAGCAACCTCATTGTGTCTATCATACTGAGCATTGTATGCAGCCAACTCTCTAGTTGTAGCATTCGCTCCCGGAACAACAATGTATGCTTATCAATGACATCATGTTTCTTTTCAGCTCTTAGAACAACTCTCAGCTGACGAAACCAGTCATTGAAGGTGGTTCCAGAAAGTCTTTCTCTTTCTAGCATCGACCTGAAAGCCGATTGGTGTATGTTTTGAGAAGGATTTGTTGTTGCCATTTTCAAAACAGACAAAAGTTCAATTATCGGTATTTTCGATAATTAATCCTTAAGAAATGTAATTTACCCTTGTTAAATTCATTTAACAATTACTTTTCACTAAGGCTAGGATCCAACTTGACATACAATCATTTCATCAGTTGATCTGCTAGAAATGACGGTATTCAAAAGGTAATCGAGGATCGATAATTGCATTCATGCAACTCCTAGAATTATGGGACTTACAACAACACTGTAAAGGGGTATTAAGTGTTTTGTAAACATGTTTTGTCCCATCTTATGCCACGGGTTAAGGTCTCACCTCTTAACTCGTTTTAAGTCGCCCAATTAAGAACATGTAGATAGTCCACCGCTGGTCTCACAACGGAGTGGTAATCTACCTTGAAGAGATACAATTCGCCTATGGTCTCACATAGGAGCGAAAAGCACTGGCAAGTGTTCTAATCAAAGTGGGTGGCAATGACTTAACTTTAAATGGGTAATGCATTTGATGTGAATCAAAAGTTTATGTATGAAGACTCATGCATAATCTTCATAACATAATGTTTAATAAAATCATTTTATAGTCTTAACAACACAAGAGAGCTCGGTAGCTCCATTTGAACGCACAAAGAAGCGCAAGAACAAGGTTTGCGATGAACACAATTAAAAACCCGCTCTTTTAGGAGGCTAACGCACTCCGACTTATACCTCTCTTAGAGTTTGTTCAAATGGGTGAGCCGGTGTATCTCAAGGTTGTAAGACTCCAATTTTATTAATGAAATCTCTATTTCGATAGTTCTTAGTCAAGTTTATATTTTTCCAAGAAAACAATTTTTGCATCACCTTTATACATCCTTATAAACAAGCAAAAATTAATAAACTTACTAATTACCGAACTACTTAATCATGTAACAAGTTAAGGTAGGCCACCTAAACATGGTCACTATGGTTCATGCATATGTTTAATTCCCGGCTCCCCCTTCCGAAGAAGAGGACCACATACATCAAGTCACCTTGATTGCGTAAGCCATTAAACTACTTAATTACCAAGTAATAACACATAAACACATAAACACATAAACATGCTGACTGGAAATTTCCAGCAGCTTCACGACCAGTTTAGCCCTATTTGTGATCCGATTCAGCTTTCTACCAGAACTACAAAGTTGTAGCCCTATGTGTCGAGCACCTACTGTCCAAAGGACAACTTCTAACTCATTACAGATTAAAAGATATGAATTTTTTAGTGAACTTGTCGCAAACCAGGAAAATCACACGAAAAATTCATATAGTCACACAATAAACCCTAATTATTGGACTATCATGCTTTGCTAATTATATCTCTATATAATAGTAATAATCACAAGTAATCTTGCATGAATCACTTGTGATTTTACCTTTTATTTAACAACTTTAAATAAAAACGATACACTACATGCAATTTATATCACATAAATCATGTCAATTCACTTAACTCAAAACTTGCTCGAGGGTTTCAATCCACCATTGAATTAGGTTAAATTTAATTAAACAAAACCCTAATCTTATTTAATTAAAATCGGTTTTAATAATAAAAAAAATAAGAAAAACCTCCTTTAATTATTTAACAATTAATTAAAACAAACCAACCCTTAACCCCCCTTCAAGTTTTGATCTTTGTAATTAATAGATCACATATGTGGCAAGTGATACCACTGTTAGAATATAAACACATAAACTTATAACAATTCACGAGTACGCAACGGAAGAATCGAAACAAATATGCAATCAAATTAATTAACAAAGAAAGGAATTGAAACGTGTACCTTTGCGCAAAGCTTCCAATAATTATTATTAATTTAGGGTTTAAAGTAAAACCCCTCTACGATCGCACACTAGACACCCCTATACCGTATGCTAGTACCCCGATCACGATCTTCACAACCCTTTGTGTAATAAGATATTGCCGTCGAATGAGAAACCAATACCATAATTAATGTTATGTCATGACATTAATTAAATGATAGTTATAAGTCCCACGAATGGAACTTAATACGTAGGATATATTGTTTCTTGTTTTCGACCGAGAGAGAAGGAATAATATATTTAGGGTTTTTTTACAAATCTAATTGTCTTACAAAAACCCTTAACCTTTAAGCCCTATTTATAGGGTAAATAGTTAGGGTTTTAAACTTGATGACCAAGTTTGATAGGGATTAGGAAACCCCATCAAAGTTTCGGCCCCCCCATTAGGATTAATTAGAGCCCAACTCTAATTCCTAATTTTATATTTTAATCCTCTCTATTAATTAATAAACACATATTTAACTCTTTAATTATTGTTTATTAATTATTTCGTGATCATTTTAATTAATATATTACTTTAATATACTAATTAATAATATAGAGTTACCGTGTCATTTCGTGTGACCCCGTAGGCTTAAATTATTTCCGGACATGCGATTTATTAAAACATGATCACACTCCAACAAATAGTGTAAGAAGAAATGGTAAAAGTTTCTACTGATAAAACGTCTTTTGCGCTTACAAAATGTTTTTTGTTACCTTAACATAATTCATTTTCGTGTATTTAGTGAGATTGAATGAATCAATATATGGTGTGAAGATATAGAGTAAAGAAGGGAGTGCAGACTGGGTGGGTTGGATAATGCCACTAAACAGGTGCTGGTCAAATTGGCTATTTTTTTTAATATGAGACAAAATAAGGTTGATTAACCCACTTATGCTTATTGTTTTTTTTATATTCATGTATAACGGTTGAAGCCCAGCTTGAAACTTGTAGAGTTTTGATAGATTTCAAAACTTGATGTAAGCTTCATTATTTTCCTACTGTATGTGCCATCTACTTTTCATATAATAATAAGTGATTGTAACAACTTATTATCTATATTTCTATTTGTGTCTTCCTCCAATAATGTTCTTATGGTATTCTAATACTATTTAAATGTACACAAGTGTTGTGAGATTTGTTCAATCTTGACTGTTCGTGTACTTCAAAGCTCTTAGGTTTATAGTTTTTTCCTTCCATATAATCTTCCCTGCGGGAAAAATGAGTGAGGTATACCCAATGTGTCTTGAGAAATTTTTTTGTTTCATGGTTTGCAGCTTGTAGAGCTTCTTAATCTTGTGATATAGAATCCAACTACATTTGCTGGATGGTTTGGACATGCTCTTTTTCATGTTAGTGTTGTATTATTTTGGCCACTCGTATGAACATGTCTCATTTTGGATGTGGTCAAGTTATTTTGTTATCTTTCTTTGTACGAAGGCATAGATGTTCAGGTAGTATATTTATTTAATAAAACTAATTGTATAATTTTTCTATTGACAACTAGCGTTTGCGGTTCATTGACTGTATACAGGCAAAACAAGTTGCCTTGATACATTGTTTCAAGTATTTTATATAGTTTTTTAGATTTTTTTGAAACTTTAAAATTTTACCCGTTTTTATTTATCCTTTTATAATTAATTCAAACTTCTTTTTCTAAATTTGTATCATTAGTCGGTGTTTGCACACGGATTCAATGGCTGGCTAATAAGATAATCACAAATTTCGTCCCTACGTTTGGTCATTAACTATAGGTTTCATCCCTAACTTTACAAAATTATAAATTTCATCCTTGGCTGTCGAGCCCTATCAACACTTTTGGTCTAAACCACTAATGACCGTTAAAAATGAATTACAAATTTGTCCCCGTGTTCGGAGTTTTTAGGGGATGTCGAATTTGATGGTGGGAAGCCGGGTATTGGTGGTGGTGACGAATCTTGGCCGGATTTGGGTTTCACTTGCTCGGTTCGACCATCTTCTGAAGCACCAAAACGTTTGGGAGGTTATCGTTCATTTTTTGAAACGCCAAAGGAACGGATACGTCATTGAAATATTTATTTATTATTAGTCCATGGATGGGTGAAGTCTTAATTTATTTGGTAAGTAGCAAAAGTTATAGAAACAATATTTAGATCATGTGGCTTATGTCTATCTATACTATCTAATAAAACAAACCACCCATTTTTATCTTTAAACTTTATGTCTTTGAAAAACCAAAAATACCTTCTCCTTTATTCACTAATTTAAACATCTCCATCTAATATACCTATAATACCCTTAATGAAATAATTTACAGTATAGATCCCCCAACACTTAAAATAACTACAATACCACTTTTAACATCAATTCTTTTACATTCACCACCATCATCGCCCCCATCACCGTTCCCACTGCCGTCCCCACTGCCGCCCCCACCACCGTCACCACCACCACCTCCGCCATCACTACCCCCGCCGCCGCCGCATTGTGCGGGCATAAGTCTAGTGTTCGTTAAAGTTGAGGGCACGAGTTCAAGTCCCATTCGAAGTGTTTATTTTTTAAATATTATACACAAATTATAAAGTGATATTCATAAGAGGCATATGTGGCTGCTTAAAGGTCAATGTTTATACATGTGACAAATTTAATAATGAAACTGGGACTTAGTCTTGAGATTCTCTAAGATAAGATCTTACTACAAGATTATGGTACGAATGAAACTAGAATAAAGTTTAGAGTTGATTACTTAAATGTTACCTAACGTTTGCGTGATATTGCTAGTTTGATACCTTTCTTTTCGAAATTACGCGGATTATACCTAACGTTTCCAAAACTTCACTCGGACCATACTGGAACCAAACGCCGTTTGATGGCCGTTAAAAACCTCCCACGTGACTTGCACGTGAGGGTAAAAATGTAATATCGCGTTTCTTAATTACTTAAATGGTACCTAACGTTTGCACGATATTGATGGTTTCATACCTAATGTTTAGTTATTAATTAATTTATTTTTTGAAAGGTGAATTTCGCTTGAAACTTTTTGTTGCGATAGGTCTAACATATGTTGTCTTTTTTTTCTAACGATAACGTATGCTAGATCTCCTGCTGTCGAATCGCGACACGAAGCTTAAAGCAATGTTTTAAATACCGGTAAATACCGGCCGATATTTAAGGTATTCCTGGTATTTTACGGTATTACCGTTGCGGTATTTCCGATATTTTCAAAAAAGAAAACTTGAAATTTTTTTAAAATTATTTTTATGATACTTTATTGCTATTTTTGGTTATTTGTGAACTTTAAAACTTATATTTTGTTATGAAATACCTATTTGGTATTATTTTTGAGTGGATTATAAGTGCATTTTGACTATTTTCGTTAAATTGTAACAAGTTTTGGAGAGTTTTTATAAAAAAAATAAAACAAATTAAAAATAGTCGTACCAGCCGGTATTTTCGGTAATACCGATAATACCGGAAATTTTTCCACACCGGTATGACTAAAATACCGGTTTTTAAAACATTGGCTTAAAGCGAAATTTACCTTTCAAAATACAAAAAAAATACAAAAAAAATTAACAACTAAACATTAGGTATGAAACCAGCAATATCGTGCAAACGTTAGGTACCATTTAAGTAAATAAGAAACGCGATATTACATCTTTACCCCTCACGTGCAAGTCACGTGGGGGGGTTTTAACGGCCATCAAACGGCGTTTGGTTCCAGTATGGTCCGAGTGGACTTTTGGAAACGTTAGGTATGATCCGCGTAATTTCGAAAGGAAAGGTATCAAACCAGAAATATCGTGCAAACGTTAGGTACCATTTAAGTAATTAACTCTAAAGTTTATGAAAAGATGATCTCCGAGTATGAAGTATCCCACATTTTGATATTTGAGAAGGTTTTGATGTCCTCTTGTGCACCCTTTTTTTTATAGTGTCAAGATTTTGTTCCTTTTCTTTTGATCAAAAAAGGTAAAACAATCATCGTATGTAATAATCATAATATATATGAGATACCTAGCTTATTGATGAAGCTAGAATTTTCAGTAATGTGATACTTCAGTGCAAAAGTAGATTATAAAAGAAGTTTATCGACAATAAAATAATCTTAGATGGGTTTTGTAGTTTAGACCTAGTCGTGTGCAAAGTTTTCAACCATGTGTTGTTCTCTCTTATACGAAGTCTTAGTGGTGACACCTTAATAGTCGAGAACTTGTAATATAAAAGTGAAGTTCAAGTATTTAAATCATGTCTCATATCCTTTTAATCATATAGTTACACGATATACTTTTTTCCTTGTTAGCCATGAGACTAAGGGATAGAGAACGATAATAGGTCGACTGTTCATCAATTCTTATATGAAAATTATTTGAAACCATGTTGGGGTTATATATAATTTACAGACTGTAACCTTTTTCTTTTTTTTTTTGTCAATAGTTGTGGCGCTATTATGTTGAACTAGGTTTAAATCCGTGTAGACATACGAATAGTGTATGATAACGATTTATGAATGGTTAGATTCCTAATAATTATTAAAGATTTTGTTTCCGTTCTTAATTTCGTTATTTACATAGATATTTTGATATTTTTAACGAAAATTCTATATATATATATAAATTGAGTCGCTCGATGCGCCCACCTTTTTCAGCAATTATAGTCCCTGTCGTTAAATTTGTTGCAACAATGGTCCCTTTCAGCTAACGGCTGTTAAGTTTTTCTGCAATTATAGTCCCTGTCGTTAAATTTGTTGCAACAATGGTCCTTATCAGCTAACATTTTTCAGCAATTATAGTCCCTGTCGTTAAATTTGTTGCAACAATGGTCCCTTTCAGCTAACGGCTGTTAAGTTTTTCTGCAATTATAGTCCCTGTCGTTAAATTTGTTGCAACAATGGTCCCTATCAGCTAACGGCTGTTAAGTTTTTTCTCAATATAGTCCATTTGTTAACAATTTTGCAATAATGGTCCCCATCAGCTAACAAGCGTTAAGTTCTTTCCATTTCTTTTTGCATTTCATATATAATATTATAATTTTAGTGTTTTCATTAAAAATTTTGACGTTTTGTCACATTTTTTTTAATTCGTTTTTTTCCCCTTCAACTATTCATAGAATTGATTATTTAATAATTAATAGTATAACTTATTTTTGTCACATTTTTTTTAATTCGTTTTTTTCCCTTCAACTATTCATAGAATTGATCATTTAATAATTAATAGTATAACTTATGTTTGTACACGACAATACATTTTCAGACACACATTTAAATACGAAACAAACGAATGTATCTCCCGCGTCTATAAACTTTTTGAAAGCAACGTTATGTCTCCCGGGGCAACGCCCGGGTTACATAACTAGTTAAAACTAATTGTAATTATAATTTTAGTGCTGTTCAGTTAAGTTTAAAAAGCATGTGATATTTGAAATGTTTGTAAAACTATGGCAACAGGTGAAAAAGAAACGTGTCGACTTAAACCTGCTTTTGCCAACTTATCAAAGTTAATAGCAAGTTATTGAAAATAAGCAAAAAGAAAATGGTAAATATAATCCTAAAATTATATTTTTCATATCAAAAGTTCACCCTTGAATTTTATGGTAAGTATACAATTATTTTATGCACTTTAACTACAACCTTTGAGGTTGTATTTAGCAAAAAAAAAAAAAAAAAACATTGATAAGTTAAATTAAGAGTTAAAGGCGTATACTTATTTGTCGGAATTTCATATTTTGAAACTTATTGAAAGAAAATGAAATAGAAAATAATTTTAATTTTTTTTGTATCCAATCACTACAATAAAAGTGTCATTTATTCACACTTACTTATAAGAAGTGTGAAAAAATTTCTTAATTTGTTCACACTTGAAAATGTTTAAAAAGTATTCATATTTCAAAGTGTGAAGAAATTTAAAAAATCATAACTTTTTCACACTTATATATATGGGGAAAAAAAAGTTCACACTTTCAAGTGTGTAAAACCATATCAATTGTTCACACTTAGAAGTGTAAGGATTAATTTGTAACACCAAATTTCTTCACACAAGAAAGGTGTGAAAAAATTAGGTGTTACAATTTGACTTTCACACTTTTAAGTGTGAATATGTTTGACATTTGTTCACACTTTTAGATGTGAATTTTTTCTTTTCACATATATAAGTGTGAAAGAAAAAATTATAATTTTTTAAATTTTTCCACACTTTTACATGTATGTACTATTTAAACATTTTTAAGTGTGAATATATTAAGAAAATTTTTCACACTTTTTTATAATAAGTGTGAATAAATGAAACTTTTGTTGTAGTGAATAAAGTATGATTATTGACTCGGAAAGAACTTTATCGTTAGAATATGAAGATTTTAAGTTAGAAGAATGAAATAGAAATTTGTTTGATATTTATTGGAAAAAAATAAAGGATCATTATTAATTTAGAAAAACTTTTTTAGTTAAGAGAAAGATTATTTAATTAATCTAGTTGAAAATACTGGGGTTATTTGATTAAGTTGTTACTATTAACTTTTACAATAACTCATACTCATCAACAGAACGCTAATTCTCAAATTCTCTCTTTTTTAAAAAATAAATAAATAAATAATACTGAAGATAAATAGTTCAACACCATATAGATAATATGCATTGTTTAAGTCGTATATAGAACCATACAAGCATTCCAAATTTATATATATATATATATATATAAAGCATTTTTAAGAATAAAGGAGTAATGAAACATGTGTGGATACTGGATTGTACCAAGTTATTGTCTTCCTCTAAACAAAATCATGTTATATCAAGGGAACCTTAGGCGATTACCATTTTTGATCTAGCATCATGTCTCAAAATTTAATATTCATATGTTACTTCATTTTGGAATAATAACTCGTTTCTATTTTTGATTTGAAAAATGTATTTTCTTTTCTAAAAAGACAAAATCAACACATATAATTACTTACACGCGATTTGTACTTACACTGAATCTGAACTCACAAGTCACAACCTTTTGAATGCCCGGCACCGGTAACACTAGAATATGAAGAAATGAAAACCAAAAACACAAATAATTCAACATAAATTAATATCCACAGACAAAACATGACCATTCCAAAGCTCCTTTGGGTCCAAACGGTATTGTTGGATACTTCTGTCAATCCATTCCAAATTTTTGCACACTTTTATAGATCCATAACTTTTAATAGAAACTTAAGAATCAATCATAATCCAGATTTACATTTAAATTAAAAATCAAAATCAAAATAAACAAGTAAGTTTAATTAACATTAAAAGCTGAAAAGCACAACCTAAAAATCATATGTAACAATTCACAATTTCACATGTCAATAATTAATCAAAAAGAGAGAAAAAAAAAACCCCAATTAGCAAATACTAAAATACAAAAAAAATAAAAGTAGGAGATCCATGATATTTTCTTCTCTTTTTTTCATCCTTTTTCTAACTTTTATTTTTCCACAACCCACCCCACTTAACGACTTCACCTACCTGGCTTTAAAGATGACCCCCCGCCAATACTGCCTGACCTGCCCAAATGACCCATACCCATACCCGTTTGTTGATACTGACCCGACCCATACATCTGCTGATTGTAACCCCCTCCTCCTCCGTACATTCCATTGCTATTGGTATTACTATTGCTATATGCACCACCATCTACTCCATCTTTCTCACCGGGCCTTAACGATGTCGTTTTCTCCCCTTCGATTTCCCGATACTTTGCTAAGTACACTTTCAATGGCTCGACATATTCTTCGAATCCTAATGTTGTCATTGCCCACAACAAATCATCACCGTTTATTGTCTTACGTTTCTCTCTTTGACACTTATCTGATGCTTCTCCCGTTATAAAACTTATAAATTCGGATACACATTCTTGTACCGTTTCTTTTGCATCTTTTGATATCTTTGCGTTCGCTGGTAACGCCTTTTTCATGATCCGGCTCACATTCGCAATTGGCAAAAACCTATAGTAACATTTAAAGTTAGTTAACTAGTTATACTGCTAAATAGTACGTACATTATGCCAAGTAATCTTGTCCTATAAAAACGTTATATTAAGGTTTTGCAACTACAACTTATATTGATACTTATTTTAACTTAACAGCTATACAATATATTGTACTCTAATCACTTATATCATCAAGTAGCTTTAAAAAACAATTGCATTTCATTTTTAGCATTAAAAAACAATATATATTTTTATTATAAAGTTGTCGGATCTTTACCATATCATGTACTCCTCCTCCGTACATTCCATTGCTATTGGTATTACTATTGCTATATGCACCACCATCTACTCCATCTTTCTCACCGGGCCTTAACGATGTCGTTTTCTCCCCTTCGATTTCCCGATACTTTGCTAAGTACACTTTCAATGGCTCGACATATTCTTCGAATCCTAATGTTGTCATTGCCCACAACAAATCATCACCGTTTATTGTCTTACGTTTCTCTCTTTGACACTTATCTGATGCTTCTCCCGTTATAAAACTTATAAATTCGGATACACATTCTTGTACCGTTTCTTTTGCATCTTTTGATATCTTTGCGTTCGCTGGTAACGCCTTTTTCATGATCCGGCTCACATTCGCAATTGGCAAAAACCTATAGTAACATTTAAAGTTAGTTAACTAGTTATACTGCTAAATAGTACGTACATTATGCCAAGTAATCTTGTCCTATAAAAACGTTATATTAAGGTTTTGCAACTACAACTTATATTGATACTTATTTTAACTTAACAGCTATACAATATATTGTACTCTAATCACTTATATCATCAAGTAGCTTTAAAAAACAATTGCATTTCATTTTTAGCATTAAAAAACAATATATATTTTTATTATAAAGTTGTCGGATCTTTACCATATCATGTACTCCGTACATTTAATCGTTTAGGCGGTTATAATTAGCATTAAAAAACAATTGTATTTCATTTTTAGCATTAAAAAACAATTGTATTTCATTTTTAGCATTAAAAAACAATTGTATTTCATTTTTAGCATTAAAAAACAATTGTATTTCATTTTTAGCATTAAAAAACTTATATTGATACTTATTTTAACTTAACAGCTATACAATATATTGTACTCTAATCACTTATATCATCAAGTAGCTTTAAAAAACAATTGCATTTCATTTTTAGCATTAAAAAACAATATATATTTTTAATTATAAAGTTAATTTTTATTTATAAAGTTAGATTTTTTTTATTGCCTCTGTTTGAATTTTTTAGTCTTCTTATGTCTACTTTAACCGTAAATATTTTTGTTTGTGTTATATAAATTTATATAGTTTTCCTTAATTCATTTTATTAACTATTACTATAATAAAAATAAGATATTGTAACGGTTATCCGGAGTAACGTGTTCTAGATTTTTTTTCTCATAACGCCTTATGATTTAACCGTAAATATTTTTGTTTGTGTTATATAAATTTGTAATAAATCATATAAATGGATTGAGTTTTGAATGTACTTTTCATCGATTATCACTTTTAAAAATGGAATAAATGAAAAGGACGAAAACTGGAAAAAAAAACTAACGAATCTGGGCAAGTTAACGGAGGAAAGGTAACAAAGTTGACGCGGTGACCAAAAGTGAAAAAAAGTGACAAGTTTAGTGTATAATTTGCAATTTTTGAAGTTTAGTGACTAAAAGTGAAAAACGTGCCAAGTTCAGGGACCAAAAGTGTAATTTACCCTACATTTTTATGATAGTATATAGAAACAAATAAAAATAAGTAAATGATAATACAATAATCTATATTTCTAGATTTTTTCTTCTGAATAATCGATAACGCCTTATGATTTAACCGTAAATATTTTTGTTTGTGTTATATAAATTTGTAATAAATCATATAAATGGATTGAGTTTTGAATGTACTTTTCATCGATTATCACTTTTAATAATGGAATAAATGAAAAGGACGAAAACTGGAAAAAAAAAACTAACGAATCTGGGCAAGTTAACGGAGGAAAAAAAAATCACATAAGGCTATATTTAGAAAGAAAAAAAATCCTATTTAAACACAAATATACATCTTTCATGTTTCATGCTATATATAGATAGATATAGATACAAAAAGTATAGTACATAATAGAATTGAACAAAAAAATTAATTAAGAAAGAAGAACCTGTCTTGTTCTCTGGCAGATAAATCACCACCGCTGTTGTTATGACCTCCTGACTCGTTGTCGGAATCCGCCATAAGTTGTTCAAATAATTTGGCGGGAAGAAGGGTTTTGCCGGAGTTTATTTTTTGCTAGTCTCCTTCTCCGGGAGTGTTGGTGTTTTGAAGAGATGTTGTGTACGGTCCGTTGGATTGAAAGGTGTAATAAGGGATCGGGAGTGACACGTGGGTGGTTTGTGGCCGTTTGTTTGACGATAAGAAAGTGGATTATGTGGCATGGGTTATGATCGATGGATGTGGATGTGGGGGGTGGAAAATTTTTGGACGGTTGGATACTTTGATGACTAGGCATATGACTTTTTGATGGAAATTAAATCTTTTTTTTTTTTTTTTTTACATAATTTTTTTAGTTTTAATAGATACAAATAATAAATAAATTATTGGATACATGGAAATTAGTTTGTTTGGATTTGCAAACTCATCAAAGATTTATAAAGGGCAAAAAAGGCTTTGAGGCAGGTTCAAATTAGGACGAATTTTACAAGGATTTCACCCCTTCAATTTTCTTAAAAAAATTCTACTTGTTGATATATTATTCTTTGTGTACTCATTTGCATTATTTTGTTCGATAGAAGATATAGGCGTTCAAGAATATATATATGTGTGTCTACTTTGTGTTTAGATTATTTTTCTTTTTGATTGCATCAAGTTAATTCTTAAGTTGGGTTCCGCTCTAGCTTCAAATTTGTTGATTATTTTTCAACATAAGTATTTAAGAGCTTACACTAATTTGTTTTAATGAAGTTGATAGTCAACGTTTGTTTCTCACTGTGTATAGAAAGATAGCGTAAGAGCATGCGTATCATTGTTTGTAGATGTCAAATGATTCAAGACGACAACACATCATATCATTTTTCTCAAATTACCAGTTTTATCCAAGTTACCGCTATAAGAAGGCCGATGACACTCTTATTAATTTAACTATAAATATGTGTGACTGTAGGAAAGAAATTTAGTGAAAGACACAAATTGGTGTACAAAGGCCACACATCCTGTTTTTTCGCCGTATTAATAAAAGAATAGTGTAAATAAAAAGAGTGAACATTATATACACGTATTAAAAAGAATACCGCACACTCTAATGAACAAGCTAGTATTTACTCCATATTCACTAGTCCATACATACGAAAGTGTAAGTATAATTGCTTATTAATTAGACCATTCGTAACCGTTCACCCTTTCGCCTACATTTTTCCATGCCACATCAGCATCACCTTCTCATTTCTTTCACCTTCTACTTTTCCTCTTAACCATTCACCTATAATTTGATCCCCACTTTTATTTAATAAAAAACACAATACCTTTTATTTTAAAATAATATATTTTATTTAGATTAAATAAAAATACAATAACATAAATACCATTATGCTAATCTAAATAAGACATTAACAAAAAGTGACAAAACAAATTTAAAAAAATAAGAAAATCAATACGTTTTCAATTTTATATATTTTTAACTTTACAGTGAGAAATAGTGTTTTTTTGTAAATATATAAAACTTTACAGTGAGAAAAAAAATGTTTATCTAGTTAAATACTTCATCCGTCCCACTAAAAGTATCATACTTTGAATATTCAAAGTCTTTATTTTTAAACTTTGACCTCAAATATATTTTTGTGTTATATAAAACTTGATAAAAGTTATATTATTAAAAAACACATCTAAAACACAATCGATTCATATAACTTTTATCAAATGTTATCTAACACAAATAAAATTATTTAGGGTCAAAGTTTAAAAATAAAGACTTTGAATATTCAAAGTAGGACACTTCTAGTGGGACGGAGGGAGTAAATAAAATTTTAACAAATAAATATAAATACATTTTATAAATAAATATAACTACATTATATATCAGTCATCTTGAATTCACTTTAAATTAATATACATTATTTCTCTTTTTTTATGAATTTAATGTATATTTAGTATAGATATGAATTTATATACTAAAAACTATATATTCTGTCAAACTTATAAAATATACATATATAAAATATACCCACAAATATTCACAATGCAAAATATATATCGGTCAACTTTGAAAAGATTCATCCGACCCACAAACTAGAAAATGAGTCGGTGATTGCATTCACCGATACACTAATCACCGAGTGCCTTCACTGACATGTAATAACAAGTTCACCCATTAGACTATCTCCAATGCTAGAGCTGCCACATCATATCCTTACAAATCCTTATACATCTTTATAAATCCTTCAAATCCTATAATTATATCTCCAACCATACAAACATCCTTACATATCCTTTTACCTCCAACTAAAAACAAAAATATATTAGGTAAGGACAAGTAAGGGCATGCCCTTAGGTAAGGGCATCCTTCAAAAAATCTTTAGTTTTGGACAAGCTTTAACAGCAAAGGATATCCAAGGGCACCTAAGGGCACCCAAAGTCACCCCATTGGAGATAGCCTTACATGACATTTATCACCATTTAATTAACCGACCCTTTACCATTGGTCTTATGCATTAGTCATACCTTTGATTCGTAGGTTTTGATCGAGAGGGTGGAAAATGCAGCATGTGGACCTCCGATTCATTTAATGGGGAATTTGACTACTCTTTTTAAATAGTTATTGGAGTAAAGATATTGGGGAAGTAATAATTATAAGAAAAAGGGTCATCCATGTTGCAAGCAGTCTTCTACTAGGAATCTGATGCTGTAGTTTTATTATATTCTACCCCATCTTTATAACAACCAAATTCTATATATTAATATCGTGTTTATTTTTACTCATTATTATCAGGCCGTCAAGATTAATTCCGGCTTAGCACCAGATTTCCGGCACTGATGTGTTGGAGGCCCGGTTTTAATGTTAACGGGTCAGACTATTAGAGTTGAGCTGTTCAATTTTAATGATTTTTTGGTAGCATGTATATAGACGATAGAAGAATGTTTTTTTGGTAAAGATTTTTTATATTTTCCATTTTTACAAATTGATTTGTAAGTTTTAAAAATTTTTCGAAAATAATGTACGTAGTAGTACTAGTTTTCTAATAAACTTATTTTTATTTTTACAATTGAATTATTCTTTTGTACGTGTTAAAGGAGTTGTTGTGAAGTTTCAGTCATGAGTCATGATTCATGGAAAATAGTGATGTTCTTGTAATATATTGTGTTCAGTAGCGCTACGGTTTACATTACAAGTGGAAATAACACGATCAAGCAAATGTTACGATATATTGACATCATGTATGAAGTCATATTTTCGCACCAATAGGTAACACGTACTAAGAGGTAAACGATCACTCCAAATTACTAATACAAGTAAAATTTACAGTCAGCTCATGATGAAATTAAATCGATTTAATTCAACCAAGTTTTTTTCCCTCAAGTATCATCTCCGATTAATATTAAGATACAGGACACATATATGTCAATATGTCATACGACAAATAATGCTCAAAACACAACATGTTTTCATCTTTCACCGGAAGTTCTTTTTCTACTAGACTCTCATCGTCGGTTATATATAGAGCCGCCACTGTCCGAGGAGCTGTTAAAGTCGGAAGTCCTTTTCACTTGTGGGCTTGTGGCGGGTGGAAAGCAGGCAAGTTTACCACTGCTACATATCCTATCTTTTTTTCATTTTCAACATGAACATGATCATTTGAACATTCTACTTGCCAAATAAATTGTAGAGTTAATTGCAAATTTGGTCCCTGTGGTTTGTATACTTTCGCAATGGGGGTCCCTATTTGACTTTCTTCGCAATGGGTCCCTATTTTGACTATTTTTCGCAAATATGGTCCCTTTTTGACGGATTCGTTAAAAGGGGACGTTAAGTTATCACGTGATTGACACGTGCAGGGGCACTAAAGTAATAAACCACCCCACCCGCCCCACTCAGCCTTTTCCCCCTTTTTATACCTAAATAAACCCTAATATTATCATATTATCTTCCCCAATCAAAATCACTTTCTCCCTCTAAACCCTAATTCAAAAATTAACATAAAAATCTTCAAATTCATAGAATGGTGATGTGCAGATGTGGTTCTCATTCTGTTATTCGAACCTCTTGGACATGTAATAATCCCGGAAGAAGGTTTTATTGTTGTGGTAAAAAGGTAAGAGTTTTACATCTTATTTTGTTCAAGTTTATAATTTAATTGGAAATTTGTTTTTTAATTATAACAGGGATCAAGTTGTGGGTTTATTCAGTGGCATGATCCACCAATGTGTGCAAGAGCTATTGCAATTATTCCTGGGCTGTTGCGTAGTTTGAATAAGCAAGAAGAAATTGCTATAACAAAAGGAAATCAAGCAAAAAGATACAAGAGGATGTTGGTGATAAGTTGGGTGTTTTTTATTGTATGGGTTATGTTCTTAGGTTGATTTGATAAAAAATTATGTAAGTGTTGTAACAAACTCGAAAATTATGGGAATGAAAATGGTTTGTGCAGTTTTGTGTACTCATTGTTGTGACAATTGACTGGTTTGTGCAGTTTTGAGAATTGAATGACAATAGAAAATGGTTTGTGCAGTTTTGTGTCATTAGTTTGACATTTGAAAAAGTTCCTGCAATTGTATTGAATGGAATGCAGTGAATATACCAACACATTACCAACTTTGCAATTGTATTGAATGAAATGCAATGAATATACCAACACATTACCCAAAAGACTTTGTAAAATACATAACAAAAGATACCAAAGGTTTGGTTGGCAATTGAATGTCAAATATGTAACATTTTCTGCAAACATGCAGGAAATGTACCAACATTTACACAAAGTTTATGCAATTGTATTCAATGGTATATCACAAACTCAACTACCAAACATTTACACAAAAAAACATTAAAATTGAACAACTACATATCCAAGATTGTTGGCTGTTACATAGCAAAAGATAATATTCAAAGTATTACAAATACATGCCAAAAGACAGATGCTTAACACGATCAGAACATCAAAAAGGCAGCATTATTAACAGCAAAGCACAATCTAATGTCTAAGTGGCATAACAGTTTAAGAGTAGTAGAAACAAATGGATAAACTAAATAGCTTGAGAAGCACCAGCTTGAGACCCACCAGCTTGGGAAGTTGAAGTTGTCTTCTTACCATCACCCTTGGAACCACCAGTCTTTGAAGTTGTGGGCTTCTTAGGACATGTTCTCTTGTTGTGACCATCAATTTTGCAATTTCCACACTTAAGCTTTGCACCAGCCCTTGATATCCTGTCTTCCTTAATTATTTGCAGATCAACAGCACTCTGCCTTCTCTTCTTCTTAGGCCTTCCAACTGGATTTTTATGCTTGGGTGGTGTAATATTTATGAGCCATTCAGACTTAGGCCAATGCAGTCTTCCTCTAATTGGATTAATCTTAAAACTATACATTCTTTTCCAAGTTTGCAGCCAATAAACAGGATTAACAAATGACTCTGGGCTTTGTATGGTACCTTCATTGTCTGCAATATTGAATATAGAGGCCACATCATGCTTACATGGCATCTCAGTCAACTCCCACCTCCTGCATGAACATGTCTTCTTATCTATATCAACCACATGTTGATCCATCCATGGACCAACTACTTGAACTTGCTATCTCCATTAAAGGTTGCCTGTACAACACAAGTTGTTAAATTAAGAGTATTTCTTTCTCATTACATGAGTAAATGACTTTAATATGTAAAGAAAACTCATACATTGTACTTTGAAGCTTCTTTCTTGATTGCATCAAACATTTCAGTATCCCTTGGTGTTAAAGGCCCAGTACTCTTGTCAATTTCCTTTTGCACTTTGGACAGTCTCTTCATTAGATACTCTCTAATGAACTCCAAACATAGAATTATTGGTTTCTCCCTACCATCAATTAGCTGCCTGTTGTATACCTCACACATATTATTCAATAATATGTCACAATTTGCCCATCCTATACACATAACAGAAAACAGAAATGCAACATTATTTAATAACTATTCAATATAATTAACAGTAAACAGAAATGCAACAGAAAACAGCAAACAGAAAACAGAAAGCAAAGTAGTCATACCAGAAAAATGAGACTTTGCCCAATGTCTTGGTGGTATTTCCTTTAACCAATCATAAGCTTCTTTTTTGACTTTTTTCAAATCATCCATCACCTTGGTAAATTCAGCAACTGTGGGTGCTGATGCAGCCTTCCAAAGAAAGTCCTTGTAAACTTGTCCCCTGAATGAGCCTTTCATATTGTCATAAATGTGTTTCACACAAAACCTGTGCTCAGCACATGGGAATAGTTGTGCAATTGCAGGTATTATCCCCTATATAGTAAACATACATACAAGTTAAATGCCATATTGAAACCAAAAGAGAAATTATAATTAACAAAGACAAAATTTGTTTACCTTTTGCCTATCACTCATGAATGTAAAGTTTGACATGTGATTCAAGTCTAGATCAGCTCCAAGACATTCAAGGAACCAAGTCCATGAAGCCCTGTTCTCAGACTCCACAATGCCATAATCAAGTGGGTAAGTTTGATGGTTTGGATCTACACCAACTGCAGTCAACAACATCCCTGTAGCAGGAGACTTCATAAAAGAACCATCTAAACCCAAGGATGTAGTCCTTCAACATTTCATATTGTTGTGGGTAATCACCCATTATTCTTGCCTTTGCCTTATCAAAAGCCCTGTAGATCTTGTGTTTGGAGACCCCTATTTCAAACTTTTTTTGTAGTTGATCTCTAAGAAAGCCTGCTTTAACCTTGGACTCTGGGTTTAAATTCTCTTGAATCTGTTTTGCCAAAAACTCATTAGTACATTTTCTCAAATTTCTTGTTTGGAGACATTTGTGTATTTGCTCTGTAAGTTTTAACTGTCCATGTTTGCTGTTCATCAGGTTTGCCAATGTACAAAAGCCAAGGACACTTTTGCTCTTCACAAGGTTTAGATTCTGTTTTCTTTGTCTTTCTCTTTTTGGTCCACCTAACACCCTCTGGAGTTTTTATCATTCCAAGACCCACTGTTTCACTAGGAATCTGTTTTTTATTCTTCTTGGGCCCACATGTTGTTTCTGGTCTGCTTTGGAAATTTACATTGGGCTGCTCTTGCATTTCAGGCCCAGATTTGTTGTGATGCTCTTGCAATTCAGGCCCACTATTGTTGGGCTGCTCTTGCATTTCAGACCCAGATTTGTTGTGATGCTCTTGCAATTCAGGCCCACTATTGTTGGGCTGCTCTTGCATTTAAGACCCAGATTTGTTGTGATGCTCTTGCAATTAGCCCACTATTGGGCTGCTCTTGCATTTCAGGCCCAGATTTGTTGTGATGCTCTTGCAATTAGGCCCACTATTGTTGGGCTGCTCTTGCATTTCAGGCCCAGATTTGTTGTGATGCTCTTGCAATTCAGGCCCACTATTGTTGGGCTGCTCTTGCATTTAAGACCCAGATTTGTTGTGATGCTCTTGCAATTAGGCCCACTATTTTGGGCTGCTCTTGCATTTCAGGCCCAGATTTGTTGTGATGCTCTTGCAATTAGGCCCACTATTGTTGGGCTGCTCTTGCATTTCAGGCCCAGATTTGTTGTGATGCTCTTGCAATTCAGGCCCACTATTGTTGGGCTGCTCTTGCATTTAAGACCCAGATTTGTTGTGATGCTCTTGCAATTCAGGCCCACTATTGTTGGGCTGCTCTTGCATTTAAGACCCAGATTTGTTGTGATGCTCTTGCAATTAGGCCCACTATTGTTGGGCTGCTCTTGCATTTCAGGCCCAGATTTGTTGTGATGCTCTTGCAATTCAGGCCCACTATTGTTGGGCTGCTCTTGCATTTCAGACCCATCTACATTGGGCTCAATAAACTTTGGGATGGTACCTTCACATATCACCCTGAATCTTGTTTTATCATTTTTTAAAATTCTCAGTTGCCTCCTAGTTTCAATTGCATGCATGGTAACCATGTCCTTCATTTCTTCCTTGGTCCCAAACACTTGACCAAGATAAAAATGTGCCTTTTTTTCAGGATTTGTGGTATGCTCCCTTCTTAACTCTTTCAAGGCTTGTTTTCTAACTGCATCATCTTCCTCGTCTGTTCCACTATAAAGATTCTCAAAATTTAAGTTTTCAGGATCACCAGCTATCTCCTTCTCCTTTGGATTCTCTTTAGATCCTATCCACTCTACATCACCATCTATGTTATCTCTAAAGTCAGTCATATCAATCTCTGGATCATCCATTCTATGTTCATCATCAACTACAAAGTCAGAATCTTCACTCTTGTCATCACTGTCACCATCATCCTCATCATCATTGTCCCCTTCCTCATCATCAGGCTCATCAATATGTGTATTACCTACATGCTCATGACTGGAATCATACCCCTTATTAATCCCACTACCTTGCCCAATTTCTTTACTACCCTGACCAATTTCTTTCTGAACTCCCACATTGACAAAATTATCAGTGAATACATCATCATTAAACATTTCATTCCTACCACCATCATTAAGTATTTCATTCACCTCATTTGTACCTATCCTAGGAGTTGTTTTAATCTGCTTTGGTATATAGGGTGAAACTGTAACAGTTTCAACTTCAATTGGTTCATTTCCACCCACCCCAGCCTGTGTTGTTTCAATTTGCAGTTCATTAATACCCAGACCAGTTTGTGTTTCACCTTGAAGTGTTTCAGTAAACAACTTCCTTTTACGAACCCCCATCTTTTTTGCAGGCACATAAGGTTGTGTTAGGGTATCGTCTATTTCCTTTAACCAATCAGGTACCTTATTCACAACACTTTTAGGGGTTATCTCTACATTGGTTTTCCAACTTTCTATGTATACTTCTATAATCTTGGATTTGGATTTGCCAATAAAGCTCATCAAATTCCTAACATCATCGTCACTACCTAAAGCATGCAGGCCAAAATCAAGATTATTATCTGGTTCCTTAAAGTGGTACCACATTGGAATTTTTTTCGCATACCCTATTTCTTTAAGCATAGCTTCTAGCTCGAGAACAGAAAACTCATCTCCATCTACGGAGTCTACATAATTGACCTTACCATTGATGTATTTCCTCCCTGGAACCGTCGTGAACCACCCAGCATGATGGATTTTCAAAGAAAAGTATGTAGGGGATGCAGCTACAAAAAAATGAAATTTATGTATAATTTAGTATAAACAATCACATACATACATACATTTTTGTATATACTATATTATATATCCAGAATCAATTAAAAAATTGAATAAATAACTGGAAAAAATGAAAACCTAAATCACTCACCATATATCCAACCAACATTCCATGCTTTATCAGTTGATCGAAGCACCCACGGCATTGTTGATCATTAATGGATGTTTGGAGTTAATCGTATTTTTGAGAGAGAGAGTTTTGGAGAGTTAATCGATTTTAGTTTTATAAATTAGGGTTTATTTACGTATAAAAAGGGGGAAAAGGCTGAGTGGGGCGGGTGGGGTGGTTTATTACTTTAGTGCCCCTGCACGTGTCAATCACGTGATAACTTAACGTCCCTTTTTAACGAATCCGTCAAAAATGGACCATATTTGGGAAAATAGTCAAAATAGGGACCCCCATTGCGAAGAAAGTCAAATAGGGACCCCCATTGCGAAAGTATACAAACCACAGGGACCAAATTTGCAATTAACTCTAAATTTTATTTCCAAAGTGGGAGGAACCAAAAAAGAGAAAAACTAATCAGGATAATGAAAACTATGATGATGACAATGAAGAATATATATGGTGAAATTACTAGTAAAACCTATAAGCAAATGTTTTTTTTTTTGAACGGCAACGACCTATACAACTTAGGGTGTTGGCATCACCACCACCCACCACTCACTCACCACTCACTTCCAACCAATCACATTATGCCACCTCAAATCCACCACTCACTCACCACTCACCCAAATTTTGTTGGCATTGCCACCACTCACTCACCACTCACTACAATTTTATTTTTTATTTTTAAAACTAAATTTCATTAAAAATAAAATTTTATTTAAATTACATTAACTAAAACTACTAATAATAATTTTAATAAATAATACATAATAATTAATAAATAATATTAACAATTATTAATATAAATCTAATAATAATTTAATAAATAATATAATAATAATTAATAAATAATAATAATAATAATAATAATAATAATAAAAGTAATAATAATAGTAATAAATTATTTATTTTGGGGTAGTTTGGAAATAAATATCAAACTTGAGGGCTGAAAACGAAAATAGTCAATAAATCATTTATGGTCATCTTCTTCCTTCCCCTTATACGCCACATACATATATATACATATTCTTATATCTATATCTATATTTACAGAAATTTAAAAAAAAAAAAAAACCTAAGGAAACTAGCCGTTACCCCTCCAACGGTCATTTTCGCCTCACCTTCCACGCGAGTGGAACTTCCACCCAAATCCGACCACCCACGCGTGGACACCCATCGGCGGCGGTGTTCCACGCGTGGTCACCATCAACGCCGCGACTTTAATCCAGGTGATGCCAACACCCTGATAATAGGAAGAAGGAAAGCAATAATCTATACTATATTATAAAGCAGATTTCTCCTTAATTTTCAACATTGAACTTAAAATTTCAATATTGATTTTAAGTTTCAACATTTACTTCCCCAAAATGCTCCTCCTATCTATTCTATATTTACCTAAAATAACTATAATACATTTCTCTCTCCTCAAATCTCAACCAATCATTTATTTTCTCTCTCCTCCATAAATCATTTTATTCTTCTAATTCATTCAAAATCTTTTATCTCAAAAACCGTACATCAATAAATTATAAAAATTATATGGGTGTTCTTAAAATTTCATGCTCTTTCATTAGAGTGGTCATTCGATATATTTTCGACGAATTTTTAAATCCGAGGGCGGAGCCCGTACGGCTAAGGGCGGAGCCCGTACGGTAAGGGCGGAGCCCGTACGGCTAAGGGCGGAGCCCGTCAGGTAGATTACCCCATCACCGCCACCGCCGCCACCGCCATTACATCACCACCCCGCCATCACCTTCATCACCGCCGCAACGCGCGGGTACCTTTCTCGTCATATATAATATTTTAGGAGAGAAACAAAGGTATCATTTCTTTCCCTGAATTAATCTGTATGCACACTCTTCGATTAGAGAAAGCTCCAAAAAATGTCAATCGTTTTGTCAATGCATTAGCTTGTTTAAGCCAACTCTGGGCATCTTCGTATAATACTAACATTTTATTGGCACAATATTGTTTTTCCGGAACCCAGTTTGAACGCAATGGTTGAATGAAGTTAACAGTCTTCAAAGGTTCTCTAGCCGCAATTGGTGGTAAATTGATTTGGATGATGAAAGAAGACAATTTAATGTTACATCTTGGTGAAAGACTATTGGATCTAAGAGTCTTAATTACGAGGGAGGCCGGCTAATTACATAGTATTTTTACAGTTTGAAGATAACAAATGGTGATTTCTTGTACAAGGCTGTCTATGCCTCTATGGGATGTTTAAAGTTTATAAATGCCTTCAAACAGTGTCCTCTACACAGTACACACTTTCTGAATTAACGTTACGTTATGAAGGCAATTGTAGCTTTGGTTGGTTTACAAATTACATTATGCTTCGATTTTTATATCTAAGATGTTGATTAATTTATGCAACTAATGAATGTTAAGCTTTTAGTTATAGACGAGAGTAAGTACCCGCGCGTTGCGGCGGTAAGAAGGTGGGGTGATGTGACAACTCGTAATTAATTAACAACGGGTTAGTCATAATCTCGTTTAAGCTAAGTCATTATCATAATCTCGTCTAATTTAGACGTCTTTGACGTGGAAATTGTTAGACTTTTGGACTTTTGACTTAGTCAAATTAGACGTATCTTGATGACGTACACTATTAGCTATCTAGACGAATGCCGAGTCTTAAAAATAACTTTAAATGAATATTTAAAGGTTATGTCTTGTACAAAATAAATAGACTGTCTAGACTTAATATTATAAAGTTCACTTTGACGAAACTTTATTGACTTGTCTTGATTTAAATAACACGAGGGAAAATACCTTTACTTTAAATTATAACCTTTTGGTCATACGGTATTTAATCGTAAGCATTTTACCGAATAAAGGGTACAAAATATCTAAAAATGAGGCCACATAGGTCGGCCCCTCTTTTGTGGCTGGGAATAAACCAACCAAACACCCCCTTCTCTTTCCCTCTTGTTTGGTCGACACACACACCACAAAACACACACCACAAAACACACACACAAAACAATTTCTTCATCTAAATTCTGTTTTGGCAAGAAGAAATCAAAGGGGATTCAAAGGGAATAATCATTTTTCAATAATAATTAGGGTTTCATCATCATCATCACCATTTTCTTCCTTTTTATCTCAAGAACCCTAAATTGGTAAGTAACTTATTTCTCTAAACTTTTGATTTGATTTAATTCCATCTTATGGGTTAATTTCAGTATGATTAATTGAATAAATAGGCTTGGAGTATGAAATGAGTTTTGGGTTTGGTTGTTAGATGAATTTTTATTTGAAATGGGTCTTTGAAATCAAAAAGTGTTGAAATTGTTAATGGTTAGTGAAATGGAGTTGTTTCCAGGTTCTTAAACATGTTGGTACTTGTTGGAATGAAAAGGTTTGAAATGGAAACGATTTGGTTTGGCGAAAATGGTCAAAAACTGCACTTTCACTCGTGCAGGTCTGCTCTCGCGCCGCGACCCTTCAGGTCTCGCGCCGCGAGCTAGTTAAAAAGGGCCATCGCGCCGCGAGTTTTTAGTCTGTTTGATATTTTTAGTTTTTGACAACTTGAACGTTTGAACTTGGTGAATATCGAATGGTACTTTAGACTACCTTATAATGACAATGTCATTGATATTACCAACTGAAGTTAAATAAAATGAAAGTTTAAATCACATTCTCGGTTATGGCATTCTAGGGTCTATAGCTAAGTAGTTCTACATAGGATACTTGTCATTGTGAGCTTGGATCCTCACTATTGGTAATCATATCATAGGTTTTGGATAACGTGGAGAATTGACTGTTGATCTTCTCGAGCTACATTGCACCTTTTAGCACTTAGATCGCTAAGGTGAGTTTATGGCGCCCTTTTTCCTTTTACTTTGGGCCTGAAAAGCATGTACTGTATACACTACTACTTTATAAATGATTCGTCTTTGTCTATGCCATGAGATTTGGTAAATTAAATCGTTTGTCTTATGTCTTGCCATGTTGACGGCTGCCTGAAAATGTGTATACATGTCTTATGAAATATTGAGCTAAATGACTTTGACTTGCCATGTTGTCGGCTGGCTAAATTGTTCTTTGTGTTTGACGAACTAAAATGTTGCCCCTATGTAGTTATCACCATTATGAAATCCTAATGGTTGTCTTGTCAGATTTAGTGTCTGACTGTCTTTGTTCTGGTCCGCACCCCATTATAGACGGGAGACCTGTGCGAGGTATACTGGTCCGCACCCCATTATAGACGGGAGACCTGTGCGAGGGAAATTAGTCTTATTGTCGGATATTGATCCCGACTGTCTTGTCTTAATAACTACATGTCATTGTGTGCTCCCAATGACGACTGGACTTTTAGTCAAACACACTGTAAACTCACCAACTATTTCGATAGTTGATCCTCTCAAATTTCATGCTTTTCAGGTGACCAACAGTAAGTCTTGGAATCGTGAATGACATTATAGGGCCATTCTTTTGACTTGGACGTACAATTAGCACCAGACATTTGAGGACTCTCATGTTTTTAGCTTTAATTGTATTAGACTGTCCAATTTATTGAACTCGTATTCAGTGGGCCCAGTTCCAAATGAGGATGACTTGTATCCGTATTTTGGGGTCCACATTTGAACGATTGTACTTGTATTGAACATGTATTGGCATTAATGGATGTAATCTCTATTTACCTTCTGATTAGTACGCAATTTTTTGTTAACCCTGTATTTCCGCTACAACGGGGTGTGACAAAAATTGGTATAAGAGACAAGGTTATAGTTAATACAGAGTTTTTCCGCTGGAAAAACTCAATCTATAGCCATTGTCGTTTCAAAAGGAAATCTAAGTCTATTAAGGTTTAGGATACTTATTTCAAGAGTTATATTATTTGTCTATAATTAGACCTAACCTGATCAACTACGTCCCGATTATGTAAAATAATATAAGGCTCGAAATAAATATCTTAGACTTTGTATATACGTTATAGTTTGGATTATATTAACAACATACTGTAGATGTGGTGGGAAGGCTGTGGGTGACCCTATATATAAGCATTGAAGGTATGTTAGGAGTAGAAACCCAAATCGTATGTGTATACATGTCTTATGAAATATTGAGCTAAATGACTTTGACTTGCCATGTTGTCGGCTGGCTAAATTGTTCTTTGTGTTTGACGAACTAAAATGTTGCCCCTATGTAGTTATCACCATTATGAAATCCTAATGGTTGTCTTGTCAGATTTAGTGTCTGACTGTCTTTGTTCTGGTCCGCACCCCATTATAGACGGGAGACCTGTGCGAGGGAAATTAGTCTTATTGTCGGATATTGATCCCGACTGTCTTGTCTTAATAACTACATGTCATTGTGTGCTCCCAATGACGACTGGACTTTTAGTCAAACACACTGTAAACTCACCAACTATTTCGATAGTTGATCCTCTCAAATTTCATGCTTTTCAGGTGACCAACAGTAAGTCTTGGAATCGTGAATGACATTATAGGGCCATTCTTTTGACTTGGACGTACAATTAGCACCAGACATTTGAGGACTCTCATGTTTTTAGCTTTAATTGTATTAGACTGTCCAATTTATTGAACTCGTATTCAGTGGGCCCAGTTCCAAATGAGGATGACTTGTATCCGTATTTTGGGGTCCACATTTGAACGATTGTACTTGTATTGAACATGTATTGGCATTAATGGATGTAATCTCTATTTACCTTCTGATTAGTACGCAATTTTTTGTTAACCCTGTATTTCCGCTACAACGGGGTGTGACAAAAATTGGTATCAGAGACAAGGTTATAGTTAATACAGAGTTTTTCCGCTGGAAAAACTCAATCTATAGCCATTGTCGTTTCAAAAGGAAATCTAAGTCTATTAAGGTTTAGGATACTTATTTCAAGAGTTATATTATTTGTCTATAATTAGACCTAACCTGATCAACTACGTCCCGATTATGTAAAATAATATAAGGCTCGAAATAAATATCTTAGACTTTGTATATACGTTATAGTTTGGATTATACTCACAACATACTGTAGATGTGGTGGGAAGGCTGTGGGTGACCCTATATATAAGCATTGAAGGTATGTTAGGAGTAGAAACCCAAATCGTATGTGTATACATGGGACTTATATACGTGATAGTTTGGATTATATTAACAATATACTGTAAATGTGGTGGGAAGGCTGTGGGTGACCCTATATATAAGCATTGAAGGTATATTGTTAATAGAAACCCAAATCGTATGTGTATAGTCTAGACAAAGATTTCTTTAAAAATTCGTATGTTGCGTACTGTTACATCCATTTGACTTGTACTGTCTCATCCATTAGACTTATATGGATTCTTTGACTATCCTTTCAGACTTGTCATATCGGACGGAGCTAGCTCTTATGCTGTTGTTCCTGGTACTCCTCAAGTTCCAGTGGTAGCAAACTCCATTCCTCGTGTTCCCCACTCTTATGAAGAGGAACAATTTGAGGCTTCGGGCAATGAGTCTCGCCCCATCAATCTGGTGTCAACATCCAGTGAATCTGGAAATGAATATGTATCTATTCATGTTCAACCATCTCTGTCACCGGTAGCTCCATATCAGAGGAGGACTACCGAGGGAGCTCGTCTACCCTATGCTCCTCGAGATCCTAATGCTCCTGGTCCTTCTGCACCGGTTCAGGACAACCGTGTGTTTGGTCCTTCATTTCTTCTGGGCGATCCGTATGTTGCGGGTCCCTCCAGAGTGCCTGTTTATAATCCCGATGCTGCTAATGGGATGCCAGTTGCAGATGCAGCTGATAGGTCGGAATATGCTCTCCGACAAATGTTAAGGATGAACAATTCTCTCATCCGTACTAGGGAGGCTATTGAGAATCAAGCTCAAGCGTTGACTGGAGCTTATCTTCATGCTTCTGAGGCGATGACTGTTGCTAAGGAGGGGAAGGAGACTATTAGAATGTTGGTCTGCATGCTATTAGTTTTGGTGACCTTGGTTGTGGCTTTGCTAGTTGTTGTTCTTTTCAAGATGTAATCTTGTAGTAGTTATGTATTGTAAGCCTAGAACTTATAACAACTCGCACTTTTGTACTTTGAGTTGTAGTCTATCTGTTGTGGATGTAGTTCCCACATGTCTTTGGATCGTATCACTCTAACTATGTAGTCTATCGTTGTGGATGTAGTTCCCACATGTTTTGAATCGTACCTGTTAGACTATGTAAATTTTGGACCTCAATGAAATACGATCGTCTTTTTGGCTTACATACTTGTTCAAAACTATGTCAATTGCTTATTCTTAACTCTAGAAAATATGATGTTCCATATTCCTTGTCTTTTCTAGTACCCGCATTCATACAATTTTATAATTTATGACTTGCATGGTACTGCCATCTGTCTTGCAAAGCTACTTTCCGATTTACCTTTTAGGGGAAATCTCTAAATGACATTTTTGTTCATGTCATAGACTTATGGCTCCCAAGACGCGAAGCAAAATCCAGAAAAAGGCTCCAAGTAAGAAAACTGCTCAAAAGAGAGTTACTCGATCAACTCCTAAACCCAATGAAGCTGAACAGGAAGAACCTGTGATCCAGCAAGGACCAGAGACTGCTGATGCAAATGTGAACACTGGTCCTGGATCTACCCCACATGCTGGCGGGGGAAATAATATGACAACATTTGTGACACAACAGTTGTTGGCCGCCATGCCTACTTTAGTCGCTCAGATCACGACGAGCATGAACGCCAATAATAATCATCATGCTGACAATAGTAACAATGTCGAACCTACGGCTGAACAAGTTATTCCTCGAGTTCATCTGCACGGGAGTGACTTTAAGACCTTCACTTATTGTAAGCCAAAGGAGTTCCATGGCACCGAAGGTCCTGTCGGACTAATCAATTGGCTAGAAAGCATAGAGGCGGTGCTTCATATCAGCCGTTGTGCCGAAGCGCACAAAGTGGAATATGCTGCCTCTCAATTTTAAAAGCACGCCTTGTCATGGTAGAACGAGCAGATAAGGACTCGTGGTCGAGAGCCAGCTAATAGAATACCTTGATTGAACTTTAAAAAGATGTTGATGGAAAAGTACTATCCTCGGGAGGAAGTACAAAAAATGGAAGGTGAATTCTGGAATCATAGTATGATTGGACTAGACAACGAGAAATACACAACTCGTTTTCATGAGTTGGCAAGACTAGTCCCTCGTATGGTAGATACGGAGGAGAAATTGATCGAAAGATACTGTTATGGCTTGTCACCTGATGTCCGAAGGTTGGTAGCCGCTTTTAATCCTTTGACTCTTCAAGCGGCAGTTAGTGCAACCAACCGGATGGTGATAGACTTGAAAAGAACCACTGGTTCTTCTGTTGGAAATGAGGTTGTCAAGAGAAGGAATGATTATGCCTCTAGTAGTGGATTTGGCGACGGTGGAAATGGCAAGAGGTTTAGGACTGCCAGAAACTTTGTTGTGGTTGCTCAAGACGTCAAGAGGTACACTGGCATAGACCCCAAGTGTAATAGGTGTAACCTCCATCACCGGGGAAATTGTCCTACTTGTCACCGTTGTAAAAGGACGGGACATTTGATAAAATACTGTAAGGAGAAGGCACCCAATCAATGCTACGAGTGTGGGAGCGAAACCCATATGCGACCCGTTTGTCCACGACTCAATCTAAACCCGAACAACAATGCTATAGTTCCCGTGAGGAACAATGCGGGGAACAATCAAGCTAGGAATCAAGGAGGACAAGGCAGAGGTCGAGTTTTCGCTTTGGATGCTGCTGATGCACGACGTGATCCCAACGTTGTGATAGGTACATTCATACTCAATAATCATTATGTCTTTGTGTTATTCGACTCTGGTGCTGATAAAAGCTTTATATCTTAGAATTTAAGTCTCGATTTAATATAGTAGCTATCCCCATGAAAGAAACTTATATCGTCGAATATGCAAACGGTCAAAAGTATGTTGCTAGAGATCATTTAGTAGATTGCAATTTGACATTGTCTGGTAAAACCTTTAAAATTGATCTAATTCCCATAGAGCTAGGAAGTTTTGATGTGATCGTTGGTATGGACTGGTTGTCTAGAGTTCGCGCCGATATTGGTTGTTACAAGAAGGTTGTAAGAATACCCCTTCTAGATGGCGAGACATTGATAGTGCAAGGAGACAAGTCAGGGAAGGAATTGATTTTAGTGTCGGCGATAAAAGCGAATAGATATTTATAAAAAGAATACCCTGCTTTCTTGGCACTAGTGGTTGAAAGGAAACCAGAGGGTAAAGGCATACAAGATATTCCAGTTGTTAAAGATTTTCCAGAGGTGTTTCCCGAAGACTTGACTGGACTTCCACCTCATAGACCAGTTGAGTTCAGCATAGACTTGGTCCCTGGAGCTGCACCCGTGGCCAAGGCACCCTATCGCCTTGCGCCGTCAGAAATGCAAGAATTGTCCGAACAACTTCAAGAGTTGTTGGCAAAAGGACTAATTCGCCCAAGCTCATCACCTTGGGGAGCTCCAATCTTATTTGTTAAGAAGAAAGACGGCTCTATGCGCATGTGTATTGACTATAGAGAATTGAACAAGTTGACCGTCAAGAACAGGTACCCTTTACCTCGTATTGACGACTTGTTTGACCAACTGGAAGGTGCATCACACTTTTCCAAGATTGATCTCCGATCTGGGTATCATCAACTCAGAGTCAGAGAGACGGACATTCCTAAAACAGCCTTCAGAACTCGATATGGACATTATGAGTTTTTGGTTATGCCTTTTGGTTTAACCAATGCACCTGCTGTGTTTATGGACTTAATGAATCGAGTATGTCGACCTTATCTCGACAAGTTTGTCATTGTATTCATTGATGACATACTGATTTACTCAAAAACTAAAGACGAACATGAAGGTCATCTGAGAACCATTTTACAACTGCTCAAGGATCAAGAACTGTACGCAAAGTTCTCAAAATGTGAATTCTGGATTAGGGAAGTTGACAGTCCAGGATTTGCACACTTATAATATAATTAATCTAAACAAGAAAGAATAAATAGAGAGTAAAGAACAAGAACAAGAATAAGTTCAAATGCAAGAAGCTATGCAAGTCTAATCATATGTATAATTGATTAAACGATGAATACATGGTCGATATTACAACTTGTCTTACAAGAATACAAATGAACTAAATAATTGCTAAGTCTAGACAGACTAAAAGCTTAAGCAATTACAAGAGAAAATAAAGTGACACACACTTTGTGGTGACAAACACAAAGTATAAATGATGCGGCTGTGTTGCTTTATATAGGGGAGGAATTAGGGCAACACAGCCTTACAATTATCGTGATAGAATGGTGGTTGTCGACTTCTCATAGGCTCGTTGTACTTGGATCTAGGAGCCTTTGTCTTCTTTACCAAAACGGGTATGAAAGAGAAAACCCTTGTTTTGGTCCCAACTGTACCTTTACCATATAAGGTAATATCCAGTTGGAAGAACCACCATGTGACTACTTGTCTTCTTGTGGTTTGAAAACTTCCCGCCTTGACATACAACTTGGAAAGTAAACCACCCGCTGACGAGAGTCATTGACTCGCTGATGACTTGCTGACGACTCACGTCAGCGACCAAGTCTGGTCAGCGAATCCTTGACTCAACAATCTTCCCCTATTCGCTGAGAAGACTTGCTGAGTAGACTAGACTTGATAAGAATAAAGGAATGATGAAAAGATGTCTTATATATCAACTTTAAACATTACAAGCTGATACATACAGCATTTACATTTATAAGACATCTACAGATTTTCGGCTTCAAGCTCCCAAGCATGTTCTTGCTTGGCAATCTGAACTGCTGGGTCATCACGTCTGTGAGGTTTAATCAACTCCTCATCTAGCTTGCTGATGAACCATCTGTTGTTGGATGTTTCAGCACACCTTCTTCTTATGCTTAAGATGAACCCAGTGGACGCCTTTTCAATTTCAGCTAGTCGAAAGAACAGCTGATTATTCTGAAAATTTGTGAAGAACATGCCAGCAGGATTTTCTAACACTCTCCCTTCTTCAAAGAAGCTTATGGGAGGAAGTCTGGTGTTCAGCAAGGCATCACCAGTGATGGGAGGAAGTTCAACACCCACTGTTCGATGCTCTATCTTTCTTTTCCTTTGAACTTTTCTTCCTGCTGAGGTGGAGATAGCTGCTGGAGTACCAAACACTTGCCTCAGCATGGGCAATTCTGCTTTGAACTTGGTTTCATACTCCCTGGCCTTCTCAAAATACTCCTTTAGCATTTTCTGAAGCTGAGCATAGCTGTCAGCCTTCTTGTCTTTTATTATCATGTAAACCTCAAACCACTCGGAGGCACTCAAGGTGGTTGCTTTGACCCCTTCAAGTTTAATAGGCTTGTCAGCACCTTCTCTTAAGATCTTCAAGTTTGTCTTAAGACCCATTTCAGCTTTGAAGGCCTCAGCAGCAATTATCCTTTGAGGCCTTATTCTGTCCTTCATAATTTTTAGCCATTTAGCCTTTTCTTCTTCAAAGGCTTTCCTCTTTTCACTCATCTGTTTCTCAACTTCAGCATATAAAGCTTCTGCGCCACCAGTCTTCAGAAGCATTCGCTGCTCACCATCCAATTGATCTTTTAGAAAAGGCAGCTGCTTGATGTACTTAAGATTTTTCCTTTCATTTTCTTGATTTTCTTTGAGTCTATCAACTCCTTGATGGCTTCTTCTTCAGTTTTTCCTTCAGCAGTTAATGATAGTATGTCAATCATTTGGTGTTGATGACCTGCTGAGTTTTGGATAGATAGATGAGCAGCAGAGAGAGAGGATGAAGTAGCGATCACTTGATCTGCTGGAAGAGCGGTGGGAGGTTTCTTGAAGAATCCAGAATCAGTGAGCTATTTTCGACGAGTATCTGAGAGCGGAGTAATTTCAGCATTCGCCAGATATCGTTTATGAAAAACTGGCAGTATTTCCTTTGACCTATCTGTTGCCATTTCTCTAGCAAAACCAGCTTCCCATGCTGCCCTGACTTCTCTGGGATCAAACCATTCCTGCACATCTTCAAAAGCTTCAATGTGCCCTTCAACAGCAGCGGGATTAACATTAACAATTTGTTGCTCCCCCTCAACACCAGCCGGGGGAGCTTCAGCATCAGCTTTCTTTTCACTCTCCCCCTCAACACTAGCAGGGGGAACTTCAACATGAACATCTTCTTCTTCATGCTCCCCCTCAACACCAGCAGGGGGAACTTCACTTGCCATGGCATCAGCTTCAACATTCTTAGTGACAGCATCATCGGTTTCCAACACTTCTTCAGCGGAAGCCTCATAGATTTGTTGCACAGCTTTGTGAACTGCTTCACTGACAATATCCAAAACAACAGCATCAATTTTCTCCCCCTTGGAAGTTGCATTGTTAATGACAACTTCCACAGTGGTTGGCTGTTTTGATTGCTGAGTCACCAGTAGGATAAGCAGATTTTTGATCTCACCTACTTCTTTTTCCAACTTTACATGCCTCTGGTGATCTTCTTCAGTGAAAGAAGCTTGAGGAGTAGGAAGATCAACCATTTGTTTTTCCAAGACTTTGATTGCCTTGGTGTTGTTTTCGATCTGAGTCGTTAGAGGGGTGATGAGATCACTTAGCTTTTTGACTTTAGTAGCAGCGGAAAGACTGGTAGAGGCTGCTTTCTTTGCCGAGTAGCTGGTGGAGTTTGCACACTTGATCAGCGATATGGCACCAGACTTGAGGATCTGCTGATCACGTTTGATAATAGAAGTTGTGGCACTAATCTTGCCTTGAGCAGCAGCCATTGAACTTGTGTTGTCTTTCAGTGTGCTTATCGCTGTGCTATTTTCATTCTGTTTGTTGTACCAGCTGGTCAATGTAGACACCAGCCTGTCAGACTCTTTATCTTTCAACTTAATTGCAAGAGTGGCAGCCTTGATGAGATCACTTAGCTTTTTGACTTCAGTAGCAGCGGAAAGACTGGTAGAGGCTGCTTTCTTTGCCGAGTAGCTGGTGGAGTTTGCACACTTGATCAGCGATATGGCACCAGACTTGAGGATCTGCTGATCACGTTTGATAATAGAAGTTGTGGCACTAATCTTGCCTTGAGCAGCAGCCATTGAACTTGTGTTGTCTTTCAGTGTGCTTATCGCTGTGCTATTTTCATTCTGTTTGTTGTACCAGCTGGTCAATGTAGACACCAGCCTGTCAGACTCTTTATCTTTCAACTTAATTGCAAGAGTGGCAGCCTTGGTGAGATCATTTAACTGATGCTCTACCCTTTCTAGTCTGTTAGTAGTGTATGTGGAGTAGGAAATGCCCAAATCTTTAGCAACGAGGGGTTCGACTGCTTTTGTCAATTTAGAAGAGCAACCAGGAACAGCTTGGATAGAGGAAGGCATGCCCAGAGATAGCATGGTGTTCACTGGCTGTATTGGAGGAGTGTTAGGTCTTGCAGTAAGAACTGTTGGCTCAGTGATTGCTTCAGCAGTTGTGGTCTCAGCAGCTTGAACCTCGTGAGAGAGATTGTCATCAATGGGTTCAACATTTTCATCATCCTTTTCCACTTCCATATCACTGGCTTCTTTTTCATCAGCATAGCTGTATGAGTCAATCTGGAAGTCATCAGCCACAATATCACCCAAGTCCAAATCACTTTCATCATCTACTTCTTCCTCCTCCATTTCCACAACAGATTCTGCATTTTCTTCAACATAACCACTAGCAACTTCATTTGTTTCAACATGTCTACCCACATTCGTTTCAATCAAACCAGCACCTTCAATAATTTCATCACGAGAAAAATTCAAGGGAATTGGGGAATTTGGTGCCTCTGTCTCAGTGTGTTGTAGCACTGAAACGTCATCAGCCGTAGACTGTGTTGTCTCTAGCATCACCTGTGATCTGGCTGCTGACAATGACTCAGAGGGTTGAGAAGAGGGAATTATTTGAGTGGTAGACTCAACTCTAGTGGGCTGGGGTGACCCTTGTACTTCACCAACCTCTCCTACAGAAGATTGAGGTGGCTGCTTGCTGTTACCCTTTTTCTCGTCAACAACCTTTTTTGAGGTTGCTGATGGGCCGGCTGGGTTTCTAATGTCCTTGGGCAGTGAGGACGTCTTAGCCTTTGTGGTTAAGCCCTTTGGTACTCGCTGCTTCTGTTTTGGGACATCAGCAGGAGGTGAAGTGGATGTAGATGTAACTTGTGCTTTATTGGACTTTTTGGGAGCTTTGGAGGCTATTGGGGGGTTTACCAGCGAACCAGCTCCAGAGGATTGCTTTTTATATACGTCAGGATAGGTGGAATAAAGTACCTGTTTCATTGCCGGAGGAAGCACAACATATTTAGCATCAAATAATTCAGTGTCACAAGCAGGTACCTTGTACACTGTGCTGGCAATCCGTGGTGCGAAAAAAAGACAGTAGCACCCTTTGGAAGATATTTTTCCTTCAGTTCATGCTTGAAAATCAGCGAGAGAAACCGAGTGAAGGGCACTGAGCTCGATCTGTTTTTGACAAGAACCTTTGCCTTTAAATCTTCAAAGATGACACTGGCAAAGTCAATGAAACGACCGTTTGCCAGTGCATATATCATCTGCATCTGGGCAGCAGTGGCCTGATCAAATGACCCACTGTTCCCACCAAGGCATTGAATGACATGAGAAAAAAGTAACCTCCATACTCCGGGCAGGAACTTTTTCTGAGGGTTGCTGTGAACAGGTTGAGTTGGTTCCGTGTTTGTTCCATAGCCTATGGAAAGCAACCAATCTTTCCATACTTCAGTGGATACCAAGTCAGCAAATTGTCTTTCTTCAGATTGTGAAGGAAGACGAAGAACATCTCTTAACAAATCAACAGAGATGGTGATGGTGTGTTTTCCTTTCATGACAGTACCGGAAATAGTGCTGCTCACGAGGTTGTAGTCACAGTCCAC
>CM067170.1:43138204-43266535 GCA_034093135.1 Erigeron breviscapus | reverse complement strand
CAAAATCCACGAAAAGAATTATACAACCCACGATCTCGAACTCAGAGCGGTTGTCTTTGCATTAAAAATTTGGAGACATTATTTGTATGGTACCAAGTGTACTGTATTCACGGATCACAAAAGTCTTCAGCATATCTTCGATCAGAAAATGCTAAATATGAGACAACGACGATGGGTAGAATTACTCAGTGACTACGACTGTGAACTCAAATATCATCCCGGTAAAGCAAATGTTGTTGTTGACGCGCTAAGTCGAAAAGATAGAATTTCACTATCTATCATAAAAAGAGCAAGTTCTTATCTTGGCTCGTCGTTAAGGGATAGAGTTTTGGACGATCAAAACGATGCCCTACAGCCAGGGCGTATCGAGAAAGAAGCATTGTGGAATGCTGAACGGTTATTTGAATTGGATGGTGATGGGATCCGACATGTTAAGGGCAGAGTGTGGATTCCCAAGTATAATGGACTTAGAGAACTCTTGATGAACGAGAGTCATCGATCTAAGTATTCAATCCATCCTGGTGCTGACAAAATGTACCATGGACTAAAGGACTTTTATTGGTGGCCTGGTATGAAAAGAGATATCGCCACTTATGTCTCAAAGTGTCTAAATTGTTCAATGGTCAAGGCGGAGCACCAAAAGCCTTCTGGGCTGCTCCAACAACCCCAAATTCCTGACTGGAAATGGGAACAGATTACTATGGACTTTATTACTAAACTGCCTCGAACCTTGAAAGGATACGATACTATTTGGGTCATTGTCGATCGATTAACGAAGTCTGCTCATTTCATTCCAATACGGGAGAATTGGAAGATCTGGAAATTGTCTCAGTTATATATTGAAAAGATCGTATCACTTCATGGCGTTCCTTTGTCTATTATCTCTGATCGAGATGGTCGTTTCACTTCACAGTCATGGAGACATTTTCAAGACGCCTTAGGCACTCAGTTGAATTTGAGTACGGCTTACCATCCCCAAACTGACGGACAAAGTGAACGTACCATCCAGACTTTAGAAGACATGCTTCGGGCATGTGTCATTGACTTCAAGGTAGTTGGAATACCTTTTTGCCGTTAGCTGAATTTTCATATAATAACAGCTATCACACTAGCATCAAATGTGCTCCTTATGAGGCTTTGTATGGACGGAAATGTAGATCTCCTGTCTGTTGGCTTGATGCTGGCGAACGTCGTTTGTACAAATATGGACTAGTTCAGAAGACTACTGATTAAATTGTTGAAATTAGGGCACGGCTGAAGGCGGCTCAAGATCGCCAAAAGAGCTATGCCGACCGTAGAAGGAAACCACTTGAGTTTCAAGTGGGAGACAAAGTCATGTTGAAAGTGTCACCTTGGAAAGGCACTGCACGTTTTGGCGTGCGAGGGAAACTTAGTCCTCGTTATATCGGACCATTCGAGATTGTTCAAAGAATTGGTTCCGTGGCTTATAAGCTCGACTTTCCCCAAGAGCTAGAACACGTTCATCACACATTTCATGTGTCAAATCTTAAGAAATGTCTGACTGATGAAACATTAGTAGTACTCCTCGAAGAGCTGCAAGTGGACGACTCTCTTCAATTTGTCGAGGAACCTGTTGAAATTTTAGACCAACAGCTCAAACAACTTAGACGTAGTCGTATCAAGTTGGTCAAAGTTCGTTGGAACTCAAAACACGGACCCGACTCGACTTGGGAACGTGAAGACTATATGATGGAACATTATCCTCATCTTTTTACTGAGCAGCAATTAATTTCGGGACGAAATCCTAAGTCGGGGATGCTGTGACAACTCGTAATTAATTAGCAACGGGTTAGTCTTAATCTCGTTTAAGCTAAGTCATTATCATAATCTCGTCTAATTTAGACGGTCTTTGACGTGGAAATTGTTAGACTTTTGGACTTTTGACTTAGTCAAATTAGACGTATCTTGATGACGTACACTATTAGCTATCTAGACGAATGCCGAGTCTTAAAAATAACTTTAAATGAATATTTAAAGGTTATGTCTTGTACAAAATAAATAGACTGTCTAGACTTAATATTATAAAGTTTCACTTTGACGAAACTTTATTGACTTGTCTTGATTTAAATAACACGAGGGAAAATACCTTTACTTTAAATTATAACCTTTTGGTCATACGGTATTTAATCGTAAGCATTTTACCGAATAAAGGGTACAAAATATCTAAAAATGAGGCCACATAGGTCGGCCCCCTCTTTTGTGGCTGGGAATAAACCAACCAAACACCCCCTTCTCTTTCCCTCTTATTTGGTCGACACACACCACAAAACACACACACAAAACAATTTCTTCATCTAAATTCTGTTTTGGCAAGAAGAAATCAAAGGGGATTCAAAGGGAATAATCATTTTTCAATAATAATTAGGGTTTCATCATCATCATCACCATTTTCTTCCTTTTTATCTCAAGAACCCTAAATTGGTAAGTAACTTATTTCTCTAAACTTTTGATTTGATTTAATTCCATCTTATGGGTTAATTTCAGTATGATTAATTGAATAAATAGGCTTGGAGTATGAAATGAGTTTTGGGTTTGGTTGTTAGATGAATTTTTATTTGAAATGGGTCTTTGAAATCAAAAAGTGTTGAAATTGTTAATGGTTAGTGAAATGGAGTTGTTTCCAGGTTCTTAAACATGTTGGTACTTGTTGGAATGAAAAGGTTTGAAATGGAAACGATTTGGTTTGGCGAAAATGGTCAAAAACTGCACTTTCACTCGTGCAGGTCTGCTCTCGCGCCGCGACCCTTCAGGTCTCGCGCCGCGAGCTAGTTAAAAAGGGCCATCGCGCCGCGAGTCACCCAGATCGCGCCGCGAGTTTTTAGTCTGTTTGATATTTTTAGTTTTTGACAACTTGAACGTTTGAACTTGGTGAATATCGAATGGTACTTTAGACTACCTTATAATGACAATGTCATTGATATTACCAACTGAAGTTAAATAAAATGAAAGTTTAAATCACATTCTCGGTTATGGCATTCTAGGGTCTATAGCTAAGTAGTTCTACATAGGATACTTGTCATTGTGAGCTTGGATCCTCACTATTGGTAATCATATCATAGGTTTTGGATAACGTGGGGAATTGACTGTTGATCTTCTTGAGCTACATTGCACCTTTTAGCACTTAGCTCGCTAAGGTGAGTTTATGGCGCCCTTTTTCCTTTTACTTTGGGCCTGAAAAGCATGTACTGTATACACTACTACTTTATAAATGATTCGTCTTTGTCTATGCCATGAGATTTGGTAAATTAAATCATTTGTCTTATGTCTTTCCATGTTGACGGCTGCCTGAAAATGTGTATACATGTCTTATGAAATATTGAACTAAATGACTTTGACTTGCCATGTTGTCGGCTGACTAAATTGTTCTTTGTGTTTGACGAACTAAAATGTTGCCCCTATGTAGTTATCACCATTATGAAATCCTAATGGTTGTCCTATCAGATTTAGTGCCTGACTGTCTTTGTTCTGGTCCGTACCCCATTATAGACGGGAGACCTGTGCGAGGTATACTGGTCCGCACCCCATTGTTGACGGGAGACCTGTGCGAGGGAAATTAGTCTTATTGTCGGATATTGATCCCGACTGTCTTGTCTTAATAACTACATGTCATTGTGTGCTCCCAATGACGACTGGACTTTTAGTCAAACTGTAAAGTCCCTCACACGATGGTTTAACCCACGAGTGTAAAATAACAAGTCAAGTATGAACTAGAATCGGACTAGTATTACTTTAAATATAAATGCAAGAATATAAATAAAGCAATAAACGACTTAAGCAATATTTAAACAAGTAAATAAATGATGGAACACGAATGTAATTTTCAAGTGTATTTTCTTTATTGATGATAAACAAAATACAAGATTGTTGCGGAACCTAGATATTACAAGTATGTAAATATCTAAACAATCTTTGAATTACAAGTGATCTATACTTGCTAAATAATCTCCTTAGATCGATATACTTAGAGTTGTGAAGTATAACTGTTTAGATCGAGAGTATTTAAGTAATACTGTTGATCTTCTTGAGCTACATTGCACCTTTTAGCACTTAGCTCGCTAAGGTGAGTTTATGGCGCCCTTTTTCCTTTTACTTTGGGCCTGAAAAGCATGTACTGTATACACTACTACTTTATAAATGATTCGTCTTTGTCTATGCCATGAGATTTGGTAAATTAAATCATTTGTCTTATGTCTTTCCATGTTGACGGCTGCCTGAAAATGTGTATACATGTCTTATGAAATATTGAACTAAATGACTTTGACTTGCCATGTTGTCGGCTGACTAAATTGTTCTTTGTGTTTGACGAACTAAAATGTTGCCCCTATGTAGTTATCACCATTATGAAATCCTAATGGTTGTCCTATCAGATTTAGTGCCTGACTGTCTTTGTTCTGGTCCGTACCCCATTATAGACGGGAGACCTGTGCGAGGTATACTGGTCCGCACCCCATTGTTGACGGGAGACCTGTGCGAGGGAAATTAGTCTTATTGTCGGATATTGATCCCGACTGTCTTGTCTTAATAACTACATGTCATTGTGTGCTCCCAATGACGACTGGACTTTTAGTCAAACTGTAAAGTCCCTCACACGATGGTTTAACCCACGAGTGTAAAATAACAAGTCAAGTATGAACTAGAATCGGACTAGTATTACTTTAAATATAAATGCAAGAATATAAATAAAGCAATAAACGACTTAAGCAATATTTAAACAAGTAAATAAATGATGGAACACGAATGTAATTTTCAAGTGTATTTTCTTTATTGATGATAAACAAAATACAAGATTGTTGCGGAACCTAGATATTACAAGTATGTAAATATCTAAACAATCTTTGAATTACAAGTGATCTATACTTGCTAAATAATCTCCTTAGATCGATATACTTAGAGTTGTGAAGTATAACTGTTTAGATCGAGAGTATTTAAGCAAGTTCACCAAATTGCTAAAAAGTAATTTGAACGAGAAATATGACTTTGTATTTATAGGCAGATAAATTCAACAATGAATTTATTTGCCGTACAAATATGGTTGCATGCATTTAATGAACCGACAAGGTTATTAAATGCACTGGTTAAGGTACAAGGATAAAGTCCTTTTAACCAACCACCTTTACACACGTATGTACTTTTATCAATAGACAATTGGGATGTCCGGGTAAAGGTGTGTAAAGGCATAAAGTCAATTCCTCGATATCAGGTCCATATGAAGCATGTGAAGTGGTTCAGTAATGTTGAAGTTCTGTCTGGTCTTGAAACTGGCACGTTTCTGCTTTCCCATCTTACATCCTGGACATGGCCTTTCCTTTTTGAAGGAAACTGAAGGTATCCCATCTGCCAGTTGTTTTCTAGACAACTTATTAATATTTTTGAAATTTAAATGGGATAACCTTTTATGCCATAACCAGTTTGTGTCTTCATCAGCTTGAGTATAGAAACATTGCTCTGAAGAAGAGCTTTCCATATCCATCACATACACGTTCCCTTTTCTGGGAGCAATCAATACTACCTTCCAGTCCTTGTTGAATACAATGCCATGAACAATATTGAATAGAACTTGATAGCCATCATCACACAGTTGACTTACACTGATCAGGTTATATTTCAAACCATTCACATATGCAACACGTCTGAATTTGACTTGTCCATTGTTCAGAACACCATACCCCTTAGTCTTTCCACAACCATAATTTCGAAAAGTAATGGAGGGTCCATCAGAAATGATGAATTCCTCCAGCAGGGTCTTACGTCCGGTCATTGTCCTGCCAACTGCACTGTCAAGATACCAGGTATGCTTCTTTCGATCGCCCTGCACATCCACCAGATATATCAGTTAGATTTGGGAACCCATCGACTGATGGGTTCACTGGATCCTCCCTTATGGATCCCTGGGGTATCTGGTTGAGTTCACTTTCTTCAACAGTAGTTTTTGTTGAAAACACCACTGGAGTTGATAGTTTAGAAACCTTTTTCTTTTTCTCAATTAAAGGAATATTTTTCTCTTTCTTAGAAAAAGGTTTGGTATTTTGTATAGGGCCAGATGAAGTACCCTCAAAGTTGTTTAATCTTGCATGAAAACTTTGAACCTGACGAGCCAGTAGTTGAAACTGGCTCTCCAACCTTAACAAAATAGATTCTTCAGATGAAACCTGAGCCTTTCCAGTTGACTGGACTTTTGGCTTAGGAAGGGAATTGTTCTTTTTCCTTTGAACCTGGGGTTCATTAGAAACAGTCTGAGGCAAAGGTTTATGCTTATTGACCTTTTTAACTGGAGCAGTCATCTGGGATGCTCCAGTCTTGACCTCCAAAAATTGAGCTGGTATTATACAAGATTTTGGGGTAGAAGGTTCATCATATATGGTACTAGGTTTAACCTCCTCTGTTAACCGGTCAATTACTGGTATTAATGCTGCAATATGAGTATTTCCATCCAGATATGCACGTTTTTGGGATGAAAATTGGTTTACTCCAGCATCATATGGCTTTCTTGTTTCAAGCCATGATTGAATAACCTGTTTTTCTTTTTGCAAAATTATTTCCAGATCATGTTTTTCTTGAACCAGTTGTTCAGTTACCAAAACTTGTGCTTGTAATGCCAGTTCAATATCTTGAAGCTCTTTTAATTTTGATTTTAAGGCAGCTATTTCAGAGGAATCTGTTTCTAAGCCATTTAGACTGTCAAATCTAACAGTTTCCACAAAAATTAAATCAGAATTTAGAGCTTCAGCAATGTCCAATTTAAGTTCAGGATCAGTTTCATTATCATAATCACTAACCTTTTTAATAACAATGTCTACCCATCGACCAGATGTGACATCATCCTTCACCAGATGCTCTTGATCTGCCAGAGCCATAAAACAACAGTCTCTTTCCTCTTCTTCATCGACTGACGAATCATCAGAGGGAACCTATGCTTCTTCAGTGGTTGCTATCATGCATTTATTATTATCTTCCATTTGTTTAGACAAGAGAGCAATTTGAGCCTTAAGCTTTTTGTATTTCAACTTATAGCTATCATCAGGCTTGTTATAAGAAGCAGTTGGACCAGACTGAGAGACAAACTGACTGGACATGCACTCTTTCATGAAATGACCTTTTCTGCCACACTTAAAGCATGTCAGATTGGTCTTGTCAGTGGAAGAACTGGGTGCATGTTGTCCAGTGGGCCTATTTGCTCTGGCCTTAAAACGGTTAAACGTTTTGGCCATCATTGCAACCAGGTCATCACTGTCAGTTTCATCACAGTCTGGAGAGATATCATTACAGACTCCAGAATCCATTAGTTCAGACATCATCTTCTTCATAGAAAATACATTCTCAGAAGATATTAATGCCGCACAAGGTGGTACAGTATTAGTGACCACTGTGGAACTACTGGAAGCATGATTAAAAGAATCTTTTTCTGCCTCAATCCTTTAGGCTTGATTTTCTTCAGTGAATCTGAAGGCTCCATACAATGTTGACAAAGTATGGGAATGCAAGGTTTTACCTTTCCTCAAGACCAGAATCATGTGAGACCATTTTGTTGGAAGAATATCACAAAATTTCTCCAAAAGTATATCCTTGTCTTTATCAACCCCTAGTCCTCTTAACTGGTTAATAATACTCATAAATCTGGTGTAAGTACCAGTAAGAGACTCATTGGGGAGAGCAAAAAATGACTCATACTTTTTGTTTAAGGAGACTTTTCTGGTAACAACAGTATCATCACCTCCCTCATGCTGGTTCACCAGTTCATCCCACATGCTTTTGGCACTGGGATAGAGAACTAATGTGGGAATAAGAGTTTCTGGAACAGCCCCGAGGATCATATTTTTAAGAAGTGTATCAAGATTTACCAATCTTTTCTCCTCTTCGGACCAGTGTTCCTCTCTCTTTTCCCTTCCACTTCTTGATCCAGTAGGGTCAAGAAGTGCATTGATAGGAAGTCTTGGCACATAGGGTCCTTCATTTAAGATTTTCATCATATTCCTTTCAATACCAGTAACATGCAATATTATCCTAGCTTTCCACGTACCAAATTCATCACTGCTCCCATTGAATTTAGGAACAGAATTATTTGAATAATGCACATGCACATGTGGAGAAGCAGGAGGAGGAGGAGGTGGTGGATTGTTATTTCCAGTGGATGGGTCATTAAGATTAGTTTCATGAGTTTCTTGAGTATTTTCTGGGATTGCCATCGCGAAACAGATCTAGGTAAGTATATTAACCTTCTGCTCTGATACCAATTGTAAAGTCCCTCACACGATGGTTTAACCCACGAGTGTAAAATAACAAGTCAAGTATGAACTAGAATCGGACTAGTATTACTTTAAATATAAATGCAAGAATATAAATAAAGCAATAAACGACTTAAGCAATATTTAAACAAGTAAATAAATGATGGAACACGAATGTAATTTTCAAGTGTATTTTCTTTATTGATGATAAACAAAATACAAGATTGTTGCGGAACCTAGATATTACAAGTATGTAAATATCTAAACAATCTTTGAATTACAAGTGATCTATACTTGTTAAATAATCTCCTTAGATCGATATACTTAGAGTTGTGAAGTATAACTGTTTAGATCGAGAGTATTAAAGCAAGTTCACCAAATTGCTAAAAAGTAATTTGAACGAGAAATATGACTTTGTATTTATAGGCAGATAAATTCAACAATGAATTTATTTGCCGTACAAATATGGTTGCATGCATTTAATGAACCGACAAGGTTATTAAATGCATTGGTTAAGGTACAAGGATAAAGTCCTTTTAACCAACCACTTTTACGCACGTATGTACTTTTATCAATAGACAATTGGGATGTCCGGGTAAAAGTGTGTAAAGGCATAAAGTTAATTCCTCGATATCAGTGTTCAGACTTGTAAGGTCTAGAACACTGACAATCCTCCAGTGTACAGATCTGGTAAGACTTCCAATGGACTCCGCCATTTGTCAGTCTTCTTTATTCTGACTTCAGTCTTTGACTTTAGTGAGAACATCTTCAGTAGAGTAGATCTGGACTGGGGTGAAGTCCAGTGAGCTAATCTGGAGAATACTCCAGATTTCCTATACAAGTATTTGCTCACTGGTCTTCCATTATTTCTGAACAAATCTTCAGAGGGACTCCAGATTCCAAGTCTGGAGTAGGTCCAGTAATTATCATTTCTGGACAGATCTTCAGTAAGGCTCCAGTAGTCGAGTATGGAGCGAGTCCGGTAAATCTGGACCTAACACAAACACACTGTAAACTCACCAACTATTTTTTTCAAGTGTATTTTCTTTATTGATGATAAACAAAATACAAGATTGTTGCGGAACCTAGATATTACAAGTATGTAAATATCTAAACAATCTTTGAATTACAAGTGATCTATACTTGTTAAATAATCTCCTTAGATCGATATACTTAGAGTTGTGAAGTATAACTGTTTAGATCGAGAGTATTAAAGCAAGTTCACCAAATTGCTAAAAAGTAATTTGAACGAGAAATATGACTTTGTATTTATAGGCAGATAAATTCAACAATGAATTTATTTGCCGTACAAATATGGTTGCATGCATTTAATGAACCGACAAGGTTATTAAATGCATTGGTTAAGGTACAAGGATAAAGTCCTTTTAACCAACCACTTTTACGCACGTATGTACTTTTATCAATAGACAATTGGGATGTCCGGGTAAAAGTGTGTAAAGGCATAAAGTTAATTCCTCGATATCAGTGTTCAGACTTGTAAGGTCTAGAACACTGACAATCCTCCAGTGTACAGATCTGGTAAGACTTCCAATGGACTCCGCCATTTGTCAGTCTTCTTTATTCTGACTTCAGTCTTTGACTTTAGTGAGAACATCTTCAGTAGAGTAGATCTGGACTGGGGTGAAGTCCAGTGAGCTAATCTGGAGAATACTCCAGATTTCCTATACAAGTATTTGCTCACTGGTCTTCCATTATTTCTGAACAAATCTTCAGAGGGACTCCAGATTCCAAGTCTGGAGTAGGTCCAGTAATTATCATTTCTGGACAGATCTTCAGTAAGGCTCCAGTAGTCGAGTATGGAGCGAGTCCGGTAAATCTGGACCTAACACAAACACACTGTAAACTCACCAACTATTTTGATAGTTGATCCTCTCAAATTTCATGCTTTTCAGGTGACCAACAGTAAGTCTTGGAATCGTGAATGGCATTATAGGGCCATTCTTTTGACTTGGACGTACAATTAGCACCAGACATTTGAAGACTCTCATGTTTTTAGCTTTAATTGTATTAGACTGTCCAATTTATTGAACTCGTATTCAGTGGGCCCAGTTCCAAATGAGGATGACTTGTATCCGTATTTTGGGGTCCACATTTGAACGATTGTACTTGTATTGAACATGTATTGGCATTAATGAATGTAATCTCTATTTACCTTCTGATTAGTACGCAATTTTTTGTTAACCCTGTATTTCCGCTACAACGGGGTGTGACAGGTGATAGGTCATAGAGTGTGATAGGTCATAGGAGGTGATATGTCATAGAGTGTGATAGCCAAATGCCTTAGCCGTATGGGCTCCACCCTCGGATTTAAAAATTCGTCGAAAGTATATCGAATGACATCTCTAATGAAAGAGCATGAAATTTTAAGAACACCCATATAATTTTTATAATTTATTGATGTACGGTCTTTGAGATAAAAGATTTTGAATGAATTAAAGGAATAAAATGATTTATGGAGGAGAGAGAAAAATGAATGGTTGAGATTTGAAGAGAGAGAAAAATGAGTGGTTGAGATGTATATAGATGTATTGTACCTTATGCATTAATAGGTGTAAATTGTTGAAAAGTTGAAAAAATTTGGAGGGAACAAATGTTTTATAATGTAGTAGAGATAGAAGATAGATATAGAGATTAAGCAATTATGAGATAATATTATTAATTCACCGTCGTGCCTACGTATCCCCAGATCGATCGTGGGACTAACGGGTCTGAGCTCCGTTCAACTGGGTTGGGTCAGCTGACGGTAGCCTTTAGCCATCTGGGTACCCCAGACAGAGTTCAAGTTAAAAAGAATAAATATCAAGAATGAAAATAACCATACGTAATGTTGATAACCACACAACTAATAATAGCTTTTTTCAGTAGAATGCAAGTTATAATAGATATCAAACTTTACATTTTGTTGTTGTTGTTGTTCTTAGAAGAAGGGTCAGGACAATCAAAATAACATTTACAAATGAATGGATTCTTGCATTCTCCCCAACCACGCCATCCATGGACTTGAACACATAAATGGCTACATTCATATTTGTCACAAACCGGTAAAAAATGCTTTTCTGTGCAAACTTTCACATGTTGCGCAACGCTCAGCTTCATACCTGCAATCAAAATTACATTAGTATTAACACAATCGTATATTCATCTTATCTTTGTATAGATTTTTCTTTATATATCAAAGTAATTAACTACTAGCTGCCGAAATAAATATTTGAATATGTCAAAGCAATATTAATGAATTATTAGTCACCTACAATTCGAACATGGTATCAATTAAAATCAAGAAAAATGTTTGTAACTTTTGTATCTTTGACATCTTGCCAAATAATTTAGTGAAAAGCTTTTTACTCTTCTAAAAAAACAAATCCATGAAAAAGTTTCTAGGATATTAAGTCTTAAAACTCTTATGATTTTAAGAGAACTGTAAATTTGTGAGATACCTATGGTAGACAAAAGAAATGTGATGAAAATGAAAGACTTTATCATGTTGATATTCCTTTAGTTCAAGATAATATACCTTCAGATAATCAGATCAACATATATATATACTACTAGGTGAGGTGAGATCAAATTTTATAGAATTTATTACTTCTAACTACATTTAATGTTAAATTTAATGTTTATGTTTTATTAAAATGTGTATCACATATTTACACATTTATCTCCCGTTGGAATTCAACCCACAACTCTTTGTCGTAACAAATGAGTAAAGAAAAGAGAAATGATAGATATAGATATATCTAAAATAATAGGCATAAAAACAACCCTAAAAATTTAATACATTCTATAAAATAATAGGGCTTTTCGGTTCTAAAGGTACCGAACTTGTACTTTTTTACTTTAGGAGGAACCATTCTTTATTTTCATATATTGTGGGTTATGTTTTGTAAAACACCGTCTATGTTAAGGCATCCTAAAACTGGGTAGTGGTTTTTGTCAGTAAAGTGGTTTTATAATTATTTTATGTTGAATTAATTTATACAAAAGTATCCTCCGTTTTTTATCCTCTATAAATACAACCTTATATAATCTTATATATCCATCACAATATCTCAAAACCCTAAATCCCCAAATCGGTAATCACGATCCAGCCAAAACATGTCGGGCATGTCTTCGTCTTCTTCAATCGGAAGTAAAGAGCATTCCTGCTATGGCCGCTATTGCGAGTGTGGGTACAAATTAACCCCACGTACATCGTGGACAGCCAAGAACCCAGGTCGAAGGTTCATCTCTTGTCCACAAAAGGATTCAAGAAACAAGTGTGGGGTATATAAGTTCTTGGATCCTGAACTGCCGAGTGATTACTACAAAGAGTTGATGTTTCAGTTGCATCAAAACATGGGCAGAAAACCAGTCAGTGACATGGATCGAAGGAATGAGGAAGATGGAGAACCAAGTTTGGAGATCTTGAAGCTTAAGGAAGAATTGAAGATGAAAAACTCAAACATGAAAATTTATGAGAAATTGTTGTTTGTTTTGCTACTAGTTATTATGTTTTTATGTGTTTGCATCGGTTTATATGTTTTGTAAAAGAAAATGAAATCAATTGGAATGCTATTTGGTTACATGGTTTATAAAGTTTCACATTATTAAGGAAAATTAAGTATATGTGTATATGTTAGCTACAAAATTTATCTAATATATATGGAAAATAATGAAAAGTGCAGGCAACCAAATTCATGATGAAGAGAGTTTAAGGTCATAAGGATGATATATAACGATCATACATTACAAAATTTAGGCAGGCAGCCTCATCCTATTGGATTTGTTTGGCATTAAGCCTGCCTAAAATATCATACATTCTATAAAATAATAGGCATAAAAACAACCCTAAAAATTTAATACATTCTATAAAATAATAGGCATAAAAACAACCCTAAAAATTTAATACATTCTATAAAAACAACCTTCTAGCAAGTTTCATAGCAGGAGCCTCTTCTACAACTGGCTCATCTTCATCTAAATCTTCTGCATCGTCTGCCCTAGTTTCTACCTTATCACTATCATTATCCACATCTACTGGATCCTCTATGGCTTCATCTTGTAAACCAGCTGGGGGACGACTAGGGGGAGTCTTACTAGAGGAACCAATGGCATTGCCATCTTCTATTTCACCAGGGTTTACTTTCTTGGATTTCATACACAAATAATCTTCTAATGCCTCCTCATGGGTTTGCAAATGGTTCAAATACATATGAATCTTACCATAGCAATAAGAAATATCATACATACGTGCTAAATCAAATGTATCTTGTATCTTAAGTAACCCAGTTTGCAAATCAGTACCAGGAATCACATAGTATATACCACTAACCATGGATAAGGTGTTTTTTTCAAGCATATCAAGTAATTCATCATACGAATCATATTTTTTCATTTGTAACTCTAATACCTGACCATCCACATACCTAGTAGGTCCATAGTAGAAAACACCATCAAAGTGAACATCAACCTCAAACGTACCCACATTCATCTGTAACAACAAATTACAAAAAAAAAAAAAAAAAATAAAATAATATTACTCAAAAAAAAAAAAAAAAAAAAAAAAAAAAAAAAAAAAAAAAAAAAAAAAAAAAAAAAAAAAAAAAAAAAAAAAAAAAAAAAAAAAAAAAAAAAAAAAAAAAAAAAAAAAAAAAAAAAAAAAAAAAAAAAAAAAAAAAAAAAAAAAAAAAAAAAAAAAAAAAAAAAAAAAAAAAAAAAAAAAAAAAAAAAAAAAAAAAAAAAAAAAAAAAAAAAAAAAAAAAAAAAAAAAAAAAAAAAAAAAAAAAAAAAAAAAAAAAAAAAAAAAAAAAAAAAAAAAAAAAAAAAAAAAAAAAAAAAAAAAAAAAAAAAAAAAAAAAAAAAAAAAAAAAAAAAAAAAAAAAAAAAAAAAAAAAAAAAAAAAAAAAAAAAAAAAAAAAAAAAAAAAAAAAAAAAAAAAAAAAAAAAAAAAAAAAAAAAAAAAAAAAAAAAAAAAAAAAAAAAAAAAAAAAAAAAAAAAAAAAAAAAAAAAAAAAAAAAAAAAAAAAAAAAAAAAAAAAAAAAAAAAAAAAAAAAAAAAAAAAAAAAAAAAAAAAAAAAAAAAAAAAAAAAAAAAAAAAAAAAAAAAAAAAAAAAAAAAAAAAAAAAAAAAAAAAAAAAAAAAAAAAAAAAAAAAAAAAAAAAAAAAAAAAAAAAAAAAAAAAAAAAAAAAAAAAAAAAAAAAAAAAAAAAAAAAAAAAAAAAAAAAAAAAAAAAAAAAAAAAAAAAAAAAAAAAAAAAAAAAAAAAAAAAAAAAAAAAAAAAAAAAAAAAAAAAAAAAAAAAAAAAAAAAAAAAAAAAAAAAAAAAAAAAAAAAAAAAAAAAAAAAAAAAAAAAAAAAAAAAAAAAAAAAAAAAAAAAAAAAAAAAAAAAAAAAAAAAAAAAAAAAAAAAAAAAAAAAAAAAAAAAAAAAAAAAAAAAAAAAAAAAAAAAAAAAAAAAAAAAAAAAAAAAAAAAAAAAAAAAAAAAAAAAAAAAAAAAAAAAAAAAAAAAAAAAAAAAAAAAAAAAAAAAAAAAAAAAGAAAAAAAAAAAAAAAAAAAAAAAAAAAAAAAAAAAAAAAAAAAAAAAAAAAAAAAAAAAAAAAAAAATCAAATATATATGGAAAATAATGAAAAGTGCAGGCAACCAAATTCATGATGAAGAGAGTTTAAGGTCATAAGGATGATATATAACGATCATACATTACAAAATTTAGGCAGGCAGCCTCATCCTATTGGATTTGTTTGGCTGGATACATGTTCTGCTTTCTTTGCTTACCTATAACTGGATCTTTTACAATAGGTGGTCTTTGACCACATCTTGCAATTACCTTCTTTTGAGTACTTTTTTCATACCATAATGAGAATCCATTGGCTAAACCATAGTATGTTAAACACTCTTTAAAGGCATAATGATTTGGATACCTCTCACCAACTTGAGGTTTCTTGAGTCTCCATGGTGTATCCCTATTATGAATTGGCCACTTCTCTAGATTTTCAGCCATCTGAAATGGATCCTGTTGGTCCTCATCCTCATTCCCCTTTAGTTTCTGCAATAAAGATGTAATGAATTCATCATGCTCAACAACCATGTCAGCTTCAGGGTTTATGTTGCCTAACTGACCAACAAGTGTAGGTTGTTTAGCAGTTTTAGGCAGTTTCTTGGCCTCAATCTTCCTTAGTCTCATCTCCCTTAACTCATCTTCACCCTCTGATAAATAATCTACAGAAGCTGTGTCACTTTCACTGTCACTGGAGCATTCAGCCTCAAATACATAGTCACTGTCTGACTCAGAATCCTCAACCACCTCTTCTTCTATGGTCTTCCCCTTTCCCTTATCATTTTCATAAAACAACCTTCTAGCAAGTTTCATAGCAGGAGCCTCTTCTACAACTGGCTCATCTTCATCTAAATCTTCTGCATCGTCTGCCCTAGTTTCTACCTTATCACTATCATTATCCACATCTACTGGATCCTCTATGGCTTCATCTTGTAAACCAGCTGGGGGACGACTAGGGGGAGTCTTACTAGAGGAACCAATGGCATTGCCATCTTCTATTTCACCAGGGTTTACTTTCTTGGATTTCATACACAAATAATCTTCTAATGCCTCCTCATGGGTTTGCAAATGGTTCAAATACATATGAATCTTACCATAGCAATAAGAAATATCATACATACGTGCTAAATCAAATGTATCTTGTATCTTAAGTAACCCAGTTTGCAAATCAGTACCAGGAATCACATAGTATATACCACTAACCATGGATAAGGTGTTTTTTTCAAGCATATCAAGTAATTCATCATACGAATCATATTTTTTCATTTGTAACTCTAATACCTGACCATCCACATACCTAGTAGGTCCATAGTAGAAAACACCATCAAAGTGAACATCAACCTCAAACGTACCCACATTCATCTGTAACAACAAATTACAAAAAAAAAAAAAAAAAATTAAAATAATATTACTCACGTTGTTCAAGACATGCTTCCCATGCAACTTACCTACTGAATAACCCCCAAAAAAAATAAAAAAAATAAATTTTGAAACCCTAATTTTTCGTAACAGTTGTCAGAACACAAATATATACTAACGATTATCTTTATATTTATAAATCTTGTGTATATACAAACGTTTTTATCAAATTTAACATATGTTACTACCAACCCAAAACCCAAACTACTTAATTAACTTCTGAAAAGAGATGAATAGAATCAAACCTTGATTTAATCACCAACAACTAAAATCGGATGAAGCAGCAGTACCTTAAGCAGATGATGATCACCATGTAACTTAAGTTTAGGGTTTTTGAATAAACCGATGCTTATTGTGTTTGTGTAAAGTGAGGGGGACCAGAGAGAGAGCTATAGAAATATATGTATAAGTATATGGAAATGTGATTGTGATTGTGTATATATATATAATTATTTTTTTACAAGCTACAGTAATACGCACTACCTGGATGACGGCTCAAACATCCCGCCCATTTACGAGTCAACATATAAAGTGAAAGTCAACACACACAAAACAGGCCACGTGATTTAAAAAATACCAGATGGTGGTTTTGCCCCCCAGAATATGTGATGTTTTACAAAACATAACCCACAATATACGAAAATAAAGAATGGTTCCTCCTAAAGTAAAAAAGTACAAGTTCAGTACCTTTACAACCGAAAAGCCCAAAATAATACGAGTAAGTGAAAGAAAGCTTTGACTTCTGCCGCTTTTGCAAATATATGTCCTATTTCAATATAAAAGAAGTGAAAATGTTGTTGTATCACATCTAACAAGAAAAAACCCCTCACATGTTAACTTTCAATAATATTTTGTCATTAAATAATCGTTAGCATGTGAAAAGGTAATCGGGTGTGAAAAACACCACTTTCACTTTTCCCTTTCAATATATTCCGTATCTAGGCCGTGGATCATATATATGACTATGTTTGTCAAAGATTAGAAGTTTTTGGAATTTTTGGCTTTTAAAAGAAAGTTTCAATCAATAAAAAGTCGTTTGATTAGGGTTTGAAACCAAAAATTCATAATCCAAAATCTAATTAATTAAACAAGTGTTACCCCTATAACTTTTTGTGGAACTTTTAAACAATCAAATTACTTAAAGGAGAACTTAGATTATTGCTGTCAATCTCGACCCAACCCGAAACCCAACCCGAAAAAAATCAGGTTAGGGTTGTGAAATCTCGACCCGTCAACCCGCCAACCCACTAACCTGATTTTTTTTCGGATTGGGTTCGGGTTGACCCATTGGGTTAACAGGTCGACCCACCAACCCGCCAACCCACGACCCATTGACCTGTAACCTGAACCCGCCAACCCGAACCCGAATCCATTGACAGCCCTGACTTAGTAGATGATGTTAACATCATCTAATATTTCCCCTTACTTAAATACCCCTTTTTAGTAAAATAGTTACCAACTTTTACATTAATAATTAACTTATTGGCTTTAGTAATTTATTACATTTGTTTCTTTATGTTAGAATGTACTAGTTTAATTCATTCAATTACGAATTTTTTTTAATGCTTCTTAAGGTACTTTACTACATAAAACTACATTCATGATAACTAACTTTTTAGACAGTATGACACTATTATATTAGTATATTTATTACAATAAAATAGTATTCAACGTATATACCATATATTACACTTTAGAGTAAATTACACTTTTCGTCCTTAAACTTGGCTCGTTTTTCACTTTTCGTTCCTAAAGTTTATAAATTACAATTTTGACCCTAAACTTGTCCAATTTTTTCAATAAACGTCCTTTTGTCTTACGGTGTTAAAATTTGGCCGTTAACCAGCCCTCGTGCCAAACACGTGAGGGTAAAACTGTCTTTTTCCCTTTACACACGAGGGACTGAAAGTACAAAACATAACCCACAATATACGAAAATAAAGAATGGTTCCTCCTAAAGTAAAAAAGTACAAGTTCAGTACCTTTACAACCGAAAAGCCCAAAATAATACGAGTAAGTGAAAGAAAGCTTTGACTTCTGCCGCTTTTGCAAATATATGTCCTATTTCAATATAAAAGAAGTGAAAATGTTGTTGTATCACATCTAACAAGAAAAAACCCCTCACATGTTAACTTTCAATAATATTTTGTCATTAAATAATCGTTAGCATGTGAAAAGGTAATCGGGTGTGAAAAACACCACTTTCACTTTTCCCTTTCAATATATTCCGTATCTAGGCCGTGGATCATATATATGACTATGTTTGTCAAAGATTAGAAGTTTTTGGAATTTTTGGCTTTTAAAAGAAAGTTTCAATCAATAAAAAGTCGTTTGATTAGGGTTTGAAACCAAAAATTCATAATCCAAAATCTAATTAATTAAACAAGTGTTACCCCTATAACTTTTTGTGGAACTTTTAAACAATCAAATTACTAAAGAGAACTTAGATATGCTGTCAATCTCGACCCAACCCGAAAAAAATCAGGTTAGGGTTGTGAAATCTCGACCCGTCAACCCGCCTAACCCGATTTTTTTCAGGTTGGGTTGGGTTCGGGTTGACCCATTGGGTTAACAGGTCGACCCACCAACCCGCCAACCCGAACCCGAATCCATTGACAGCCCTGACTTAGTAGATGATGTTAACATCATCTAATATTTCCCCTTACTTAAATACCCCTTTTTAGTAAAATAGTTACCAACTTTTACATTAATAATTAACTTATTGGCTTTAGTAATTTATTACATTTGTTTCTTTATGTTAGAATGTACTAGTTTAATTCATTCAATTACGAATTTTTTTTAATGCTTCTTAAGGTACTTTACTACATAAAACTACATTCATGATAACTAACTTTTTAGACAGTATGACACTATTATATTAGTATATTTATTACAATAAAATAGTATTCAACGTATATACCATATATTAACTTTAGAGTAAATTACACTTTTCGTCCTAAACTTGGCTCGTTTTTCACTTTTCGTCCTAAAGTTTATAAATTACAATTTTGACCCTAAACTTGTCCAATTTTTTCAATAAACGTCCTTTTGTCTTACGGTGTTAAAATTTGGCCGTTAACCAGCCCTCGTGCCAAACACGTGAGGGTAAAACTGTCTTTTTCCCTTTACACACGAGGGACTGAAAGTACAAAACATAACATGTTTAGGGACTAAAATTGCAATTTACTCTAACAATAACTTATATGTGTAATTTACAGGGGGAAAAAAATTAAATATAAACCAAACATCACCACCAACCGTCCTATTCTTTTCCCCAAAATCAAAGTCTCACATTTTCCCCCAAATCTAACAAAACCACCAATTCCTCTCTCTCGAACTCACCAAAAACAATCACTTAAACCAAAACATATATAGTTAATCCTATTAATCATATCAGTTCAAATTCAAAAAGATAATTCAAAGATCGAGGCAAGTCTGAAAAGAAAATCAAGAAACCCAAACCTTGATATTTTCGCTCCACAAGTATACAAGGCGGCGGTGGTGACTGCTATTATAGTACGGGTGGTGGCCGGCAGATGGCTGGGAGCCTGGGAGAGATAAGGGTGGTGGTCGGCTGATTTAAGGCGGCGGCGGTGGGTTTCTCATCCGACGGTAGTGGTGGGTTTGACTCGATCTTGACCGGCGGTTGTGAGGGAGGCAGTGGTGGTTCGAACTTGACCGCTGGAGGTGGGTTTACCTTTGATGTCTTTCATATGTGATGCTACATGGACGATTTATTTCAAAATATATATAGATTTGTTTGGAACTTTCTTGATAGGTTAGGTTTTTTTGTTGGTGAATTATTTTTGTTGACTTACAAGAACTGCCAAAAAAATTTGATGGGTTAAGTTTTTTTGTTGATGGGTTAGGTTTTGTTTGTCAAATTCTGCTGCTTTCTGTTCTTCTCTTTCTATCTGTGTTTCTTCCTCTTTTCTATCTTTGTGTGATTGTGTGTACGAGGGACCAGCAGCAGCATCATATATGTATACATACGTATTATATGAGTAAATTCGTTGGTAGTTAAATTCGTTGTGCTGGATTCCTTTCTCATTTTTCTTCTTTAGTCATGTTGGATTGTAAAAGTTTATTTGGTAGTTAAATTCGTTGTGCTGGATTCCAATCAGATCTGGGTTTTTATGTTTAGATGGGGAAGAAGGATGTCTAAAGACGAAAATACCCTCGCATGTTTGTCACATGTGGCGTTTAACGGTCAAAAACTCACGGTGTTAGGTCGAAGGACGATTATTGAAAAAAATGGCCAAGTTTAAGGTCAAAATTGTAATTTTTAAAGTTTAGGGACGAAAAGTGAAAAACGTGCCAACTTCAGGGACGAAAAATGTAATTTACTCTACACTTTATTTGAATGAAGATGCCTACAATTATACTGCTACTTTGGTATAAAATGCAATGTTAATAGTTTTACCAAATCTTTTGTTTTGTATACCAAATACTATTATATTAATGTTAGATCTTTCCCAATTTTGTAACTTTTTAGTTTAAAACTTCCATGAAATCTGCTTTTTGCTATATAACAAGAAAAATAAAAAAAATAAAAATAAGGAACTAATTTTTTTATTTTTTTTTTAAACGACATTTTATTCTACTCCTACTTCTAAATTACACGTATGCCTGGAAACCAGGACTCTCGAAAAACCCCTATTAATTCACCCTCACAAATGTAAGAAATGAGACTCGAACCCATGTGGATCATCCCAAGGTCAAAAAACTTACCAATGGGCCACCAACCCCATTGCCAATAAAGAACTAATTGTACAAATGTATTATTGCCTTCATTGATGTATTTTGGCTCACTTATATTATACCTTAAGGATTAAATTCAACATTCACCATATAAAAAGATTCTTAAAACTAGTTAATTTCTTTCCAGTAAAAATAATAACCAACTGGGTCCCATCTAAGTCGGTTTCTGACAAGTCAGACCATAAGCCAAAACCATAGCGATGACCTTTTAGTGTCACAAAGAGTAACCTTTAACAACAGTGTCCTCTATGTATTGAGCTCAGCTAAATATTCGATTAGTCAAAATATGAGGTCATGACACTTTGTATTGATGTCACAACATACAGTACCACATAGGTGAGAACTAACTAATACCTTATGGGTTGAGAGCCCTTCTGCGTTGCAGTTAACATTAACCTATAGGATTACACAACAATTGAAGTCCACACCCAGAAATAGGAGACGGAGGGTCAAGCCAAGCTGATCTCATGATTGACCAATTCCCTTCTTCAGAAGCATGTCATATACTCTATCAACCTTGTTTGGATCAACATTAAATAGACGATGCGCATCAGACTTTTGAGCTATGTGACCATTCAGGACCTCTATGGACAGTTTTTCTAACATGTTTAGATAATGCGCAGGAAGCACCCTGATCTCTGTGCACAAGCGTTTTTCCTACAGATAAACAAAAATGATCCAGTAAGCCAACCACGAGTCTGTTCAAAAATGTAAGATAATATATATATGTATATATAAAAAAAGAATAAATGATCAGAAGGCTTACGGCTTCAGAGAGTAAATCAGCACCCAAATGTCCGCTGACATCCCAATCATCCAAATTGGCAATAGCTAACCCTCCAGGTGCGGATGATGAATCTTTGCCTGCGGAATCAAGACCAGTGAGCCCCCTAACACCACCATGTGGGCTATCAAGATCCCCTTTCAGATGATTTGCTCTTTGCAAGAACTTGCCACTAGGCCCAGGCTGTACATTATCCTTCACCCTGCGTGCACTTTCTTCAGCTTCTCTCTTTCTCTTCTGTTCAATGTATCTTTCGGCATCTGCGGATGTCCTACAACCAGCAGCTCGAGCTTCCTGAACATGTATGCCAATATCAATACCAAAAAATACGACTCCATGTACAATAAAAAATATTATTTCTGCAACAAAATCACATCAGATTGTTATATATGATAACATGGATGTACCCCGGTGAACCTGTAGTAAATTTGTGTGGAATATAGTTGCCTTTCTAAAAAGAAGATTGGTATATATGAAAAATTTATGTGAGGTGGTATATATGAAAAATTTATGTGAGGTTGAAGACACATATGAAATGAACCTGCAAATCCTCTATCCTTCTTCGAATGCGGTGTTCTTCAATAACAGTTTTCAGCAATTCCTCGTGCTCCTCTTTTGTATGAAAACGCATAAACACCCTATAGCGACGACATATTTCTTTTTCTTCAGGTGAAAGACCCTGCTCAAACGGATCAGCATAAAGTAGATTTCTTTCCAGAATGAAGTCTTTCCTGCGTTTCCTCTCATCTAGCCTGCCAAAAGTTACCAATAATTTCAAATTTTGGTATATACTATGGACATAGATTAGACCCTGATGTCAAAAACTATTGATTGGTCAAATGAAGAATGCTTATATTCAACTGAAACAAAAAGAAAAGGAAGGTTCTGGTAGACCTTTTAGAGTATATATGCAAGACTCGCAGTTTAAGTTCACGCTCAGCATCAGTATCAGTCTCCTTAAATTCCATGTCTGCCAGTAACTGTTCAGCATCATTGTCATACTCAACTTCAAATTCTTGCCTCTTGAAATTATAACCACTCAACTCTGTCATTGAAGGTCCCTCTTCCCCTGATGTCCTCAACTTTTTCTCTCCAAAGCTTCTGTCTACATGAGTATCTGGTGATAAAGAACATGATTATAGCATAACTTGCGGTTTGTATAAAAATTCAACACTTGTAGCAGTATCTGGGTACAAATTACATCTAATCCATAAACACAGCACTTGAAAAATACAACAATTGTGGCATGGTGATCAAGATATAAGCACAGTAAAGGACCTACCTTCTATCTTAATTCCATCGCCACCTTTATCATTTTGAATAACGCTTGATGTTCTCTTACCAGCCCCTGCTGATGCATTTAGAGTGCTAGAACCTCCAACAGGACTTACATCTACTTTAGAGAAGAAAAAACCATTACATAATTATCTATATCTTTTGTCTCTGTCTGAGTGTTGTCTGTATCTACATGTGTAAGTGCGTGTGTGTGTGTGTGTGTGTGTGTGAGAGAGAGAGAGAGAGAGAGAGGTGGACAAGTGGACAACTTGCACATACCAGAAGCCAAGGCAGATGACGACCGAACTGCTGAACCTTCTTTTCTTACATCTTCAACCCTGACCAAGTATAACCAGAAAATTATGCAAGGTTAAAAAATTAAAATTGCATTAGATATACACACAGGTTCCAGAGGTAAACAATACTTGATTCTCGCGGAAAATGGAGACTCCTCTTTAACAGAAACTTCCCCTCCAGTTGGAAGCCCTGATGCAATGTAGAAAATCAATCAAATTTGACATCACAATATGGAGTATACACACATATAATAATGTTAACTTCTGAACCAAATCACTTGATCTCCAAAGGGAGCCCACAATTGACCTTTGGAGTGTCAAAGAATTTCTTATACAATATTAAAATCAATAACTTAATTTAGTACCATAAATTACCTTTTGCAGCTTCACCGTGACCTCTGGCCATTGCGAGGAGTTCTTCTCTATTCTTTCCCATAACATGAGACATGTCCTGGGAACACATAGCAGAAAACATGTAATTCAGCTGAAGTGCCAAAGAAAAGGATATGATAGGTAAAAACATGACATGAAAGAGTTGTTATACCGGAAGTGGAAAGCAAGGTGAATTCATGTATATGGTATTATAATGCTCAATACAATGTGCTTTGCTTTTCGTTCCAACATGTTCAGCAACCTCGCTCCAGTTTGCAAGCCCATACATTTCTATCCCCTGCGTTGTAATTTATTAAAAAAACTCCTTCAACCGATTGTCATGCATGTAAAAGTACAAGAATATAATGTTGTTGCACGGGGCAAGAATAATGAAACTTGATATGATATATTATGTCCATTGTAATACTTCCGAAACAAATATTTATGTATAGAAGAAAGTACCTCAAGTAGCAATATCTCCTCATCTGCATTCCAATCAGAACAGAAGAGCGGAAATGATAGATTATCCTGTTAAAATAGAAAAGCTTTAAGGTATGAGTCATAGACATGATCCGGGAGACTTTAAAGATTGCACACCAAACTAAACCAGATATGGTAACAAAATCAATTAGATAAACAGCAAGTCAGTCAAACTTAAAATAGAAAAAACAGAAAAATCGGTGGAGACCATCCAAGCCAGTGATTAAAAAAAGAAAGGTAACATATCAGGCTGCAAAGCAAAATAATGAAAAGTTACTAACCATAACCCTATATGGATGATTGCTTTTATGAGGATAAACCTCAGCTCCAACAGAAAAACACTCTACACAAAGGTCAAAATCGGAACAGCAAGCACACTTGATGCGAATTTTTCCTGAGATGTCCTTGTTGCAGTAGTTACAATGGTACAAAGCTTTTTTCCCTTCAGTCATCCCTTGGCCTATTATAATGAAACACGTTTGAGTTTCCATTGAAATTGCAAAAAAAGTCATATGTACATTAAAATTTTGAACCGAGCAAAAAAATGGGTATGGAATTTTTTTAGTTATGTTTCATACTTGTCAAGCAAAATGTTAAAATTGATGATATTATGGATGTAATTACCTGAAGTTGCAGCCTCTAAATTCTCCAAATTTGAGGGAGTTCGTTTTCTCTTTGAGCGACTGGAAATTAGACATGCAGTCACCAAATGTTATATTAGAATACACCGTCGAAAATAACACAATGCAAGGGAAGTAAAAAAGAAAAAAATAACAATACAGTGGCAACCATAATGTGAAAAGAGAGAAAAAGAGCATTTATGTTCCAACAGAAATCATCACAAACAAGATTTGTTAGGCTCATATCAACCAAAGCTCTGGAAGAATCTAGATGAAAATGAACTAAACAACTTATCTAACCTTCCTTCCATCAGCCCCCAAAAATTAAACTACACTTCACTGTTAGGAAGACCCTAATGGTATTTGTAATATATATAGCAAAGCCAGATCTTCAAGGCCAACTCAAAATCAAATTTTATAACACTAGGAAAGAAACTCATATGTTAATGCACCGACATAATTAAAAAATATACCAAATTAATGACGCTCCTCAGTCCTCACAAAATATTTCAACTTTAGTATTTATTTTTCTCATCATCATTCAAGTCTGCCTTTATAAATTTTCCAATTATAAACAGAGACCGTTGAAGTAGAATTCTATGATTGTATTTGAGATCATACATTTACTCAAACTTTCAACAGATAACACCAACTTACCAGTTACCACAATATGTGTAGCTTACTGAAAATCACCTTTAGGTATCTTATTGAGCAATTGAACTCCCATGCCGTAACTAGAAGACAATAGATATTTAAGTATCTTACAATTAATAACCCACCAATCAAAACCCTTTGATTTGCTCTGTAACATGGATATGCACAATCAAATCTGAATGTATCAATCGGGTTGATAGAAATTAGTAAATCGAAAATCAAGTTAATATGCACATAACATCTCAATAGGCTTTGTATAGTAAAGGGAAAAGAAGAAAATAAAAGAACAAAGCAAAACAATACATTTAAAAAAGTCATTTTGCACTATAAACACACACATGTGCAAACACACTCAACACATATAGATTGCTACAGAAACCCGTCAAAGTATACTTTCTTACTGCTTCAACGATGTATAATCATTCAAAATATTACCATGCCATTTACAAGATTACAAAAAAAAAGGTAGTAAAACTGAACCACTTTAGCTAGCTTGTGATTTTCAGAAGAGCTCTTTGGTCTGCCCTCATTCTTCTCATTTTATTTTTCTTATCAGAAATATCAATTGACATTACAAATACTCTTTTACACGGACCAACGTTAACTGAATTCATATCCTAACTTATGCTGCAAGACACAATTTTCTGATGCAGACCATTGTTTTTATAGTATTCTAATTGATAACTAATAGACAATTCAGAAGTTTTGTCGCGATCATGTAAACTAGCTCATGATTTCAGATGAGCTTCTGGCTACTGAAAAAGTATGTTCTTACTCCCTTGTACAATATTAGCTACTAGCCAAACAAACCATCAAACAAAATTATAATCGATAGTACATACACTTAATCCACATATCAACCTTTAAGAAAATGTAAGCCAAATACAATAAGTGACCGACTTCATATGTATACTCGTGGTCTTACTACCATTATACTTTAACGACTTCTAAAACCATCAATTTAAGCAAAATCATTTCTCAAACCGCAAGCAGCAAAATGTGCACATCATCCCCATAACATCCAACAATTTCACCCATTAAATATACAATGATCATATAGAAGCACACATTAAAAAATACATACAACACATAATTTTCAGCTAAACTTGAAATTCAAATGCAAAAAGCTTAAAACTTTTTATCACCCACAATAACAAAACAGGTAAACAAATGTGGTTTTCTTCTCTTAACGTTACCCGAAGATGGTGAGTCTTTGACTCAAACGTACAATGTATGTGGCCTAACCAGGGTATCCCGTGACCATTTCCTAACCTATTTCTAGGCCACCTTCAAGATGTTTTACCTAGTGAGGTTCCAACCTAAGACCTCTGGTGAGGACATCAGCTCGACTAACCACCCGTATACTAAAAGTACAAAATCAACAAATGGGTATCTTAAATTTCAAAACTTTATCAGCTTAGCATTCATATTATTACATGAATACAAAAAATGCAGCTAGATTAAACCACTTACACTAGTAAAAGCAGCAAATTCAAACAAATTAACAAAATAAAAATATAATAAAGTTGATACCTTTGACTAGAATCTTCTTCAACTGATTCATTTTTAGGTCGTGAACGGCCCATTATTATTATTTATTTATTTTTATAAAAATTATATAAAAAATTGTAAAGAAACCCTAGAATTCCCAAATTACTAACTGTACAAAATTGGGCAAAATTGAAGGTGGGATTGTATGTCTGCGTATGTGTTTGTATGTGTGTGTGTGTGTGTGTGTGTGTTTTCAGATAAGTTTGAAGCGTAAAGATGTCCGGGATCGGTCACCGGGTCACCGGAAGACGTGAAATACAGATTAGTAAGATTTTTTTATTTTTATATTATAAGAGACAATTATGTTTTTGTTATTTACATTTTGACCCCATTTTGTATCAAAAAGTTGATCGTATCTAAGAGCTGAACCCAAAGTAAACCCAATGCATATTAAATTACATGACAAAAAATGTAAATATGAAAGTTTTTACATTGAATCACACATTGAGCATTATGATATAGGTATAAACAAACATAAAATTTACTTAGAGAAGCGTTAATTACCATTGGAGGAATCTAATGAAACAAAAAATGGCTCTGATTTTAGTCGGTAAATAAAGAAATATGATATTTAGCTATCCTATTGGTAGTTATAAATGGGTTGTTGCGTTGTAAAAAGAAAACAAACTAATATACATATAAGTGAAGTATTTTTCTTGTTTAAGAAATAGATATAAGATTCACGCATCACATAATAATTCATATTTTTCTAATTTAACTAATATATGACAATTCATACCGCGATTTGTTTTTTTCCATAGGGCTTAATCCAATATATTTTGAATGTTATGCGGACCTGAATATCTCTAAGCTAGTAACTTGGTATATCCGTATATATGCGAAATGTTAATGAGTCTATCATAATGTTAATCAACACTATTTTTAACCGTCCAGTGTTGTATAGATGAAGTGTATTGTTTAAACAGTAGGTTATATATTATTTTTTTAAATGTTGACATAAAGAATTGTAAAAAAAAATATTAAAAAACAACGACTTAATAAGTAAAATAAAACATCAGTAATGTTTTTTAAATTAAGTTTTTGTTATAAAAAAAAATTAATTTGCTGGAGAAGTCGTTAAATCAAATTAATACAAAAAGAATATATTATCTGATATATTATGTAGGCAAGTTTCTGCATTTTTTTTATTTATATAATAATACAAAATGGTCCGTAATAATCTTAATTTGAAACTCTTAGGTCGCGTTTGGTTCACATAATGTTTTCAGATGGAATGGAATTTGATGGAATGGAATTTGATGGAATGGAATTTGATGGAATGGAATTTGATGGAATGGAATTTGATGGAATGGAATTTGATGGAATGGAATTTGATGGAATGGAATTTGATGGAATGGAATTTGATGGAATGGAATTTGATGGAATGGAATTTGATGGAATGGAATTTGATGGAATGGAATTTGATGGAATGGAATTTGATGGAATGGAATTTGATGGAATGGAATTTGATGGAATGGTTTTTGATGGAATGGAATTTGATGGAATGGAATTTGATGGAATGGAATTTGATGGAATGAATTTAATTCAATCTATCCATCAAATCATATAAATATATATACATACGTATATATATACATATCTATATATATAATATATATATATACATACATATATGTATAAATATATATATATACAAATATATCATCAAATATATAATATATATATATATATATATATATACATATCTATAATAAGAAAAAGTGAAGTTTCCTGTTGTTGGTGGTGGGGCTTCGTTTCTGGTTGGGGTGGGTGGTGGTTGTATTTGGTTGTGGGTGGTGGAGGTTTTTTCCCGGTTGTGACAGGTAGGTTGTTTCCGGCAGGTCGATGACGATGATTGTTTCCGGCTGTTGGTAGACGGTGGTTGTTTCCGGCCGATGGTAGACGGTGGTTGTTTCCGGCTGTAGTGGGTGGTGGTGGTAGATCCAGAAGTTAGAGTGGATATGTGGAGAAGCTGAAGATGATAATTGTAGGGATAATATGGTATTTTGTAGATTCAAGTCTCAATGGAATTAAATTCCATCACACCCACTAAAAGAATTTGATTCATATGAATGAAGGAATCTTTACATTCCATAGGAATTAAATTCCTTCATATTTTTGCAACCAAACATGAAATGGAATGGAATTTACATTCCAATTCCATCAAATTCCTTCAAATTATGCCAACCAAACGCGCCCTTATATTTACGGAGGATTGTATTGAAAGTTTAATATCTTCAATTTCTAAAATAAATACACTATCATTTATATAACAATTACATTTTCATCAATGATCTACATTACTCGTAGCCACCACCATCACCACCAGTTGTCGTCGCCACCAATTGTTGAAACCACCAACACCATATCGTTGTTGTCACCGCATTGCATAGGTACCCCTCTATAATCCTTAAATTCAAACATCATATTAAGGCGTTACTGATTGGACACACACTATCAGTTCGTAATAACGATCGTTAGAATTGTAGTGTCACACTGCATGCTTTATATGTTATATAATGCCTACTCAATCTTCGTTTTTATAGCACATAATAATATGTAAAGCATGTTAATGAATATTTTGGTAACACTTGTTAGATATTTTAGTGTAATTGGATTAATTTGACAGTTTAGTCATAATAATACATCATATAAGTTTGGTAGTGCGGAGTGCACGCTTATATGAATTTATTATGTCCTTAAGGAACAGGGGTCCGGGGGCAGCGCCCCCGGGAGCGGGGTCAAGGGGCGGCAGCCCCTGGCGGGTCCAAGGGGCATAGCCCCTGGCTGGGGTTGAGCTAAATTGCTATGGTAAAAATGCCTCAGAAAATTTATTTTCGGAACTTGAGGGGCTGAATTTGGCAATTTGAAAACCTTAAGAAAACTGTCTACAAATACAGTTACAAGGCCCTGATCTCTTGATTGGGTGATATACGAATTCTTATAGAATTCTCTCTGGTTCATTATACGCTCTCAAACACAAAACATACAGAAACTTCTTAATCACTGATTGTATCCGGTTGAATAATTTGGGGTGAACCACCGAATTGATTCAATCTGAAAGCGTATCGTGCCTTCAGTGATTGTTTAATATCCGTTTTTGTTCGTTATTGACTGCATATCCCCTACAACACTGCAATTCAAATGACCAGATTAACTTTTTACCCACCTCATTATGACATTTTTTATATATCAAAGAAACAAAAATAATTAAAAATTAAAGAATGGAAGACTCATTTGGAGTTTAGAAAAAGGGGTTTGGCTTTGACTCCATGGTTTCTTCCACTGATCTTCTTTGCGTTTACCTTTTTCTCCTTTGTTTCTTCATTTTGTTTTATATTGTATAGAAGCTTACACATATGCTACTCCACTATAATTAAATATTTACATAATATTTATTAGCAAGTTTAATAAATTCATTTTATTGATGGGTGGTTTTTATTACTTTATACACACTTATTATAAGTATAAATATAAATTTATTTATTATCCTTGTCATTTGTTTTTAAAGAAAAATGTATTATCAACACGTCGATCTACACAAATTCCAAGCAAATTTATAAGTTTTCCATCATGATATTTGAACACACATCCTACTAATGGATTGATTACCTCAAATAACACAAGAACAACGTCTTTATGTTCATACAATTTTTAATTAAGGAATGATGGTATTTTCCGTTTTATATATGAAATGTTGATGTTGGTTTTCTACTACAGCATACCAAGTCACCACAACACTATACATGAAAGCATATCAAGTTTATCGAGCATTTGGTTAACGTGTTTAATTCATCTTCACAAATATTCCAACTATTTTTTTATATATTGTGCATCATTATATTAAGTGTTTAAAAATGTATTGAACTATCCTATTATGTATTCAACTCTAAATGACTTTGATGTGTGTGTATATATATTTGATAAAACAAATAGGACAAGATCTTAACCCTTAGATCATAATGAAATTTATATATATGCTACTTATACTATATACATACAATAATAATGTTTGAAATTGAATACAAAATAGAGTAGAGATGAGCAAAAGACCTGTAAACCCGAACTTGACCCGACCGAAGCCCTAACGGGCCGGGTGATGCCAAAAACGAGAAAATGTTAAGAAAACCTGTGACCCGTCTGAACCCGACCTGAACAGAACAGAAACCTCACGGGCTGGGTCACAGTTTCGTTTCCCTAAAATAGACACGTAAACTTGAATCATACCAAAAAACATCAAGTTATAGTAAAATAAATTTCTAAACACTTATACCATCGTTATAATACACCAAGCTGTTATTATAATTATCATTAAGCACTTTCTATCCTTGAGATCCCAACCAACAGACCTCTTAGTTTTGGCGGCTTTTGACGAGTGAATGTTTGGTTGGTCATATTTTCAATGTAAAATAGCTAATATCCTCGTAAAGAATCTTCATTTTCTTATTGAAAAGTGAGCTATAAACGTAAATTAAAATATAGAATTTTACATCGCTCATGCACTCCTTGACCTCCGAGCGCTGGCAAAAGTGCAAAACTAAAGAGTTGGCCAGCTATTGAATAAAGATAGCGATATTCTCGCAACATGATTTAACCATCTACAATACATTTATCATTTACACATCTATACAAGTAAAACACTTATATTTGTTATGCTTGGCTAAATAGTATTGTAAGGATATACCTATTATTTATTTTTGTGAAATCACACTCTAACACTAATTTAAAAATGGGAAGAGATACAAGTTGATCAATCAAATTGGAAACATCTTTGACCCAAAACTCTAAATCTTGTGTAAGTTAATAGAAATCAAGAGCACTAACTTCTAACATTTACACTATCTATATACATATATAGTCATAGATATATAAATATATTTTATTTTATTCGTCTTCTATTTATAACACTACATTTTATATCAGTATTCTTTTATAGTATAACATTTAGTAGAAGTAAATCTACTTTTTGATTTACGGGGTTCACGGGACTGTCTTTGCAAGATTGCTGCTTGGTAAGTTTCTTGCCTCTCAATCATAACGAATCCTCATGCTATACTTCCAACCTTATACAAGACAATTCTAATTAATAGCTATAAGCTATCCCTATATTCTATCGTATACATTTATTGAAAAATTTATATTTCACTGGTATATAAATACATAAAAGTTGAAAGTTTTGATCATATAATCCTATCCTGATGATCATGAAATTTTCGTATCTTAGACACAAGTTTCATTTTTCTCCCAACAATGATCTCTTCTTCACTGTCACATCACATTTTCCTCATTTTTCCACCCTGTGACACAATTCTGCCAACAACACTTCTTCCTTGTAACTTCATTACTTTTTCCGCACATATTTTATTATATCCAATAAATAGAAAACTTTTAATAAAAATTAAACATAAAAACGTAAATACTCCACCAAGTACGTAACATGAAATGTTGTCTCCGTTTTAACCGCACTTAGCTCGTCTCCAACATTTCTCCATGAGGAAGAGCTTTTCGATGATATGCTTGTGACAAAGTCTTGCCATTGGCGTCTCCCCGTGACACTCCGTGTGAGAGACCTTAGTATAATAATATTATTAATTAATATACTTATCTACAAGTTATGATTTTTTATCCATAAAAATCATGGGGGCAATATTTATTCATTATATACAAAAAATATTTAAAAAATAATATGTGAGGGTTTTTCACTAACTAAGGGTGTGAAACCTTATATTCACTTTTCTATCATAAATATATATATATATATATGGGAAAAGTGAATATAAGGTTGTCCGACACCTAAGCTTAGGTGTGGAACCCCTCACATACAATTTTTTTAATATTTCTTGATTAATGAATAAATGTTTGGGCCCCCATGAATTTTATGGATTAAAAAAACAATATGTGAGTGTTTCACACCTAAGCTTAGGTACCTAACAGCCTTATATTCCCATCCCCCTATATATATATATATATCTTTATTATAAATATATATATATATATGTTTTATGTAATATATATATATAGGAGAGAGATCAAATGAGAAGGTGTCTTAAGGAGAGAAGGGAGAGAAGGTCCTATGAACCAATCAGAACGTGACATGTGACTTTTTAAAAAAAAACGCGGTGGCATTTTTGTAAATAATTTGACTTCAAACCCAAGCTGACCCAACCCACCCCAAGCTGACCCAACCCCAAGCTGACCTCCAAGCTGACCCAACCTCAAGCTGACCCAACCCCAAGCTGACCGCCCAAGCTGACCCAACCCCAAGCTGACCCAACCCAACTGACCCAACCCCAAGCTGACCCAACCCAACCCCAAGCTGACCCAACCTGACCCAGAGTCTAAGCTGACCCAACCATGACCCAACCTGACACATACCCCAAGCTGACCCAAAACCCATAATCTACATTTGTGTAGATTAATCTACATTTGTGTAGATTATGTGTAAATTGTGTCAAGCTGACCCAACCCCAAGCTGACCCAAAACCCATAATCTACATTTGTGTAGATTAATCTACATTTGTGTAGATTATGTGTAAATTGTGTCAAGCTGACCCAACCTGACCCAGACCCCAAGCTGACCCAACCTGACCCAGACCCCAAGCTGACCCAACCCTGACCCAACCCTAAATTGACCCAACCCCAAGCTGACCCAACTGACCCAACCCCAAGCTGACCCAACCTGACCCAGACCCCAAGCTGACCTAACCCCAAGCTGACCCAACCTGACCCAGACGCCAAGCTGATCCAACTCAAGCTGACCCAACCCAAGCTGACCAAGCTTCAAAAAAGTTTAATTTATTTACAAAATTGCCACCGCGCTTTTTTTTTATTTTGACACATGTCGCGTTCTGATTGGCCAATAGGACATTCTCTCCCTTCTCTCCTTAACACACCTTCTTCCAGGATCCTCACCCTATATATATATATATATATATATATAATATATATTATATATATATATATAGTTTCCTTATTTTGAGAACCATTTTTTTTTGTAAGAACCATGAGAACTCTTAAATTATATATTTGTTCACATGTTTTTTTTGTTCATTCACATGTGAAATGATATAAAAATATATGTTGTAGAAGAAATTTTTTTAAGAAACCTTCAAAGTAGCCTTTTGTGAACTTGTGAATGAATTTGTTCACATGTGACAAACGGCTATATAATAGTTTTGAAAAAAAATTTCTTCTGCAACATATATTTTTATAACGTTTCACATGTGAATGAACAAAAAAAACATGTGATCCAATATGAAATTTAGGAGTTCTCACGGTTCTTACAAAAAAATTGGTTCTCAAAATAAGGGTCCCCTATATATATATATATATATATAGGGGGTCAATCAAATAAGATTAACCTTAAAATAAGAACATTTGAGCATGAAGAGGGATGAAAAGTATGAAATGTTCAAACCACAGGGACGATTCTTCCAATTACTAAAATGGGCAGGTGTGGGGATGAGGGAAAATACTAAAATGCCCTTGTCTGCTATGCACGTGACACCACTTCACGGAATAAAAGAAACGCCGTCCGCCAAAAGGACGAATCCTACAATAAATGTTGGTAGTTTGGATGTATTTAGCTAAAAAATTCAAAATTGATGTAAACCACGAAAATAAGTGAACCACAGGGACGAATCATGTCATTAACTCATATATCTATTTTTATTATAAAAAAATTAATCTAATGTTTTGTTTGATTTTATAATATTACATAAGTAAATCAAATTTAATAACGTACCATTAATCTATACATCGTACAGATATTAATACTAATATACTTCATATTATCAAGTATCAACTCAGAATTAATCCGAGTGTATTTGATACCATTAATGTACAGTATGTAAAAAGTAGTAAAAAGGCCGGGATATTGATGGGAGGGCCAAAATCCAAGACGACTAGCTGTGACAAGCAGATCTGAAGTGAAAACTACTTGACCCTGATCACTAATTAGGTCTCTTTTGTTTTGGTTGGTTCCTCATCTACATTATTCTCCCATACGGGCCCCCCTCCCCCATCCATACTAATTTAAATACATACACTACAATATATACACATATAAGTACTGTACTCATTTATATACAAAAAAGTCCAAACCACTAAAGGCGAACATATCATCCACTTTCTAATTAATGTTCTCGATCATATGCAAACCAACCACAACACTGGTTTTTCTAAACCAAGTCCAATCTTTTTTTTGAACTGAAACCACAACCACTTTCTAAACCAAGTCCAATCTAATAAGCCCTTTTTATATCATATACAAATATACAATAAACAAGTAGCTCATGGCATATCTAGCTAACTTATATATGATATATAGAATTATTATATATATATCAATGTGGACCAAGCCATAGGATTCTCAAAGGAATAAGGTCAAAGGTGAAGACAAAGCTTTAAGCAATTGTCAAACAACAATATAATGTAAACTTTCAACTCAATACACACACGTACAAAATTGTTGGTTTATGTTTATTGGCTGAAGCATTTGTAGCATCCAATGTAATTCGGTTGTTTTTTCCTCCAAGATTAACTTTTTTTCATTATGTCAACGGATCTAGTTTTGACTTTGGTGTTTAACCATAAACATTGTTCATATCACAACACCAAATTAAGATAATTAAAGAAAGCTTCTTTCAATGATCTTGTTTCTATTACTAGTATATATTATTCATTATTATTAGAAAGTTTAAACAAGAAGTTAACTTAAAGAATATACTTGTATAGAGACTTACAACCCCGTTTTCAGAGGCTTTTTCCGTTTGATTACAACTCCCAATATTCCATTTCCATTATATTACCGTTATATAGTGACATATCTACCTCTTTGATGGTTCGAGTTTTATGAACAAGTTATTGTTTCATTATTGATGACATTGCTATATATAATAAAAATAATATAACTCGTGAATTAATTACCTACTCAAGACATGCTGAAACACGTCAAATATTAGTAATGCCTCTAGAGACAAAGGTCAAGTGTTCTATTTTCATGCTTTGCAAGAGTGAAGGTCTTTGTCTATCGTAAATGTAACCAACAAGCAGCATCTCTACCTTAGATAGGGGTAAGACTGTCTACCCATCTTAACCTCTATCATACACAGTCGTTGTATTATGCGATCATTTGTACTATGCTTTCAAGATTATGTATCAAAAGAAATTTCAAGGTATTGGGCTAGTTCATATCGCTTTAGGCGTTGGGTGACGTTACGTACATGGTATGGTTACGTGTTAATTTAAGAAAGCAATTTTATGGTGTTAAAAGTCTATAATGTGGCATTCTATACGAGTTACGACACCATCCACACTATATATGAAAGCTAAAACATACAAGTATATAGTTCCCTAAGTCCCTCCCTATGGATTAGCTACCTAGCCTTTATGGCTTTATTCAACACCTATATATATATATATATACATTCATGGACACGGCTCTATGAGAATGATAGTGCATATATGGTCCAACGACTCTCCCATCACTACCTACCTACCTATCGATTTCAACTAAATTTGAAGTAGCACAATAGTATATATAGATGACGTAGTGATATATCACATTCCATATGAGTAACGAGTTTCCAAATATGACATACATGGTCGATTGATGAAATATCATATGTTATCACCTAAATTGTAAATAATGAATTCTACCACTAAACTGTTCATTTGAATAAAACTATAGACGGTCCAAAATTAATGTTTGACAATAATTGTTTATCTGTATATGAGTGTGTGTAACGGATAAAAAGCAAAGCATTGAATCCTGTAAATAACAAAAATAAATAAATAGAAACCAACAACAAACCAACATTTTCACTTTCCCCCAAATAAAATAAAAAAACACAAATATTCACCTTTTCTTCCTCATTTCATTTAACCATACTATTTTAATAAAAAAAACTCTATGTTAAAATAAAAAATATTAATTAACACTTCCAAAGGCCAAGCATTGGTTTCTGTTATATTTCACACACCCCCTTGGAATTTTGTCACTTGGTTTTTTCCTTACCACCGTCGATACCCAAATGTCTATATTTATTTCTTCACTTCTTCTACATAACCCCTCACTTCATTCATCCATCCATCAATTTCAACACATTTCCATCAATATATATACATTCACACACATATATATAGGTAATTTTTATGATGGTACAAATTCATCATGAAAATGAAGAAATGCATGTTGATGATGAAAATAGTCACGACAACTCAACTAACACGTTTTTTATAAATGATAACACAGATATACTTATAGAAATATTAACAAGGCTAGATGGGAGGTCACTAAGTACCGCGGCATGTGTGTGCAAACAATGGTGTTTGATAACACGTAATGATTCGATATGGGAACATTTGTGCTTTAGAAATGTGTCACCTCCACCAATTGCTGTTAGACCCATTGTTTCGGCATTGGGTGGGTTTAAACGGCTTTATATGGTTTGTGTGAGACCGGTTTTGAGTCGACTTAAACGTAGGAAAATCATTGTTGGTGAGTCCGAGGTTGTTAGACGTGTTTGGAACCAACATGAAGTGGAACTATCCTTGTCTTTGTTTTGTGTTGAGTATTATGAAAGGTTGTTGGTTAATGGTGGTGGTAGTGGTGGCAGAGTTGCCGGTGATTCACCGGCGTCGTCGTCTTTGAAGTTTTTGTGCATGCCGGTAAATGTTTGAGAGCTATAGCATTTACAACCGGTGTCGTCTAATTTTGGATTAATTCGAGTATTTGAAGTAGTATAGCCGGGTGACATTCTTTATTTTTATATTATGTTCTATATGTTATAAATTAATGTAGTTTTTGTGCTTTTGATTACGAGTATTATTATTATTATTATTATTATTATTATTATTATTATTATTATTATTTATTTGTGATTTAATTTTTATGTTTTAAAGTTATAGTATCGAAACTAAATTCTTGGTGTTTAAATTGATGACTTTGGTTATTTCAGTTATACTTTTTTATTTTGTTTTAACATATATTTAGCTATAAATCAACACATTGGTGTTTTAAATTTATCTGGTTTATGAAGAAAAGAAAGCAAATGCTAGCATAATGAAGCAGAAAAGGCGATTGTTGCGAATGAGGCACAGTGTAACTAGTAATTGTATGAGGATTGTAAGGAACCATCTCTGTTTTTTACGAGTTCGATTTTTTAGAGTAACATGCTTAAAAAAAAAAAGAAATGCTACATTGACAAACAAATCTATACTAACATATTTTACAAACACATGTGTCATGATTAGACACCAATAAAATTATTTATCATTTCTCTTTCTTCACTCTCTCTCCTTTCTTTATTGGTCCACGTATGTTTGTAAAACTAGTTAGTAAAAAAGTGTTTGTAACTCTAGTATTTCTCTTAAAAATATTTTCCCTGAATTTCCTATGATCATATCCTGTTCGGATTGCTCAAATGTTAAAAAAATATTTGATTGTTTGTGGAAACAAGTGTATCAGTTTTAGTAGTTTACTAGATTTTAGACCCGTGTCCAACATTGGACACGAGGTTTACGATATTATCAATATTAGATCTTCATACATTTAAGTCATAAAAGCTTATAATTTTGAAGATATAGGGTTGCAAGTGTTATACTTTGCAAGTTGTAGTACAATAATCACATGTTCGTCACTGTCATTATTAGCTGAGACATATTGATGAAATTGTTTGTCGTAGTCATTCCACAATGCAGATGCTATTGATGGAAAACAAAAAAGTGTAAATTAATGAGACTTTTTCTACAAATATTAATATAAATACTAATATAATAATATATTTGGATAATGATTATTAGGATTTTTAATTTATAATTAAATTAAATGATGACATAAGCGGGAGTCAACTTGATGAAATTGAGCGATTTGATTGGTTAAGAAGTCATTAGTTTTTGAAATATTTATTTGTAAACAAAATTTTATATGTTGAAATTTTTTTAATTAACTTGATGATTAAAAATTTTATGAAAATTCTCCCAAGTTGATGGCTAAAAGTAAATATAAGTTAAATATTCAGGGCTAAAAAGTGTAAATTATTGATGGAAAACAAAAAAGTGTAAATTAATGAGACTTATTCTATAAATATTAATATAACAATATATTTGGATAATGATTATTAAGATTTTTAATTTATATAAAATTAAATGATGACATAAGCGAGAGTCAATTTGATAAAATTGAGCGATTTGATTGGTTAATAAGTCATTAGTTCAACTGTCTTATAGTATATACTAGATTTTAGACCCGTGTCAAATACACGGGTTTTACAATATTATCAAAATAAGAAGAGAAAACCGCGTAATTAGCCAAATTTCATTGCGATTATACCAAATTAGCCAAGTTGAAATTATGCAGGATCTCATAGAGATTCTGCAGAAGAATCGCATTGCGATTCTCAGGATCTCGTTGCGATTCTTAGAATTTCGTTGCGATTCTTCATAATCTCATTGCGATTCTGTTAATCTTATTGCGATTTTGATGTTCTTTTGAAGATCTCATTGCGATTCTCAGGATCTCGTTGCGATTCTTAGAATTTCGTTGCGATTCTTCATAATCTCATTGCGATTCTGTTAATCTTATTGCGATTTTGATGTTCTTTTGAAGATCTCATTGCGATTTTCTCATTTTATTGCGATTTTGTTGGCTATTTTGTGAAAATCCAAAAAAACTTGGCTAATCTGGTATAATCACAATGAAATTTGGCTAATCATGTGATTTTCTCAACTAAGAATTAACATATGGAACAAAAAAAATACTTATACGTTAAATGTAAAAATATAGTTAAAAAGAAATTGAGATATTCAAATATTAATACTGAATGTTAAATCATAAATGGTAATATTTTAACTTTGATTACACAATTGACTGAGTTTTCATTGATATCTTGCAAAAAAAAGTAAATTTTATTTTCGTTAGTCATGGTTGTTAAGAACAATAAAAATAGCAGTTGGTTCGTTGGGTTTTCAATAATTTGTGTGTTGTGATTTTATTTGTATGGTTCTGTTTATATAAAAGAATTTGTATCCTCAATATAGTTTGATTTCAATTACCAATAAAAAAAATATTTATCCTAATTAAAGTCTGATTAGAATTACCAATAACAACAATATTAGAATTAGTTTTTATTAAAATTAATAATATAAAATAAAATATTGATATAAATATTTCTACCAATATAGTTAAAGATGAAAAAAAATAAAAAATAAAGATAATGATAATTATAATGATATTCAATAATTAATTAATTAATATTATATACCAAACATACGGTGGGGTTTGGTCGACATTATTTTTATAAATAATTTGATTATAGTTTATCCAAATTAGAAATACAAATTGATCGACTTATCTAGTATTATAGTCAATCCAAATTAGTTTAGCCAAATTAGTAAATTTAAATTGGTCGACTTATCCTAATTTAATCACATGTTCAAAATCAAAATTTAGTAAAATTGAAAGTTATGATTGGTCAATTGAGGTTAGGTTAGTTGCCTTTTAGTATATATTAAGATAAAATCTTATTATTTATATAATAAAAGTAAAAAAAAGTCAAAATTGGAATTTAAAAAAATTGAGAGTTGTGATTGGTCAATAAGCTATTAGAGCAACTGTGCTTTAGTATAATAAAAGATAATTCATTGTTTGGGTTTCCTTAACTTCACGACACATGTTAGATTGTATTTAGAAAATTCAGCTTTTCGAAAAAAGTCAAAGTGATATTCCTATAAGAGGCTACCCAATTCCCATCACTCATCCCTCAAGGACTAGTCCCTGTCAGCGCCACATCAGCAAAAAACACTCCAAGGACTAATCCCCAAAACACACCCAATACACTCATCCCTCAAGGATTAGTCTTGGACCCACCAATTTTTTTTTGTCTTCTTCCCGTTTATAGCAGTTGAGATTAAAAGAAAACAAAAAAACAAATGGACCATTCAAGCTCGGCCCTGGAGGAACGAGCACGCCGGACGAGCCACCCGAACGAGTCCCACCCAATGGTGTGGACTCGTCCCTCTAAGCCGGACGAGTGGGGGACGAGAGGCATTGGACATCCTCTAACATCTTGTGAAGATGTAGCTAATGACATGCATTTAAATGCAGTTTTAAAAAGGCACATTCAAAACACAATCGGTTTTTGTTAATGTTCTATATGTTATAAATTAATGTAGTTTTTGTGCTTTTGATTACTATTATTATTATTTATTTGTGATTTAATTTTTATGTTTTAAAGTTATAGTATCGAAACTAAATTCTTGGTGTTTAAATTGATGACTTTGGTTATTTCAGTTATACTTGATTTTTATTTTGTTTTAACATATAATTTAGCTATAAATCAACACATTGGTGTTTTAAATTTATCTGGTTTATGAAGAAAAGAAAGCAAATGCTAGCATAATGAAGCAGAAAAGGCGATTGTTGCGAATGAGGCACAGTGTAACTAGTAATTGTATGAGCACTGTAAGGAAGCATCTCATGCTTTTCATCTATAAGTTTTGGGTTTGATTTTTCAGAGTGACAGCCAAGACACCCCCTCCCTTAATTCCCTATGATCATCCTGTCCGGGTTGCTCAAATGTTAAAGAAAAATTGATTGTGGAAACAAGTTTATTAGTTTTAGTAATTTATACTTCATTGTTTGGGTTTCCTTAACTTCACGACACATGTTACACTGTATTTAGAAAATTAGCCCTTTGAAAAAAGTCAAAGTGATATTCCTATAACATCTTTTGAAGATGTAGCTAATGACATGCATTTTAAAACGCACATTCAAAACCCAATCTCAAATATCCCCTAGTTTATTAATTGCACATTAGATGTCTAGTTGACACAACTTGAAAAACTTTTGAATCTTGTAAGACTGGTCAGAGTGCCTTGGGGAGGGTTGCAATACCCAACCGATACCCAAGGAAACACCGCTTCGGGTACCTAGTAGCGCAAGAGTAAGGAGGCTTTTGGGAGGGATGTCTCGCTTTGGGTAAGATTTTTTGTAACCAAGACCGACATTTTTTTCCATATTGCCTTGCCCAAGGATGTTAGTGATGGTTTGGCCAGGAGAAGTGGGCCTAACTAAGGGTGCCTCGATGCATAGAGGGTTTTGACCGCCATGAGAAAAGGTAGGTCGACGGAGGTGGAAGGACATAATAGCGAACGCTCCAAAGATGTGTCCTGGCAGAGGTCGTGGACAAGGAGTGAAAGACATATGGGAATAGGTTATGTAGACTTTTTACTTAGACTTTGGTTCTCTAGTGACCTCCGTAGTGGTTTTGGCCTTGAGTAGCGGTAGGCCTAAACAGAGGGGGAGGTTACCCTAGCGTTTATGTTGACTCCAAAATGTATTGTCTGTCAAAGGACATGACCAATGAGAGAATACTTTGAGGACTAGGACGTAGTTTAGTGGTTTTGAGAGTTATGTGAGAGGACTAGGTTTACGTTAGCTAGGCGGCCCTAGTTACTTTGTTCATAGGTTGTTTAGCACCCGTTAGCTTTCTTGGGCCTATCGGGCACTAAAAATTCTTAGTTAATTCATATTTAGATGTATGTATGCATGGTTGATTTCATATCGAGGTATATGATAACGATCATTAGCTTACCCTATTACTATAAATAAATATATAATGTATCTTTTTTGAACTTGATTATTTCACCATACTATAATTTTGTTGCAAACAAAATCAAATTGATGTAGGAATCCGTCTATAAGAATACAAATTATAAGTATTGGAAAGGATGATATCCCTAAAGTGTCTAGCTTAGTGGTACGTGAGTTGTCTATCGATCATAAGGTTGTGGATTCAATTAATATGTGAAATACTACGTAGCACGCAAATATATATATTTTTTTTAAATGAAGAGGCATGAGAATGGATGGTGAAGTCATTTTCACTTTGTATAGTGGTTCCCATGAAAACGAGGAAAGTTTTTAATTTTCGTTTCTATGTTGGTGGTGGCAGGAATAGTAACAAGCGCACATATAACTGGAAAATTATTCCATTTTGTTTTGCATTATCAAAATAGAATATCTTTTATCCAGACTTTTGAACTTATATATGTGTTGTTATTACTAGTATTGTTTTAGTTTGTAATTTTGTTGATAAGCACCCTTCTATAACTATGAATTTTTTTTTTCTTACCTTTTTATAAGAGATTTTATTTGGATTGCACCTTCCTGATCCAGATACGATTATATATAAAAAGGAACTACCGTTACGGTGACAAACTTGGTAAATAAATTCTTAACATATGCTCGATAGTCACCTGTTCATAACTATGGTACCTTACTATTTGATCATCTGTTAGTGTTATTCTGTTTAGTTGCAGGGTAACTACCATAAAGGTAGCCTGGTAGTTAACATTTTGAACTTCTTTACAAGAGATTTAAGGTTTCACGATTAGGGCCTTCAGAGTAAAGAAGAAAAGCTCACCTTCCCCGATAACTAGAATAAGAAACACATCATACATTTACTTGTTTACTAGGTTTCATGTCAGCTAACAATAGCTAGTAGACATCCAGATTCTCTAGTGTCGATACACACAGACATTATGACTTTTCATAACGTCCACAAAGAAGTGAGACGACCTGTATTATTCAAATATTGTTGCAACTTTTATTTTCTAGGAAGATTATTTGACAGCTTTGTTCTACAACAAATTGAATATGCTCTTGATGTTAAACTACGAATACAATTTCCACTACAGTAAAATCTAAACATAAATATTCAATACGAAAGAGATACTTCACCACTTGTTTCCACAAGAAAACCAATTGGATAGACATTGCTTCATTCTTTGATTGATGTGGGATCATGAGTTGTGTCATTTAGCTGACTTGACCACAGAAAGGGGACGTTTTAGTTTACGGATCAATATAAGACTGAACTCTTCTGAACCCTTTCATTGGGTCCAAAAATGAAATGATGCTTTGTCGAAATAAAAAAAATTTCTGATATACCATGTGAGAAACGGCAACCCAACCCATACTTATAATTCCTCTATCTTTGACAATGTACTTTCACCATTTTACGCCAGATTAAAAAAAACATACTTATAAGTTATAATTTATTGTTTCTGAAACTATTAGATGTTGACTAATGTAGGAAAAACTATGTCTCTGCATTGCCTAAAGTATGTTGCCACTGTAGGTATTTAACCCAAAATGTAAATACCCAAAATGTAGATTCAACTCTTATGGGCACACTGAACTCATTAATAAGAAATAAGAAAAAACTGGGTAAAAATGGTATCATGTATGTAAAATTTAATCTTATATTACATAATTACACAGAACACATAAAACTTCATAAACCAAAAACTCTTAATGTGATCTGGTAGTTGCAATCATAAAAATTGGCCAGGCTTATCCAAAGTTAGTGATTCTTGTAGCGCAACAAATATGAATTCCTTTCGAGATCTTTATGAATACCATAAGAAATCATGATTCCTTATAAAAACTAATTTCTTACTAACAACTACAATCTCCACAAAGTGCACAGAAACACAAAACTATGGCAAAAAGAGGTAAACTAGTTTTGAGTTAGATGTCTTAAACATGAAAGCATACCGATATATTAGTCTCCATTCACCTCTGGCTTGGAAGAACGTCCATGTCAGCTATAATGATCAGGGTTAGCTTTACTTCTTATAATGGGAACGCCATCTTCCCTCCAAACCACACGCTCCTCACATACAGCAGCTGCTACCTCTGCATACATTTTATGTTCCTAACAAAAATATTCGCTTCAGGCATTCAATTCATTATAATACCATACGAAAAAGAATTGGAAGACAAAAAAAAAAGACAGTATAAAAGTGGTTACCTGGCGAAGAACCCTTGTTGCAAGTTCTTCGGCAGTGTCATTAGCAAGCACAGGAACTACTCTTTGAGCTAGAATTCTTCCCGTATCATAATTCTCATCAACAAAATGGATTGTAGGTCCCGAGTATCTTCTCAAATTAATGGGAGAATATGAGACAAGGCATGCTAATCTTAAAACCCAATTGGAATCGAAAAATGTATCGCAATTACCTAGCTCCAGATGCAATAACAGCTTTATGCACCTTTGTACCATAATACCCTTTGCCTCCAAATGCGGGAAGAAGTGAAGGATGAATATTCAAGATTGACTTTGGATAAGCTCGAATTAACTCAGAAGGTATAAGCTTCAAATATCCAGCTAGAAGAATAAAGTCAATCTCGTACTGACTACACAAAAAAACAAATGCATTGAGCTGTAGGACTCAACAGAACCCTGGAATAACGTCAACACATATATAACTATCAGTCAAGCCGACCTTAGAGCAGCTACAAGGTCATCTGAAGACAGAGCTTGTGGTTCGCCTTTTTTACCGGGATATACTATAACTGGGATACCTTTCTCTCTTGCATATTGTGCACCCCCACAATCTACATATTTATATAAAAAATAAAATAAGTAGAACAAAATGTTAAGAAACTACTTCACTATTTTAGAGTCACACAATATGTAGTTGTGTGATATAAAGAAATAGGCATGCAAAGATAAAGAAATTAAAGCAAGACTATGTATTCATAGCTGAATTTTTTCCTTGCTAAATCAACATGAAGTTGCTTTAAAGGCTACAAAATTCTCAACTGGTACCAAATCAAGTTAAGATAAAATACAGTACCACTTAATCTAATATCAATGGTATCATAATATGCAATGCATTAAAAGCACAAAGAAAAAAAAAGAGGAAGATTAGACTTATAAAATGTAGTCATACAAAAATATAAAATTAACAGATAAAAGCCATGTTTAATGGTTTAATAGGAATGGAAGACGTTTTAAGTTTTTAACCTATTTGATCTATTTATCAGCATATGTATTTGTGAATTTCAACATTATAACTTATCAATGTAGCATGATTACTGATCTAATGAATGACCATCATTTTCAATTATGATAGTAGAGCGATTTATGCAGCTGTCCAGATAGAAAGTATCCAGGTTGCTGATATGATTGATGAAGAAAGATAGAAGTGGCCAAGAGAACAGATTAAAAGGTTTTCAAATGTCACACAAATTTCTGTTCTTAACCTGAACATGGGATGCAAAGAGAGAGGTGTTTGGAGGGATAAGAAAGGTCATGAGGTGGACTTCAATGTTCATGGAGTATGGCTTGCTTTTGAAGAAAATGCATGGAAGGATTTCTGGTTCACGCATATTGGAACGCTCAATATATAGCAAGTCATCCCTTCATTTTGTGGAATGGACGTGAAAGAAAAGCTACAAACCCCAAGAGAATTCAGAGTTAAAAATGTCCATTTTGTAAACAAGAGAATCCTTCTTTAAATTGTTTGTTTGTTAGCTACTTAGCTAAGTATCCTACTATATAGGAATTTTGATTTGATACTAGATATTTCCTGTATAGATTTTCATTCTAGTTTGAAACCAAGTGGGTTGGAGCCCTTGCCTCTGGAGAAAGAGGTCAAGGGTTCGATCCTCATGCCCAGCAAGGCTAGAGGTCCTTTTCTACCTTTGGTATAACCTGGAAGCAGCCTCACTACCTTTGGTAGGGGTAAGACTATCTACATCTCAACCTTCCCCGTACACCTTCGAACCGTGGAAGATGGCATTGGGGGTTACTTACTTTTACTATTTTCATTCTAGTTTGGCTATGCATAGAAATCATTGGGTATGTCCATTGATTAATAGCTAGCTTTGTAACACACTATATCAATAGATAGAGCTTTCTTTAGAAATACAATGTGACGAGAAAGGTCCAATTTAAGTGATGACAACAGCATACATTAGGCATTTAGCAGTATGCCGAGAATTCCAATCATTTCCCAGTATTTAGCATAACCATCTATGCTAAATCCAATAATAATCACAGTATCAGTGTATCACATGGTATGCATTCAGATAACAAGTCCACCAAAGGGCTAAAGTGTCATTTCATAGACAGGGGTCAACAAACTAGTACCTCAACTGACAAAGATGATCAGACTATATTATGACGCTCCTTTTTATCACATGTTCATACCTAAAACAAATTTAAAGGTACTGCTCATATACAAGAAAATTTCATGAATCGACTGGGATCTGAATGTTTGATAAAGCTTCTGTAAGAAAGTTTCATGAGACGGCTTAGACAACATACTGGAAAAATAATAAGTATGTCACGAGCTAAGAATAAGCTAAATCAGCCAGGCAAGGGAAGAAAATTGCTTGAGGAGTTGAGGTGTCAAATGGGCGGGTCAAGAAATTTTGGTAACGGATCAAAATGGATACTTTTTTTCCAGGTCGGAATGGTTGACTCACAAGACCTTTTGTTCATAGAGTAACAACTTTTTTTACATATCAAATTAGCAACAAAAAACGACACTGGCGGGAATCGTAGCTAAGTGAACTCTTATACAGTGTTTTACTTCTAAGGTATTCAACCACTTGGCCACCCTTGAGTGGTTTTCCGAATAAAGATAATTAGGAGGCTGAACACTTTGAAAATACACATTAGGTGACATTTGACCAGTTCAAACCATTTTGGCTCATTTCCTGTTTAGCTCAAATCTTTTTAATTTTTTCATGTTAGGGATTAAACATGACCGAGCAAAAACCCATTAATATATACAACGATAGAAGTTGCCATCTCCAAAACATACAAATAACACATAGTAATGTGACAGTACATCCGCAAATTTAACAAATGGTACTTACCAGGCTCCATCAAGTAGAGCAATTATTCCATCTGGTAGAGATAAAACACGGTAGTTTCTGCTCAATGATATGGCACATACAATTTATTACTCTTTTCTTAGAAAACTGTCTAAATGGCTCACTGGTCTTCGTAATTATGAAGTGAATGCGTCTGATCAGTGACCTCTGTAAAGGGGGATTTAAAAATATCTGGGAGTCCAACGATTTGGCTAAACTCTTAAACGTTGCATACTTTTGTCAGGCTGTACTGGGAGTGGGAATGGGAGTGTGTTTGTAGCTTTGTTGGTCAGCATGTCCTATATTAGTGCTCATTCACAACGGACTTGAAGGTTTTCTTGTCAAGAGTCAAGACTCAAGACGTGCAAATTTTATTGCGGGTGGTTCAGCCAGGTTGATCGTCAATATAAAGTTCAACAATGTTACTCTTTATAACAGCAAGACCATTTAGCACACCTAATATGACGTCACAACTTTCTTTAATCCAGCACACTTTCTTGTCAGGTATATATTTTTAAAGTTGTGATGTTATACCAAAAAGCTAACTATAATATAATGTGTAATAAGTTTATAATCTATATGTATATCTATCTATCTATACTACCTTATAAACCATTTACTCTCTCCAATTTTTTCAAAAAAGAACTTGATAAACCCAAACTACCGCTCTCATTTATTCATTAATTTAAATATCTCTACCTAACATACCTATAATACCTGAAATTATCTACAACATACATCCTTCAACCATTAAAATAAACACTACCCCTTCCATCAATTATTTCTACATTTATAGTCACACCGCTGCCGTCACCGCCGCCTCCACCACCACCCGTCTCTGCCACCACCGCCATCGCCGCCGCCACACCGCAGGCATCGCGCAGGCACATGTCTAGTTAGAAAATAAACAAACTGATGTTCCTGGGTATTACACTACACTAGTTAACATGAGTTGCCCACATCACACACAAATAGTGTATGCTCCTAAAGTATATGGTATCTAGTTATTTACAATTTTACACATAAAAATCTAGATTTTATATCACACATAAACTTATATTCAAACACGAAGGTCACGAAACCAAACAAGGTAAACTAACATCAATAAGTGTAAGAAAACTTACCATGCTTGTTAGTGACCAAAACAACAAACTGCCCATGAACATCACCACTAAGAATAGCCTGATGAACAGCCCGGAAATTCGACCCGCCACCCGAAACAAAAACAGCAAGATTTTTCTTCTTCAAACCAGCTTTTTCATCAGAAATTTTTACCATTCTTTCATCACTACTTACACACTTCAAGATTCTGTTTCTTGAAGCTACAAAAGTCTGAAAATCTTGGATTTTAAAGGAAACCCGGTTGTTGGATTTCGATAAAAGTGGAGAAAATGGCAAAAAGGTTGAATCTTTATGGGTTTTAAGTGATGAAAACGATGAATTTGAAGTAATATTGAAAAGGGTTTCCATAGAAAGTGAAAAAGGTGTGAACTTTAGGGTTTAATGGGATTCAAGAAACACCTTGCCTAAAACCCCAAATGGATATTAAGTTAGTTGTATAAGAAATGATTTATAGTGATTGACGGTGTGAATTTGGGGTTTATTTTGGTAAGTACAATTTGACTGATGTAAAAATTGGGTATTACTCCGTATATGGGAATTGAGAAGAAAAAAAAGGAAAGATGAAGATTGATTCGATTTTGAGGGTTTAAGGACTAGTGGAGATTTTAGAGACGATAGGTGACAGAACTGGTGGGTCAGGTGCATATCACAGAGTCGAGTGACAATGGGTTTGGATGGGCGATAAAAGCAATGGGTTCTCTATAATCGGCGCTAATGGACCGATTTAATTTAATTTTTTTTTATAAAAATGTTATAAAACTTACTACAATTTAACGAAAATAGTCAAAATATAATTATAATTCACTCAAAAATAATACCAAATAGGTACTTTTATAACAAAATATAAGTTTTAAAGTTCACAAATTACAAAAAAAATAACATTAAAGTATTATAAAAATAATTTTTAAAAATTCAAAAAATAAAAAATGAGAATACCGAAAATACCGGAACGGTAATGCCGAAAAATACCGAAAATACAAAATGAGAATACCGAAAATACCGGAACGGTAATGCCGAAAAATACCGAAAATACCGGAAATAGTTGTACCGGTATTATGTGTAATACTACCGGTATTTAAAACATTGTATGTACGTGTTTGCATTTGAAGGTGATTGACTAGATCCTCAAATGTAGGTATATATAGGTTTTTGTTTTGTTTGGATTAAATTGTTACCGGTAATTTTTGTTTGTTTTGTTTTGTTTGAAAAGTTCTCCTGGATTTGTTAATGGCGAGGATGAAAAATGCAAAAACGACAAACCACAGGGACGATTTTTGCACTTAACTCTATAAAAAAACGAAAATGCCCCTCACGTGACTTGCATGTGAGGGGGTTAACGACAAAGTTATAACGGCAGGGACGAAATGCAAACCACGAGGATGATTTTAGCCAAAAGTTAACGGCGATTATGAAAACTGCAAAATCGAAAAACCACAGGGACGAAAAAAGTACTTAACTCTTATAAGTATTTGATTTATTTTAGATAAATACATTTTTCGTTCTTAAACTTGTCACGTTTTGCACTTTTCGTCCTTAAAGTGAAAAAATAGCAAAAAAACTCTAAACTTGACACTTTTTTCACTTTTCGTCCCCACGATAACGGTGTTAGTTTTTCTCCGTTAAGGTTGCCAACATTCGTTAGTTTTTTTGTTCACTTTTCGTCCTTCCCATTTTTTTTCACTTTTTTTTTTCATTTTGATAATTTCAAACTGCCCAATGGTGTATAAACCGTATTTGAAAGTAAAGTAAGAGACATATTACAACTTTTTTTTATATTTATACATATCAAAATATATTTATTGAAATTTAGATAACACAATATACTTAACAAAAGCATTATAGTATAACTGTGGGTTGGTTTGATGATTTGTAAAGTTCAATAATCGAAAATGTTAGAAAAATAATTTACGTATATATGTTTAATTAGATATGATCATAATTTTAATAATACTAAAAGTATGAATATTTATTGTTTATTAATGCTATCTTAAAAGAATTTTTTTTTTAAATTTAAGTAAAGCCTAAAAAAGATATGTGTCGTTTAAATATAGTGTCATACGTCACTTACAGAAAACTCCAATCCTATTTTAGTACATTGGTAAAGATGACATATTATGTGTTTGATTTTATTTATTCATCGTGTTAATTGGACCTTTATGTAATTATCTCGTTCGATAAATCGTCATGTGTTCATAGATATTCGGCTTTCCTTATATTATTTGATACGGACTCTACTCATTCAATAGTTTCTTTTAAGATTCGTTGCCTACTCCATTACAATTTCTACATCGCTGGACAGTTTAGACATTTTCAAAAGTAAAAAAAAAAGTGAAAAAAAGGAAAGGACGAAAATTGAACAAAAAAACTAACGAATGTTGGCAACCTTAATAGAGAAAAACTAACACCGTTATCTCAGGGACAAAAAGTGAAAAAAGTGCCAAGTTTAGGGTTTTTTTTGCTATTTTTTCACTTTAGGGACGAAAAGTGCAAAACGTGCCAAGTTGAAGGACGAAAAATGTAATTTTCTCTTTATTTTATGTAGTTGGTTTAAATTTCTAAGTTTGAAAACTTGTAATTTGTTTTTTGTTTTTTGAAGAATTGAAATTGTTAACTGGCATTGAACATGGATATGTGAAGATGGAGCCAAAACCATTGAACATGTTTTGTACTCGTGTGAAGTGGCATCCACGGTTTACCATTTGGTTACTATCTGGTGTAAGATCGGATCGATTATCATCTTCTCGACCAAGGATTTGGTAGACTTACATAAACATGTGGGTCCCAGAAAGCACGCTAAGAAGGTTCTGAAGGTATTATTTGGGTGACGTATTGAGGTTTATGGAAAGAGGAGAATAATAAAAGGTTCTACGAGGTGTGTCTTACTAGGATTTTTCACGATATCAAATCCATTGGGTACATGTAATACTACAATAGATCGAAGGACAAAAAAGTGACATTGGAAGAGTGGTGTAAATTCAACATAATGTAATATTTGCAATTGTTTTTTTTATGTGGCCGTTTTACGATTTACAGGGGTCGTTGTGAATAAAATCTTACCTTTAAAAAAAAGGTGTTGAAAGAGGGGAAGAGGGTACGAGTTAAGACTAAGGTACATATTTCATCCTTCTACCTTGGGAGGAATAAATCTTGTATCAGAATCCAAAATCAATAAAAATTCACTAGTATTGCTACGGATTAGATCGTCTCCTGTTTCATATAAAAAGATGTAAACATAAGGGGCAAGGGTGTAGTCGGCTATTTATATCGGCAAAAAGCATCGGCTTGCATCGGCTCTTTGGCAACCCTATAGCACATGCATCGGCTAGTTTTGGCAAGTTTAATCGGCTAGTTTTGGCTATATATATCGGCATGTTTTGGCCGATCCTTGTGAACGTTGGGAGCGTGCCTTTGTGACCGTTTTTTTTTGTTCTTGTGCCAATCTCATTTGTATCACCGGAAACCTAAAAAATTGATTTGGTGTTTTTCTTGGCTTCTATTGCCGGAATACATGCCGATAAAACTTGCCGATGCTCCTAACGTTATATTGCACCCTTTCCGGTGAGATCGGAAACCCCTTTTTGGGGTTTCCGGTTTAATCGATTAGGGTTTCCTGTTGCTTTGTTGGTTCGGTTTTCCGGCGAGCCCTTTTTGGGGTTTCCGGTGGTTGCCGGCCAGAAACGTTCACTTTTTTAATGGCCAAAACTTTGTTTGGCTTGTGCAAGGGTGTAGTTGGCTATTTGACTACTTGTTCGGTTTTCCGGCGACCCCTTTTTTGGGGTTTCCGGTTTAATCGATTAGGGTTTCCTGTTGCTTTGTTGGTTCGGTTTTCCGGCGAGCCCTTTCTTGGGTTTCCGGTGAACTGCTGGTGCTGCTGCATGTTGCCCCTTCGGTTTTCCGGCGAACCCTTTCTTGGGTTTCCGGTTTAATCGATTAGGGTTTCCTGTTGCTTTGTTGGTTCGGTTTTCCGGCGAGCCCTTTCTTGGGTTTTCCGGTTAACTGCTGCTGCTGCTTACGGCGGCTGTGGTTTTCCGGCGAGCCCTTTCTTGGGTTTTACGGTCAACTGCTGCTGCTGCTTATACGTATATATATGTATATTTATCTTTTTACATTGCCGTTAATTGCATGTTTGTGATTAGCTTGGTAGTGTTAACTTAGCGGTAGCGTTGCCGGATTTTTCCTTGGTAGCGTTGCCGGATTTTGTTCCATTAAAGCAATAGGTAGCCGGAAAAAGTACTTTTAGCCGATGATGGTATCGTTGAACAGTTACGTTGCCGGTGTTACGTTAAATGGGCGATAATGATACAAATGTTCGTAAAAATGGGACTCGGATGATCCGAGGCGTATCTTGGCGGGGTAAACCTTCGGGTTAGCAGCCATGGCGTCTCCGACTTCTGAAATTCCCGACCCCCAAATTCTGAGCCCAAGTTTCTATTTTATACAAAAAACGGTCACTTTTTATGTTTTCCGGCAACTTTGATTATTTTCCGGTTACCTTTTATATGTTTTCCGGCATTAGTAAATCGGCAAGTTTTGTTTGCTACACCATGTAATTTGGTAGTTTTGGCTAGTTTTTGGCAACGACACGTGTCGGCTTGTCGTTGGTCGAAAACTTGCCAAACTTGCCAATTTGCCAAAGTTTTGGCACTACACCCTTGCCCCTAAGAATCATAACATTTCAAACATAATTACATCAAAATTCTATAAGAACCAGTAAGGAATAATTTTTTATTCAATGTAAAGGTGCGGCAATGGGCTCAATCACATGGATCTAATCCACCAAATGTTCATAAAACATATGCTTTAAGACATAGAAATCAAACAACCAAAAAAAACTTGCACAACATGCTTAAAGTTAGCTACCAAACAACACTTATTACAAACCTCAACTTCCAAAGTAAAGTTTCCTATCTTGTCTTAGATCCTCTTTGGGACCAAGCCATTGTTCCTTTTTTCCCACTACCAAACAACACAGTGCACATCATATGCACACTTTCACAACTTTACTTCCCTTTTATCACATGAACCAAAAACATACCTTTTATTTTCCACACCTCAAGTTTCCAAACCAACCCATTTACTTTACACTCACTTGTATATTATGCATGAAATTATGTACACCCATCTTAACTTAGAAAATCTTTACTTTGAAAATAACTTCATTCTAAACAAAACCTTAAAAGCTTCTACTTAGAACTTACACTACGCAATCATTAGATGATCATATTATATATTTGTTAAACCTATACATACAACATATCATATATATCTATATCTATATATGGTTGGCTAATTACTGAAATCATAGTTTCTTTTACTTTTTCATCTAAAGTTTTAAACTTGATCAATACCCTAATCTTCAAATTTGATTTTAAGCAATAACCACTTATTGATTTTTTTTTATTTGGGGTGAATTAACATTTTCCCCATTTTTCACTTTTTTAAGATTTACAATATAAATCAAAATTTAATTCATTTTCAAAGTTTACTAATTTGTAAGCTAGCTGTTACTATTGAATTGCTGCAGGATCACCAGGATGTGGATCTAAGTAAGTTTCACATCAGTTTTTGTGTTTATATATTTAATGTTGATTATATAAGTTGATTAAAATTATGGGTTTTTTATTTTTTGTATAAAGATTTGATCTTTTTGTCGTGATCAAGGTATATTTTAGAGATCATGATGAAATTGTTATGTGTTTTTGTTTATATGAATTGGGTTGTTTGAATTAACTGTCTATTTATACAGTGTTAAGTTTCTCTGTACTGACTCTCTCATACTTCACATTTAACTGGATTGAGTGTCGTTGTTATCGTTATACTATTAGGTTGAATCTTGTTGACTGATTATGAAGTATGGACTTTTCTTTAGAAGCTCTTAATTGTTTCTAATTAAGAGAACTTTCGGTTGCAATTTTATTATAGTTTATTTTACTGTTTCCTTGTAATTAACATTTTCCATTTTTCACTTTTTTAAGATTTACAATATAAATCAAAATTTAATTCATTTTCAAAGTTTACTAATTTGTAAGCTAGCTGTTACTATTGAATTGCTGCAGGATCACCAGGATGTGGATCTAAGTAAGTTTCACATCAGTTTTTGTGTTTATATATTTAATGTTGATTATATAAGTTGATTAAAATTATGGGTTTTTTATTTTTTGTATAAAGATTTGATCTTTTTGTCGTGATCAAGGTATATTTTAGAGATCATGATGAAATTGTTATGTGTTTTTGTTTATATGAATTGGGTTGTTTGAATTAACTGTCTATTTATACAGTGTTAAGTTTCTCTGTACTGACTCTCTCATACTTCACATTTAACTGGATTGAGTGTCGTTGTTATCGTTATACTATTAGGTTGAATCTTGTTGACTGATTATGAAGTATGGACTTTTCTTTAGAAGCTCTTAATTGTTTCTAATTAAGAGAACTTTCGGTTGCAATTTTATTATAGTTTATTTTACTGTTTCCTTGTAATTAACATTTTCCCATTTTTCACTTTTTTAAGATTTACAATATAAATCAAAATTTAATTCATTTTCAAAGTTTACTAATTTGTAAGCTAGCTGTTACTATTGAATTGCTGCAGGATCACCAGGATGTGGATCTAAGTAAGTTTCACATCAGTTTTTGTGTTTATATATTTAATGTTGATTATATAAGTTGATTAAAATTATGGGTTTTTTATTTTTTGTATAAAGATTTGATCTTTTTGTCGTGATCAAGGTATATTTTAGAGATCATGATGAAATTGTTATGTGTTTTTGTTTATATGAATTGGGTTGTTTGAATTAACTGTCTATTTATACAGTGTTAAGTTTCTCTGTACTGACTCTCTCATACTTCACATTTAACTGGATTGAGTGTCGTTGTTATCGTTATACTATTAGGTTGAATCTTGTTGACTGATTATGAAGTATGGACTTTTCTTTAGAAGCTCTTAATTGTTTCTAATTAAGAGAACTTTCGGTTGCAATTTTATTATAGTTTATTTTACTGTTTCCTTGTAATTAACATTTTCTTTTTCACTTTTTTAAGATTTACAATATAAATCAAAATTTAATTCATTTTCAAAGTTTACTAATTTGTAAGCTAGCTGTTACTATTGAATTGCTGCAGGATCACCAGGATGTGGATCTAAGTAAGTTTCACATCAGTTTTTGTGTTTATATATTTAATGTTGATTATATAAGTTGATTAAAATTATGGGTTTTTTATTTTTTGTATAAAGATTTGATCTTTTTGTCGTGATCAAGGTATATTTTAGAGATCATGATGAAATTGTTATGTGTTTTTGTTTATATGAATTGGGTTGTTTGAATTAACTGTCTATTTATACAGTGTTAAGTTTCTCTGTACTGACTCTCTCATACTTCACATTTAACTGGATTGAGTGTCGTTGTTATCGTTATACTATTAGGTTGAATCTTGTTGACTGATTATGAAGTATGGACTTTTCTTTAGAAGCTCTTAATTGTTTCTAATTAAGAGAACTTTCGGTTGCAATTTTATTAAGTTACTGAGAGTTCAAAATTTTTACAGGATCTGTTTTAAGTTTCTAACTCATTGAGATGGATCCAAGCATACAGGAAGCTCTTAGAGCTAAAGAAAGTGCAGTGAAGCTATTTGCGGTTAAAGATTTTGCCGGTGCAAAGCGGTCTGCTTTAAAGGCTCAAGCTTTTTGCCCCCAATTGGAGGGTATTGCTCGTATGGTGGCTACTTTCGAAATATACGCTGCCTCTGAGTTTAAAATAAATGGGGAAGTAGATTTATATTCTGTTATTGGGTTAGATCCGTCTGTAAAGAAATCTGTACTGAAAAAACAGTATAAAAAGTTGGCAGTTCTTTTGCACCCTGATAAGAATAAGACTATTGGGGCTGATGAGGCTTTTAAGCTCATCTCAGAAGCATGGACAGTTTTGTCAAATAATGCAAAAAGAAAGTCATATGATGCCAAGAGAAATAGGAACTTATCGGGTATGTTTGACAGGTCAAATATATCTGCTGGGGTCAGGTCGGACACATTTTGGACCGTGTGCACGACATGTCGGGTTCAGTATGAATATTTTAGAAAATACGTGAATAAACGACTTTCTTGTAAGAACTGCCGTGGGGTTTTTGAAGCTGTTGAAACGGGTACAGCTCCAGTAGCATTTTGCCCATGGGCATATACTACTGATAATGGGTTCACTAATCATTCGTACGCTACAGCTACTTATGGGTCAGCAGCTTTTCATTCTGGAAATGGATCCAAGTTCACCAACAATTTGTCGTTTCAGTGGGATACTTCTGCTATATCAGATCCTACTGGATTTTCCTATAGTTCTGTAAATAATGGTCATATGACTAACGAAAATGTCAGTACAGAAAAAGCAAATGGAAAGACTGTTGGAAGGCCTCGCAAGAAAAGAAAGTTCGAAGTGGGAGATGCACCGCGGACCTCAAACAGTGAAACAGTTCCAATAATGGGACCAGATGTGGGTGAAAAAAGTGTCCTAGGCAGGTGCTATTCTGTTGCCCCTGCCTTTGATGCTAGAAAATTATTAATCGATAAAGCACGATATGTAATTCGAGTCAAGTTAGGAGAAATGAAGTTGGCTTCAAAAGCTGAGAAGAATGAGAAAGTGACGAAAAAGACGATAAGCGTCCCTGACCCGGATTTCCATAATTTTGATATGGATAGATCAGAGGAAGTTTTTAAGGCGAAACAAATATGGGCAATATATGATGAAGAAGATGGGATGCCTCGTCTTTACTGTTTGATACGTGAAGTTCTTTCCGTGAAACCGTTTCGGGTTTATATCAGCTACCTGTATTCAAAAACCGATACTGAATTTGGCTGTGTGAGATGGATTGAATCCGGATTCACTAAATCTTGTGGAAGTTTTAGGGTTTTTCATTCGGAGGTTGTTGACCAAGTCAACATCTTCTCTCATCTTTTGGGAAGAGAGAAGGCTGGTAGAGGAGGTTGTGTCAGGATATACCCAAAATCTGGAGACATATGGGCTGTGTATCGAAAATGGTCAGATGAATGGAGCAGAAAAACGCCAAAAGAAGTGATTCATCAGTATGTAATGGTGGAGGTTCTTGGTGATTATTCTGATGAACACGGAATCTGTGTGGCTCCTATGATCAAGTTAGACGGGTACAAAACAGTGTACCGAAGAAACCCTGATGAGCTCGCAGTTCGCTGGATTCCAAGGAGAGAAATGTTGCGATTTTCTCACCAGGTTCCATCTTGCTTGCTAAAAGGTCAAACCCAGGACTTGCCAGATGGGTGTTGGGATCTTGACCCTGCTGCAACGCCAGAAGAGCTTCTTTACTCTGGAATGAAGGAAAAACCCGAAGATGCTGTGGCCCGGGATGCTGAAGGAGATAGGTGAAGTCGTGTAGTCGTTTATTCTGACTAGTTATGAGATTTATGATGTACAGATCTAGAATACATAGCGACAATGGATAATTGGTGAAAAAATTAGATAGCTTCAAGGACACATTTGGTCTTAGAGGGCTTATTTTTGTATCATCTATAAAATTTCATATAAAAATGCATCTTAACCCTTGATAATTTGAGATAGATACTGAATTCTTGTTGTATGGCAAGTTCTGTTTTCAACTGGTTTACTTGTAGCTATTTGTTTCAACTGGTTTCTTCAATTTATGGAGCGATCCTCGGAATTATGCTGGTATAAGGTACTTGCCGCAGCAAGAGGTTTTAGACTCGAGCACTTTTGATTGTTTAACAAGTCACTTTTGCGTCACAAAGATGGTGTATTATTTCAGGTATGTGATTCTTATGAAAGGATATCTGAGTCACTTTCATGAATGAACGAAGATTACACCAATCGGCTAATCATGTCTCCCAAATTCGGGTAATAGTAGGAGATGACATCATCGGCGGATCTCTTTTTGGGCCCCCTCCGTTTTTCCGATCTTGAGTATAGTTTTATCCGTAATTTGTTTGAAAATTTATTTCTCTTATGTTATTTTTGTGTTCTTGTGACTTTCGGTCCCCTCTGATTATTTTTCTTAGTGTTATATCTTGGTCACATAACTTTCGGCCCCTTCTACTAAACGGGTCAAGATCATGACATGAAAACGTGATCAACATATATCGGACATAAATATATTAGACCTGGTGCCTCTCGAGATTAGATTAGGCCTGGTGGGTAATCAATCTATGATTGTCCTTCAGATTCTGTAATCTGAGAAAACTTTTCTTTAGCATTGCTTTAAAACTTGGAACCTAAACAGCGTCACAAAGAATTAATTAAGCTTTCTAGTTGCTCCAAGTTTCATTCATGGTATATCAAATACTAGTCTTTATTACCCTACGATGTACACATGGTTGATATATTCTAAAATTATCATTGTTTATACACAGAAAGGAACTTTGGAAAAAAGGTTCTTGTAAACTTTTTAATATATAAAATAAAGATAATATCTCTTAACATGTAAAAGTTTTTTTTATTTTAACTATTTATGTAAATTTTATAGCATCAGATTAACAAAACTTAGAACTTACATAAAATAGGTGCATCATAATCCATGAAAGTTTTAATATATTTAATGTTCATATATACTAAGATAGAGAGATCAAATGAGAAGGTTGTTTAAGGAGAGAAATAGAGAAGGTTGATATTTATTTATTTTTTCCTTCATTTATCATTTATCATTTTTATTTTATTTTTTTAGTGAAAACCCATTAAAAAAAATTTTAAAAAAGTTTCCTAAGTTTTTATACCTTAAACATGTTTACACATGTGTAGAGTAAGTTGTTAATTTTTTAATTTTTTAATTTTGTAAAAATTTTTTTGATTTTTTTTGGATTTTTTTTGGAATGATTTTATGTTAAAAGTAATATAAAAAATCCAAAATCAAAAAAATAAGCTAAACAAAAAATAAAAAATGAACCTTTTTTCGTTTCTTCTTAAACCATCTTATCTCTGGAACTCTACCCTTAAGATGTATGTATGTCTTTCGTTATTAAAACAATATTGGAGCTTGACCAATATTATTACTCCGAATAATATATGTTTCTCACAACTAGATTACAGTTGTAAAGGTCAAATAAATGTGATGAAGGCTCATGAAGCATGTTATTTATGTGTAAAAATAAGAATGACTTGAAGTTCGTTTTTCTGAAATAGTTCGTTTTTCTGAAATTATAATTTTGATCAAGTTGAACGAAAAAGTAAAAAACTAAAAATACATAAGTTACATTTGCCAATGGGGTTGGTGGCCCATTGGTAAGGTCTTTGACCTTGGAGGATCCACTTGGGTTCGAGTCTCACTTCCCACATTTGTAGGGGTGAATTAATAGGAATTTTGCGAGAGTCTTGGGTTTCATCTCAGGCATGCGTGTAATTTAAAATTAGGAGTAGATTTGAATGCCGTTCTAAAAAAAATAAAAATAAAATAAAAATACATAAGTTACAAGTTAGTGTTTGATGAATCATGAATGTCTCTAATTGGATATTTTCGTAAGAATGTGTTAAACGAGTATGTATTAAAATAATAATAACTAGATTTATGCTCATGTCAAATATCGGCTTGTTTATAATATGTTCAAGATTAGATGAATTGTTAATTATGTAAATTAAAATGTAAAAAATATAAGCAAAATCAAATTCAAGGAACGAAGGTTGGTGCCCGCGCGTTGCGGCGGTTAAACGGTGATAATAATACAAAACAGTGGGGGAGGAATTGATATGCGTGTGTGTAAATAGGAAGGAGAGAAAGAAGTTACTGTGTGTTAGATCATGGTAGGGTGTTTGTCTGATTGTGTTTAGATATATAATTAGAAGTAATGTGTGAATTAAGGGCAATATGAGGATATTGAAAAAAGTGCTTAAATTACCTTATATAGAATTTCAATATGTTTTATAAGGATTTATAGATTTATAGATATAATTCTAGAGCATTAAACTCATATTGTATTTCAACTTTTTGTAATAGACAATATTTCTTTATATTTTCTGATTTGACAATTGTTGTTTATAATCACCTTAAGATACTTTTCGATTAACTCGAGATTTCGCAAATTGATACTTAAAAATTAGATGTTGTAACTGCAAACCAACTTTTGATAAAGATACTCTATCAATTTACATGAGTATTGTACTTTTATTTCTCATTCAAAACAATGTATCAATTCCTATATAAATTTTGAGATTCATGATCGAATTAAAAGATGATGTTTGAGGTACAAATAAATGAAAATCGATATTAATTAATAAATTATCAGTTAATAAATTTAAAACAAAAGAATTATTAATTTAAAAGTTGAAAGCTATAAAATGTAATAATTATAAATCAAATACTTAGTGAGGCTAAAAATTGTAATTTATTGATGGAAAACAAAAATGTGTAAATTAGTGAGACTTTTTCTACAAATAATAATATAAACATTAATATATGCTAATACTAGATTATTTTCCTGCGTAATACGCGAGATAAACATAATAAGTTTTGAAAATAACATAATTATTAGTTATAGATAAGAAATGTTGAAATATAATTATTTTATTATTTAAAATTTTATTTGCATCGTAAATGGCTAGTAAGATATATAAATTTTTGTATAATGAGAATGTAATGTTAAATACATCTAATATTGCTGGAGATATTACTATTCAAAATTTCTTTTTAGTGTAGTTGGTTTGTATAATACGGTTGTTATATATTTGTATAATGACGATATAAAATTAAATATAAAAAATATTTTATTTAGTTAATGATAAATTTTCAAACAACTCACTTAGATGGGTTGGCCACCATGACACCATTGAGGGCCTGTTGTCTGTAGGGACGCATGTTCAATTCTTATAGATAAGACTGATAATGGTACTGATGTGTGAAATCTAGTTTAAAATTTATAACAAGATCTACCGCTAACTGACTACAACACACTTACGGGCAGTGTACCCGTTCGTATGTAATATAGCTAACTGGCAAGACCAGGATCGAACACAAGGACTGATTGTTGTACTAAAGGTTGTAAAAATGTGAAACAAGTAAAAAGTTTGGTGTGACCGAATTGTCACTTTGCGTTTCTGGAAGCTAATTGATTAACAAGTAAATAAAAGTACTCAACCGGTATTAGCGAGAGCACACGAAAAGAGTTTGAGTTGTAAACAAATAATTAAAAAGCCATCTATGTCGAATCCGCTCCACAAAAAGTCTAGGTTGCATATGGGTTAAGCTCAAAATTCATATATGTTGGTGATAATAATCGTGATAAGACAAAAGCACAAACGGGTGCACCTAGTTTGTAAACTCGACTCAATCACCTAATCAATTCAATTTCTTGCAACAAGTGGTACCACCAACCCTATTACAATTCCTTGAACTAACTAGTTTGCTTGATTATTTAAATAACAATTTTATCCTTGTGAAAGAAACGTGGTACCACCAACCGTTAAATCCACTTAACTAACTAGTTTGCTTGATTATTTAAAATTTTATTTGCATCGAAAATGGCTAATAAGATATATAAATTTTTGTATAATGAGAATGTAATGTTAAATACATCTAATATTGCTGGAGATATTACTATTCAAAATTTCTTTTTAGTGTAGTTGGTTTGTATTATACGGTTGTTATATATTTGTATAATGACGATATAAAATTAAATATAAACAATATATTTTATTTAGTTTAATGATAAATTTTCAAACTAACTCACTTAGGTGGGTGGCCACCATGACACCATTGAGGGCCTGTTATCTTGAGCGACACATGTTCAATTTTTTTATAGATAAGACTGATAATGGTAGCTGATGTGTGAAATCTAGTTTAAAATTTATAACAAGATCTACCGCTAACTGACTACAACACACTTACGGGCAGTGTACCCGTTCGTATGTAATATAGCTAACTGGCAAGACCAGGATCGAACACAAGGACTGATTGTTGTACTAAAGGTTGTAAAAATGTGAAACAAGTAAAAAGTTTGGTGTGACCGAATTGTCACTTTGCGTTTCTGGAAGCTAATTGATTAACAAGTAAATAAAAGTACTCAACCGGTATTAGCGAGAGCACACGAAAAGAGTTTGAGTTGTAAACAAATAATTAAAAAGCCATCTATGTCGAATCCGCTCCACAAAAAGTCTAGGTTGCATATGGGTTAAGCTCAAAATTCATATATGTTGGTGATAATAATCGTGATAAGACAAAAGCACAAACGGGTGCACCTAGTTTGTAAACTCGACTCAATCACCTAATCAATTCAATTTCTTGCAACAAGTGGTACCACCAACCCTATTACAATTCCTTGAACTAACTAGTTTGCTTGATTATTTAAATAACAATTTTATCCTTGTGAAAGAAACGTGGTACCACCAACCCTATTACAATTCCTTGAACTAACTAGTTTGCTTGATTATTTAAAATTTTATCTTATCGTAAATGGCTAGTAAGATATATAAATTTTGAGATTCATGATCGAATTAAAAGATGATGTTTGAGATACAAATAAATGAAAATCGATATTAATTAATAAATTATCAGTTAATAAATTTAAAACAAAAGAATTATTAATTTAAAAGTTGAAGCTATAAAATGTAATAATTATAAATTAAATATTAGTGGGCTAAAAATTGTAATTTATTGATGGAAAACAAAAATGTGTAAATTAGTGAGACTTTTTCTACAAATAATAATATAAACATTAATATATGCTAATACTAGATTATTTTCCTGCGTAATACGCGAGATAAACATAATAAGTTTTGAAAATAACATAATTATTAGTTATAGATAAGACATGTTGAAATCTGATGTGTGAAATCTAGTTTAAAATTTATAACAAGATCTACCGCTAACTGACTACAACACACTTACGGGCAGTGTACCCGTTCGTATGTAATATAGCTAACTGGCAAGACCAGGATCGAACACAAGGACTGATTGTTGTACTAAAGGTTGTAAAAATGTGAAACAAGTAAAAAGTTTGGTGTGACCGAATTGTCACTTTGCGTTTCTGGAAGCTAATTGATTAACAAGTAAATAAAAGTACTCAACCGGTATTAGCGAGAGCACACGAAAAGAGTTTGAGTTGTAAACAAATAATTAAAAAGCCATCTATGTCGAATCCGCTCCACAAAAAGTCTAGGTTGCATATGGGTTAAGCTCAAAATTCATATATGTTGGTGATAATAATCGTGATAAGACAAAAGCACAAACGGGTGCACCTAGTTTGTAAACTCGACTCAATCACCTAATCAATTCAATTTCTTGCAACAAGTGGTACCACCAACCCTATTACAATTCCTTGAACTAACTAGTTTGCTTGATTATTTAAATAACAATTTTATCCTTGTGAAAGAAACGTGGTACCACCAACCCTATTACAATTGCTTGAACTAACTAGTTTGTTTGATTATTTAAATAACAATATTATCTTTGTGAAAGAAACGTGGTACCACCAACCCTATTACAATTCCTTGAACTAACTAGTTTATTTGATTATTTAAATAACAATATTATCTTTGTGAAAGAAACGTGGTACCACCAACCCTATTACAATTCCTTGAACTAACTAGTTTGCTTGATTATTTAAATAACAATATTATCCTTGTGAAAGAAACGTGGTACCACCAACCGTTAAATCCACTTAACAAAGTAATAGACTTGTATTCTTTATATCATACATACCATGCATAATTAAAAAAAAAAAAAAAAAAAAAAAAAAAAAAAAAAAAAAAAAAAAAAAAAAAAAAAAAAAAAAAAAAAAAAAAAAAAAAAAAAAAAAAAAAAAAAAAAAAAAAAAAAAAAAAAAAAAAAAAAAAAAAAAAAAAAAAAAAAAAAAAAAAAAAAAAAAAAAAAAAAAAAAAAAAAAAAAAAAAAAAAAAAAAAAAAAAAAAAAAAAAAAAAAAAAAAAAAAAAAAAAAAAAAAAAAAAAAAAAAAAAAAAAAAAAAAAAAAAAAAAAAAAAAAAAAAAAAAAAAAAAAAAAAAAAAAAAAAAAAAAAAAAAAAAAAAAAAAAAAAAAAAAAAAAAAAAAAAAAAAAAAAAAAAAAAAAAAAAAAAAAAAAAAAAAAAAAAAAAAAAAAAAAAAAAAAAAAAAAAAAAAAAAAAAAAAAAAAAAAAAAAAAAAAAAAAAAAAAAAAAAAAAAAAAAAAAAAAAAAAAAAAAAAAAAAAAAAAAAAAAAAAAAAAAAACCACTGTCGAAAAAACAAAAAGAAACACACAAAATAAGTATAAGAAATCACTTCATTAAGATCTTGACAAAATGTTAAGTAAAACAACTTGAATTCAAAATATTATGCAACCATAACTAATTGTTTCACTTCATCTTCATAGATGTATAAGGATTTAGCTACTCATAATGAAAAGAGCTAAAGATTCAAGTAAAAAGGAAGACATAATGTACCAAATATAGAGTAATAATCCAAATCGAGGTAACAAAGTAGCCACAATCACTAAACAAGAGCCAAAATTAATCTTCAAGTCTTCAAATGATGTTGGAGTAGTGAAAACCCTTAGAAAACCCTCAAAAACGGCTGGAGAAAAGTGTGTGAGCTCAAAGTGTCCAAGATTCGGTTTAGGGTTGAGTGGTAGTTGGTATTTATACCCCAAGAGAAAGAAAATCATGATGTCAGCTCGATATCGCGCCGCGAGGGCCATTTCTCGCGCCGCAAGGAATGTCACTGAGCAAATCTGGTCGAGAATCAACAGAACTCACGCCGCGAGCCTTTCACCTCGCGCCGCGACTGGGCAGGTTCACTGGCTCGCGCCGCGAGCTGCCTAGGTCGCGCCGCGAGTTGCACCTGGGATTGTCGTTTCAGCTTCGTTTTCGACCATACTTCATCCGTTAGTGCCTTTGGACCATTCCTAAGTCGTTTTCTACCATTTGTGAGCGATAAACTTGCTTTAGACCTAAAATCACTAGCAAATACCATAAAGCACCACAAAACATGTATAAACGGCTATCAAACGTGTCTAAAACGTCCAAATAAGATGTGAGAAATATGTATAAATTGAGCACATAAAACCTCCCCACACTTAAACCTTGCTTGCCCTCAAGCAAGTATGCACTTTAATCAATCTCAATAATCAAACAAATCACGATTTCACAAAACAAAACATGGTTATATGTGAAGTTTCCTACCAAGCGGTGTCGAATACCAAAAGCAAATGCATTTAAAAACTAATGAGCAAAGTTTTAGACGAAATCAGAAAATTCTACTAATCTAGAGCAAAACCATCTTTCGGTTACAATTAGAATCCTCCCTATGCTTGTGTTCACCTCTTTAACATTTCTATCATTCCAATTGACTTTAAGCTCGTTACTACTAAGCATACAATCTACTAGCAAGCTTCACAATTATTATTGGCAACATAAGCAATATTCCACAATGATTATCGGTATGTTTGTCCACTTAAACACTCACGCCATTGGTTTTCCATAAGGTTTTCATTACGTTATACTTATGAGTCCCTTGACAAAACATACTCCTACGGTCTAGAATTGCAACTCTATCCACACATCAGGTGATCATACGAAAGTGTACTTTAAGCGTCTGGCCAGCGGTTCGCTACGGATACGTAAGTATCGTTAAGAGACATACGCCAGAACTCAAGGTTGGGTTGCATATCCAGAGACCATGCTCTAAACACAAACACATGTGAGAATAGAAAGTTTTATAATTTAACACCCGTGATTTTCGATGAGACCCGTGTAGCGAACTTTCTGACAACCCATCCCAAGTTGGAAGCTTTAGGTGAGCTAGGTAAAACGAAGTTACCCCAAGGACTTACTTGTTCAAATCTCAAAGACCACATTAGCATTAGACTATTGGAAAAATATTATGCGCATTCCCACATGTGCCACCCGTTTGATGCCGAAGCACCCCAGACACCCCGATATGAAGACCAAACATAATGACTAGAGCCACAACCTATAACATAAGAATTAAGGACCGGACATCCGGTGTGTAACCCATATGTTAAGTCAAATTACCACAAGTATATTTAATACATTTCAAGCTTTTCATGCACACAAGTTGCAAAATCACATGGAAAACCTCAAGCGGTGCCTACCAATACATCATCTAGTGAAGCTATTATTCACATTAGGTTCATCATTAAGGTACAATTCGCAAGCAACCTAGATTATTGAAGTTCGGAACAAGCCTATGACCCCTTGGAACGATGAAATGCCACAAGCACTAGGAAAGGAAAGCTAAAGGTAAACAATCTCAAGTTTTATCCTAGATTAGCAAAATTCAAAGCACCTCATTTCTCGTCTTTGCACAAAACCTATAGCCTCAAAAATTTAAAAACATAACCAAAATGCTAGTAAAGGAAAAAAACTTCAAAATTTTTCATTTTTCCAATTTACCATCCCCCTCCCCACACTTAAGTTGTACATTGTCCTCAATGGACGAATAACTAAGGCGAATAATGGGAAAAAGGGAAAATTGCAAAATGTAGAAAGGAACAATGAAAAACCTCCGGGTGAAAGCATGAATTCACCATTGCAAAGTTGAAGCCAAAAATTAAGTGGGTGATGAACTGACTGCCAGCATAAACCCGCTTGTTTGTTCCAAAAATTCCAAAAGCAATCTCCACAAATCAACTTGCAACTCGAACTAAGCACCTGATCGGATCCCCTCGCGCCGCGAGGTTAGCGGCTTGTGCCGCGAGCAGCCGAAGACCATCGCGCCGCGACCTCGTGTTCTCGCGCCCGTGATTTCAAGTTCTGACCTCGAACCCTCCAAACTCGCGCCGCGATCTCTCTACTCGGGCCGCAACTTTTCTGTTTTGCCCCGGTCGCGCCGCTAGCACGCAACCTCGCGCCGTGAGGTTTTCTTTTGATCAACTCGCGCCGTGATGTTCTTTTCTCGCGCCGCGAGGTACTGCTTCGTGACAGATTTTTGAACTTTTTGACACACATAACACTTATCGGTTCCCCTAGGATCATATGTCACCTGTGATTCTCAACAAAAACTCAAAGATTTACCAAGTTGGGGCCTTTAACCCCCCTCCCCACACTTAAGTTGTTGGGAGTTCCATCCTTAATCGGTGGGAAGCAATCATCTTTTATCTTTGTCCGAATCCAATCATTTGCTCGACCAAAGGCATCCACCTCCAACATCAACTCCTCTTTCTCTTTGGTTGACAAATTCGAACATAGCTCTTTTGACAACTTCACATTACAATGAGAAACCGCAGAATTGACACGATTGTACAATTTACGGATCTTGGTACTTTGGCTATCCGTTAGCCGAGAATTAACCACTGTTGATGTCTTCCCATCATTTCCCTTTTTCTCCAACTTATTGTCTAACCGTTCATCAATCTGAGAATCAATCGAACTAGCACAAGTAGTCTCAACAGAATTAACAACATTGGGTGAAGGAAAAGAAGAAGTGTTCAGAAATTCTACCGACTCATCCCCCGTTCTCAATGTAAGCTTACCACGACCGACCTCAATGTTAGCATCGGCCGTAGCAAGAAATGGTCTTCCTAGAATAAGGGGTACGTTTAATGCTTCATCCACATCAATAATGACAAAATCCACAGGAAAGACCAAACCACCCACTTTGACCAACACGTCTTCTAAAATACCCATAGGTCTTATAACGGATTTATCGACCAATTGAATTTTCATGTTGATGGGTTTAGGTTTTCCTAAGTTCAGCTTAGTATAAATAGATGAAGGCATTAAATCAATACTTGCACCTGAATCTGTCAATGCCTTACTCACAGTTAAATCACCAATCTTGCAAGTAACAGTAAAACTACCTGGATCTTTACGCTTTTCGGGCAACTTACCCGCCACTGCCGCCGAGCAAACATTTTCCAAAACTTTAGTCTCCACCTCAGCCAACTTTTTCTTGTTCATCAAAATTTGCTTCAAACATTTTGCATACCCTGGCATCTGCACAATTGCATCTAAAAACGGAATATTGATATGCAACTTCCTTAGATCACTTACAAATTTATCCATTCGCTCCTTAATCTTTTCTTTCACCAATCTCTGTGGAAAAGGAATCTTTGGTTTATAAGGCTTCAATACGGGTGCCTTAGGTGGTGCGGCTTTAGGAACCGAAGTGCTCTCCATCGGCGGTGACTCAATCTCTAGTTCGTCATCCAATCTTTCATCAAATTGCTCAATCTGTGGAGAAACGTTAGAAGCACAAGAGTTATCACTAGGAGGAACAATTACCTTGCTGGACCGCGTAGTTATGGCATTGACGGTTTCATTCTGGCATTGAGGTCCTTTGTACTTGTCATCCCCATTCTTCCATGAGCCTTTGTCTTGATTCGGGTTTTGCTGGGTGTTGCTTGGAAGAGTTCCTGGCTGCCTTTGATGATTTCCCATTCTATCAATCCTCTTTTCCAAGTTGGAGATCAAAGCTTGATTGTTACGATTGCTTATGTCAATCTTGTCATGCACACCTCCGATCTTGTCATTCAAAAGCTTAGAATAATTCTCCACCACGATTGTTAGAATAAAAATTAGAAGAGTTAGAAGGGTTACCTTGGTGTCGGCCTTGAAAATTTCCACCACGTTGGAAGAGAGGTTGATATTGGCCCTGACGTTGGTTTTGAACAAAATTTACATCTTCATTAACTACCGAATCACACTCATCGGGATGGTGTGGTCTGCCACAATGAGTACAACCCTCGGCCATTATCTTCACATCTCACACTAGTCCACCAAAGTTTTTCTCCACCATTGAGAACCTTTCATCCATTCGGTTCGAGAGTGCCCGAATTTCAGAAATTACTTCGGACGTTTCACCTTCATCAACTCTAGCTACTACCTTACGCGACCTCCTATCTCTATTCGAAGACCTAGAGACTTGTGCCTTCGCCATATCCTCAAACATTTTCCAAAGCTCACTTGTGGTCTTGTAACTAATACTACCTCCACAAGTCATCACCATTTTCTCATAACTCTCCCTATTCATCCCATCCAAGAATGTGCCCACAATTTCGGTATCGTTCACCCCATGTGCCGGACATTCCCACAAAAGATCTTTCATTCTTAACCAACCTTCAACTATTGTTTCATCCTCGTCTTGTCTAAAAGATCGAATGACTAGACTAAGTTCTCTTTCCCTATTAGCCGGAAAGAATCTCTCTATCAAAGCTTCTCTAACCGCACCCCAAGTAATCAAACTATCCGGTGCTAACCCTTTCAACCATTTGTGAGCCTCTCCCGTGAGAGACATAGGAAAAAGATCAAATATTCATTTGTCATCCAGTAGAAGAAGAATACGTGGCTTTATTGGATACCAAGTGAAGAAGGGCTTTCGCCTATAAAAGCCTCAATCCTTGATTGCATATGTGTGGCATTCCTGAGAATCATTCTTCACACAAGTTTCCGTTGCTCATACACACAAATTAGTCTGTTTGAGATCAGCTTGGGCTGATTCTCTTGAGTAGACACTTATTAATTGTAGTTTGTCATTTCAAAGGGTTGTTTAGATATCTATAGGCTATCTTGTTTCCGCAACAACCCTGTAATTCTTTGTATAGATTATTTCTTAATAAAGGATTACATTGAAAACTATAATCTGTGTTCAAGAATGTTTCATTTACTTTACTGCTTTACTGTTTTAATGATTCTTGTTCTTTACTTACTTAGTATATAAACTGAATCCTTAAAACGTTTTATTTAAAAGTTTGTAAAGATCGAAGAAAGTTGTATTCACCCCCCTCTACAACTGTTCTGTGTACAATATACTTTGGTATATTGATACACCGTGGGACGTATCAATTGGTATCAGAGCAGGGGTTAAGAATTAACTTGACTAGATCCTTGCTTATTTTCTTTAATAGTAAAGCTTTATGTCATCCTATATTGATAATGGTTCTTCAACCAGACCACCCATGTTTGATAAAGGTGATTTCAGTGGGTGGAAAGGTCGAATGTCTTTGTTCTTTGAATCCATCGATAACAATATGCCTGACATCCTTGCGGATGGTCCTTACATTCCTACACAGACCCTTGTGGTTGATGCTGTGGTCAGAGATGGTCAACCAACCATTCCTGCCACAGTCAACTCTATTGAAAAGGATAAGGCAGATTGGGGGGATGAGGATAGGAGATTGGCAAACTTGGATGTGAAGGCTAGAAATTTCATTGTCCAAGCTGTGCCCAAAGATCTCTACCATTCTATTAAAATGTGTTCTACAGCTAAGAAAATGTGGGGTACATTGATTGTCATGTTTGAGGGTTGCACTACTTCCATGGAATCCACAATAACTACTTTGACCAGGAGGTATGAGAGATTCTTCTCATTGAGAAATGAATCCTTAACTGACACTCATACCCGCTTTAATGCGTTAGTTAATGATTTAGCTACTGTTAGAATAAATAAGAAAAATGAAGTTTTAAAGAGTAAATTTCTTGATTCATTACCACCTAAATGGAATAACTATATTTCATCTGTTAAGCTAAGTTCTGTTTATCATGATCTTGATCTCCCTGGACTCTTTGGTTTGCTTCATAACCAAGAGTGTTCAGAGGCTAAAAAGTTGATTGCTATGGGTGATTCTTATAGTCAGCCTGCTACTGCACTTGTTGCTTCAATGACTGAACACCCTAGCTCAATAAGTAATGAGATCATACCTTGTAATGATGAAGTTCCTGTGATTTCTAACACTAACTCTGTTTGTGCTGAATCTGAATGTGATGAATCTGATGGTGATGAACTAGCTAATGAAGTAGCTATGTTGGCTGAAAGGATCAGAGGGAGATCTTTTAGTAAGTTTAAAGGAAAAGGAAAAGCTGGCCAAGCTGATAAGACAAAAAAGCCATTTGACATGTCCAAAGTCACTTGTTATAAATGTTGCAAAACTGGACACATGGCTGGAGATTGCAGATCTAAAGAATCTTCTCAAGCTGTGTCATCCAAAGGTGGAAGAAGCGAAAAATACTCAAAGCTCAAGACAAAATACAAAGCCTTAAAAGCACAAGTAGCTGAGCTGAGTGAGAAGGTAAACAAAAGTGAGAAGAGTCTGGTAGCCAAAGACTGGGCTGAAAGTGCCACTTCATCTGATGATGAACTGTATAAAGATGCCAAGTGTTTTATGGCTAATGAAGCTACTCAAAAGTTTGCTGAAGATCTAATGCAAATCCAACAGCAATCTGAGTCAGCTCACCAGGCATCTACCAGTCAGACTACTCCACCTGAGGTAATTTCTTTTTCCAATATGTCTGATAATGAAAAACTGTCTAGATTAAATAGATTGGGTGATGAGGTTCTTTTACAAAAACACTTCAATCAAGAACTCAAAAAGGAAATATCTGTTTTGAAACTTGAAGTCAGTTCTAATAGTCACACCATTGAAAAATTTGAATCTGAAGTTAAAGCTCAAAAACAATTAAACTCCATTTTGGTTAAAGAAGCTAAAACTGCAGAAGAAAAGTTTTTAAAAGTTAAACAAATAACTGAGTCATGGTGTATTTGTTCTAAAAGGACTGCTAAGTGTGTAAATGTACAAATCCCTCATCAGATCCAAGCTGTTTTTGATGGTGATTATGATAGAGCCATAGCCATAAGTGAAGTATGTGCTATGGAGCCTTGTTATCAGCCTCCTTCACCACCCAAAGTCCAAACCAAAGGGAAAAAGTCTAAACCAATTAAGTTGGTTCAGAAATCTGGTATTGGGTTTAATGATCCTGAAACTATTGGTCAAACCATTGCTGAAGCTGTGTCTGAAGCTGATAGGGTCTTTGAGTTAAAACCTGAAGAAAGTCTTGACCTATCTAAGCTGACCATTTCCCAGTTTGTGTCAGATTCGAAGTCTAAAACAAACAATGGTAACTCAAATAAAAACAAAAGAAAGGTTAGAGATCATAGTGTTCCAAAAGAAAAGATAAAGATTTTAAAGAATGAGAAGTCTGGTTCTCAAGGAAAATTGTCACAAACTGAATCTGTGTCTATTTCAAAAGATACCAAATCTGACTCTGACAAAATGATTTCAAAATATGTTGAGTCTAGAAATGGTAAGGTTTCAAATGATGTTAACTTTCTGAAAAATGTGTCTGATCCTAATGTTGTTGATCAAAGGAAGTTAAGAGCTGAATGTAAGAAATCTGGAATAGGCAAAGGATTTGCTAAAAAGGAAACTCTAAATGTTGCTAAAAAGAATTTTAAATCTGGTAAAGGACAGATCAAGCAACAATGGGTGTCCAAATGTGATAAGAGTTTAAGTTTTGTTTCCCAGTCTGAGTCAGACCAGATGGTCAGCTCTGGTGAACCCATCTTTGGATGGGTTCCCAAAAAGAACTATCTCTTATTGAAAATGCAGGGCAATCATGACGATAATACCTGGCACTTGGACAGTGGGTGTTCTAAGCATATGACCGGATGTAAGTCCCTGTTATGTAGCTTTAGGATTCGCGCTGGTCCTAATGTTACTTTTGGAGATGACTCTCAAGGAAAGACTGAAGATGAAGATTTCAATTTTGATTAACTGGCTACACCTGAGAATGAGCCTCCAACTAACCCTACAGTTGGATCTAATAATGCTCAAACTCAGGGGGAGCAACTCATTGAAGAAGAAGAAGATGTTCCAATCTTTGAAAATGTACAAGCTGATCCAACTCCTACTGAAGAAATTTTTCTTAATCCATTAAATGATGCTCCAGCTGACTCAGATTCCTCTATTCCAATCCAAGCTGATCAGCCCTTTTTTCAAGCTGATCATGCTGGACCTTCAAATCTGAATCAGGCCATTGTCCCAGTTGGAAAAAATTCAACTCATATTACCAAATGGACAAGAGTCATCCAATCAATCAAATCATTGGTGATCCACTTTCTGGTGTTAAAACTAGAAGAAAAGCAACATGCAATTTCTGCATGTTTGTTAATTTTGTGAGTAAGGTGGAACCAACTGAGGTTAATGAAGCTCTGGCAGATCCATCTTGGGTTAATGCTATGCAAGATGAACTTACACAGTTTGAAAGAAATAAGGTTTGGGAACTTGTTCCAAGACCTCATTACAAAACTTTGATTGGAACCAAGTGGGTCTACAGAAACAAAATGGATGAAAGGGGTGTTGTGACCAGAAACAAAGCAAGATTGGTAGCTCTTGGTTACAGACAAGAGGATGGAATTGATTATGATGAGACTTTTGCTCCTGTGGCAAGACTGGAGGCTATCAGAATGTTCTTAGCCTTCTCTGCTCATAAAGGTTTCAAAGTCTATCAAATGGATGTGAAGAGTGCATTTTTAAATGGGAAATTGGAAGAAGAAGTCTATGTTGAACAACCTCCAGGTTTTGAAAATTAAAAGTTTCCTGACCATGTTTTCAAGCTTAAAAAAGCTCTCTATGGCTTGAAGCAAGCTCCAAGGGCATGGTATGATACTTTGTCTAAATTTCTCTTGGCTAACAAATTCAAAAGAGTTAATGTAGACAAGACTTTATTTGTGAGAAAGTATAATGGTGATATTCTGCTTGTGCAAATTTATGTAGATGATATCATATTTGGGTCTAGTAGTGAAAGACTTGTAAGTGCACATCTATGTCAATAGCTGTCTAGATTGTTTGGGCTTATATTGTTATATGTCTTTGTAATGTGATTGTCATTAATGAACTTAGTATTATGCATAGAATACTAGATTAAGTTTAAGTATTGAATGTATAGTAAATTTGCTAAGTGTGAATTGCGAGTTCGCAATTCACAGGAGAAATACGACTCCATATTTGCAGGGACAAATACGAGGCTAGAGCATAAATACGACCTCGTAAATATGTCGAGCTGGGCCTGAAATACGAGGCCAGTATGCTGAAGCCCAGTCGTATTGATACCTATATAAACCAAACCCTAACAGAGTTTAGGGTTGAACATTTATCGAAATATCAAGCAGGTATTGCAGGTTATAGTCGTCAAAGGTTGTTCCGCTAGCCCGAAGAAGATCTGCGAGGCAGCAGGTGATCTAGGGTCTTATTGTTGATCACCAAGTTATAGTGAGGGATTCCGCACCTCAAGATAGCTGGAGCAAGCTATTAACGATCCGTACCAGGGGACTTACAATTGGTATCAGAGTCTCTTGGTTTAATACCGGAAGGTTATAGCTTGTTGGTGATAGACAATATTGATTTAGGGTCGTTTAGACGTGATTCTTTCACGTGTTTACGATCGGAAATCTTGTTTGTGACCTCTATTTGTATTTGCAGCAGTCGAAGGTGTTGTTGTTGGTTTTTAGGGTTTCGAATTCAAGAGATCTAAGGATTCCAACATCGTTTGCGACCTCGTATTTCGTTTGCGACCTCGTGAGCTCTTTAAGACCTCACCAGTTCAATTACGATCTCGAGTTGTAATTGCGACCTGGTTAATTACGACCTCGCCAGTTCAATTACGACCTCGTATTTCGTTTGCGACCTCACGGGCTCGTATTACCTCATCCAGCTCGTATTGCAACCTGGGTAGCTAATTACGACCTCGCCAGTTCAATTACGACCTCGTATTTCGTTTGCGACCTCGTGAGCTCTTTAAGACCTCACCAGTTCAATTACGACCTCGAGTAACTAATTGCGACCTCGCCAGTTCAATTGCGACCTCGTATTTCGTTTTGCGACCTCGTGAGCTCTTTAAGACCTCACCAGTTCAATTACGACCTCGAGTATTTAATTGCGACCTCGTATTTTTCTTTACGACCTCGTGAACTTTTACGACCTCGTTTATTTTTGTAAACAGTTCGTGAATTTTGCTAGCTCGGAGAAAATGACATCTCAATTACCCGCAAATTATCAATCTTTGCTGAATCAACTAATTCTAATGGATCACGAAACCGGAAAGGCCAACTCACCGCCCAAGTTAATAAGCCTTGATAGATATTTCAGTTGGAAGGGCAGATTCGAGTCATATTGCAGGTTAATGGATGTGAGGATGTGGATATGTATTGTTAATGGTTATGTTCATCCCACTGTGCAAAGTGACAAAGAACCTACTGGTTCTGGTGGTGGAAAAGCGGCTTCGTATGAGCAAATGACTGTCGATCAAAAGAAAGACTATGAAGCAGAAAGTAAAGCTTTAGGATCACTCCGAATGGCTCTCCAAGGGGAATTCTTGCACTTGTTTGAAATGTATGACAGTGCAAAAGGCTTATGGGATGCACTCAAAGAGCATTGTGAAGGTGATGATGATCTCAAGAAGAGAAGGAAGGATTTGCTATTGAAGCAGTATTATGTCTTTACTAGCTTCAAAGATGAACCTCTTGATGAGATCTTGATTCATTACTGTCATCTGCTGGTTGAGCTTGCATACTTTGGGTACAAACCTGATCCAGAAGATGTCATCGAGAAGTTGTTGGAAGCTCTTCCAGTTAAGTGGGAAGGGTTTGTAACTTCAATCCAACAAAATCCCGAATTTAGCACATGGACTCTGGATCAGATCATTCGAAAGCTGAGAGGTCAAGATATGAAACGAAAGTCGAAGGAAGCATGTAGCAGTGATTTTGTTCAGCGTCCTGAACTTTATCATAGCAAATCAAGCGTTCCTTCTACAAAATCTTCAAGTGGAGGGATTACTGCCTTCTATAGTGGAGATGATGACAAGATGAAGATGTCAACGGATTCTGATAGCAACTTGATGTATGTAACTTCTCCAGAATCAGCCATGGTAGTGCATAATGGGATTCAGAATGGTAGTTCTCCAAGCTCGGGTTACACAGGGATGCTGATGAGCATAAGATCTGCTGAGGGACATTTGGGCATGCTCGCTTCATTTGTGTCTGCTCATGAGAAGTTAATTGGAGGAAAACTGACTAATCCTGATTTGGTTAGGGAGGATTACAAGCAAGTTGATCCAGATGACTTGGAAGAAATGGATCTGAACTGGTAATTAGCTATGTTAACATTGAGAGTTCAGCGTTTCACAGATAGAACCGGAAAGAAGGTTGTGAATGGCAAAGTAGGGTTTGACAAGACCAAGGTGAAGTGTTATAACTGTGATGGTTTTGGACATTTTGCAAGAGAGTGTCAGAGGCCAAGACGGGACAATAATTCAGCTACATGCCGTCAGAACTTTAATCAGAGTGGTTCTATAGTGAGTCAGAATTCCGGACATCAATATGCTAATACTGGGAACCGAAGCTCAGGAGAAACGGATAACTCAAGAGCTTTAGTTGTTCAATCTGATGGTACTTATAATTGGGGTTCGACTAGTACCGATGATCAGAATTATGCATTCATGGCAATAATTCATGACCTTGATGAAGAAATGAACGATTTTGCTGATAATTCATTTGATCCTATGAAATGTGCCAATGATCATGGTAGTGTTTATCAGAGGGTATAAGAGGAACCTGAATCATCAGAACCAGTAAGAGCTGAGAACGAAGATGTAGCTGAAGCTGAGACGAGCTTGATGGCACATCTTGATGTTGTTGAACATAAGGAGCCACTAAGGAGAACTAAAGGGTTGTGGTTTGTCGATTGCGGATGTTCAAGACATATGACTGGTGACAAGAGACTGTTAACGGAGTTTACACCTGCTAAAGGGTCTTATGTTAGTTTTGCCGGTCCCAAGGGCGGAAGTATTTCTGGTATTGGAAAAGTCATCAATGGGAAGATTAAAATGGATAATGTGAACTTTGTTGAGCAGCTGGAGCATAATCTGATGAGCGTATCTCAAATATGCGACAAAGGGAATCCAGTTCACTTTACAGAAAGGGAAGCTCTTATCTTGAAACCAGGTTATGTTATTCCAGAGGAATGGATATTACTGAAGGCTCCAAGAAAGAAGGACATCTATGGTCTTGAATTAGGATTAATTGATTCAGTGGAGCCAGTTTGTCTGCTCTCCAAAGCTTCTGAAGATGAGTCTCTGCTATGGCATAGAAGGATGGGTCATATCCATTTTAGAAAGATGAATTATATTACAAGCAATGGATTGGTTCTCGGTGTTCCAAATAAGAGATTTATGGTAGAGGATAAATGTGTGCCGTGTTTAAAAGGAAAACAAACTAAAAAGCCACACAAGCCGAAGACTCAGAATTCTATTGCCGCTCCATTTCAGCTACTACACATGGATTTATTTGGACCAGTAAATGTTCGGAGCATAGGGTTTATGTACTACTGTCTAGTAGTTACTGATGATTATTCTAGATTCTCGTGGGTATTTTTCTTGAAGACCAAGGATGAGACTGCTCAAATCCTCATGGAGTTCTTGGAAAGAGTTGAAAATCAGTACAACACAAGAGTGAAGAGAATCAGAAGTGATAACGGGACAGAGTTCAAGAATCAGATTATGGAAGTATATTGTCTGAGCAAAGGAATTAAGCATCAATTTAGTGCACCCTATGAGCCTCAACAGAATGGAGTAGCAGAGAGGAAAAATAGGACATTGATAGAGACCGCCAGGACTATGCTAGCTGATTCAAGGCTTCCTACTATGTTTTGGGGGGAAGCAGTTAACACTGCTTGTCACGTGTTAAATAGGGTTTTAATTGTTAAAAGATTTAATAAGACACCTTACGAGCTTTTAAACAATAGAAAACCAAATTTAACTGGGTTGGAACCTTTTGGAGTCCCATGCACATTTTTAAAAGTTCGTGACCAACCCAAATTTGCCGAGAAGGCTGAAGAGGGAATTTTTCTTGGTTACATTCCGGGATCTCCAAATAGGAGGGTGTACAACATTAAGGCTGAAATAGTTGATGTTGGTTACAATGTCGTTATTTCTAGCTATAATCCCCCTGTGCATCAAGGGTCTACTATCTTGTTTAATTATGATGATGTGTTTACCTCCTTTAATGGTCCTATTTCTTTTGGTGCAGGTAGTTCAGAGGTGGATGATGTAGTATTGCTACGTGATCAGAATATCGGAGCAAGGTCTACTACTTCTTCAGAATTCGCGACTGCTACAGCATCAAAGAATAATGAGGAATCAAGAAAAAATCAAGATACAGAGCTTGTGTGGGGGGGGGGGGGGGGGGGGGGTTTTTTGGGGGGGGGGGGTAGGTCAAGATACAGAGCTTGTGTCAACTTCACGCAACATCAATGCAGATGGTTCATCAAAGGATACTGAAGATACAAGTGCACAAGAATTGGAACCAATTACTCCACCTCCTCATGGAGAAATAGGTTCAAATTTGGGTGTAAATCTTCAAGTTGATAAAGCTATACAACATAGAGTAAACAAGTATCATCCAGTTGAGGACATTATTGGTGAACCAAGTGCAAGGATTAAGACAAGAGCTCAAATTAATAAGCTGTCTGGTTTATTCGCAGAGATGAAAGAAATCGATATAGTTGATGAATGTATGTTCAGCTGCTTTGTATCTCAAGAAGAGCCAAGTAATATTCAAATGGATTTAAAAGATCCATCTTGGGTTGAAGCAATGCAGCAAGAACTACTTCAGTTTGATAAACTCCAGGTCTGGGAGCTTGTTGATCTACCTCCGGGAGAGTATCCTTTCGGCACCAGATGGGTTTTTAGGTGCAAAAAGGATGAAAAAGGCATTGTGACACGTAATAAGGCTCGGCTAGTTGTTCAAGATTTTGCTCAACAGGATGGGTTAGACTACACTGAGGTGTTTGCACCGATTGCTAGGCTAGAAGCTATTCGCTTGTTTCTAGCATTTGCTGCTTTCAAGGACATTAAGGTATATCAGTTGGATGTCAAGAGCGCGTTCTTATACGGTACTGTCCAGGAATTAGTGTATGTTACTCAACCGCCAGGGTTTGAAGATCCAGATCATCCTGATAGAGTCTATCGACTGAATAAGGCTTTGTATGGATTACATCAAGTTCCAAGGGCATGGTACGACAAACTGTCGAAGCATCTTCTCGAGAATGGTTTTGAAAGAGGATTGATCGATAGTACGTTGTTTACAAAATGGAAGGGAGAGGATTTTCTACTTGTACAAGTTTACGTGGATGATATTATTTTCGGGTCATCTGACGAAAAGATGTGCAAGGAATTTGAGCTGATTATGAAAGGGACTTTTGAGATGAGCGCTATGGGAGAGATGAACTTCTTTTTAGGTTTGCAGGTTGAACAGAAAAGGACGGATTCTTCATTCATCAGACGAAGTATGCACAAGATATCTTGAAACAATTTGGCATGGAAGATACTTCACCTATGGATACTCCTATACAAAAGAACCATCAACTTGGCATGTTTTCTTTCAATGATCCAGAAGTTGATCCTACTCGTTATAGGGCCATGATAGGTTCATTGATGTATCTTACAACATCAAGACCAGATATCATGTTTGCGGTTTGTTTGTGTGCTCATTTTCAGTCATGTCCCAGGGAAAATCACATGAAAGCTGTTAAGCGAATTCTTCGCTACCTCAAAGGGTAACCAGTACTAGGTCTCTGGTATTCAATTGGGGGAGAATTTGAGTTCGTGGCTTATAAGATGCTGACTATGGAGGCTGCAATTTTGATAGGAAATCGACTTCAGGTGGATGTCAGTTCTTAGGGGGAAGATTGGTTTCATGGCAATGTAAGAAGCAGACTTCTGTTGCGATCTCGTCTTGCGAGGCGGAATACATGGCATCTGGTGGATGTTGTTCACAGGTTCTATGGATTCAGCAACAACTGCGTGATTACGGTCAGAATTTCCTTTGTACTCCCATAAAGATAGACAATGAATCCACCATATCCATAACCAATAATCCTGTTAAGCACAGTAGAACTAAGCACATAGACATAAGGTTTCATTTTATACGTGATTGTGCTGAAAAGAAATTAATAGTCCTAGAAAAGGTGCCGAGTGACTTTAATTTAGCTGATCTGTTCACTAAGGCTTTCGACCGAACTCGTTTCGAGTTGTTAGTCCAATTGATTGGAATGAGAAATCTATAGTGACAGTGTCTCTCAAAAGGAACTTTGTAAAATGAGTCAGTGTTTGTGTCATAATGTATGTGTGTCATATAGTGTCAGAAAAACAAAATAAAAATGAGAAAAATCTGAAAAGAAAAAGAAATATAATAAAAAGAGTAAGGTCACTGCATCAAGAAGATTAGACGTGACGATACTTTAGCTTTTAAGCCTACTTAATTGTACTTTAAAATGCTCAGTTCAGTGATACCATTATATGATGTATCGGTAGGCACAAATTACCAAGGTTTCCTTATAATCTGAACTTAATATATACAATGTTCTTATGGGAAACGTATTCAGATATATGGCTGAGAATGCTTGTTCTTAAAATAGACAAGTCCTTTAAATCTTATGAAGATCTTGCATTGTAATTATGTATATTTGGTCTTTATATAGAAGGTCTCGGGTACATATATGTGTATGTATTGCTTTTTTTTGGATGTATATTTGTGACAAGATATGCAAATATCTAATAAAACTATAAATCTGTTGAAATTATGAAGCTAATGTGGCCTTTGAGATTCGAACAAGTAAGTCCTTGGGGTGTCTTTGTATACCTAGCCTACCTAAAGCTTCTAACTTGGGATAGGTTGTCAGAAAGTTCGCTACACGGGTCTCATCGAAAGTCATGGGTTTTCATAAGTGCTTAAAATAATGTCACAAATATGCAAGTACTTGGCATTATGCAATGTTGAGTATATTTCCGTACGTGAGTCAAGTTAAGTCGCTTTGCGCGTGAGGAATCACCGACCTGTCACCGCTGACTTGATTCTTAAAGACTTTCTCACTTTACTCACCAAATGTCTTAATTTTAGTGCTTGTGTCGATTGTGAGAGTGTATCTGAATATGGGGCACATAAGTTCGCAAACATGATTAAGTGACATATTAGGCTACTCGGGTTGCATGGTGACTGTCCTTGGCCAGGGTATGTCGAAAGTGTCATAAACTAAAAAGGAGACTGGAAGTACCGAGTGTTTAAGAGGACAAACATATTGGTAATCGTTTTTGGATCACTGTTCATAACTAATAATAAGAGAATTATTTCTCGCTAGTAGGCTTATGTAATATGCTAAATCTGATCTAATCAGCAGTAACTTTAGCTCTTGTAACTATGTTATTCGTTTATGTTTAGTGTATGTGTTATGTTTTTCGTGAAATGTTTAAATTTTTATTTGTATTGTATTGTTTAAATAAAAGTTCCTATTGCACGAGAGATATAGTCAGAATAGAATCTAGTTTCCAAGAGGACTCAACTACGTTCTTATGGAACAATGAATAAATGAGTAGGGTAGTTTAGCGATAGTGTTGTGATCAAAAGCTAAAAGAAAGTATGTCACAGTAACAGAATATGGGTTTAAGGAAAAGAACACAGAGTTGTTGATTTCAATAAACATATATTAGGTTAATATGTATTTTTATCATTCTTCGAAAGAAGATTTTCTTAAGAATGGACACAGAGTTGTTCATAGTTTTGAATTTGATCTTTGAAAGATTTTTGAATCAAAAAGATTTGGAACAGAGATTCTAAATAATTTTGATATGCTATGTGCATAATTTGAAAGTGCTTGCAGTGAATTATTTGACCTTAAAGTGACTTAGGCTAATAATAGATTGCTAAGTATATTCATCTTATCTTGTAAATGTTATTCAATTCTTCAGATTGTATGTTATTACTTTGAGAAGATTTGATGCTTTTTATTGAGATGTGCAGATTAACAGGACAACGAACAGATGAGTTTTCTGTAGGTTGTGCAGTTAAAGTGCAAGAAAGACAAATACACAGAGATAGTATAGGTCACTCAATGAGAAACCAAGATGTATACTAGTATGATGAGGCAATCATAGAAGTATTACATTTGGTATAAATGTTCTTATGCAAATTTATATAGATAGATCTCATATGCAAAAGTATAGGAGATTAGGTTTCAGTTAGATGTTTTTACAGAGTTAAAGACAAGTGACTTTGGAAAATGAATCTATATAAGTTGGCATAATGAAGTTTACTTTGTTGGAAGACCTTAGATTAGGTTATCCATAGAATAATAAGACAGAGTTCTTAAGATTCTAGAATTTTTCGAATAAGTTTATAGGTCCTTATTTTAAACCTTAAGATTTCAATAAGAAGTGTAAGGTTTTGATTATTGAACGATAAAACAGGGATTTTAAGGTTCAAGTTCGTGAAGATTTGTAGTTCTAGACTAAGATAATGTCATATGTTTATGACTTATGATAGTGAAGAAAATAACAAATTTGGAGAAGAAAATGAAGAATGTAGTTCTAGATTAAGTCATTACTATCAAATGTAATAGTGATGAAATAATGAAGAATAACATTATCATTTTTATTTCGTTTTTGTGTTTTGTTTTAAGCTTGTATGTGCAGGTATTAGCACAAGGAAGCACATTGAGACTTCGAGACATAATTTAGATTGCTTTTGAAACAGGTTCCATGTTCCTGAAGTTTGTGATTCAAGTTTCAAAGTTTCTGGTTTTCATGAGAGTTAACTAGTTCAGGATTGATTGTTGGAAATTCTACTCTCTATTACATGCCGGTTATGCAAGGCGAGCAGGGACTCGAGCAATATATCCAAGAAGGAAGATTGCATATGCTTAATTCGGAGGGATTTATCGTTGAGGGGGAGAACTACAACAAGCTATGGTGCATTAGTTGATTATTATGACGATACAGAGAGTTTGAAGTTTGTCTTTCAAATATGAAGTTTTAGAAGATCGAGTTTCGGGTATAGCAATGAAAATTTTGTTGTCTCGAAATTCTTTTTAGTGTATTTGCAGAGAAGTCAATCCAAGGGAAGGATTTCTAAGTAAAAGACTGAAGTGTTCAAGACAAAAGCTAAGATCATCAGGTTTTTATTATTTATATAGTAATTACAGATGATGATAGCTGTATTTCTATTAGTTGAAGATCTTAGATATAGAATATGAAAGATTATCAACTATGTTTGTAAAACCTTAGACATAGACATATGTAAATGTAGAAGGTTATGTGAAACCTTAGACATAGACATTAAGTGAATGTAGAAGATTATTAAAATCTTAGACATAGACATAATGTGAATGTAGAAGGTTAAATAAATCTTTAGATATAGACTTAATGTGAATGAAGAAGATTAAGAAAAATCTTAGTCATAGACGTTAAGTGAATATGAAAGGTTATTGACTATATTATGCCTTAGACATAGAAATGAATGTCGAAGGTTATGTGAAACCTTAGACATAGACATTAAGTGAATGTATTTTATGCCTTAGACATAGATATATTGTTTTAATATAAAAGGTCTTTGCTACCTTAGATATAGAAACATATATGAATGTGAAAGGTTTAAGCATTGATTATTTAGATCATATAGTTATGAAAACATGTCATAAATTGAGGAGGAGTACCTAGTCAATTGTGTTTTCATAAGAATATGAAGTATTTAATCAATATTTTTTTTATTTTTTTTTATCATAGTTATGTATCCCAGTCATAAATTGAGGGGGAGTACATAAGAATGATGGTTGTTTTAATGATTAGTCATCGTTATACTTCCTAGTCATAAAATTGAGGGGGAGGTATAAGAATGAAGAATCAATTTTATAACTGGTTAGAAATATGAATTGTTGCAAGTGGTACAGATTCGGGAAAGCTAAATTCGAGAAAGTTTTGGAAAGATTGATCGTGAAAAGTTAAAGAATTTTGTGTAAGTTTATTAACTTTTCAGGTTAAGACGAAGATCGAGGAAAAGATGAAAATTGGAAGTCTACAGGTTTGATCTTTTAATTTTTCATATTTCCAGGAAGTTCGTTGATTAATTATTCAGAAACTTTGAAGAAAATTTTTGAATTTAAAGTGTGCAGGTTTTACGACCTCGTAATTAGCAAGAGGCAGAATACGACCTCGTAATTGGTCGATTGGGCCTTGTGCAGATACGACCTCGTAATTGGACCGGGTTGACCCAGACCCATTCGGGTCAAGTGGGTATATAAACCAAATTTACCCAAACACGACCTCACATTTTATTTTATCAAAATTGAGCTTTATGACCCCGAAAATACTACTTTGCTACCCCATTTGAGTTTTGATATATACAATTAGATCGAGTGTTTTTGAGTGATATATTTGTGATCCTCGTGAAATACTGAATCTAGGTATACTATCTAATCATCCTATAGTTAACCATGCAACAAGAAAATCAAGAAAATAGAGTTCGAAATTTTCGAACTAGGTTTTTTCAATTTTCATTTGATTTTGATGTTTTTGGTTAAAATAAGGGTTGGGGTATCTTTATCGTTTGAATACGAGTATAAAGAAACAATTTTTACCAGTTTTGGTTGGGTAAATCGCGAAATCGCGTTGGGAAGATGAACAGTGCGACGGACTCGCATTTGGGGGTTTGCTAGCCCAGATTTGCGACCTCGTAAATGTCAATTTATTTTGACCGGTTTGACTTTCGAAATACGATGCCGATTTACGACCATGGACTAATACGTGGCCAAATTGGAAAATACGACCTAGTATTTTAGGGTTTGGTTGACATGTATTTTGACCTTGAAATACGACCTCGTATTTTTGACTTAACAGATTTTCAAAAGGTTATTCTTATAAAAATTTGAAAATGAGTTAATTTATCCTTAACTTAATTACAGAGATAATTTAAGTTAATTTAACAGATTTTCAAAAGTTTATGTTAATAAAGATTTGAAAATGAGTTAATCTATCTATAACTAAATTACAGAGATAATTTATGTTATGTTGTAAATTACAGGGATAATTTATGCTTTTGACTAAATTACCAGGGATAATTTTAGTTGTGTATGTTATGCATATGAATTTTTATGTCTATTTGAGTAATTAATTATTTGTTATTGATTACAGAAATGGCAAGAAATTTCATAGCAGTCATAATTATGTGATGAACTTCGATGATAATCAGGAAGGAACGGCTTATTATCACGAGATATTTGCCTTCTTCCGAAGATCAAGGATTCATCATGTTCTTACACATTCTCCAGTCATATATTTAGATTATCTCATAGATTTCTGGAATAATGCTGACTGTGTGAAGGCAGGAGATGTGTATATCTTTCATACCATAGTTGCTGGGCAGCAGATACAGTTCACAGCTGCTGACCTCGTTAACATTCTTAATCTGGGCACAGTTGAACAAGAAGGTGGTGCTACAGGTCTCACCAAGTTCAGACATGAAGTCATTCAAGGTGCTTTCAGAAGAATGGGGTTTGCTGCAGATATGTCAAGTAAAACTCTATTCAAGAAGGGTTTTTATGGCAGGTGGAGGTATCTTGCGCATGTGTTGCTGGTTAGTTTAAGCAACAAGAAGTCTGGTTATGATACGTTGAACCAGGAAGCCCAAGCACAGATGGTGGGCTTGGTATTTAACAAGCCATACAGTTTCTCTAAATTCTTCTTCGATGAGATGAAGAAACAGATCACAACCACAGGAAAAAGGAGGTTTTTGATGTATCCTAGGATTGTGATGATGATCGTCAATGCTCGTCTTCCGAATTTACCTGCTGTAAGGAGAAGTGAAGCAAGTGAGTTCTATCATCACACGTGGCTATGAAGAGTTTCGCCGCAGGTATCCGAATGATCCAAATGCTCAAGATGTAGCATTATTTGGTGCCATCATAAATTCCAACTACATCACACCTACTGATGTGGTCATATCAGCTTATGAAGGGCCTCAGCCAGAGGGTGGTGAAGCTGCTGAGAATGTTGAGCAGTTACATGACGTAGTGGTTCAGGATGATGCACCAGAAGAGCCTGAAGTTGTTGTATAGGTTGCAGATGATGTGATAAACCAACCTGGAGCCAATCCTGAGATTGTAAATGATTTATTGGAAGAGATGGCTGATCCAGATGGTGATATTGCCCAAGTGCAAAGGTACAATGCCAATGTTGATGACCTAGTAGATATGGACCTTGACCAGGATATAGATGATTATGTAGCTGGAGCTGCAGTTGGTTCTGAAGCAGCTAGAGCTAGTGGGTCTGGTACTGAAGAAGCTAGTGGGTCAGGAGCGGGTCAGGCTAGTGGATCTGGTGTGAATGCTGAAGGTAGAGGAAAGGCTGTTGCTGATGTTCAAGCAGACAGATAGCCTTCTATCCATTCTGATCATGATTCCAGCAGTGATGGTGATGAAGATCCTTACAGATCTCATGCATTCATCAGAGTTGGATCTAAGATGGTTCCTAAACCTACTGAGGCAGCTCAAGGAAGAAGAAGGAGAGAAACGGATGAAGATTGGGTGCCAGAGCAGCCTATGCCAAAGAGAACTAGACTTGTCAGGGAACAAGAGACTTTTGCTGCTGCTGGTGGTTCACAAAATGTGCCAGTTGTTACTGTTCTTGAGACTACACAACCACAACCACACAGCGACAAACAAGTGAAGAAACTAATCTTGGTGATCTGCAGAGACAGATGAATGAGATGAGAGGTTTGATCACTCGTTTAGCTGGTGATTTTAAGGTTATTAGTGACAAGAATATGTTTTTGGAAGACAAGTTGGACAAGGCCGAGGTGGTAGTGTCCAAGATGTATAAAAAGTATCTTGAACTTGATGGGAAGGTTGTCAGGATGGCAGATGCATGAAGAAGGGAGTCAAGATCTCCGAAGAAAAACTGCATGATCTCATCGATAACTATCTCAAGGTTAGAGCTGAGAGAGACAACTTAGGTTACAGAGGTGATGAGCTGGCTAAGGCAAGGCATGATGATGATCAGAATGAAGATCCAGATGCTGCTAGAGCTACTCAAGAGCTAGGAGGGAGTTCTGTGTTCAGAACAGAGACTCAAGGAGAGTCTAGCCAGGCTGGTGTTGCCAGCAAGGCAGTTTCTGAAGCTCCACAGACTCAAGAACAGGTTGTCATAGAGTTGAAGATGGTAGTTGAGCCTGATGCACCTCAAACCAAACCCCTTACAGAAGATGTTGTTGTTGATCGATTAGATAAGGATAAGGGTTTGGTAGGGCAATCTGATGCTATTGCACTTGATGCTGATAATGCTAGTGCTCAGGATAGTGAGTCTACCAAGACCGACTCTACCAATAATACTTCTACCGAGTCAGATTTGTATCCAATTATTGTGCATAGACTGGAGAAGAGGTTGGGATATGATCCACAAGCTCATATGAGAGCTAGGGCAGATATTGCGGATTATTATTATGATCCAGGATCTATGAGGGATCAAGAGAAAGAACGGTTAGGGTTAACTCATACTCCTTCAGAGTCAGAGTCAGATTCTGATTTCGAGACTGAGACTGAGATTGAGAAGGAGCAGAGCAAGAGCAAGAAGAAAAAGTAGAGGAAGTAGATTGATGACAAAGACAAGACAAAGACATAGGTATGTTAACGTCTAGAAGCTATTGCCAAGGGGGAGTCTGTAAGTGCACATCTATGTCAATAGAAGTCTAGATTGTTTGGGCTTATATTGTTATATGTCTTTGTAATGTGATTGTCATTAATGAACTTAGTATTATGCATAGAATACTAGATTAAGTTTAAGTATTGAATATATAGTAAATCTGCTAAGTGTGAATTGCGAGTTCGCAATTCACAGGAGAAATATGACTCCGTATTTGCAGGGACAAATACGAGGCTAGAGCATAAATACGACCTCGTAAATATGTCGAGCTGGGCCTGAAATACGAGGCCAGTATGCTGAAGCCCAGTCGTATTGATACCTATATAAACCGAACCCTAACAGAGTTTAGGGTTGAACATTTGTCGAAATATCAAGCAGGTATTGCAGGTTATAGTCGTCAAAGGTTGTTCCGCTAGCCCGAAGAAGATCTGCGAGGCAGCAGGTGATCTAGGGGCTTATTGTTGATCACCAAGTTATAGTGAGGGATTCCGCACCTCAAGATAACTGGAGCAAGCTATTAACAATCCATACCAGGGGACTTACAAGACTTTGTAAAAAGTTTTCTGAATTAATGTCTAAAAAGTATGAAATGAGCATGATGGGAGAACTTAATTATTTTCTGGGTTTACAAGTTAAACAGACCAAAAATGGAATTTTCATAAACCAAGGAAAATATGTTAAAGATCTCTTGAACAAATTTGGTTTTAGTGATTGCTCACCTATGAAAACTCCTATGGGAACTGGTGATAAGCTGGGTGAAGATAAAATGGCAAATCTGTTGACACCACAGCTTATAGGGGTATGATAGGATCATTACTTTACTTAACTGCTAGTAGACCTGATATTATGTCTGCTACATGTCTTTGTGCAATATATCAAGCTAGTCCTAAAGAATCTCATCTTAAGGCTGTGAAAAGAATCTTTAGATACCTTAAAGGTAGTCCCAATCTGGGTCTTTGGTATCCCAAAGACTCAGGATTTGATCTAATTGGCTATTCAGATTCTGACTTTGCAGGCTGTAAGATTGATAGAAAAAGTACTTCAGGAGCTTGTCAATTACTTGGCAATAGACTTGTAAGCTGGTCCAGCAAAAAACAGCATTCAGTTTCTATTTCTACTGTAGAAGCTGAGTATGTTGCTGCAGGAAGCTGTTGTTCTCAAGTTCTTTGGATGCAGTATCAGCTTCAAGACTATGGTGTCACTGCTTCTAAAACTCCAATCTTTTGTGACAATACCAGTGCCATAGCAATTTCAAACAATCCTGTGCTTTATTCAAGGACCAAGCATATTGATATAAGATATCATTTCATTAGAGATCATGTGATGAAAGAAGATGTTGAACTCCACTTCATTCCAACAGAGAATCAGTTAGCTGACTTGTTTACAAAGCCATTGGATGAATCAAGGTTCAACTATCTTATAAGTAAGCTAGGTATGTTAAATTTGTAAAAGGCAGTGAACTAAGTAATAAAAAATCTGACCCCTTAGAATTATCCTCAATTTTGAGGGTAAGCTGTGTCTGACCCAGACTACCCTTTCATACTTGGTGTATTTTCAAGTAAAAGAGGGTAAGCTGAGTCTGACCCAGCTTAGTGGTGATTTTTGTTATTAAATATCTCAGTGCGCTTTATTACTTACATTATTTTATTTGGTTTACTTATTTATTATTTTCTATCCTATTGGTGACTGACACGTGTAGTGGCAACAGCTGGTTACTGAAAAAGTACCTCCACTACTTGTTCATCCACCAATCATATGCTTTCTCTTTCCAATTTTCAAACGGTTAAAAAGATATTTATTATAATAAAGTATATATACTCTCTTTAACCTAAACCCCCAAATCACTTTTTCATTTCTCTAAATCAATTTCTCTCATTTTCTAAAATCTGTATACTGTTTTATCTATTTCTCTAATTTCTTCTTCTATTTTTTTTTTAAAATGGTATTATCATCTCCTTCTGCAAATAATTCACAATCAGATTCTTCATCTGAATCTGAGGTCCTATACCCAGCTCCGGTAAGCGTTAATAAGCTTTCACCCTATGTGGTGGGAGATAAGGTAGTGGTTGTTCCTGCTGATCTTGATACTGGTAAAATCAAGATTGTCAGTCTCGTTTCTGCCAATGTTCATCCTCCTGCCTGGGCAAAGGGGTATGGAGAAGTGGTGTCATTCTTATGGCACCATCCTTTTGGTAAAATGTTGATTGAGCGGCCAAATGTGGTGCTCAAAGACCTTCCTTGTGAATTTTGGGCAAGTTGCTATGTTGGTCAGAACAAACAAGGAGATCCTGCAATCTATGGCACCATCCTCAATGGTAAGAAAAAGGTATACATTTCTTTAAAGAGGATTAGGTCTGCATTTGAGTTGTCTTATATGCCTGAAGATATTTATGAATGTATTGTGTCTCATACTGAAGCCAAAAGTGTTTTGCAAGATGTTGGCTATACTGGTCCATTGGCTTCAGTAGTAAAAATGAAATATTTAACTGGTATTTGGAATTATCTTTTGAGCACAATTTCAAAATCTTTACAAGTAAAGGCAGGCAGCTTTGATCAACCTAATGCTTTAGAATTGCAAATTTTTCATGCAATGGTCACTATGACCAGAATAGATTTTGCTGCTGTAATTTTTAGGGACTTAGTTGGCCGAGTCAACAATAAGAGTCTTACCATACCTTATGGTAGGATTCTTGCACTCATTATTGAAGTTATTCTTGAAAATGATTTCAGTCTGGCAACTGGTCAGACTGTTGAGTGTAAGGCCATCAATAATAACATTTTCAATAGTCCGAAGGTAACAGTGCAGGGTCTGACCCCAGCAATGCAGACCTACCTTAACTTTTGCAGGGCAAGGGAGAGTGAGAGAGTTGCAAGTGAGGAAGCTGTCCCTTCTTCGACGCGATCTGAGTCTTACACTCAATCTGCCAATCAGGGGGACCAAGGCAAGTGAGTGCGGAGGACACGTCAACAGCCGCCTCTGGTAAGTTGCCTCCCCTGTTTTAAATGAACTGAGAAAATCAAGTTTGAACTGAGAAAATCAGATTTCAGATTGTCGTAAGTGATCAGTGAACCTATCCGACTTGGCAGCTCTAAACGGAAGTTGAGTGAAATCCTATCAGCCTTGGAAGCAGGGCCTAATCCTCCAAACTAGGACTATTCTTCCCGCTTTCTATTAGTCTTTTTCTTAGGTCAATCTTTCATTCTATCAAGCATTGAACGGGATTTGCTCAAGCTGTTTCCAGGGAAGGTCGATTTTACCCGAATCCTGGACCTGATCTTTAATCCTACACCGGTTAATGATGCGATGGGATAAGTTTTTCTTTAGTCATTTTTCATCAATGCTGGCCCAGTCGAGGTCCCCGGCTTTGCTTTCTTGTCCGGAATAGAACCAGCTTTAGTTCCGAGGACGGAAGCCTTTTTTTCTGGTTGGCTAGTTGGTTTTTATTTTCATCCCAAACAGGAAGAAAAACAACAACAAAAAAACAAACACTATCACTGTTGTTATCGCTGGCCGGCCCCTCGAGCCCCAGTCTCGGTGCCTCTGGTAAGTTGCCTCCCCTGTTTTAAATGAACTGAGAAAATCAAGTTTGAACTGAGAAAATCAGATTTCAGATTGTCGTAAGTGAGAAAATCAAGTTTGAACTGAGAAAATCAGATTTCAGATTGTCGTAAGTGATCAGTGAACCTATCCGAAAAACGCCTCCGGCTATTATCAATATGGAGACAGAAAGCACGAAACGATAGCCGGAGTAAACCCAAAATAAAGATCGCCATCTGAACAAAGCCAGAGTGGCGGAAAAGATCAAAGAAAGAATGACACATTTTTGATCATGATGTAATTCGGGCAATTCGGTCGGAACAATCATTAGGAAAACCACATAATAAGTATCATGTAGAGCAATGTCTAGCCCAGAATTTGCCAGAACTATTCCAGTGAGTCCCCGCTTCTTCGTTGCTTGGTCGGGACACATTCATCGATTTCTTTTAATTCTTCCTGGGCTTGCAAGTGACTTACTTCTTTTGGCCGTTTCTTGCTGTCTTAAGTCGTCAGTCAACTGGTGGAATACATCGCATCAACCTGGGAGCATTAGCCGAGGACGGGGGGTTCTAGGGCCTTCCTACTTTTTAGAGATAAACCACGCGGAATTTTTTCGATATTTTGAAAATGTTTCAATGCACTGCCTTCGTCTAGGACATTAGAAAGGGCGAGAAAGGGCTTGCTGCTGGTTCGGAACTCATACGAAGGCTATGTTCTTTTTTTAGATCTAGCCTGAATGACTCCTAAACTAAAGGTTTACCTCAAACTCTTCCAAATCTATTCAATCTTCTTCTCCTTCAAAAGAGGGTGAAGGGTAGGCCACATCATCAGCCACCCTAGCCACACCCTCATCCATTTCTTCCAAACTCGCTTCTAAAAGACCCATTGTTGAGGACTTAGTACCTCACAATGTTAAAAAGCAAAGAACTAAAAAGAAGTCTGTGTCAGCTTCTGGGGTTGACAAAGCAACATCATCAAAAATTAAAGTCCCCCAAGGTGCATTGGAAGCTAAGGAACGTTCCAAAGCTGACTCTGCCACCCAAGCTGATAAACCCATTTCACCACGCCCATCTGCACTCTCCCAAAAGAGTGTAGACGAGTTAAAGGGATCACCTACTGCTACCCAATTACCCTCCAAACAGGGTGAAGGTATTGAAACAAAGACCTCATCCCAAGGTCATACCGTGTCTGAACCAAAATCGCCATCATCAGCCTCCAAACAGGTTGATGATATCATTAAAGGGACAACAGTGGATCCAGCCCAGATCCAAAATGAGTCAGAGTCTTTGCACATCAATTCTGAGGATGACCAGCCTAAGGAGAGAAGTATTGAACGCACTTGTGACACTGCTTCTCCTCCCCAAGCTGATCAGACTCCTTCATTCTTACACTCTGAGTTTGCACAGGCTGTTAATGCCCCTTCTAGATCACAAAGAGGGGTACATGCCTCAATTATTCTCCCTAAGGATGCTTTGGTGTAACAACACAACATTGTAGAAGGGCAATCCTCTACACAACATTACACCTGCAGGATCTGTGTCTGCATCTGTCCTTGGACAGAGGGATCATGTAGGTTACATGACCTTCTTTAAGGAGGTCATGACAGCCCCATGTGCAGCAATGGGAACCATCGGTGGTCCTCACGATGCTGATGAGAATAAAATCACTATCTCCGGAAGTGATTCTTCATTCGATGATGTGCTTGCCCATCAATCTCATGATCAACATATTCCCACTGGCCCTCAGCCTGAATTACACGTCAATCTTTCTCAGGCTGACCAGCACATTGTAATTTCTGACAGATCTGCTCATGAGACTTACTCTCATGAGAAAATTCACCAAAACTCTCTTACACTCCACCCCTTCTATATGAGCCCAATGACCCTGATTTTAAGGATTGCAGGCTGCTCTTTCCAGATTCAGTGGCCTTTAGGCCAACTGCAAGTCCTTCCCAAGCTGCCACTATCTCATTTTCAGATGTGGTGGGCCAGCTCACTGAGTTCACTTCAACCTATAAGGTTGAGAGCTCAAAGCTGACCAAATGCTTGGAAAAGATCCAAAAGGATCAGGAATTGACGGATAAGAAGGTAGAGAAGCTGTGTCAAGATCAGACTGCTCTGGAAGTAAATGTAAAGAAGGCAGTTGACTTGATGCAGCAGAACCAAACCAAGCTGACAGTCTCTTGATGGTCTCACAAAAGCCATTAATGAAGAAAAGGAGAGAAACAAGAACACTCTGAGTCAGTTTGAGAAAAGTGCAACCAAGTTCACCAGAGATGTCACCTTAGAGCTTCAATCTGCCAACAAATCACAAGCAGATTTCAAGAAAGAGTTGATTGAAGTCTCAAAGGGTGTCAAATCTAGCATTGGATCCCTCCATGCTGATTATGTTGATCTATTCAGAGCCTGCTGTGTCAACAATGTCAAAATTGACCTGCTCAACCACAACCTCAAAGGAGTCTTTGCCACTCCAGTTAGCTCTTTCCCTGCTGATGATGACAAAAGGGGGAGAAGAGTGCTGCTGAAGTTGAGCAAGAAGAACTAGAGAAAGAAAGAGAAAGAGTTAAGGTTGACAAGGAAGTTGCTAAGTATTTTGAAAAATTAAGAGAAAGAAAAAGGAAGGCTAGAGCTGAGGGGGAGGCCAATGATAGGAGACTTGTTGTATTTGGTTCAAATATGGAAGGTGAGAAGGAAAATGAAAAGGAGATAAAAATGCCAGAGTCTGAGTCTGGTGGTGAAAAGATTGTTGGAAGTGTGAATAAAGAGGCTGGTGAGAAGAGTGAAACAACTGAGAGAGAGACTACTGATGTTGTTTTGATTGTTGTTGGAGAGATAAGGAAGGAATTTGATATGGAAAAGGTTGTGAAAGTTGGTGAAAAAAAGAAGTCTTCCCAAGCTGACCCTGTACAAGCTGTGTCATCTCAAGCTGACCCAGCTCCCAAAGAAAAATTTGCAGAATCCTCTTCAAGTGAAGACAATACTATTTTGGACCAGTTTATGATAAAGAAAAGACCTACTGAAGCTGGTTCAAGTGGTGTGAAGATCCTTACTGATGAAGAAAAAGATTGGGAGACTGCAAAGGAACAGGCTGAACTGTTAGGTGTAACAGTTGAGGTGGCATACAACTTATTAGTGGAAGACAAAAGAAGAGAAAATGCTAAAAAAGACCCAATCCGATCCAGAGATTGCCAAGATTCTTCAAGAAACATTGAACAAAAAAGATGAAGAAGATCTTGCAGTTGTGGTATCAAAGAAGAAAGAGGATAAAGGTAAAGAGAAAGTGGTGGTTCACTCAAAACCATCACATAAGCTGAAAGATGTGAAGGCAAGTACTGAATTCCATGATCAGTGGGAAGCTCTTGAGAAAAGAAAGGTGACTGAAAGAATCAAGTATAGAAGACATCCAGAGCTGATCACTAAGTGTTGTAAAGTCCCTCACACGATGGTTTAACCCACGAGTGTAAAATAACAAGTCAAGTATGAACTAGAATCGGACTAATATTACTTTAAATATAAATGCAAGAATATAAATGATGGAACACGAATGTAATTTTCAAGTGTATTCTTTCTTTATTGATGATAAACAAAATACAAGATTGTTGCGGAACCTAGATATTACAAGTATGTAAATATCTAAACAATCTTTGAATTACAAGTGATCCATACTTGCTAAATAATCTCCTTAGATCGATATACTTAGAGTTGTGAAGTATAACTGTTTAGATCGAGAGTATTTAAGCAAGTTCACCAAATTGCTAAAAAAGTAATTTGAACGAGAAATATGACTTTGTATTTATAGGCAGATAAATTCAACAATGAATTTATTTGCCGTACAAATATGGTTGCATGCATTTAATGAACCGACAAGGTTATTAAATGCATTGGTTAAGGTACAAGGATAAAGTCCTTTTAACCAACCACCTTTACACACGTATGTACTTTTATCAATAGACAATTGGGATGTCCGGGTAAAAGTGTGTAAAGGCAAAAGTCAATTCCTCAATATCAGTGTTCAGACTTGTAAGGTCTAAAACACTGACAATCCTCCAGTGTTCAGATCTGGTAAGACTTCCAGTGGACTCTGCCATTTGTCAGTCTTCTTTATTCTGACTTCAGTGAGAACGTCTTCAGTAGAATAGATCTGGACTGGGGTGAAGTCCAGTGAGCTAATCTGGAGAATACTCCAGATTTCCTATACAAGTATTTGATCACTGGTCTTCCATTATTTCTGAACAAATCTTCAGTAAGGCTCCAGTAGTCGAGTCTGGAGCGAGTCCAGTAAATCTGGACCTAACAAATTCCCCCTATTTGTTTAGAAATAATGCAAGTGTTTTCAAGCTTATATCTATACAACTTTGTATGCTTGAAAAACACAAGTTTTGATTTTAGTCTAAAAAATCTAAGTTACTGGAAAACACTTTATAGATCATGAGTGTTTTCAGTTTCATCTTTTAAGTTCTAACTTAGACTAAATCTGATCATTTACTTTTATGAATTAAAAATTGCAACTAATATTACATACATCAACTGATAAATAGTTACAATTTTTATCAAACGATAAATTACAATAGGTAAATGATATAAGAGTCAGGCCCTTCTCTTCGATGTCTGTCCTGGAGCATCTTCAGAAGCATTTCTCTTTGGTGATGGAGAAGATGGTACTGATTCTGGCGACTTCATGCCTATTGCAACTTCCATCTGTTGCTTTCTTCTCCATACCTTCTCAACCCTCTTCAGAAATGATTTAACGTCAGACGACAAATTTGTCTTCCCCCTGAACGTTAAGGCAATTTCCTTCAGTTCACTCCATCCAAACGCCTGGACTGAAGTACTCTTTCTTTCATCAGTAAAGTTACCTTCCCTGGTCAACTTTATTTCAAACTTTGACATACCTTCATGATTATCAGCAAGCTTAATCTCTGCACAAGTGATCCTTCTGGCATCAGCCCTAAAATTTAACATTTCATTATATTTTTCTTTCCATTTGGCTGTCTCGATCATTGCTTCAGTTTCCTTTGATACTCTCTGTTGTTCTACAGCAGACTAGAGTTGTTGACGATTGATTTTCAGAGAAGTATCTAGGGGAATGAATGTGCTCACATCTGCATCTTTAATTGCTTTGAGCTGTTTGGCAGTAAGCTTAGGTAAGCCTGTCAATTTCTTCCTGTACTCTAACTCCAGAGCACCAACATTTTTCCTTATCTTCTTCTGGAGGTTCACCAGTTCCTCCTTCCTCTGCCTGATAAGTTCTGATACACTAACACCATAAATTATTGAATCATAAATCTGTTCTTTCTTCAGCGTAAAAGGAGCGTACATGAACATCATTCAATGCATTCAGACATTGATGAACTCTGGGGTCTTCCTTCATCTTTTTGTAAACATCACTATTTATGCCCAACCTGCCAGCATTATAAGAATCCAGAGTCCCCATAGTTGCCATCTCCCTTTGATGGGCCAGCAGTTCATCTTTTTGATTTCTCTTAAAGATCTCTATCATTATGCATTCTTGCTCAAGTTTCTTAGAGGTTTCATCATCAGTAGTAGGAAACTCTGATGATTCTTCAACAGTTTGCTCTTCTTCTCCAGATACCATTTGTTCTTTTCCTTTAACAGACTTCAGAGTAGTTGGTATATCTGGGAAAGATTCAAACTGGGCTCACTGGCTTCAGTACCAGTAGCTTCTTCAGTCTGCATAGTGGCTTCAGTGCCAAATGCTCTCTGTGCTAATCGTGCACTGGCATCAGTACCAGTCACTTGTTTTTGTTGCACAATGCTTTCAGTAGCAAAGGCCCTTTCAACAACATTGGCCACAACTTCTTTCTTCTTTCTAATCAAACCTTCTTGGACACCAGACGACTTTTCCCCCTTGGAATGATCACCAGTTCTGGACTTGAGATCATTCCATAATTGTTCTAGCATATGTCTGTCCAGTGCACCAAAGGTTCTTCCAGCCACTGGAGTTGTATCATTCACAACTTTCTTAAGTGCCTGCACTTCCTTTTTAACAGTTTCAACTTCTTTAGGCAAGTGTTTTGGCAATTTTTCTTCCATCAACTTCTCCACTTGGGGTAACAGCCCATCTTGAAGAGTTCGAAGAACAGACTCAGAGATTTCTTCAGATATTTCTTTCAGCATACTGTTTCTGAACTTCTTTGTGCATTCATCACTAATCGTGCTAACAACAGCAGCCTAATCAAGTGTGGGCCTGCTCTCCAGAGAACTAACCCTAATAACCAACTTCTGAATCTCTTCTTTCAGACCTGCCAGTGGTTGAACAAGTTCACCTTTACTGCAGTCTGAACAGAGTTCACCAGCCTTGTCTCCAATCCCTGGACTGCCACTTTGAAATTTTCAGTATTGTTGTTTGTGGCCAGTACCAGTTCATTAAGCTTCTCAAAAACAAGCTTCTCATTCCCAGCAAACACATTCATCTCAGATGCAAGTTAATAGGATAATAAAGATTTAAAGTCTGAAATAACCTGCGATGAAGTCTGGAGTGATCTCTCCAGGTCTGCCACCTTACTAAGAAGGCCTTGGACCTCGGCTGAAGACAAAGTGGAGAGACCACTGGGAGGTTCAAGATTGGAAGTCAATCTGGTCATAAGAGGTACTTGTGCCCAGACCTCTTCAGTTGCAGCTTCAGATGTTACAACTGTTGAGTCCAGCGCACGAGGTTCAGATATCTCGACTGGAGTTTCAATTGGTGGAGGTTGAGTTTTTGAAGTTTGAATGGTTGCAGGAGTGAAGTATTGAGTGTTTTCTGGAATTGAAGGTGGTGGTGGTGGTGGCATGTTTGATTCTGGTGGAGGTGGTGGCATTTCTGATTCTGGTGGAGAAATATTTGTTTCTGGTGGAGGTGGTGGCATTTCTGGTAGACTTTCAACTTGTACAACATCCTCACCCAGAAAGTTCATATTAACATCAAAATTTTGATCTTCTGACATGGGAGAATCAGCCTAATCCCAAAACATTTCACCAGCCTGAGCACCTACCAGTTCACCTGCCTGTTCACTTGCTTCAATATTCAAATCGATTTGAGCCTCTTTCTCACCAGATGCTTGTTCATCAGTCTGAACATCTTGTTCGACCTGCTCAACAACCTACTCAATAATCTGAGCCACATTTTCTATCTGTTCATCAGTCACCTGCCCAACAACTTGTACATTCTCTTGCTCAATAACTTGTTCAACATTCTCTTCAGGTTCAAAAATTGGAGACCCATCCAAGTTCATTACATCACCAGGATGTCTTTCAGGATTCACCTGAACTCCAGCTCTCATCAGACGCCTGTTTGATCTAGGTCGTCTGGAAGGTTCAACATTTTCTGGTCCTTGACCTTCAGGAGCCACTTGTCTAATTGGTTATACAGCTTCTATAATCTGTACATCTTGGTCACCAGAGGGTCCTTCACCAACTTGACCTCTTTATTCACACTTCCAACAATCTTCTTCTCCTTCAAAAGAGGGTGAAGGGTAGGCCACATCATCAGCCACCCTAGCCACACCCTCATCCATTTCTTCCAAACTCGCTTCTAAAAGACCCATTGTTGAGGACTTAGTACCTCACAATGTTAAAAAGCAAAGAACTAAAAAGAAGTCTGTGTCAGCTTCTGGGGTTGACAAAGCAACATCATCAAAAATTAAAGTCCCCCAAGGTGCATTGGAAGCTAAGGAACGTTCCAAAGCTGACTCTGCCACCCAAGCTGATAAACCCATTTCACCACGCCCATCTGCACTCTCCCAAAAGAGTGTAGACGAGTTAAAGGGATCACCTACTGCTACCCAATTACCCTCCAAACAGGGTGAAGGTATTGAAACAAAGACCTCATCCCAAGGTCATACCGTGTCTGAACCAAAATCGCCATCATCAGCCTCCAAACAGGTTGATGATATCATTAAAGGGACAACAGTGGATCCAGCCCAGATCCAAAATGAGTCAGAGTCTTTGCACATCAATTCTGAGGATGACCAGCCTAAGGAGAGAAGTATTGAACGCACTTGTGACACTGCTTCTCCTCCCCAAGCTGATCAGACTCCTTCATTCTTACACTCTGAGTTTGCACAGGCTGTTAATGCCCCTTCTAGATCACAAAGAGGGGTACATGCCTCAATTATTCTCCCTAAGGATGCTTTGGTGTAACAACACAACATTGTAGAAGGGCAATCCTCTACACAACATTACACCTGCAGGATCTGTGTCTGCATCTGTCCTTGTTGTATTTGGTTCAAATATGGAAGGTGAGAAGGAAAATGAAAAGGAGATAAAAATGCCAGAGTCTGAGTCTGGTGGTGAAAAGATTGTTGGAAGTGTGAATAAAGAGGCTGGTGAGAAGAGTGAAACAACTGAGAGAGAGACTACTGATGTTGTTTTGATTGTTGTTGGAGAGATAAGGAAGGAATTTGATATGGAAAAGGTTGTGAAAGTTGGTGAAAAAAAGAAGTCTTCCCAAGCTGACCCTGTACAAGCTGTGTCATCTCAAGCTGACCCAGCTCCCAAAGAAAAATTTGCAGAATCCTCTTCAAGTGAAGACAATACTATTTTGGACCAGTTTATGATAAAGAAAAGACCTACTGAAGCTGGTTCAAGTGGTGTGAAGATCCTTACTGATGAAGAAAAAGATTGGGAGACTACAAAGGAACAGGCTGAACTGTTAGGTGTAACAGTTGAGGTGGCATACAACTTATTAGTGGAAGACAAAAGAAGAGAAAATGCTAAAAAAGACCCAATCCGATCCAGAGATTGCCAAGATTCTTCAAGAAACATTGAACAAAAAAGATGAAGAAGATCTTGCAGTTGTGGTATCAAAGAAGAAAGAGGATAAAGGTAAAGAGAAAGTGGTGGTTCACTCAAAACCATCACATAAGCTGAAAGATGTGAAGGCAAGTACTGAATTCCATGATCAGTGGGAAGCTCTTGAGAAAAGAAAGGTGACTGAAAGAATCAAGTATAGAAGACATCCAGAGCTGATCACTAAGTGTTGTAAAGTCCCTCACACGATGGTTTAACCCACGAGTGTAAAATAACAAGTCAAGTATGAACTAGAATCGGACTAATATTACTTTAAATATAAATGCAAGAATATAAATAAAGCAATAAACGACTTAAGCAATATTTAAACAAGTAAATAAATGATGGAACACGAATGTAATTTTCAAGTGTATTTTCTTTATTGATGATAAACAAAATACAAGATTGTTGCGGAACCTAGATATTACAAGTATGTAAATATCTAAACAATCTTTGAATTACAAGTGATCCATACTTGCTAAATAATCTCCTTAGATCGATATACTTAGAGTTGTGAAGTATAACTGTTTAGATCGAGAGTATTTAAGCAAGTTCACCAAATTGCTAAAAAGTAATTTGAACGAGAAATATGACTTTGTTTTTATAGGCAGATAAATTCAACAATGAATTTATTTGCCGTACAAATATGGTTGCATGCATTTAATGAACCGACAAGGTTATTAAATGCATTGGTTAAGGTACAAGGATAAAGTCCTTTTAACCAACCACCTTTACACACGTATGTACTTTTATCAATAGACAATTGGGATGTCCGGGTAAAAGTGTGTAAAGGCAAAAGTCAATTCCTCAATATCAGTGTTCAGACTTGTAAGGTCTAAAACACTGACAATCCTCCAGTGTTCAGATCTGGTAAGACTTCCAGTGGACTCTGCCATTTGTCAGTCTTCTTTATTCTGACTTCAGTGAGAACGTCTTCAGTAGAATAGATCTGGACTGGGGTGAAGTCCAGTGAGCTAATCTGGAGAATACTCCAGATTTCCTATACAAGTATTTGATCACTGGTCTTCCATTATTTCTGAACAAATCTTCAGTAAGGCTCCAGTAGTCGAGTCTGGAGCGAGTCCAGTAAATCTGGACCTAACAAATTCCCCCTATTTGTTTAGAAATAATGCAAGTGTTTTCAAGCTTATATCTATACAACTTTGTATGCTTGAAAAAACACAAGTTTTGATTTTAGTCTAAAAAATCTAAGTTACTGGAAAACACTTTATAGATCATGAGTGTTTTTCAGTTTCATCTTTTAAGTTCTAACTTAGACTAAATCTGATCATTTACTTTTATGAATTAAAAATTGCAACTAATATTACATACATCAACTGATAAATAGTTACAATTTTTATCAAACGATAAATTACAATAGGTAAATGATATAAGAGTCAGGCCCTTCTCTTCGATGTCTGTCCTGGAGCATCTTCAGAAGCATTTCTCTTTGGTGATGGAGAAGATGGTACTGATTCTGGCGACTTCATGCCTATTGCAACTTCCATCTGTTGCTTTCTTCTCCATACCTTCTCAACCCTCTTCAGAAATGATTTAACGTCAGACGACAAATTTGTCTTCCCCCTGAACGTTAAGGCAATTTCCTTCAGTTCACTCCATCCAAACGCCTGGACTGAAGTACTCTTTCTTTCATCAGTAAAGTTACCTTCCCTGGTCAACTTTATTTCAAACTTTGACATACCTTCATGATTATCAGCAAGCTTAATCTCTGCACAAGTGATCCTTCTGGCATCAGCCCTAAAATTTAACATTTCATTATATTTTTCTTTCCATTTGGCTGTCTCGATCATTGCTTCAGTTTCCTTTGATACTCTCTGTTGTTCTACAGCAGACTGGAGTTGTTGACGATTGATTTTCAGAGAAGTATCTAGGGGAATGAATGTGCTCACATCTGCATCTTTAATTGCTTTGAGCTGTTTGGCAGTAAGCTTAGGTAAGCCTGTCAATTTCTTCCTGTACTCTAACTCCAGAGCACCAGCATTTTTCCTTATCTTCATCTGGAGGTTCACCAGTTCCTCCTTCCTCTGCCTGATAAGTTCTGATACACTAACACCATAAATTATTGAATCATAAATCTGTTCTTTCTTCAGCGTAAAAGGAGCGTACATGAACATCATTCAATGCATTCAGACATTGATGAACTCTGGGGTCTTCCTTCATCTTTTTGTAAACATCAATATTAATGCCCAACCTGCCAGCATTATATGAATCCAGAGTCCCCATAGTTGCCATCTCCCTTTGATGGGCCAGCAGTTCATCTTTTTGATTTCTCTTAAAGATCTCTATCATTATGCATTCTTGCTCAAGTTTCTTAGAGGTTTCATCATCAGTAGTAGGAAACTCTGATGATTCTTCAACAGTTTGCTCTTCTTCTCCAGATACCATTTGTTCTTTTCCTTTAACAGACTTCAGAGTAGTTGGTATATCTGGGAAAGATTCAAACTGGGGCTCACTGGCTTCAGTACCAGTAGCTTCTTCAGTCTGCATAGTGGCTTCAGTGCCAAATGCTCTCTGTGCTAATCGTGCACTGGCATCAGTACCAGTCACTTGTTTTTGTTGCACAATGCTTTCAGTAGCAAAGGCCCTTTCAACAACATTGGCCACAACTTCTTTCTTCTTTCTAATCAAACCTTCTTGGACACCAGACGACTTTTCCCCCTTGGAATGATCACCAGTTCTGGACTTGAGATCATTCCATAATTGTTCTAGCATATGTCTGTCCAGTGCACCAAAGGTTCTTCCAGCCACTGGAGTTGTATCATTCACAACTTTCTTAAGTGCCTGCACTTCCTTTTTAACAGTTTCAACTTCTTTAGGCAAGTGTTTTGGCAATTTTTCTTCCATCAACTTCTCCACTTGGGGTAACAGCCCATCTTGAAGAGTTCGAAGAACAGACTCAGAGATTTCTTCAGATATTTCTTTCAGCATACTGTTTCTGAACTTCTTTGTGCATTCATCACTAATCGTGCTAACAACAGCAGCCTAATCAAGTGTGGGCCTGCTCTCCAGAGAACTAACCCTAATAACCAACTTCTGAATCTCTTCTTTCAGACCTGCCAGTGGTTGAACAAGTTCACCTTTCACTGCAGTCTGAACAGAGTTCACCAGCCTTGTCTCCAATCCCTGGACTGCCACTTTGAAATTTTCAGTATTGTTGTTTGTGGCCAGTACCAGTTCATCAAGCTTCTCAAAAACAAGCTTCTCATTCCCAGCAAACACATTCATCTCAGATGCAAGTTAATAGGATAATAAAGATTTAAAGTCTGAAATAACCTGCGATGAAGTCTGGAGTGATCTCTCCAGGTCTGCCACCTTACTAAGAAGGCCTTGGACCTCGGCTGAAGACGAAGTGGAGAGACCACTGGGAGGTTCAAGATTGGAAGTCAATCTGGTCATAAGAGGTACTTGTGCCCAGACCTCTTCAGTTGCAGCTTCAGATGTTACAACTGTTGAGTCCAGCGCACGAGGTTCAGATATCTCGACTGGAGTTTCAATTGGTGGAGGTTGAGTTTGTGAAGTTTGAATGGTTGCAGGAGTGAAGTATTGAGTGTTTTCTGGAATTGAAGGTGGTGGTGGTGGTGGCATGTTTGATTCTGGTGGAGGTGGTGGCATTTCTGATTCTGGTGGAGAAATATTTGTTTCTGGTGGAGGTGGTGGCATTTCTGGTAGACTTTCAACTTGTACAACATCCTCACCCAGAAAGTTCATATTAACATCAAAATTTTGATCTTCTGACATGGGAGAATCAGCCTCATCCCAAAACATTTCACCAGCCTGAGCACCTACCAGTTCACCTGCCTGTTCACTTGCTTCAATATTCAAATCGATTTGAGCCTCTTTCTCACCAGATGCTTGTTCATCAGTCTGAACATCTTGTTCGACCTGCTCAACAACCTACTCAATAATCTGAGCCACATTTTCTATCTGTTCATCAGTCACCTGCCCAACAACTTGTACATTCTCTTGCTCAATAACTTGTTCAACATTCTCTTCAGGTTCAAAAATTGGAGACCCATCCAAGTTCATTACATCACCAGGATGTCTTTCAGGATTCACCTGAACTCCAGCTCTCATCAGACGCCTGTTTGATCTAGGTCGTCTGGAAGGTTCAACATTTTCTGGTCCTTGACCTTCAGGAGCCACTTGTCTAATGGGTTATACAGCTTCTATAATCTGTACATCTTGGTCACCAGAGGGTCCTTCACCAACTTGACCTCTACCTGGAGCCAATTCTACTTCTTCCTTTTGAAAGGAGAGCATGGATTGAGGAATATCTACCTCATTCAGTGGAGATCTGAGGTTGGTCAGATCCCTCATATACTCACTCACAGAAAAGTGAGTAGTTTCATAATCGTACTGGTCTCCAAGAGCTCTTTTAAACATTAGTGAAAGAAAACGGATATAAGGAACGAAGGCTTTTCTACCTTTCACTCTAAGATGCTCCACCAGATCATCAAATAGGATCTGAGCGAAATCCACTCTAAGTCCAAACCAGAGGCAGTAGGCAATCTGGAGATGAGTTTGATTTATCTGGTCTAACCCTCCAGAACTGCCTCCCAGACATTCAACGATATGCGTGAAGAAGTATCTCCATGAGTCTGTCAGTTTGCTCATGTAGACTGTTCCCTTCCTGGATAGCTGGCCATGCTCATCCACAATATCTGTGTGCCCCATTAGTCTGCACACTTCCCTTGTATTGATACCAGAGGGAAGTTCGATGGGCAACTCATTCTGTTCAAAATAATTCAACTGTAGAACAGACCTGAGTAAACTAACAACGAAACCCAAGGATCTGGTACCTTGCTTCAGAGAATAAGTAATTGATGAAGTTGTATCATCATATTGGGCAGTGTACCAGAATTCACAAAGGTAATCGTGGTACATCCTTCCTGGATTTAAGGTTAGAGCACCATATAAAGGACATGAGAGAAAAAATGTATTTAATCTCCCAATAACAGATTGGGCATCATGAACACTGGAAAGTGAAAGTCTGGCCATCCAGTTATTCATGTTTATCCTTATGGCCTTAGCCTCAAGAGTGATATGGGGTGCCTTATCAACATTTTCAGTTGGAGCATATTCAGCAGCGAGCAGATTTTTAAGCGATTTGGATTGTCTAGGTGTCATTTTATGATGAATAGATGAAGATGAAATTGAATATTTAGGGTTTTGATGAAGATTTGATGAAGAAAAATTGAATGAAAATGGAGTAAATATGAGAGATGATTATGATTGGAATTGAATGAAGAAATATATGAAGGAATTTGACCGCTCGTATGGCTTCCTTGTTTCGCGTCCCTGTCCTTCCCCGTGCCCGTGGGTCTCTCTGGCGCGCGCCTGCGAGCCTCCCCGGTTTCCTTGCCCTTCTCCCTCCCCTTTGCTCGGTTCTGAGATCCGCATTCATCACATCACACATAAATGTGTGACGGTTTACAGCCCACAAACAGTATCAAGTTGCACTTTTTGTCTTCCCAAGGTAAAAATACCATCATTTCTTTGAAAAATTTACATGCCACGTAGGATTATAAATATCTTTAAAAAGTTTGCTTACGTGGCACGCACAATGACCAAGTATTTAAAAATATTATGACTCATTTCAGTGCATCTGGAGGTTGACTGGACACTCCAGTATCACTGGTGGATTAGTCCAGTGAAGCATGCACTGATGGTACACTGGAGGGACACTCCAGTAAAGTACCAGTGAAAACAATTTTGAAAGACTGGTAACCTCAAACGTGTACGTCAACTAATACAGACAAATGAGAGGGACACATTTACAAGGAGACAAAAGTCACCTCAAACACGCACTTCAACCTGTCCAATTACCAGTGAGAGGGACATATTTACAAAGTACCAGTGATATTTTCTGAAAAATTTGTCCAGTGAGAAAATAAATTAATAAATTCCCCCTGAACTTAAAACATTTTTTAAGAGCAAAAATATCTTTCAAGTCTTTCCCCCTGGAATGTTGATCCAGAAATCCTCAGTAGTACACAATGGCGTTCAATACCAAGGTTCCAGATTTAAGGGTTTAACATTCCCAACTCACCAACAAGATATTCAAAAGTTTTGACATCCAGGGGTTTAGTAAAAATGTCAGCGAGTTGTTTGTCAGTGGGAATAAAATGGAGTTCAATGTTGTTTTTCATAATATGATCACGAATGAAATGATACCTGAGATCAATGTGCTTCGTTTTGGAGTGCATGACTGGATTGTTCGAGATAACAATGGCACTGGTATTATCACAAAAGATTGGGGTCTTTGAGTACTTAATACCATAATCAAGCAACTGGTTCTTCAACCAGAGTATCTGAGCACAACAACTGGCTGCAGACACGTATTCAGCTTCAGCAGTGGACAATGAAACTGAAGTTTGCTTCTTACTGGTCCAGCTGACCAATTTGCCACCAAGGAAATGACATCCACCAGTAGTGGATTTCCTGTCTATCTTACAACCTGCATGATCTGAATCTGAATAACCCATTAGATCCATGCCAGAGCCTTTGGGATACCAAAGACCCAAACTGGGAACACCCTTAAGGTACTTCAGTATGCGCTTTACAACAAGCATATGAGATTCTTTTGGATTAGACTGATATCTGGCACATAAATATGTTGAAAACATAATATCTGGTCTACTGGCAGTTAAATACATCAGTGAACCAACCATGCCTCTGTAGACAGTGGTGTTCACTGGTTTACCATCTGGATCGGAGTCCAGTGTCAGTGGTACAGAAATTGGAGTTGGTTTAGATGGTGAAGAGTTCATATCATATTTCTTTAAAAGATCTCTAACATATTTTTCCTGATTAATAAAAATGCCATCTTTGTTTTGTTTAATCTGGAGTCCAAGAAAATACGTTAATTCACCCATCAAACTCATTTCATATTCAGTTGACATTATTTTCAAAAATTTCTTGCACATGTTTTCATCAGTAGACCCAAAAATAATATCATCAACATAAATTGTACCATTAACAGATTACCTTTTTCATGAAGAATAAATAAGGTATTGTCAATTGCACCTCTTTTGAAACCATTTTTCAATAAATGTTTAGTCATAGTGTCATACCAGGCACGTGGGGTTTGTCTGAGGCCATAAAGCGCTTTGTCCAGAAGATATACCCAATGTGGATGCTTTTCATCAACGAAACCTGGTGGTTGTCTGACATAAAATTCTTCTTTAAGCTTTCCATTCAAGAAAGCACTCTTTACATCCATCTGGTAGACCTTGAACTGATGATGAGCAGCGAATGCTAAGAATATTCTGATCACTTCAAGTCTAGCCACTGGAGCAAATGATTCATCAAAATCGACATCTGACTGGCAGTAGCCTTGTGCTATCAGTCTGGCCTTGTTTCTGATTACGTGGCCATCTTCATCTACCTTGTTCCTTGTTGATGCATGTTGATGTGACAACAACAACTTAGATTTGATTATGTCTTATTCATTTATATGTAATTGATAGATTATGGACTTCGTGTTTTAGTAATGATCGATTACATGTTTTGGTGTTATATATATGTTTATATATGATGTTTGTTATGTATGTCATACAAGTACAAACATAATATATGTTAGGTTTTTTGTACATAAAGTACTTGGAAAATAACTAAGCATAGATGTTGTTGGTATTTAGTACTAACGAAGATAACCTTCGTTAGGAACTAACGAAGATAATCTTCGTTTGATGGGCTGGGCTGCTAAGTTCGTAAGAACAAAGCCCAGCAGGCCCAATATCGATCAAAAACATATATAAACGATTGGAAACCCTAAATTGGATGATTCCAGTTGAGATTTCACACACCAAATGCGACTAAGTTCGTTTTTAGCTTATAGAAAACGAAGATAGATCACATAAGGCCGATTATATTGATATAATTAGCAATATATACGATAACTAATCAAACTAGTTATCTCGTGAGGATTCCGCACTCACGACATAACAATAGACGATCTCGAGAGCGATCAGTAGCTATCGAGGGACTCACAAGTGGTATCAGAGCCATTCGATATCTTATCGAAGGGTTGAGATCGTTTGTTTGATTGTTATTTTCTCAATAAATCCTCTCGAACACTTTTCTGTCGTTAAGTTCGTTTGCCTTACGAACTTAGCGAAACGAAGTTAGAAAACGAAGTTAACTCAAATTCGTTCGAATTTCATCAAACGAATATAGAAAACGAAGTTATCTTCATTTTCGTTTTGAATCTTCTTCAAACGAATTTAGTCTACGAACTTAACTTATCTTCGTTCAGATCCCTGTCTACGAACTTAGCTATCTTCGTTCAGAATTTTTGTCCACGAAATTAAGCTATCTTCGTATTGACTCAGTTCTACGAATTTAATCTAAATTCGTTCAATTCTTATCTTCGTTTGAACAATATTTTTCTTTTATGGCTTCCTCATCTTCAACCAACAATGCTGTTGCCCAATACCTCAATGAACTAACCCTAGTAACCAACTTCTGAACCTCATCCTTCAGACCTGTCAGTGGTTGAACAAGTTCACCTTTCACTGCAGTCTGAACAGCATTCACCAGCCCTGTCTCCAATCCCTGGACTGCCACTTTGATGTTTTCAGTGTTGTTATTAGTGGCCAGTACCAGCTCATCCAGCTTCTCAAAACAAGCTTTTCATTCCCAGCAAATATATTCATTTCAGATGCTAGATTGTTTGATAATAAAGATTTAAAATCGAAAACAACCTGGATGATGACTGGAGTGATCTCTCCAGGTCCGCCACCTTACTTAAAAGGCCTTGGACCTCGGCTGAAGACGAAGTGGAGAGACCACTGGGAGGTTCAAGATTTGAAGTCATTCTGTTCATTAAGGGTACTTGTGCCCAGACCTCTTCAGTTGTAGTTTCATCAGTAACAACTGTCGAGTCCAGCACACGTTGTTCAGATATGTTGACTGGAGTTTCAAGTGGTGGAGGTTGAGATAGTGAAGTTTGAATGGTTGGAGGAGTGAAGTATTGAGTATTTTCAGGAATTGAAGGTGGTGGTGGTGGTGGCATGTTTGAGTCTGGTGGGGGTGGTGGCATTTCTGATTCTGGTGGCGACATATTTGTTTCTGGTGGAGGTGGTGGCATTTCTGGTAGACTTTCAACTTGTACAACATCCTCACCCAGATAGTTCATATTGACATCAAAATTCTGATCTTCTGACATGGGAGAATCAGCCTCATCCCAAAACATTTCACCAACAGTTGTATCACCAGCCTGAGCACCAACCAGTTCACCAACCTGTTCACTTGCTTCAACATTCAAATCGATTCGAGCCTCTTGCTCACCAGATACTTGTTCATCAGCCTGAACAATTTGTTCTACCTGCTCAACAACCTGCTCAATCTCTTCTTGTATAACAGCCTGTACATTATCTTCTGTCTGCTCAATAACTTGTACATTTTCAACATTCTCCTCTTCAAAAATAGGAGACCCATCTAAATTCATAACATCACCAGGATGTCTTTCTGGATTCACCTGAATTCCATCTCTCATCAGACGCCTGTTTGATCTTGGTCGTCTGGAAGGTTCAACATTTTCTGGTCCTTGACCTTCAGGAGCCACTTGTCTGATGGGTTGTACAACTTCTATAATTTGTACATCTTGGTCACCAGAGGGTCCTTCACCAACTTGACCTCTACCTGGTGCCTCTACTTCTTCCCTTTGAAAAGTCAACATGGTATGAGGAATATCTACCTCACCAGTTCTTGATTTTAAGTGACTTAACTCCCTCATATATTCACACACCAAAAAGTGATTTGTTTCATAATCATATTCAGTGCGCAGAGCTCTTAAAAATACCAGTGAAAGAAAACGAATGTAAGGAATATGGGGTTTTCTACCTTTCACCTTCAAACGGTCCACCAGATCATCAAAGAAAATCTGGGCGAAATCAACCCTGTACCCAAACCACAATCAGTAGGCAATCTGGAGCTGCATTTGATTAATCTGATCTAAACCTCCAGAACTGCCACCTAAGCACTCAACAATATGAGTGAAGAAATATCTCCAAGAGTCTGTTAACTTACTCATGTAAATAGTGCCTTTCCTCAACAACTGGCCATGTTCATCCACAATTTCAGTATGCCCCATCAATCTGCACACATCCCTGAAATTTATACCAGTAGGGAGTGGAATTGCCATCTCATTCTCAGAAAAATAATTTAATTGAAGAGCTGCTCTGAGAGAATCGACAGAGAGGGTGAACGATCTGGTGCCTTGTTGCAGTGTGTAGTTGATGGTTTTAGTGGTTTCAACATACACCGCAGAATACCAAAATTCACACAGGTAATCATGATACATTTTACCTGGATTACGAGTGAGAGCACCATAGAGTGGACATGAGAGAAAAAATGTATTTAATCTCCCAATAATGGAACGAGCATTATGAGCACTGGAAAGTGAGAGCTTTGCCATCCAGTTATTCATATTTATTCTTATGGCTTTAGCCTCAAGAGTAATATGGCGTGCCTTAACAACATTTGGAACAGGAGCATATTCGGCGGAGAGCAGATTTTTGGGTGAGTTTGATTGTCTTGGTGCCATTTGAATATGTTAGATAAATGAAGATGAAATTGGAATATTTAGAGTTTTGATGAAGATTTGATAATTAATTGATTGGAAATGGAGTAAATATGAGAGATGATTATGATTGGGAAATGAATGAATTGAAGTAAATGAAGGAATTTTAAGGATTTGGGGAGTAAATATGTTCGAAGTAAATGCAAATGAAATTGAAAGTGGGTATATATAGGAGAGAGAATATGGAACTCAAACGGTTAATTTGAAATTATCAAATAAAATTTTGATCGGGTTCTGAGATCCGCATTAATTACATCACATCACACATAAATGTGTGACGGTTTACAGCCCACAAACAGTAACAAGTTGCACCTTTTTGTCTTCCCAAGATAAAAATACCATCATTACTTTGAAAAATTTACATGCCACGTAGGATTATAAGATAAATATCTTTAAAAAGTTTGCTTACGTGGCACGCACAATGACCAAGTATTTAAAAAAATATTATGACTCATTTCAGTGCATCTGGAGGTTAACTGGACACTCCAGTATCACTGGTGGATTAGTCCAGTGAAGCATGTACTGATGGTACACTGGAGGGACACTTCAGTAAAGTACCAGTGAAAACCATTTGAAAGAGACTGGTGACCTCAAACATGCACGTCAACTAATACAGACAAATAAGAGGGACACATTCACAAGGAGACAAAAAGTCACCTCAAACACGCACTTCAACCTGTCCAATTACCAGTGAGAGGGACATATTTACAAAGTACCAGTAATATTTTTCTGAAGAATTTTGTCCAGTGAGAAAATAAATTAATAAGTTCCCCCTGAACTTAAAACATTTTTAAGAGCAAAAATATCTTTCAAGTCTTTCCCCCTGGAATGTTGATCCAGAAATCTATTAATGCAAAGATAGTACACAACGGCGTTCAATATCTGAGCAGTCATAAATTTATAAATCTTTAAATCAAAGATCTCAGTAGTACACAATGGCGTTCAATACCAAGGTTCCAGATTTAAGGGTTTAACATTCCCAACTCACCAACAAGATATTCAAAAGTTTTAACATCCAGTGGTTTAGTAAAAATGTCAGCGAATTGTTTGTCAGTGGGAATAAAATGGAGTTCAATGTTGCCTTTCACAATATTATCACGAATGAAGTGATACCTGAGATCAATGTGCTTCGTCTTGGAGTGCATGACTGGATTGTTCGAGATAGCAATGACACTGGTATTATCACAAAAGATTGGGGTCTTTGAATACTTAATACCATAATCAAGCAACTGGTTCTTCATCCAGAGTATCTGAGCACAACAACTGGCTGCAGACACGTATTCAGCTTCAGCAGTGGATAATGAAACTGAAGTTTGCTTCTTACTGGTCCAGCTGACCAGTTTGCCACAAAGGAAATGACATCCACCAGTAGTGGATTTCCTGTCTATCTTACAACCTGCATGATCTGAATCTGAATAACCCATTAGATCCATGCCTGAGCCTTTGGGATACCAAAGACCCAAACTGGGGACACCCTTAAGATACTTCAGTATGCGTTTTACAGCAAGCATATGAGATTCCTTTGGATTAGACTGATATCTGGCACATAAACATGTTGAAAACATAATATCTGGTCTACTGGCAGTTAAATACATCAGTGAACCAACCATGCCTCTGTAGACAGTGGTGTTCACTGGTTTACCATCTGGATCGGAGTCCAGTGTCAGTGGTGCAGAAATTGGAGTTGGTTTAGATGGTGAAGAGTTCATATCAAATTTCTTTAAAAGATCTCTAACATATTTTTCTTGATTAATAAAAATACCATCTCTAGTCTGTTTAATCTGGAGTCCTAGAAAAATTGTTAATTCACCCATCAAACTCATTTCATATTCAGTTGACATTATTTTAGAAAATTTCTTGCACATGTTTTCATCAGTAGACCCAAAAATAATATCATCAACATAAATTTGTACCATTAACAGATTACCTTTTTCATGAAGAATAAATAAGGTATTGTCAATTGCACCTCTTTTGAAACCATTTTTCAATAAATGTTTAGTTAGAGTGTCATACCAGGCACGTGGGGCTTGTCTGAGGCCATAAAGCGCTTTGTCCAGACGATATACCCAATGTGGATGCTTTTCATCGACGAAACCTGGTGGTTGTCTGACATAAAATTCTTCTTCAAGCTTTCCATTCAAGAAAGCACTCTTTACATCCATCTGGTAGACCTTGAACTAATGATGAGCAGCGAATGCTAAAAATATTCTGATCGCTTCAAGTCTAGCCACTGGAGCAAAAGATTCATCAAAATTGACATCTGACTGGCAGTAACCTTGTGCTACCAGTCTGGCCTTGTTTCTGATTACGTGGCCATCTTCATCTACCTTGTTCCTGAAGACCCATCTTGTTCCAATTGATTCTTTCTTTCCAACTGGGAAAGGAACCAGGTACCAAACCTTGTTCCTTTCAAACTGGTGAAGCTCTTCTTGCATAGCAGTCACCCAGCTTGGATCTTCCAAAGCCTCGTCAATCTTCTTTGGTTCATTCAGTGATAAGAAACTGTTAGGACCAGTTTCAGTGAAACTGGCCAGTCTCCAGTTGCACCTGGAGACCAAGAAGATTTGTCCAGAAATATATTGAAGTCCAGTTGCATCGTACAGTTAACGCAACTGAAGACTTCCTCCAGTTGAGACTGACCAGTTGAAGAATCCTTCCAGTTAGGGTCGAAGACAACAAGTGGAAGATAGAGAATGACAATGGCAGCGAAGCCCAGTTGACATTCTAGTCAGTTACAAACTGGAGACTGTCAGTGGAAAGCTCTTACAAAGCTTTACACTGATTACGAGGAATTGACTTTTATGCTTTATGTGCTTTTACCCGGATAATAAGATTTATCTTATTATTTAAATACAAAAAGGTACATAAAGCTGGTTGAATAAAGTTGCTTTATACTGCAACTTTACACTGCATTTTAAGGAATTAAATGCTATTCCTTAAATGCTCTCAACCATATTTGTACGGCCAAAGTTAACATCCCAATGTTAACTTTGCCTATAAATACAAGTCATTGCACAACCAAGAATAATACTTTTTTTAAGAAGTCACACACTTTGCAAACCTGCAATATTTTTGGTGAACTTGTGCAATATTCTCTCAATCGTAAAAAGGAACATTTCACAACTTTAAGTGTTTCGATTGTTTAGAGAAATTCCAAGTGTAGATCAATTGTAGTTCATAGGTTGTTAGGATATTTACATACTTGTATTATCTTGGTTCCGCAACAACCTTGTAATTTATTTAAAGTTAATAAATAAATTACACTTGAAAATTACATATTGTCTCACCAATTTACTTTACAAGTATTTTGTATTATTGCATTGTTCTTTACTTATTGTCACTTAAATAAGTAATCTATCTAGAACTTGGTATATACTCCTATAACTGGTCGTCTCCAGTTCAGTGCTTATATTGCAAAGTAACTCCACCATCGACATAGAGGTGTCTTCAAGTAGTACCATCTATTGAGTTGGGACTTACAGAAACTGACATATAAGCATTGATCACTGGAGGCTCTTCTGGTCTGAACTCCTCTACTGGAGTCACCTATGATCTGATCAATAGGATGAGCTTTTGTCCATCTGGAGTACTGACTAGGATTGTTACTGACAATAATATCAGTGCAAGAATTCAGTTGAGTTTCAGGATAAGGATCCTGGTAAACTATTTCAACATCTTCATCTGAATCAGTAAGATCACGATTTGCATCATGAAATTCTTCAATGGAAGGCATTTCCTGAAGTACTGGTTCAGTTTGAAATTCTTCATATGAAAACATTTCAGGAATAGTTTCAACTGATAATGATACTGGCGGAGTTGTACGTACATCTGATCCAATAACAAGTTCATTGGGTAGTTTGAAACTTATTGAAGGATAGAAAGGTGTACAACTGGGGATCTTCTTCTTACGAACTGGTTCCAAGTCAGAATGACTGGAAACTTCTTCAGGTGAATTTTTGCAGTTAATGGGATTAGATTCACCGAAAATAATTGGAATTACTGGGGGAGAATCAAGGGCAGGCTTTTTATTGATTGCATTATTTGATTCATCAAAAGTAACATGTATGGACTCTTGTACCTTCTTCAGTCTCTTGTTGTAGACTCTGAAGGCTTTGCGAATGGCTGAATATCCTAAGAAATATCCTTCATCAGCTTTGGCATCAAATTTGCCTAACTGAGTGGAGTCGTTCAGGATGTAAACTGGACATCCAAAAACGTGAAAATAACCAATATTTGGTTTTCTATTTCTCAATATTTCATAGGAAGTCTTCTTGTGTCGCTTCACATACACTGATCGATTCTGGGTGTGGCAAGCAGTTGCAATTGCTTCAGCCCAGAAACTGGTAGGAAGACCAGATTCAGTTAGCATACTCCTGGCAGCTTCTATCAGCGTTCAATTTTTCCTTTCTACCACTCCATTCTGTTCTGGAGTGCGTGCTGACGAGAAGTTCTGGGAGACGCCAGTGTCAGTACAGAATTTCTCCAGAGTTGCATTCTGGAATTCTGTTCCATTGTCACTTCTTAACTGACACACCTTTCGCTTATGCTTCAGTTCAATCTGCTTGATAAGAGAGATGATTTCAGCAGCAACTTCACTTTTAGACCTGAGAAAGACCACCCAACAATATCTGGAGAATTCATCTACGATCACCAGGGTGTATCTTTTACCAGCACGTGTCTGAACATTCACTGGACCAAAGAGGTCCATATGAAGCATGTGAAGTGGTTCAGTAATGCTGAAGTTCTGTCTGGTCTTGAAACTGGCACGTTTTGCTTTCCCATCTCACATCCTGGACATGGCCTTTCCTTTTTGAAGGAAACTGAAGGTATCCCATCTGCCAGTTGTTTTCTAGACAACTTATTAATATTTTTGAAATTTAAATGGGATAACCTTTTATGCCATAACCAGTTTGTGTCTTCATCAGCTTGAGTATAGAAACATTGCTCTGAAGAAGAGCTTTCCATATCCATCACATACACGTTCCCTTTTCTGGGAGCAATCAATACTACCTTCCAGTCCTTGTTGAATACAATGCCATGAACAATATTGAATAGAACTTGATAGCCATCATCACACAGTTGACTTACACTGATCAGGTTATATTTCAAACCATTCACATATGCAACACGTCTGAATTTGACTTGTCCATTGTTCAGAACACCATACCCCTCAGTCTTTCCACAACCATCATTTCCAAAAGTAATGGAGGGTCCATCAGAAATGATGAATTCCTCTAGCAGGGTCTTACGTCCGGTCATTGTCCTGCCAGCTGCACTGTCAAGATACCAGGTATGCTTCTTTCGATCGCCCTGCACATCCACTAGATATATCAGTTAGATTTGGGAACCCATCGACTGATGGGTTCACTGGATCCTCCCTTATGGATCCCTGGGGGTATCTGGTTGAGTTCACTTTCTTCAACAGTAGTTTTTGTTGAAAACACTACTGGAGTTGATAGTTTAGAAACCTTTTTCTTTTTCTCAATTAAAGGAATATTTTTCTCTTTCTTAGAAAAAGGTTTGGTATTTTGTATAGGGCCAGATGAAGTACCCTCAAAGTTGTTTAATCTTGCATGACAACTTTGAACCTGATGAGCCAGTAGTTGAAACTGGCTCTCCAACCTTAACAAAATAGAGTCTTCAGATGAAACCTGAGCCTTTCCAGTTGACTGGACTTTTGGCTTAGGAAGGGAATTGTTCTTTTTCCTTTGAACCTGGGGTTCATTAGAAACAGTCTGAGGCAAAGGTTTATGCTTATTGACCTTTTTAACTGGAGCAGTCATCTGGGATGCTCCAGTCTTGACCTCCAAAAATTAAGCTGGTATTATACAAGATTTTGGGGTAGAAGGTTCATCATATATGGTACTAGGTTTAACCTCCTCTGGTAACCGGTCAATTACTGGTATTAATGCTGCAATATGAGTATTTCCATCCAGATATGCACGTTTTTGGGATGGAAATTGGTTTACTCCAGCATCATATGGCTTTCTTGTTTCAAGCCATGATTGAATAACCTGTTTTTCTTTTTGCAAAATTATTTCCAGGTCATGTTTTTCTTGAACCAGTTGTTCAGTTACCAAAACTTGTGCTTGAAATGCCAGTTCAATATCTTGAAGTTCTTTTAATTTTGATTTTAAAGCAGCTATTTCAGAGGATTCTGTTTCTAAGCCATTTAGACTGTCAAATCTAACAGTTTCCACAAAAGTTAAATCAGAATTTAGAGCTTCAGCAATGTCCAATTTAAGTTCAGGATCAATTTCATTATCATAATCACTAACCTTTTTAATAACAATGTCTACCCATCGACCAGATGTGACATCATCCTTCACCAGATGCTCTTGATCTGCCAGATCCATAAAACAACAGTCTCTTTCCTCTTCTTCATCGACTGACGAATCATCAGAGGGAACCCATGCTTCTTCAGTGGTTGCTATCATGCATTTATTATTATCTTCCATTTGTTTAGACAAGAGAGCAATTTGAGCCTTAAGCCTTTTGTATTTCAACTTATAGCTATCATCAGGCTTGTTATAAGAAGCAGTTGGACCAGACTGAGAGACAAACTGACTGGACTTGCACTTTTTCATGAAATGACCTTTTCTGCCACACTTAAAGCATGTCAGATTGGTCTTGTCAGTGGAAGAACTGGGTGCATGTTGTCCAGTGGGCCTATTTGCTCTGGCCTTAAAACGGTTAAACGTTTTGGCCATCATTGCAACCAGGTCATCACTATCAGTTTCATCACAGTCTGGAGAGATATCATTACAGACTCCAGAATCCATTAGTTCAGACATCATCTTCTTCATAGAAAATATATTCTCAGAAGATATTAATGCCGCACAAGGTGGTACAGTATTAGTGACCACTGTGGAACTACTGGAAGCATGATTAAAAGAATCTTTTTCTGCCTCAATCCTTTGGGCTTGATTTTCTTCAGTGAATCTGAAGGCTCCATACAATGTTGACAAAGTATGGGAATGCAAGGTTTTACCTTGCCTCAAGACCAGAATCATGTGAGACCATTTTGTTGGAAGAATATCACAAAATTTCTCCAAAAGTATATCCTTGTCTTTATCAACCCCTAGTCCTCTTAACTGGTTAATAATACTCATAAATCTGGTGTAAGTACCAGTAAGAGACTCATTGGGGAGAGCAAAAAATGACTCATACTTTTTGTTTAAGGAGACTTTTCTGGTAACAACAGTATCATCACCTCCCTCATGCTGGTTCACCAGTTCAACCCACATGCTTTTGGCACTGGGATAGAGAACTAATATGGGAATAAGAGTTTCTGGAAGAGCCCCGAGGATCATATTTTTAAGAAGTGTATCAAGATTTACCAATCTTTTCTCCTCTTCGGACCAGTGTTCCTCTCTCTTTTCCCTTCCACTTCTTGATCCAGTAGGGTAAAGAAGTGCATTGATAGGAAGTCTTGGCACATAGGGTCCTTCATTTAAGATTTTCATCATATTCCTTTCAATACCAGTAACATGCAATATTATCCTAGCTTTCCATGTACCAAATTCATCACTGCTCCCATTGAATTTAGGAACAGGATTATTTGAATAATGCACATGCACATGTGGAGAAGCAGGAGGAGGAGGAGGTGGTGGATTGTTATTTCCAGTGGATGGGTCATTAAGATTAGTTTCATGAGTTTCTTGAGTATTTTCTGGGATTGCCATCGCGAAACAGATCTAGGTAAGTATATTAACCTTCTGCTCTGATACCAATTGTAAAGTCCCTCACACGATGGTTTAACCCACGAGTGTAAAATAACAAGTCAAGTATGAACTAGAATCGGACTAGTATTACTTTAAATATAAATGCAAGAATATAAATAAAGCAATAAACGACTTAAGCAATATTTAAACAAGTAAATAAATGATGGAACACGAATGTAATTTTCAAGTGTATTTTCTTTATTGATGATAAACAAAATACAATATTGTTGCGGAACCTAGATATTACAAGTATGTAAATATCTAAACAATCTTTGAATTACAAGTGATCTATACTTACTAAATAATCTCCTTAGATCGATATACTTGGAGTTGTGAAGTATAACTGTTAGGTCCAGATTTACTGGACTCGCTCCAGACGCGACTACTGGAGCCTTACTAAAGATCTGTCCAGAAACGTATTCTACTGGACCTACTCCAGACTTGGAATCTGGAGTCCCTCTGAAGATTTGTCCAGAAATAATGGAAGACCAGTGAGCAAATACTTGTATAGGAAATCTGGAGTATTATCCAGATTAGCTCACTGGACTTCACCCCAGTCCAGATCTACTCTACTGAAGACGTTCTCACTGAAGTCAAAGACTGAAGTCAGAATAAATAAGACTGACAAATGGCGGAGTCCACTGGAAGTCTTACCAGATCTGTACACTGGAGGATTGTCAGTGTTCTAGACCTTACAAGTCTGAACACTGATATCGAGTAATTGACTTTTGCCTTTACACACTTTACAAAGGACATTCCACTTGTTCTTTACCAAAGTTTATACGTGTGTAAAGGTGGTTGGTTAAAAGAATAAAGTCATATTGATGTGACTTTATCCTTGTACCATTAACCAATGCATTTAATGTTCTTGTCGGTTCATTAAATGCATGCAACCATATTTATACGCACAATATTCACTGGTGAATTTTGTTGCCTATAAATACAAAGTCATTTATTTGAGAAAAATACTTTAAAGCATACATTTAGCATTAGAGTGAATTTGTTTAAATACTCTCGATCTTAAACAGGGATACTTCACAACTTTAAGTATCTCGATCCAAAAGAGTTATTTGACAAATATAGATCATTTGTAATTCATAGGTTGTTAGGATACATACTTATTTGTATTATCTTGATTCCGCACAACCTTGTATTTTATTTAACATCATAAATAAGATACACCTTGAAAAATACATAATGTTCCACTTTACTTGTTTATTGCTTTAAGTCTTGTATTACTTTATTTATATACTTGCATTTATATTTAAGTAATACTAGTCCATTCTAGTGATTATTAGACTTGTTGTATTTTACACTTTCGGGGTTAACCATCGTATTCAGGGACCTCACAATAACTGTTTAGATCGAGAGTATTTAAGCAAGTTCACCAAATTTCTAAAAAGTAATTTGAACGAGAAATATGACTTTGTATTTATAGGCAGATAAATTCAACAATGAATTTATTTGTCGTACAAATATGGTTGCATGCATTTAATGAACCGACAAGGTTATTAAATGCATTGGTTAAGGTACAAGGATAAAGTCCTTTTAACCAACCACCTTTACACACGTATGTATTTTTATCAATAGACAATTGGGATGTCCGGGTAAAAGTGTGTAAAGGCAAAAGTCAATTCCTCGATATCAGTGTTCAGACTTGTAAGGTCTAGAACACTGACAATCCTCCAGTGTTCAGATCTGGTAAGACTTCCAGTGGACTCCGCCATTTGTCAGTCTTCCTTATTCTTACTTTAGTCTTTGACTTCAGTGAGAATCGTCTTCAATAGAATAGATCTGGACTGGGGTAAAGTCCAGTGAGCTAATCTGGAGAATACTCCAGATTTCCTATACAAGTATTTGCTCACTGGTCTTCCATTATTTCTGAAAAAATCTTCAGAGGGACTCCAGTTTCCAAGTCTGGAGTAGGTCCAGTAAATATCATTTCTGGACAGATCTTCAGTAAGGCTCTAGTAGTCGAGTCTGGAGCGAGTCCAGTAAATCTGGACCTAACAAGTGTCAATTAAAAAGAAGAAGAGGACAGTACATCCCCTGCATCAGGATCACAAGAGAAAAGGTTATGAATCAAGCTATGAAACTTGTGATCTTGACAAGCTGTTTGATTTGGGATACACTGAGTGGGTGGAGTTTCACAATATCATCACTGGAATGCCTAGCATTCATAGAGAGACAGTCTTGGAAGCCATTGAAAAGAAGTTTGCAATAATTGTTAAATTCAAGATTGATATAACTGGTCTTCCAAGACCTAAAGCTTATGATATGGATGATGAAGATGAGTCAGCTGAGCCTCTTAAAAAGAAAAGGAGAAGACTTGGAAGAATTAATGCTCCTGAAGGTGATCATACAGATTTCCTCAAGAACTTGAACCCTTCAGAGTTGCTTGATCAATTATCTCCTGAAGCTCTTGACAAGATTCTAAGTCATCTTGATCTGTCTCTACCTGCTGGTGTTGAAAATGCAAGAAGTGGGCTGTTCATCACTGAACCTGAGCATGGAATGTACTTTGTGAATGCAAGAGGCAAATTGGTATTCCAAAGGACTGCTGAGCTGAAAAAGGTACCTCATATGCACCTATTTACCTTGTACAGATTATGTGTTAATTTTAGTGAACAAGGTAATGGGTATGAGCAGTTCCTTATTAATGAGGGTCTAGATAGGAAATTAAATGTGACTGTTGCCCCATCATTTGAAGTAAAACAAGAAGCAGTAGAAATGATTGGGGAATAGGTTGTTATGATTGTAATATTTTTCATTTCTCAATATATGCAAAGTATTTGTACAAATTCTGTTTTCTTGTTAAAACTTCATATCAGATCAAAAAGAACCCAAAAGATTCAAAGGGTCACAAGCTGTTAGTCATATTTTACTTTGATTCTTTGTAAGCTGATAGTTAGAAGTGTGTTGGGTTTTGTCATCATCAAATAGGGGGAGATTGTTGAGTCCCAATGTTCATTGTAAATTTGGTGATGACAAATCTGACTTATAAACACTTAGTAATCTTTTGGTTCTTGTAATCTGATCTGGGTCAGACTAAGCTGACACAGCTTACGATCTGTTTCTGACCCAGATCATGCTTCATGTTTTGTAATTATAATCTTATGGAAGCAAGTATTGTTCAAGCTGCATCAACATTGTATTAGCATTCAATCCAAGTCGAAGAGGAGGATTGAAGATAGAAGACCAAGCTGGTAGTGGAAGTCAGCTTGGGATTAGCAGTCAGCTTGGAGATACTTAGGCAGATTGGTGCTTTGACAAACGGCCCAATCTGTGTCTGACAATCAAGTGAAGATAACAACCTGGATTGAAGATAAGGACAAATAACGTGACTAGGAAGAATCCTAGGATCCAGGTTGGTGGTTGGATTTACATATGCGTGTCCATACTCTTATTGGATGATAAAGAATGAATGACAGTACTTTGGGGACTACAAGTACTATGAGAAGGCACGATTAAATATTCCTTTGTCATCCAGTAGAAGAAGAATACGTGGCTTTATTGGATACCAAGTGAAGAAGGGCTTTCGCCTATAAAAGCCTCAATCCTTGATTGCATATGTGTGGCATTCCTAAGAATCATTCTTCACACAAGTTTTCTTTGCTCTTACACACAGATTAGTCTGTTTGAGATCAGCTTGGGCTGATTCTCTTGAGTAGAAACTTATTGATTGTAGTTTGTCATTTCAAAGGGTTGTTTAGATATCTATAGGCTATCTTGTTTCCGCAACAACCCTGTAATTCTTTGTATAGATTATTTCTTAATAAAGGATTACATTGAAAACAATAATCTGTGTTCAAGAATGTTTCATTTACTTTACTGCTTTACTGTTTTAATGATTCTTGTTCTTTACTTACTTAATATATAAACTGAATCCTTAAAACGTTTTATTTAAAAGTTTGTAAAGATCGAAGAAAGTTGTATTCACCCCCCTCTACAACTGTTCTGTGTACAATATACTTTGGTATATTGATACACCGTGGGACGTATCATATAACCTTATTTGATTGATCGTTTTCTCATTAATAAAGTTTATCTTTTTTCTTTCTCAATTCTTCAACTTCTAATACTTATATTACTTATAATAAGTTAATAACATGAAGACTTCAAAAAACTGAGTTTACGATCCGAAATCACAAGGCTATTTGTCGTCATCCTCTATGCTTACAATTTCCGATTTTGATGTGATTTTAAAAATTTAAGGTAAATCCAAAACTTTAACTAAACATATATTATATTTATCATTACTGTTTATAATAACTTAGCTTCGATCATCGGTTTACTTTAACCACAATTTATTTCATACTCACAAATCATGTATGAGGCATATTCAAATTTTTTTATGATACAATCTATATAGCTACCGTACATCGTACGGGTATTAGGACTAGTTAAGTATATATATATACAATATCGAACATAATATATATATATATATATATATATATATATGCATAAATATATATATATATATATTAGTTCATTACGATCAATCTCTGACTTTCTAGGTAATTTTTATTTGATATTTTAAATATTATTATTGTGTTATTTTTTTATATTCATATAACTAGATTATTACCCGCGTAATACGCGGGAAACATATATAATTAATGACATGTTAAATTTTTATAATATTATAAGTTGACAAATATTTAACCAGGTAAGAATTAAACCACTAAAAAACATGAAGTTACATTAGTGGTCGTTTAGATTTCGATTAACAGTGACTAGACAGTTGAAAAATGGATACATCATCTATTAGAGGTCTCGCTAAGTAAGGTTTTCATTTCTTTTCCGTCTTTCATTCATCCGAATATGTCTGCATTGTCATTGTAATTGTGCTTTAACATTTTGCTCGAATAATTTAGTTATACACTAAAATTACTAAGTAATTTAATTATCAATCTATATATCGCATGTTGTGTTAATCTAATTTAAAATTATGCATAATATCATAGCAATTTTCATACAATTATTTTTCTAATATATAATTGTGATAGCTTACTATAGACTCCTCATTTTTTTTAGTTTTTTATTAAGAAGACCGGTTTGACATCGGTCTTTTCAAAACATTAATTTAATAAAACTTTATATGATAAAATCCTATACAAAAATCCGTATAACCAAATTTTATTTGTTATATGATAAAAATTCTATACAAAAATATAATTTGATAAAAACGTATTACATTAAAAAAGAAAATTTTATTGTAAATAAAATATTATTATTGATGTTATTATTCCTTTATTCATATAACTAGATTATTACCCGCGTAATACGCGGGAAACATATATAATTAATGACATGTTAAATTTTTATAATATTATAAGTTGACAAATATTTAACCAGGTAAGAATTAAACCACTAAAAAACATGAAGTTACATTAGTGGTCGTTTAGATTTCGATTAACAGTGACTAGACAGTTGAAAAATGGATACATCATCTATTAGAGGTCTCGCTAAGTAAGGTTTTCATTTCTTTTCCGTCTTTCATTCATCCGAATATGTCTGCATTGTCATTGTAATTGTGCTTTAACATTTTGCTCGAATAATTTAGTTATACACTAAAATTACTAAGTAATTTAATTATCAATCTATATATCGCATGTTGTGTTAATCTAATTTAAAATTATGCATAATATCATAGCAATTTTCATACAATTATTTTTCTAATATATAATTGTGATAGCTTACTATAGACTCCTCATTTTTTTTAGTTTTTTATTAAGAAGACCGGTTTGACATCGGTCTGTTACAAAACATTAATTTAATAAAAACGTTATATGATAAAAATCCTATACAAAAATCCTTATAACCAAATTTTATTTGTTATATGATAAAAATTCTATACAAAAATATAATTTAATAAAAACGTATTACATTAAAAAAGAAAATTTTATTGTAAAAACATTAAAAATTAATTTTAAAGATAAAAAATGATGTAAAATATAAAAATATTAGTTTCCATAATTATATCATTAAAACATTAATTATTAATGTCTACAAACTTAAATAAGGAAATAATAATAATTTAAATTTATTAAAATTAAATTAAATTAAATTTAAAAAAGTTAAATAAGGTATATGACATCATCATTTGATCAAATGGCTCTAATTAAAAGTTGATCTTCATCTAAAGGTCCATACTTCTCCAATTATGAATTAAGGTTTCTCTTTTATATATATTTAGAGATTAAGAAGGGTATATTTAGATAAAACATACAAAGTAGAAGAAAAGACAAAGACATAATTTGTAACGTCTAGAAGCTATTGCCAAGGGGGAGTCTGTAAGTGCACGTCTATGTCAATAGCAGTCTAGATTGTTTGGGCTTATATTGTAATATGTCTTTGTAATGTGATTGTCATTAATGAACTTCATATTATGCATAGAATACTAGATTAAGTTTAAGTATTGAATGTATGATAATCTGCTAAGTGTGAATTGCGAGTTCGCAATTCACAAAGGGAATACGACCTCGCATTTGCAGGGTCAAATACGAGGCAGGACACAGTTTACGACCTTGTAAAAGTGTCGAGCTGGGCTGGATTTGCGAGGCTAACTCGGTGAAGCCCAAGTTGTGATGTTCCCTATATATATCGAACCCTAACAGAGATTAGGGTTGAACATTTGTCGAAATTTCAAGCATATAGCAGGTTATAGTCGTCAAGTATTGTTCCGCTAGGCCTAGAGAAGATCTGCGAGGCAGCAGATAATCTGAAGGCTTGTTGTGAATCACCAAGTTATAATGAGGGATTCCGCACCTCAAGATAACTAGAACAAACTATTAACGATCCAGTTCCAGGGGACTTACAAGTGGTATCAGAGCCTCTTGGTTTTATACCGGAAAGTTATAGTTTGTTGGTGATAGACAACATTGGTTTAGGGTCGTTTATACGTGATTCTTTCACGAGTTTACGATCGAAAACCTTTTTGTGAGTCCCTTAAGTTCGATGGTTAACCAGGAAAGTGTAAAATACAACAAGTCTAATAATCACTAGATTGGACTAGTATTACTTGTAAATAAATGCAAGAGTATATAAACAAAGTAATACAAGACTTAAAGCAATAAACAAATAAAGTGGACCATTATGTATTTTTCAATTGTGTATTTTATTTATGATGTTAAATAAAATACAAGGTTGTGCGGAATCAAGATAATACAAATAAGTATGTATCCTAACAACCTATGAGTTACAAATGATCTATATTTGTCAAATAACTCTTTTGGATCGAGATACTTAAAGTTGTGAAGTATCCCTGTTTAAGATCGAGAGTATTTGGACAAATTCACTTAAATGCAAAATGTATGCTTAAAAGTATTTTTTCTCAAGGAAATGACTTTGTATTTATAGGCAACAAAATTCACCAGTGAATTTTGTGCCGTACAAATATGGTTGCATACATTAATGATCCGACAAGAACATTAAATGTATTGGATAAGGAATAAGGATAAAGTCACATCAAATGACTTTGTATCCTTTTCTCACTAATTTTCCCATAAACATATATGAAAATCAATTTGTGTCTGTGAGATTTTAACACGTAAATTTTGTTTATTAAGAAAGGGTGCTGAGTTTTACACTATGCACTGATACTTTTTTTCAAAGACAAAACTACCCTCCCTGTATTTTATTTCTTCTAATTCGAATTAAATCATAAATCTCCGTATCAATCTCTCCTCCCAATCTTCTTAATCTGACGTACTCCAGCCTCAACTTTCTTCATCACAACTCTTTCAAAGTTAAACGCCCCAACCAACTTCCCAGCCTCAACCTATGCCCATTATCCTCAAAAACCCTCCCTTTCGTCACAGCACTCCCTCATCGACGACCCACCCATATCCGAACCTAGTCGTTAATTGGGCTTTAATTAAATGTGGCACCTGCCTCAACCATTAACAAAAGGTTCAAATATACATTCGAGAGATAGTGTGATGCAACAGCGGAAACACAAGACATACGACAGATAGTCAATTCGGTTCCATCCATTGAATCAAGGGTTTAGCCACTAACGGAGTTAAAAAGGAGGTGATTGGAATTCATGGGTTGCATTTAATAAGAATTGTTTTGGATGATAGTAATATATTTCATTGTGAATGTTTTTCTGTTTTGTTTGATGGTATTTGTACACTGGTGGCGATTGGTAGTAACCTGCTGCCATTTGGTGATTAAAATGATGCTAGGGATAATATTGTCTTTTAAATTAATTTTATGTGTAGGGATCAAAAGTTTCTGTGTAAAAATCACTACCCATTAAGAAAAGATCCAACTATAAGGAAATAACTTTACAACGCTAAGTGTACTAACATTGGATAACCCCGGTTCATGAATTCTTCAATAAAACTGTTGTGTAACATGTATTTAATTATTTTTTACATATGTTACAACCAAGTTATTACTATCATATATAAGCCAGCAAAAGTTCAAAACACATGTTACAGTATATCACTGGGTAAAAATATCAATTAGACAATGTAGTGGTAGTAACAAAATTTACTTTATTTTGGGCAAGACAACCCCAACTTTAATCGCATGAATTTAGACCAAATCTAATGCTGTTGCCCCAAAGTATGATATGACTATGAGTCTATGAGCATGTGGTTGTGAACTTGGGTGGTGGTTATCGATTTTTGGATCTGAACGGTGGCGGTGAGACCAGATGTTTGGCTGATCTGAAAAGTGCAGCTGTTGAAGATGGTGATTACATAAATATAGTTAAAAACGAGGATGAAAAAATTAAAGGTAAACGGTGGCAAGTAGGCAACAATACTGATTAATAAGAGAAGAAAGTTGAAAATTAAACGTTTGTATTGTGTCAGTGTGCCTTAAGTCATTTATTGCATATATATACACCTTGAACACTATTAACTCACAAATAACTCGATCATATATTACTTAATTAATATAAATTAGTCAACGTACAAATAATTAACGGGTCAACAAAAGTCAAAATTCGCGAATGTTACATTTACGTTCGAAATCGTCTGTCTACGCTGGAATTGGATGCACCAGACGCTGAAACATCACTTTCCAAACCACCGTACATTACCGTGGTCACCACCGTCTCTTACGCCACTCACTTTTTGCCTACCGTCTGATATGCTGCTTTGACCGCCCCTTACGCCCACTGTATTTTGACCACCGTAAATTACGGTGGCTCTACCGTAATTTACGGTTCTTCCCATTCTTTTATTTCCTGTTTCTTCTTCTTCCTGGCAGCTGGCTGTGCTCCTTCTTTGGGTCGTGTTGTGTCATCATGTGTACCCCTCCCCATTCTCTTAAGGTCGTGATTGATGTAATAAACGTTGTCTAAAGTCGTGGACCCCGGTTTGAGTTCCATTAAGAATAAAAATGAAGTGAAAAGTATATTGGTATATATAATATTACATATTACATTAAACGGAATGATAGGTATTGGACACGTGGCGATTACTTGACATTGAAAAATCAAACATAATTCGATCTTAGCTTGTTATTGCCGATCAAGGTGAGTTTCGTAGCCCCTACGTTTACTTTATTTGGGGTGGAAAGTGTACTTGTTCGTTAAACGCTTGTCGGTTGATACAATTGATTATGATATGAAACGAGACGTTAGTTATCTATTTGTTTGCTTGTGATACGTGTTATTGGACGTTTATATGTGATGAAAGACGTTATGTTTGTAATGTA
>CM067170.1:42916431-43137204 GCA_034093135.1 Erigeron breviscapus | reverse complement strand
ATCCCGTCTAGAAGCAACCGAGGCCGGTCGGCAAGATTTAGTGCTAACAATCTGAGCTCAAATGCAGCAAGCTTTGCATCATATTCAGCGTTTTGTTTTTCAACTTGTTCTTGCAAAGCTTTTACTCTTCGTTCAGTAGCAAGTTCTCTTTCTCTCACCTCTAGAGCATTCAACACTCCTCTTTCAGTTACAGTCAACAAATCACCCTCAGACCGTAAGATATTCAACAAAACTTCACATGCAGAGTCTTTGGTAGGTAGATTTGTTGATGTTGATGGAATTTGATTTGGTGTTGGTGTTCTTTGTGTTTGGGTAGGAGGTGGAGTAGCCAACCCAGGGGTTGTTTGCACACTTGTGGTGTGACCTAAATTCAGCGAAGCTGATTCAGGATTTCCTGCGGATCCTCGGGTTATACCCTCACCAGCAGTTTGAGATTCAGTGGCTTTGCAACCAGAATCGGGTTGTGTCATAGACTGTGATAAATCACTGTCCGGGACTTGTTGTTGGGTAACACCTCTAACAAAACCGGGGTCACTGAGAATGCCCGTTAATACAGTCTCAGGTTGATCCTGAGGAACAGCAGTGTCACTACGGCGTTCATACTGTCCCCCAGTCTCGGTCTGAGGACTGTTACCTGCGGCTAAAGCTGGCGTGATGTTAGCTAAGGCAGGATTTCCAAGCTGTCCTTGAGGGTCACACAAAGTGGGTCCCTCTCCGCTTGTTCCAGCATCAGTACTCAACTGTGCTTGTGAATCCGTGTACCTAGGAGATCTAGACTCTTGTGCACGAAATGAAGGCGAGAGGTGGGGCTGGTCCTCTCTTATTTCAACACTCTCATCCTCCAAATGAGGAGAGTGTGGTGAGCGTGGCTGATCCCCGTGCATTTGTGAGACTAACTCCTGTTGTGAGGAGTCAGAATGGCTGGGAGAGTTTGGTGCAAGCGAGAATGGGCAGTTCCCGACTTCTACCCTAGGGTAAACAACCCGGCTAGACACATTGGTTTGAACTATTGGAGGGCCAACGTTTTCTTTATGCCCTTGTCCTAACCCGGACCGCACATCCTCTCTGGTATTTTCAACTCCTCCCTCAAATCCGCCTTGTTCCTCCAGCACAACATCATCTCCAGTGCTAACATGCTCAGTTTCAACCTCAGATACAACATTATGAATTACTTGTTCAGCATCTAATTCTGTCGAGGCACCAATATTTTCAGATCCAGCAGATGTATGCTTTTGTTTGGATTTCTTCTTCTTTGATTTCTTTGGTGACCTACGAGCAGCCATTTTAAGTCTTCTCCCTGGTGGTGGAGTTGGTTCATTAGGGAGTGCTGAAGCAAGCGGTGTTGGATTAAGTACAGGTGAAGAGCGAGGTGGTGTAAAAGTTGGTGGATTAGGTGAAACAACGGATGGTAAAGGTGTAGATTGTGAAGGTGAAGATTGCGAAAAGTGAACGGTTGGTGTAGATTGTGTTGATGGTGTAGGTTGAGAAATAGGTGAAGAAACAGGTTCAGGAGTTACAACATCATGTTCAAACATAACTCGTTTCGATTTTCTTTTCCTCTGCCCAGAAGTCCCCTCACCACTATCCCCTCTTTTTCTTTTATGTGACCTAGGACCCTCACTTGGCGACCTATGCTCAGCTTGGGTAGAAGTCTATCGGCTTTCAGACCCCATTGCTGAGACTAACCACTCGAGATAAGCCCTAAGATGAGGACTCTGAGCAGGAACCAAATTAATTAAGAATGGTGGAATCGGAAAAGGCCTTGCTGTTTCACTTCCTGTGCCTCTCAAGTTGGATTTATACATGGCAATTACACATTTAAAGCTATCTTCCAATCTTGGAATATCTTCTGTATTATCAAGAACATCTTCGATAATCAGTGTGAAGAATCTGATAAAGGGAATATATTTTCTTTCTTGTTTATCCTTTCCCTTGACAACTTGGATCATTTTATCCCATATTATCTTTGCAAAGTCACACTGCACATTGTGAGTGACTGCATAGAACATTGATAAGGAATGTTTCGTCATTAGATCAATCCCTTTCTGTGATGGCATCAAACAAGTTGTTAGAACGTTGTACATTGTATGCCAGAGAGTTGCTATATTCATTCTTCTAAAATCTCTCATTGTTGCCAACTCTCCTTCATAACCCAATGAATGAACTCCAGCTAACATTTCTTCAACTGTTGGAAGTTCTTCATATTCTTCAAGTTCAGGAAAACCAATGATGGTTCTGAACTCAGCCAAATTGAATTTACAATTGAAGATTTCATCTTCTGACTGAAGAGAAAACTTGAAGTAGTCTGCTGTTCCATGCCTCTTACTTCCTTTTACATATACAATTGATTCCCATAATTCAAAAACATACTTCTCGGGAACAATTGCACCTCCAGTCAGAGCATTGTTCAATGGGTGATGGCTCAAAATCTCTGTAATGATTGGGAATTTGCAAGCAAATGGTATATGAAGTGCTTGATTGGCTTGCATCTTCATTGAATCTCCTTCTTTAAACATAGCCATCTTGATAATTTATTATTTTCTGTTAAGACAAATTGACCAAAGTTTTGACCAGAAAATACAATTTAATCACAGAAAAAAAATTATAACACATACCAACATTTAAGAAACACATTTATTACTCACAGACAATGTTTTGCATATATATTAGAAATGAGAAAACAAAGTAGTACACAAAGGCGTTCGATACCTTGCATCTCACCCAAATATATATACAAAACAAGACAATATATAGGATCACATAAGTATTACAAGATAAGAAAAACAAGGTAGTACACAAAGGCGTTCGATACCTTGCATCTCACCCAAATATATATACAAAACAAGACAATATATAGGATCACATAAGTATTACAAGATAAGAAAAACAAGGTAGTACACAAAGGCGTTCGATACCTTGCATCTCACCCAAATATATATACAAAACAAGACAATATATAGGATCACATAAGTATTACAAGATAAGAAAAACAAGGTAGTACACAAAGGCGTTCGATACCTTGCATCTCACCCAAATATATATACAAAACAAGACAATATATAGGATCACATAAGTATTACAAGATAAGAAAAACAAGGTAGTACACAAAGGCGTTCGATACCTTGCATCTCACCCAAATATATATACAAAACAAGACAATATATAGGATCACATAAGTATTACAAGATAAGAAAAACAAAGTAGTACACAAAGGCGTTCGATACCTTGCATCTCACCCAAATATATATACAAAACAAGACAATATATAGGATCACATAAGTATTACAAGATAAGAAAAACAAGGTAGTACACAAAGGCGTTCGATACCTTGCCTCTCACCCCAAACACTTATGAAATACTATATATTTACCAACACAATACACACAAACATTTATACATTTTAAAACATAACACAAAAAATAATAAAAGAAACATAGAATAAAATAATGAAAGAAAGAAAAAAAATTTAAATTCTATTTGTACTGTTTGCCGAGCAAAATGCTCTGCAAACAGTTGATTTGAAAACTAAGTGAAAAGTTTACATGCATTTGCCGAGCTCAAAGCTCTGCAAATGAGCAGTTCTGTCCAACTCCTTTTCAATGTATGAAATTTCCTTAGATTGATCAACAATCATGTTGTCAATTTGATTAAGAAAAATTTCAATGGAAAAATTCAATTTTGTACTGTTTGCCGAGCAAACTTCTCGGCAAACACAAGAACACTCAAGTCTGGTACCAAGTCATCGTTTATTGGAGTAGAAACATGTAAATGCCGAGCTCAAAGCTCTGCAAATGAGCAGTTCTGTCCAACTCCTTTTCAATGTATGAAATTTCCTTAGATTGATCAACAATCATGTTGTCAATTTGATTAAGAAAAATTTCAATGGAAAAATTCAATTTTGTACTGTTTGCCGAGCAAAATGCTCTGCAAACAGTTGATTTGAAAACTAAGTGAAAAGTTTACATGCATTTGCCGAGCTCAAAGCTCTGCAAATGCATGGTTCAAGTCTTGATAAAATTTAGAAATCCAATTTGTACTGTTTGCCGAGCAAAATGCTCTGCAAACAGTTGATTTGAAAACTAAGTGAAAAGTTTACATGCATTTGCCGAGCTCAAAGCTCTGCAAATGCATGGTTCAAGTCTTGATAAAATTTAGAAATCCAATTTGTACTGTTTGCCGAGCAAAATGCTCTGCAAACAGTTGTTCTAAGACTTGGAACAAGTTTTGTACAAAACGCACTGTTTGCCGAGCAAACTGTTCTGCAAACAGTTGTTTTTAAAACTTGTAAAACTTTTGGAATTCAAAAAGGCTTGTTTGCCGAGCTCAAAGCTCTGCAAACAGTTGATTTTAAAAACTTGGATTCATTTTGAAAACCAAAAACCTTGAATGCCGAGCAAAATGCTCTGCATCAAGTTGTTGTAAAGACTTGGTGAAAATTTTATTAGTTTTGGTGAAAACAAGTATTTGCAGAGCTAAAAGCTCTGCAAATGACACTTTTGATCCAAACATTTGTTTGAGAAAACTAAGAACATGTTCACCAGAGGTTATGAAGTTTTAAAGATCAACAAGAACAAACAACACATTTGCCGAGCAAAATGCTCTGCAAATGGTTCATTTCATGAAAACTTATTAGTTCACCCAGCCCTAGTTCAAACCAACCCAGAAATATTCACAACCTATGCAGATTAAGGCATTAAAACAACTAAACAACACATATAAGACCTAATCATGCATCTAACTCAACAACTAATCACAATCAATCATCACAAAATTCAAAATAAACAAGAAAGTTCATTTAGGTATTTAATCAAACAGTTTGTGTGCTCAAAGAAAACAAGAAATCTTAGTACAAAACTGACGATTTGATCGATGAAACAAGATGAAATATTCCAGAAAAATGAACACTTGTTTAACCCCACGATGATTATTATAAAAAAAATTAAGAATGTTGAATGATTGATGTGAAGTTTGATCAGTTTTGAGAGACAATTATGAGATATTTTGGTTTTGAATTCGAAAATGAATTATTTGACCCGCCCATTTTCCTTTTAAGACCCATATTCGGGTCGCGGGTCTGGGTATGACCCGCGTGTTGACCCGAAATTCAAACAAACTTGGGCAGATTTTAATTTTGGGCTCGAAAATGGGTTTTGGGCTTGTAATGAGTTTTGGGCTTCCACTGATTTTCCACAAAAAAAACAAAAAAAAAAAAAATTAAAAAAAAAAAAAAAAAAAAAAAAAAAAAAAAAAAAAAAAAAAAAAAAAAAAAAAAAAAAAAAAAAAAAAAAAAAAAAAAAAATATTTTTATCTTTTTAAAGATTTCTAATTTTTTATATTTGGTTTTTCAATTTAAAAACAAACACACATACAAAAAAAAAAATAAAAAAAAAAATTCATATGCATTTGCACACTCCCCCCAAATTAAGCATAAGACAACATGGTAAATTTACAAACTCCCCCTTAAATCATGCATTCTACCCTTTTTCTCCCCCTCAAACATTGCATGTAATAACAAGTAAAACACCTCAATGTTTGAAACAGAAAATGAACATAGAAAACATGTCATGAAAGCATTTAAGTTTGTAAATCTAGCATTCCCAACTTGGTTTTCAGAAAATTAAACCTGTTTTCATCCAATGGTTTGGTGAAAAGGTCAGCGAGTTGGTAGTCTGTTGGGACAAAATAGAGTTCGATGTTACCTTTCTCGACATGATATTTAAGAAAATGGTACCGAACATCTATGTGCTTGGTCTTTGTGTGCTGTACAGGATTGCAAGAAATAGCAATAGCACTCTTTGAGTCACAGTAAATGGGAATTCTGTTGAATTGAAATCCATAATCAGTCAACTGAGTCTTCATCCAAAGAACTTGTGAACAACAGCTTGCTGCAGCAACGTATTCAGCCTCTGCAGTAGATGTGGATACACAATTCTGTTTCTTTGAAGACCAACTGACCAATCTATCCCCTAGAAACTGTACACTCCCAGAAATATTCACAACCTATGCAGATTAAGGCATTAAAACAACTAAACAACACATATAAGACCTAATCATGCATCTAACTCAACAACTAATCACAATCAATCATCACAAAATTCAAAATAAACAAGAAAGTTCATTTAGGTATTTAATCAAACAGTTTGTGTGCTCAAAGAAAACAAGAAATCTTAGTACAAAACTGACGATTTGATCGATGAAACAAGATGAAATATTCCAGAAAAATGAACACTTGTTTAACCCCACGATGATTATTATAAAAAAAATTAAGAATGTTGAATGATTGATGTGAAGTTTGATCAGTTTTGAGAGACAATTATGAGATATTTTGGTTTTGAATTCGAAAATGAATTATTTGACCCGCCCATTTTCCTTTTAAGACCCATATTCGGGTCGCGGGTCTGGGTATGACCCGCGTGTTGACCCGAAATTCAAACAAACTTGGGCAGATTTTAATTTTGGGCTCGAAAATGGGTTTTGGGCTTGTAATGAGTTTTGGGCTTCCACTGATTTTCCACAAAAAAAAAACAGAATTAAAAAAAACAATAGAAAATAAAAATAAAAAGTAAAAAAAATAAAAATACAAATAAAATAAAGCACTTACTAAAACAAAAAAAATTTAACAAAAAAAAGAATTTTATCTTTTTTTTTTTTTTTTTTTTTTTTTTTTTTTTTTTTTTTTTTTTTTTTTTTTTTTTTTTTTTTTTTTTTTTTTTTTTTTTTTTTTTTTTTTTTTTTTTTTTTTTTTTTTTTTTTTTTTTTTTTTTTTTTTTTTTTTTTTTTTTTTTTTTTTTTTTTTTTTTTTTTTTTTTTTTTTTTTTTTTTTTTTTTTTTTTTTTTTTTTTTTTTTTTTTTTTTTTTTTTTTTTTTTTTTTTTTTTTTTTTTTTTTTTTTTTTTTTTTTTTTTTTTTTTTTTTTTTTTTTTTTTTTTTTTTTTTTTTTTTTTTTTTTTTTTTTTTTTTTTTTTTTTTTTTTTTTTTTTTTTTTTTTTTTTTTTTTTTTTTTTTTTTTTTTTTTTTTTTTTTTTTTTTTTTTTTTTTTTTTTTTTTTTTTTTTTTTTTTTTTTTTTTTTTTTTTTTTTTTTTTTTTTTTTTTTTTTTTTTTTTTTTTTTTTTTTTTTTTTTTTTTTTTTTTTTTTTTTTTTTTTTTTTTTTTTTTTTTTTTTTTTTTTTTTTTTTTTTTTTTTTTTTTTTTTTTTTTTTTTTTTTTTTTTTTTTTTTTTTTTTTTTTTTTTTTTTTTTTTTTTTTTTTTTTTTTTTTTTTTTTTTTTTTTTTTTTTTTTTTTTTTTTTTTTTTTTTTTTTTTTTTTTTTTTTTTTTTTTTTTTTTTTTTTTTTTTTTTTTTTTTTTTTTTTTTTTTTTTTTTTTTTTTTTTTTTTTTTTTTTTTTTTTTTTTTTTTTTTTTTTTTTTTTTTTTTTTTTTTTTTTTTTTTTTTTTTTTTTTTTTTTTTTTTTTTTTTTTTTTTTTTTTTTTTTTTTTTTTTTTTTTTTTTTTTTTTTTTTTTTTTTTTTTTTTTTTTTTTTTTTTTTTTTTTTTTTTTTTTTTTTTTTTTTTTTTTTTTTTTTTTTTTTTTTTTTTTTTTTTTTTTTTTTTTTTTTTTTTTTTTTTTTTTTTTTTTTTTTTTTTTTTTTTTTTTTTTTTTTTTTTTTTTTTTTTTTTTTTTTTTTTTTTTTTTTTTTTTTTTTTTTTTTTTTTTTTTTTTTTTTTTTTTTTTTTTTTTTTTTTTTTTTTTTTTTTTTTTTTTTTTTTTTTTTTTTTTTTTTTTTTTTTTTTTTTTTTTTTTTTTTTTTTTTTTTTTTTTTTTTTTTTTTTTTTTTTTTTTTTTTTTTTTTTTTTTTTTTTTTTTTTTTTTTTTTTTTTTTTTTTTTTTTTTTTTTTTTTTTTTTTTTTTTTTTTTTTTTTTTTTTTTTTTTTTTTTTTTTTTTTTTTTTTTTTTTTTTTTTTTTTTTTTTTTTTTTTTTTTTTTTTTTTTTTTTTTTTTTTTTTTTTTTTTTTTTTTTTTTTTTTTTTTTTTTTTTTTTTTTTTTTTTTTTTTTTTTTTTTTTTTTTTTTTTTTTTTTTTTTTTTTTTTTTTTTTTTTTTTTTTTTTTTTTTTTTTTTTTTTTTTTTTTTTTTTTTTTTTTTTTTTTTTTTTTTTTTTTTTTTTTTTTTTTTTTTTTTTTTTTTTTTTTTTTTTTTTTTTTTTTTTTTTTTTTTTTTTTTTTTTTTTTTTTTTTTTTTTTTTTTTTTTTTTTTTTTTTTTTTTTTTTTTTTTTTTTTTTTTTTTTTTTTTTTTTTTTTTTTTTTTTTTTTTTTTTTTTTTTTTTTTTTTTTTTTTTTTTTTTTTTTTTTTTTTTTTTTTTTTTTTTTTTTTTTTTTTTTTTTTTTTTTTTTTTTTTTTTTTTTTTTTTTTTTTTTTTTTTTTTTTTTTTTTTTTTTTTTTTTTTTTTTTTTTTTTTTTTTTTTTTTTTTTTTTTTTTTTTTTTTTTTTTTTTTTTTTTTTTTTTTTTTTTTTTTTTTTTTTTTTTTTTTTTTTTTTTTTTTTTTTTTTTTTTTTTTTTTTTTTTTTTTTTTTTTTTTTTTTTTTTTTTTTTTTTTTTTTTTTTTTTTTTTTTTTTTTTTTTTTTTTTTTTTTTTTTTTTTTTTTTTTTTTTTTTTTTTTTTTGTGCGAATGTCTCATCGTAGTCAATTCCATCTTGTTGGCAGTAACCCTTTGCAACCAATCATGCTTTGTTGCGTACAACAACTCCAGTTTCATCCTTTTTGTTCTTGAAGATCCATTTGGTTTTAATTGGCTCCTTGTTCTTGTAAGGATTTGGAACCAATTTCCATACCTCAAGACGTTCGAACTGATTAAGTTCTTCTTGCATTGCCTTCACCCAATCTGGACAACTTAGAGCTTCATTCACTGTCTTTGGTTCAACTATACTCAGAAAATTCACAAACAGACATTCATTCGCGGATGCAGATCTTGTCTGAACTCCAGTTGTTGGATTACCAATGACTTGAGAAATAGGATGAGCTCTTGTCCACTTGGTTGTGTGAGGAATTGGATCAAGTGGATCACCAGATTCTTCAGAATCAATAAAATCAGGAGAATGTTGTTCTGTTAATTGTTCAAGCGAAGTTGCAATTGGTTCAACAAAGTCATCATGATCATAATCTTCAGGATTGGTTGTAGGATTTGTCACTTGTGAGATATTATGAGGTTGAGTATGCAACTCTGAAGTATCGGTAGGTGGAAGAGAATCAGATGATGAATTAACATCTGATGATTGTGATGGTGAAGACTCATTGGGATCCATCGCTTCTGAATTTGAACTGGATGGTTCATTGGCATTTCCATCAGATTCAGGAACTTTCTTTGAAACTTGGAAAAATTCTTCGAATAAGATATCCAAATCTTGTGTTGTTGGAGTAGAGAATGATGATTTGACATTTGAAGCAGTCTTTGTTGCGGAAGTTTGTGGACTTTGAAGTTCGGGTCTTGAACTGTGTTGTTCAAGAACCATTCCCGAGAGTTCATCAAATCTAACATTCATACTCTCTTCGATTCTCTTGGTTCTTCGGTTATATACACGATATGCTATCGATTCTCTCGAATAACCGATGAAATATGCCTCATCGCCTTTTGGTTCAAATTTGCCCAAATTATCTCGATCATTGAGAACATAGCATACACATCCAAAAATGTGCAAGAAGTTCACATTGGGCTTTCTATTGTTTATCACCTCATATGGAGTTTTATCAAACCTCTTGTTTATGATTGATCTATTTTGAGTGAAGCAGGCAGTAGCAACAGCTTCAGCCCAAAGATTCGGAGGCAACTTAGAATAAGCAAGCATTGTTCTAGCTGCTTCAACAAGAGTTCGATTTCGACGTTCAACTACTCCATTCTGTTGAGGTGTTCTGGTAGCGGAAAATTGATGAGTAATACCCATGGACTTGAAGAAAGAATCAATCGTTGAATTCTTGAATTCAGTTCCATTGTCTGAGCGAACAATTCTAACCGACGATTTAAGATTTACTTGGGTCTTCTTTATGAAATCAATAATTGCATTCGGAGTGTCACTCTTTGCATGAAGAAGGAATACCCAAGTGTAACGAGAATAATCATCGACAATCACAAGAATGTATCGCTTGCCATGGATACTTTGAACTTTCATAGGGCCACACAAATCCATATGTATAAGATGCAAAGGACCTTCAGTACTCAGATGCTTCTTTGGTTTGTGTGAAGCTTTCTTCATCTTACCAATTGCACAAGCTGGACAAACATGTTCACTTTCATACTTGTAATCAGGAAGACCTTCAACAAGTTGTTTATCCACGAGAGCATTAATTGTTTGAAAATTCAGATGAGAAAGATGGCGATGCCATAACCAAGAGTTTTGTGCAGTTGCTTTTGAAAGTAGACAAATCTCTGAAGAATTAGATGGAATGTTGTTGAGATCAATAGTGAACAAGTTATTGTCCCTTGTTCCAGTAAGAATATCCACTCCATCTTCAGTCTATACTTTGCATTCATATCTTCTGAATAATACTTGAAGATCATTGTCACAAAATTGTCCAACACTGAAAAGATTGTGTCCTAATCCTTTGACATAGGAAACTCTCTTTATAGTGACACCATTTTTAACAATGTCTCCGTAACCAAGAATAGGAGCAATATGATCATTTCCGAATCTGACGGTTCCCATAAACTTTTCAACAAAGTTCGAAAGAATGGACTTGTTTCCAGTCATATGACGTGAACATCCCGAGTCAACATACCATACACAAATGAGAAATTCCTGCAAAGACAAGGTATATGATTTAGGTACCCATGTAGATTGGGTCCTTGTAGGTTAGAGGGATAACATGCAAGTATACATTAAAAATAAACATCAAGCAAAATGACACACAAAGAAACTTTTTATTCAATTAACAAACAAACACACATAATTGTTCAAAACACAAATACAAATTACAAGCACAGAAATGTAATTGTTTATACACAAGTTTTGATACAAGCGGGACTAGTCCTAGAGGGATTAGAATTATCTAATGAATTTGATCTACGGACAATCCACACTTGTTTGACATGGGTAGTGTTTCCATCAAGTTTGAGTTTTCTAGTAGCATGCAAAAATCTATCTTTTGGGATCCATTTACTGCTACTTTTCATGCACAAGTCACCTGAAACACGAACATTCTTAGAGTTAGAAATCAATTTAGCATCTATGTTCTGAACATGTTTCTTCTTGATGGGTTCTGTGGTCTTATTCACTTTCTTTATGTTATTGGGTGACAACCAACCATACTGGTCTTTGTATTTAGTCATGCCTGTAAAAGTATCTCTAACCCTCTGTAAAGTGCACTTAGGATTCTTCTGAGAATACCTAGGGAAACTAGAATACCTAACCTGCTGAGGTTGTTTGTTACCTAAAGAGAAAGTTTCATTCTTAATAATCTTCGGACCACTTCTTGTTTTGACTTCTTTTTGAGTTTGAGGTTCAGATTTGACCTTGTACATCTTTGGTTGCCTAGAAGTCTTTTGAACTGTGGGACCTTTCGTTGAATTATGACTTGAATCCTTCTTTGGTGATTGATTGAACTTCGGTTTTGAAACATTCATTGGTGATGGTTTGGTCTTTGATTGTTGGGTGGTCTTTGGTCTTTGGAACTTATTGATTGATGAAGATTGTGAAGAGTGTGACTTTGGAATCTTCTTTAGATTAAAATCAAGTTTTTCCTCCTTTTGAACAAAATGTTTTTCAAATTCAGGATCAAAATCATGATTTTCTTCCAAAAATTTTGTCATATCTTCAGTTTCCAACTTCACACTAACTTCACTTTTCTTTATCGGACATGGACTTCGCTTGAGTGAAATTGATGCTTTTTCTTTTTCTTTATGAAATTGAAGTGCTATTTTCTGAAGTTGGAATTCAACTTTTAAATCATTAAGTTCCTTTAGCACATTTAACCTCTGTTCTCTTTCTTTTTCAAACTTTTGTTTGAAAGCATCAATTTCATTCAAGTATGATTGAGTTCCCTCAGAAAACTTGGTAAAAGTCTCAATTTCAGAAGTAATCGGGAAGAAATAATCATCAACATCATGAACATCATCTAAATCACCATCAGTTTGAACAGAAACATGCACAACTTGACTCTCAGTTTGCACAGATGCATTCATGATTTCACAAATAGAACATGCAGTTTGTGAAGTTGTCTCATTTTGACACACAGAATGGTTTTGTGGAGTTGGAGTGGCCATAACTTCACAAACAGGACAATCAGGGTTATCACATTCATTTACATGATTCTTGGGTGGGTCAATGTCATAGTGATTTTGAGTCTTCAAACTTTCTATCAAAGATTGCTTTTCATCAAGAGACTTTTGCAAATCCTCTATTACCTTTTCCAAAACACTTTGTGGAACATACGGTCTTTCAACTGCAGGTTTTGGAATTTGAATAGATTCTTCTAAAGGTTTTTCTTTAAAACACTCAAGAATTTCAGGAATTATAGCCTCATGATTGTCTTTTTCGTCATTTTGTTTTTCCATTTTATGTGCAGGGTGACTGAAAAAATCATATGACTCATCCATTAACGCATAGTTAAAATAGACTTTTGCACCCTTCTTTAGAAAATCATCAGCCTCAAAATCACTATCACTCGGTCTCACAAACTGGTCAGTCATCCCACATCTCAAATAAGATTCCTTATATAAAGATGGGACTTCTTCTTGTGCTTTGAGTAAATGATTTGGATTGACATAACCTAACCCTGACTTGAATATTGATTCTGAATTTCTTGGCCTATTCAAAAAGATTTGTTGATATGAACGATTAATCTTATACAACTTGTCTTGATAAGACTTGATTTCAGCTTTAAGCTCATCATTTTCTTTATCAAGTTTTTGTTTAAGAGAATCTTTTATACAACACTCATATTTTAGGTCAGAAATTTTGTTTTCAAATTCCGTCAAATCAGGGATTGATTCTTTCAATTTCACATTTAAAGACTCAATGTCCTCAGCCAATGCATTTGCTCGAAACATCTCATTGGTTTTTTCAATTTGAAGTTGTCTGACGGTCTTGCTCAGTTCAAGAACTTTGGTCTCAAGTTCTTGTTGTTCAAGATGCAGTTTAGAGTTGGGAGTAAAAGTGACTGCTGCTTTTTCAGATTTCAAATTCTCAAATTCCTTTTGAAGCAAATCAAATTTACTTTGAAAACCTTTTTCTTTTTCTTCCAAATCTTTCTTTAATTTTAAGTTCTTTTTACTCAACTCCCTGCAATCTTTTCTTGCTATTTCACTCATGTCCATGTAGTGTTTTAACACAGATTTGGGAAGAGTTAGTACCTGATCATCCTCTGATGAACTTTCCTCAACATCATCCAACTCCTTTGATTTCTTGATCTTTGTCATGAAGCACACATTTGCTGCAAGTTCGTCTGTATCCTCATCAGAAAGATGTAACCACTTGTCATCTTCAGCGAGCAGAGCAATTCCACTTTCCTCTTGTCTTGCTAGCAAAAGTTTGTACTTATAGTACTCGGATTTCTTCTGTCGAGGTTTAGTGCAGTTGATTGCAAAATGTCCAGTAAGACCACAGTTGTAGCACTTCTTGTCTTCATTCCTTCTCTCCATTACCTTCTTCTCAAACTTCTTCTGATTGTCATACTTCTTCTCACCACCAACAAACTCTTTCTTCTGATCAAACTTAGGAGCATTCGCATTTTTGGCATACGAAGAGACTGATGAAGTCCTAAGTTGATTATTTGTTGGTTTCTTCTTGAAAAATTTCTTCTTGAAAGCCTTTGTGAAATAAGCGAGTTCTTTGTACATCTCTTTTTGCTTTTCATCAAGATCACAATCACTCATTTCACTTGAATCAGAATCAGTGTCATATTCAACAAAGCTTTGTCTTGACACTCTTGAAGTCTTCTTCTCAGCTACCAAGACTAATGGATCGGAATGAGAACTTTCTTCTTTTCTCTTTTGGATCCTCTGAACATCCTCAACATTCAGCTTCAGCTTCTCATACAAGGTGTGAATGGTAAGTTTCCCAAAGTCTGATTGTTGGTTGAGTTGGGTTCCATACACTTGCCATTCCTCTTCCAGATTTTTGATGAATTTGATGTTCAGTTCCATATTGGTTCTCTTCACATCATTCTTTCTAAGCTCATTGATGACATTGCAGAATCTGATGTATACCTCATTCAATGGTTCACCTTTTTGTTGTTTGAATGTTTCATACATGTTCAGAACAGTCGACAACCTGATGGTGTTTGATACATCAGATCCTTCCATCTGCTTCTCCACTTCATCCCATATGTCTTTTCCTGTTTCATAGGAGTCAACATTGCAGTAAATGTCATCAGGAAGTGCTTGATAAAGATAGGCAATTGCACTTTGATCAGCCTCAACTCTATTCTTCTGTTCTGCATTCCAACTCTCTTCAGGTAAAACTTCTCCATTTACAGGGTTCTTTGGAATTTCAGGACCATCTTTGTAAGATTTTCTCAACAGTTTTCCATTCTTCTGTCTGTCTATCCAGTTCAGAAACCTTTTCTTCCATTGAGGATACGAACCTCTAAACAAGACAGGAGGTCTTCCTTCAGAACCAAGAGCTAAAGCTTCCCTTGAAGCCATTTCAAATAAATTCAAAAAAAATTTGTAAAATTTTCTATTTTAACTAAATGCAGAGCTTAGACCTCTGCAAATGGAACAATTAGAAATTTGAAAATTTTATTTTCTTCCCACTTGAAGAATATTGATGAAAAATGGTCTTGAATTGATTTTCTTGAAACTTTTGATTTGAGAATTTCAAAAACAACTAAATGCAGAGCTAAAACCTCTGCATACAGTGTAATTTGCCAAGTCACAACCCAAGTACACTGGTCAACAACCAACTTCAACTGAATGCCGAGCTTAAATCTCTGCAAACAGCACAACTAAGAAAATCACTTGGTCGAAGAATCGAAATCAACTATTTGCCGAGCAAATAACTCTGCAAATAGCACAAATAGAACTTGTACTTAGTCGCACCAACCAAAAGTACTTGTTTGCCGAGCTTAAACCTCTGCAAACAATACAAGTACCACCAGTCTCAAATCAAAGATTCTTGAAACAACTATTTGCCGAGCAATGAGCTCTGCAAATAGAACAAGTAGGACCAATACTTAGCCAAATTATGCTGAACCACGTATTTGCCGAGCAATAAGCTCTGCAAATAGTACAAGTAAGAACAAACCAAGCCAACGACCTCTGCAACCACGAGTAATCACTACGTGACAAAACAGTCGGTTACTGTTTGTCTTCTTCGTTCAGCCAAACACTCATTTGCAGAGAAAACTGTAAATCGTTGATTTCTTCTTCATTTTTGCGAATTAAAGCTAGTATTTTATATCAAAATGATCAGGAAATCAATGCGCACAAATCCTTGAACAAATTAGATGCTAATTTCAACTAGAATTCAAACCCTCTCGAACATGCGATTTGCCGAGCTCGAGTGAAAACAGTTCAAATGATGAAATTAGCTTCTGAAATCGATAATGAAGGAAGATATACTGATAATGAATCGATCGAAGAACAAAATTTGAACAAAAACACACTTTATTTGCAGAAATCACTCAAAGAGTAACCTCGGCAAATGAACCTTTCAGAAATAAGCTAAATTCTGGAAATTAAACACAAATTAAGCTTGAATTAAGCTTCTGGATCGTTCAGAAACTCTGATTGTGCTCTGATACCAATTGTTATTAATAGAATTCGAGCTTATGTGTGTGTTTATGTGTTTATCAATGGCGGTTTTAGAGAGAGAAATTAGAGAGAGAGAATGTGTTTGGCAGGGAAAGTTTTGTTTGCATAAATGGGTGAAAGGTTACAAAATGCTTAATGGAAGGGGTTTATATACATATGACTAATTTACACTAAGCCCCCTTCCATACTTAGACATTTACATTCTAAGTACAAATATACAATAAGGAAACAAATCAACTACTACATTTATATTTCTAACATTCACCAATCTCCTCTCCTCTTCAGACCAATGTTCCTCCCTCTTTTCCCTTCCTCTTCTAGATCCAGAAGGATCAAGAAGGGGATTGGGAGGTGATGTTGGTACATAAGGACCTTCATTTAAAATTTTCATCATGTTCCTCTCAATACCAGTGACATGCAAAACCATCCTAGCCTCACGTACCAAATTCATCACTGTTCCCACTGAATTTAGGAACAGGATTATTTGAGTAGTGCACATGCACGTGTGGAGAAGCAGGAGTAGGAAGAGGAGGTGGATTAGTGTTATTAACAATAGGTGGTTCATTTTGATCATTAATATTTGCATTAGGATCGGGACCAAGACTAAAACCTTGTGTATTTTCTTGGTTAGCCATCAAGAAACAGATCTAGGCAATGTTTAGCCTTCTGTTCTGATACCAAATGTGAGTCCCTTAAGTTCGATGGTTAACCAGGAAAGTGTAAAATACAACAAGTCTAATAATCACTAGATTGGACTAGTATTACTTGTAAATAAATGCAAGAGTATATAAACAAAGTAATACAAGACTTAAAGCAATAAACAAATAAAGTGGACCATTATGTATTTTTCAATTGTGTATTTTATTTATGATGTTAAATAAAATACAAGGTTGTGCGGAATCAAGATAATACAAATAAGTATGTATCCTAACAACCTATGAGTTACAAATGATCTATATTTGTCAAATAACTCTTTTGGATCGAGATACTTAAAGTTGTGAAGTATCCCTGTTTAAGATCGAGAGTATTTGGACAAATTCACTTAAATGCAAAATGTATGCTTAAAAGTATTTTTCTCAAGGAAATGACTTTGTATTTATAGGCAACAAAATTCACCAGTGAATTTTGTGCCGTACAAATATGGTTGCATACATTTAATGATCCGACAAGAACATTAAATGTATTGGATAAGGAATAAGGATAAAGTCACATCAAATGACTTTGTGTCCTTTTATCCAACCACCTTTACACACACAAACTTTGGTAAAGAACAAGTGGATTGTTCTTTGAAAGTGTGTAAAGGGAAAAGTCAATCCTCGATATCAGTGTTCAGACTTGTATGGTCTAGAACACTAACAATCCTCCAGTGTACAGATCTGGTAAGACTTTCCAGTGGACTCCGCCATTTGTCAGTCTTCTTTCTTCAGACTTCAGTCTTTGACTTTAGTCAAAATGTCTTCAGTAGAGTTGATCTGGACTGGGGTGAAGTCCAGTGAGCTCATCTGGAGAATACTCCAGATTTCCTATACAAGTATTTGCTCATTGGTCTTCCATTATTTCTGGACAAATCTTCAGAGGGACTCCAGATTCCAAGTCTGGAGTAGGTCCAGTAGAACACGTTTCTGGACAGATCTTCAGTAAGGCTCCAGTAGTCGAGTCTGGAGCGAGTCCAGTAAATCTGGACTAAATCTGGACCTAACACTTTTTGTGACCTCTATTGAAGTTTGCAGTGTTTTCGGAAGGTTTATTGGGTGTTAGGGTGTAACGCCCCTAATTTTCTAAACAATACAAAATGATATCAAAAGAACTTAAAGGCCAAAAGGGCGTTAATCTTATTCAAAATCAAAGTAAAGTCAACCTGACAAATCAAAATAAGTACTTCTAAAGCTTGAAATAAAACTCTAAAGCAAAGGGTGCTAAGTCCACTTCTATCTACTCTCTTCTCTCGTTCCCAAATCCCGCATGATCACCTGCCGTATAAGAAAGAAAAAGGAATACAGCTGAGCAAAAAGCCCAGTGAACGGATATGACAAAAGCAGAAATATAATATGAAATGCGGAGACGTATATTTAAAAACAAACTTATTACCTTAACAAACTTATTTTCAAATCAAAGTACACATACGTATAGTTTCACAAATGCCTTATAACCATCAGACCAAAGTATACTATAAAACCAAGTTCCGTAAAATAATGCACATAAGAGCCAAACAAAATTACTTATCAAAAGGGCCGAATGAAATCATAGGGTAGCTACTCCACTAATCATTCATTTTTGGTGCAAACGCCTCGTATGACACTACGATAAGCGCCCACCGTCAAACAAAATATTACCTAGGACCGATCCATACGCCTCCTATCAAAATATAATATAATGAGCTCGAACCACTACCGGGTTATCAAAAGGAGACGCCGTAGATCAAATCAAATACACCGCTACGGCCGGTGCCACATCATCGGTGTCACAATAACGCGCCCATGGGACCTCCATGGATAGGTTACTCTTATATGCATATCTTAAGAAACCGTTTTGACCAACTTATATATATAGATATATCGAATAGTTTTTAAGAGGCAAAATGAACTTTTGGACAATTAAAGTAACTAAAAAATATATATAGATTAAGAAATCTAAGTATAGACTTAAAATCACATCTCTGTCCACCCAATTCTCACAAAATTTCAATGGAGTTACTTATAAACTTTCGGGCCAATCAATATGATTCATGATATGCGACTGTATTAATCTTCGTGGCCGATGAATATGATTTATAATATGCGACTGTATTATATTTCGGGCCAACGAATACTCGAGGGACATATTAGTATACAAATTGGGACAAACTTGTACAAATCATGGCATCCAACGTAACACTCAAACCCACCTTTTTAGGGACAGTTTTTGAATCGGGTTTCAAGAGACGGTTTTGACACAACTATAGATAACAAAATGTTAGGTCCAGATTTAGTCCAGACTTACTGGACTGGCTCCAGACTGGACTACTGGAACCTTATTTAGGTTTGTTAAGAAACTTGTTTTGCTGGTCTCGCTCCAGACCCGACTACTGGAGCCTCACTGAAGATCTGACCAGAAAACATGTTCTGCTGGACCTACTCCAGACTTGGAATCTGGAGTCCCTCTGAAGATTTATCCAGAAATAATTGAAGACTAGTGAGCATTTACTTGTATAGGTAATCTGGAGCATTCTCCAGATTAGCTCACTGAAGACTTCACCCCAGTCCAGATCTACTCTACTGAAGACATTCTGACTGAAGTCAAAGACTGAAGTCTGAAGGAAGAAGACTTAACAAATGGCGGAGTCCACTGGAAAGTCTTACCAGATCTGCACACTGGAGGATTGTTAGTGTTCTAGATCCTGCAAGTCTGAACACTAATATCGAGGATTGACTTTTGCCTTTAACACACTTTCCAAAGAACAATCCACTTGTTCTTTAACAAAGTATACGTGTGTTAAAGTGGTTGGATAATAGGATACACTTGCACTTGATGTGACTTTATCCTTATTCCTTATCCAATACATTTAATGTTCTTGTCGGATCATTAAATGTATGCCAACCATATTTGTACGGCACAAATTCACTGGTGAATTTGTTGCCTATAAATACAAAGTCATTTCCTTGACAAAATACTTTTAAGCATTCCTTTTGCATTTAAGTGAATTTGTCCAAATACTCTCGATCTTAAACAGGGATACTTCACAACTTTAAGTATCTCGATCCTAAAGAGCTATTTGACAAATATAGATCATATTGTAACTCATAGGTTGTTAGGATACACACTTAATTGTGTTATCTTGATTCCGCAACAACCTTGTATTTTATTTAAACATCAATAAATGAAATACCCATGAAACATACATAATGGTCCACTTTATTTGTTTATTGCTTTAAGTCTTGTATTACTTTGTTTATATATCTTGCATCTTTATTTACAAGTAATACTAGTCCAATCTAGTGATTATTAGACTTGTTGTATTTTACACTTTCATTGGTAAACCATCTCGTAATTAAAGGGACTCACATTTGGTATCAGAGCAGAAGGCTAATCATTGCCTAGATCTGTTCTTGATGGCTAACCAAGAAAATACATCGCTGACCAGACGTGTGTCGTCAGCGAGTCATCAGCGAGTCAGTGACTCTCGTCAGCGAGTGGTTTCTTTCCAAATTGTGAGTCAAGGCGGGAAGAATTCAAATCAAGTAAAGACAAGAGTCACATGGTGGTTCTTCCAACTGGATATTACCTTATATGGCAAAGGTACAGTTGGAACCAAAACAAGGGTTTTCTCTTTCATACCCATTTTGGTAAAGAAGACAAAGGCTCCTGGATCCAAGTACTTCGAGCCAATGAGAAGTCGACAACCACCATTCTATCACTATCATTGTAAGGCTGTGTTGCCCTAATTCCTCCCCTATATAAAGCAACACAGCCGCATCATTTACACTTTGTGTTTGTCACCACAAGTGTGTGTCACTTATTATATCTTGTAATTGTTTTAGTTTTCTAGTTTGTCTAAAACTAAACAATTATATTGTTCTTGTATTTTTCTTGTAAGACAAGTTGTAATATCGACCATGTATTCACTGTTTAATCATTGATACATATGATTAGACTTGCATAGTTTCTTGTACTTGAACTTTATTCTTGTTCTTGTTCTTTACTTTCTACTTACCTTCTTGTCTAGATTAATTATATTATAAGTGTGCAAATCGTGGACTGTCACTGTTAGTTTGTTTTCATGGTTCAATATCTATTAGAATATATTGACAGGTTTCATTCTGTCAACAGTTTTCCCTTCTTATAAGGTTGAAAACAATCTTTTGGAACTTCAAAATGTTCAATATATGGTTTTCTCCTTAAGTTTATAAACATGTATGTTAGGATCCCTATATAAAATAAATGGAGAAAGTTAACAACAGGGACCTTTGATAAGTTAACTCAACTTTGATAGTTCTTTTGGGTGCATTTTCTTCTTAAAATTATTATCTTTTTCTCTAAAAGGGTGCTATAGCATTATCTTTTGCTTAGTTACTCAAGTTCCTGTTAAGTTTAAGGAAGCTGGTCATGAAGGTACACATTTTGAGCTTAATTATCTCTAGCATTGTCTTTTACTCCTCCCACCCCCAAATTTTCTGTCGGCCTTATTATAGAGATTCACTTTATGTATCTTTTATGCCTCGGTGGATATCAAGTATGTTGGTAATACATATCGAGTTCCCATTGTCAGTAGATGTGAATAAGGGCTATATGGGTAATGCCGTACTGGTTGAAAGCTCGGTTTCAGTAATACATTTATCTATAATAGATTTTATAATAATTTTTGTAAATTTCTTTTCTTAATTAGCTCATCAAATATTTATCAACTTCTGTGACATTGCTTGATTTTCTTTTTGTTCTCTTATTTATAGGCTTGATTCACCATGTGAAGTATTTGTCATGAGCTCATATACCTAAAAAGACCAGCCTCTCAACGATGCTGGTGCTTTCATTACTGTTGTTGGTTTAGGAAATAGGCCTTATGTTTACGGCATGTGACTATGTGCTTATCATTCAAAATGAATTCAGGTATTGCTCATCATTCATGTTGACCAGTGAACCTTTTTTTTCCCTCCTTTTTTCAGTTATCCATTCTCCTTTAACAATTGACACATCAACTACAAAGAAGTGAGAGGTGAAGCGGGTTGGGTAATGAAATGGGTAAAGTTTTATGTGTGTCAGTCAAAACGAGACGGGTCCAAGCACTTATTGGCCCATCTAAAATTTTTTTGATTATCAAATCTTTATGTGTGTCAGTCAAAACGAGACGGGTCCAAGCACTTATTGGCCCATCTAAAATTTTTTTGATTATCAAATCCTTTAATGGGTTGAGTAGGATTAAGATACCATGTTACAACAATATTAATCCTACTTAAGAAGTTATTTAGGAGGTTATAACGTTTCACTATGGGCGACTTCTGACAATTTGAGTATCTGTCCCATGTCCATTTTAGCTGATTATTAGAAGTATATATGTTTGACCCATGTCCCTTTCACAAATATTTTAACTTTATCCATTTGAACCATGTCCACCTTTGGTAATTTTCCAACTTTAGTCATTCACCCGTTAGAGATAGTATATCCAAATTGATCTTTTTACCTAAAAGTGGGTTAAAATTAGCTTATATGAATCTGTTGTTTTCAGATCATGTTATAAAACTTGACATACAATATTGTGTAATAATTGGAACGAAGACTTAAGGTGTAAAAGATTTTATACACTTCCTTTGAGCTTCAAGTGTTACTTTTAAACATGCGGGGCTTAAATAAAGTTCTTAACTCTCACGAACAACATGGTAATGAAATGGGTAAAATTGTATGTGTGTCAGTAAGGGTTAAAACCGCTAACCATTTATGTTGTTGGCCTCTGGGTTTTGTTTGTCTTTTAGGCTCAACTTTGCGCTTCAAGCTTCTCAGCTACGCTTATTTTGACAGCGATGAAATCCGTCTCAAAGACTTCAAGCTTCAAATGAGGTACTACTTTGTGAAATGATGTTTTGTGTGACAAAGTGAATTTCTTTTGGTACGTATAGAAAGCATTCTTGAGAAGCAGAAGAAAATAATTATGGGGACTGATGGACACAAATGTCTTCAGATTGTTCCTTTGCACAAAAACATAAAAGGTTCAAATGATTCTGAAATATCAGAGATGAACTCAACCGAAAGCTCCCGAACTGAAGCTATAAATCAATGAAATTTCACAATTTGTGACCAGTTGGTAATTGTTTCCATGAGCTCACTGAAGTCCATTCAGAACGAACAAGTGGAGCACAAACGGTATGGTAACATTGACATCCTTCCCAAATGATAACTCAAATAATGAGCAAGATATTTATCATGCGGACAAAGCCAAGAATGGACAAAAGGCTCTTAAAGGCGTACGCATGTTGTTGGCAGAAGACGCCCCAATACTCCAGAGAGTGGCGACTATGATGCTCCAGCAGGGGTGCTAAGGTCGTCGTTGTGGGAGATGGGACGCAGGCAGTGGAAGCCCTAGATTTCTAAATGAAGTTGAAAATGTCAAAAGTTTCTCGACTTTCCACCATACTACTTGATGCTCATGGAATGCCAGGTAAGGATGTCATTCTTAACATTTATTTTCCTCTTTGTTAGTCTTTTGGCAGTTCAATATACAAATCAAGTTATTTCGACTGTGAATATTTTTATCATTTACGTAATGCAGTAAAATTACCTGTTTTGAGCTCTATCACATATTAGAGATTTTATGCATTAATGAACAAATTAGTTGGGTATTTACTTAGCTAAAAAGTTTTTGTTCAAAAAGTTACAGTTTCTTTTATTTATATGATAAATCTTGATTGGTAACAACAGAAATATTGGATCATGATTTAATGTAGGATTATATTTGATCAACTACACTTGCAGGCTCGAAACATTGTTTCCCGACCTTGGGCCTTCTCTTACATGAGAATTCAGGTACATATACATGGAAGGTAACTTTGTTGTACAAGGCGTTTAAAATTTATGTCATTTCCCCCGTTTGGCTCTCATATATTACGTTCACAATCTTGGTGTATCTAGCACTCATACTTGGTTACATGGATCAAGAAGTGTACTTATCAAAATTTTCACCAGAATTGAATGTTGATCAAACAATTGACTCAAGTCCATGTAATTTTAGAAATATTGAGGTAGCCCATTTTTTGATGTCATAAATATATAATGCAACTAAAATTATGTTGTAAAAATGTTTGTCTGCCTCATATTATGTTTAGATATGAAGCTTAAAGTGGTTGGTTGGAACACCACACAGAATGCCGTGTCACTATATAGAAGGTTTAGTCATATTGTAGAAAATGAACCGTAACAAACAGGTTATGGTGATGCATCTTTCCATCAGGTTTGATAACAAATACCACCTACAAAACAAAGGCGAACATACATGCTCTTCCACCTCTTTTGTTATAGTTTCCTACTTATTTAGGACTCGCATTGTTACATATCTATCTTTTTAAAAGTTTGTGGGATAAACCACTTTCGAGCAAAGGCTCATAGTTAACTGCTTCTTATCAATGAAGCCCAACCACCCCCTTATAACGATTTCTGCTATTGCATTTTAACATTGTTATAACTGCCCTCATGGGTCTACAACGGGCAATTTATTCCAATTCATCCGTTGCATGCGTTTTAAGCCCTCGTAATACATATATTAACATAATATATTAGCTTAAATGATATGCACTTAATTAATTTCACAAATGACCCTTGTGGTTGTCGAAATTAGCATTTCGCACTCTATGTTTTTTTTATCATTAGGTGCCCTTGTCATTGCATTTTCTATCACCAATTCCCCCTTCCTTTGATGGACGTTTGAATCTCTCCGTTAATGTCCTCAAGTGCATTAAACGTGAAAGTATATCCGTCATTTTACAACAAAAGTCTTCTTCTTCCTCACCGATGTCAAATAAAAATAGTTGGACCTCTTTTTCATTTCCCAGATTTTCTCCAACATACACAAATCCAAACAAAACAATCCATATATATGCATAAAAAAAGTCTATACATATACATAACCAATTGTACTAAAATAGGACCCTTCATTCATTTTCTATATTTTCTTATACCATGGAACCTTTCTTTCTTTGAAAACATTCTCATTTATATACACTCACATATATATATATATATAGTAAAAAGATAAAATGAGAACTAAATATTTGTCGAGAACTATGAGAACTTTTATATATAGGGATAATATTGTAATTTTATAAATTATTTAAATAATTAACAAATTAAATGAATGTGCTCCTTAATATCTCGGTTAGTTACATACTTACATGCGAAATAAGGGGTACGTACATGCGAAATAAGGGGTACGGTTACAAAATTGAAATGGATTTCATTGATTCAACAATAATTGCCCATGTGTACGTAAGAAATATTTTTCCTTAAACAAACATTTCCATTGGTTGTTTATTAATCAAATACTCGTAATAAGTTTGGATTGTAATTTTAATTGTCTTTAACATATAAATGAAGTGAGTGATAATTTTCAATACATTTTTGTTGTTTGTGTAAATCGTGTTTTTATGGATCAAATGGTGTTTGAAAAATGATAGAATATGTAAACAACAATTTAGAAAGAATGTCTCTTTTCGCATACGATTACATACAAGTGTAGAGTCATTCACATGTGTACACGCCAAAAACTTATCAATACATGTTTTTACAAGTATAAACAATTTGTACACATGTGAAATTAAATATTTGTTATGATGTTTAATCATTTACGTTTCACACGTACACACGTTAATAAATATAATTTTATCATGTTCACATGTGGACATAGATGATTTCATCATGTTCACATATATGAACTTTGTAAATAAGGTCATTCACATGTGTACCAATATGAAAAAACATAAAGATTGTGATTTTAAAAGTTTTTATTTAAAAGATTTATAGCTTTGATATGTTATACGTTTTTAGAATTCAAATGTTCATAATCTTAAAATATGTTAATATTAATGTATAATGTATTAATAAAGTGACTTTTAAAAAAATGCCATCATTTATGGAGCGTTAGTTGAAAACGCATTTTGATTCATTAATAACGTGCATCTCGGTTTTTTTAATTTTATTAATATCCCCATTATGTCCTTTGAATACCGTAACTGTTAAAAAAAAAAAATATCTCCATTATGTCCTTTGAGTATGTAATATTTGTTAAATGGTTGGATTTAATTACAAAAATGCCATGCATGGTTATTAACCTTTGATCTTCTAATCTAATGGCTATGATTGGTTCTCGTAGTTCTCGACAATTTTTTAGTTCTCGTAATAACCTTACTCTATATATATATGTGTGTGTGTGTGTGTGTGTATGAAATCATCACCTTCGATCTATCAAATCACCTTCGATCTATGAAATCATCACCGTCGTCATATTTAGCTTCTTCACTTCGCAAGGTACTTTCTATTTTCTAATATATTACGGTGACCGAAAAAAGAAACAAAAATAAGAATAGAGTATTGTTTCGGTGGTGATGGTGGGTGGATCTAAAGCGGTGGCATGATCTGGTGACGGTGGTTGAATATGTGGTGATGGTGCCGGTGGTAGTGGTGGTCGAATCTAAAGGGGTGGTCGGATCTTGTGGCGGTGGTCAAATCTAAAGGGGTGTTCGGATCTAAAGGTCCAATCATTTTATTGTTACATATACACATACACATATATAGATATAGATATGCTACAGTGTAAATCTCCATCAATATATTGAAACCCATCAAGCTAGTTGAGATTCTTGTACTTGGGTTATGGTGGCAGTGGGGTTCGAGACTTTGAAGCTCGACCCGAAAAGAGTAATCAAAATTTTATCATTATTTTTTTTTAATTAAATGCTATACTTTATACAAAAACACTATATTTATATAAAAACACTATATTTTATCTCATTTAAACGTATTACATGATTATAAACTTATCCAATACTTATATAATCTTTAAACAACTTTAAACGACACGAAAACGAGTTTAAGTAACTAGTGGGCCACATCTTAGAGAAGTGGGCCGCACTAAAACTATTATGATCCAGACGTTCAACTAGTGAGCCTCACTAGAATTGCGCTGGGGAGCACTAGAACCATTCTGACTTCAAACCTTCAGTTAGTGAGCCTCACTTGATAGTGGTGGGCAGCACTAACTGGTACATCAACAAAAATTATAACTTGTTACTTGCAAACTTACTTTACTCATTTCAAAACATCCCAATACAAGACTATGACTCGAATATGACATGAACACGTAACTGAACAATTCAAAGGACTTCATTTAATCGAATGTACATATTTCAATGAAACGGGTCATTTACCCAAGTTGCCAAGCAACCAATACACTATTTGACATCAAATTATATTTAACCATACAATTCAAGACTCATAAGTTTGAAATCAAACATGAACAACATTTTAACTCAAAGACATAGGATATCATGAGCCAAAAGTTCAAAGGGGAGGCTACTACGGGTTCTATCAACAATACCATTTTACCGCAATTAGCTAACTTTTCCAATTTCCAAATTCAACTTTAATCTTCAAAGCACATAATCTTGTTTCCAACATCCGGGACAACCTATAAAAAGAGTAAACAACTAAAAGAATAAGCCAAAGCTTAGTGAATACTATTGCATACGCTTATACACACGAAGGAGGGCAAAAACACAAAGGACTATCACATGTAACCAATGGCTTCGTCATACCATCACTTGCATACTCACCTTTGCGCTAACAAAACATACATGGATCCATATACGCTAAACAGTATAATCATGAGGTCCTTAGGCCTCAAAGGTTCTTAGGCCTTATCTCAATACATCAAGAGGTTCTCATGTCTCATCTCAATTCAACTATGGGGTTCTTAGGCCCTAACCTCAAATTAGGCCCTAACGCCAAATCGATTACCACACACGGAATCCACCATCATATGGTAATCGACCTAACATACATATAATCGTATGCAAGAGTACTCACCTCCTTCGCGACAACCAAATCCATGATGACTGCAAGAACACACATTACAAGCTTTCAATCTAGCAAATCAAATTCAAAACACATATAAGGTATCCATCATATTCAAGGCTATCTAACCATTGTCAAACACAAATAATTCACTAGCAATCTTAACTCATTTACATTCTCATCATGCTCTAAAGTTGGCATCTTTCCAAATCTCAATTTACTTTCACAAAAACATGGTCATAACTCATTTTAATACTAAAAAATCACCATTTCATTATCTCATCAATATGACTAAACAACATTTTACCCAAAATCATCTTATTTTGTCATTGAGTTGCTTTCTCTTTCAAAAGTTCACTTGATAATTCAATTCATCATTATCATCATTTTACTCAACTATTGAAAATCACCATTCTTTTAAAATTAAGATTTTCATGCCAACACATATATTCTTAGTTAAATTCATCATGCAACTCAATAACAAACTATGTTATACAAGAATTTGGGGAAAATTATACAAAACTCAATTTCTAGCAAAACCCTCAAATTTGGGTGTCTCAAGAACCCTAATTATCAATAGGAATCAAAACTAGGTTAGAAAATCTTTACCTTAAGGAATGGAAAAATAAAATCAAGGATTCAAGTCACAATTCTTTCCCCTTTTTCTTCTTAAATTTCGGCCACCACCACCACACTCAAACCCTCACTTTTCAATTTTTTAGATGATAATGGAAGATTATTATTATTGTTCTTGTTGGATGATTCTTGGATTTCTTGATTGAAAGAAAAGGTGAAATCAATTAGAATGAAGTGAAAGAAAGTTGAAGAAGAGATTAGAAGGATAAGTGGAAAGTGATTCATAACTTAGGAGAATGGATGGCATCCTTCCCATGATGCCACACCCTCTTTCAATTTTTTATGTGTATTTTACCCGCTATCCACTAAAGTTCCAACTAAATTAACCCCATATTCAAAATTAAAATAATAGGAAATTATTTTAATGTCAAAACTACATTAAGGGGTTAATTTATTTACCTTAAAAACTTTAGGGTGTTACAGTAGCAGTAGGGTTCGAGCTTTGATGAGCTCCTCATACTAGTATTGGTTTATGTGAGATACTTTTTTGATATTCTTGTTTGGGATTTTTTTAATTGTTGTGTATATGAGCTTAAAGAAAAAAGGTTAATGATGATGATTTGTTTAGAATACATTTGATTGTTGAATCTGAAAAGCAATAAGATTGAAAAGGTTTGGGTGCTAATAAATTCACGGATACTTTTTATCAACTTACGGAAAATTAAATATATATAGATAGAACGAATTGCATTTTTGGTCCCTGTGTTATCACATCTTTTGCAAGTTTGATACAAACATATGCAAAGTCGCGAAACGCATCCTGTCATATCACACCCGTTGCAATCTTGGTCCAAAGTTAACTTTCCGTCTAATTTTACCGTTAAAGACATCATGTGCCCCTCACGTGAGGGGTAATACTGTCTTTTCATTATAAACAAGGACTATTTCTGCAACTAATCAAAATACATATCTCATCATCATCAGATCACTTATATATTGTTGTTATACACCACAAAAATTCGTTCTAGATTTTATTTTTTCATATATAGATACATATATGATATATATGATTGTTGCTAGGTGTATACCAACGTTAGCTAACCAACAACACCCTCGTCGGAATTCATCTCCGGCCAACCTCAAGACATCAACTCAAGACTTGGATAACAACCGAGCTCGTTACCAACTCAAGACTTGAATAACAATTGAGCTTGTTACCACCGGACATCATTTCCAGCCAACCTCACCGGAATTCATCTCCGGTCATCTGCTACCCTCGAAACCCATCCCTGGTCTTCACCTACGAATCCCGCCACACCTCTCTGTTGACCAAACCTTCCACCACCAAAACGACGTCGTTCCGGCAATCAACATTGTAACCTACCAAGTCATCTTCTAAACAAATTTGTATCTATATTTATTTTCAAAACAGATCTATATCTGTATATCATCTCATAAAAACGCAAGGACCATAAACAAATCTGTATCAATTTCTATTTTCTTGAAGCTAAAAATAAAACCAAAAATAAAAAATTGAATCTTTGATCAAAAAAGAAGATGGATTTTTGTGGGTTTTCTTAGAAACCGAAAATAGCCAAGAAAGAGTGGTGTTAGGGGGTTGTCACGGCGTGGTCGTTACCTTGAAGTGGTGCGGCGGCGACGGCGTGGGGGTGGCGGCAGAGGTGGCATCGGGTGGTGTTGGGGGTTGGATGGTTGCCCTTTGTTGCTTAGATGATGATGAAATTTATTTTTGTAGCGTTTTGAGGTGTATCCCCATTTTTCCGGCGAGTGGGGGCGGCGGCCCGGCGGTGATGGTGGCCGGAATAAGAAATGGAGGAGAAGAATAGAGATAAAAGTTAAAGAATGGTAACACTAGAGCTTAATTGATAAATGAATCGTCACCACAAAAATATCAATCAGAGAAGAATTGAAGAATTGATATATGAAAAGACAGTATTACCCCTCACGTGAGGGGCACATGATGTCTTTAACGGTAAAATTAGACGGAAAGTTAACTTTGGACCAAGATTGCAACGGGTGTGATATGACAGGGATGCGTTTCGCGACTTTGCACATGTTTGTATCAAACTTGCAAAAGATGTGATAACACAGGGACCAAAAATGCAATTCGTTCATATAGATATAACCAAAATAAAAAACTTCAAAGTCAATCTCTTGATTATGAAGAAAAAGAAAAAAAGATAAGAAAATTTCATGAATCTAGATATAAAAAAGAACTTAAATAGTTACTTATAAAAATAGAATGAACAAGATCTTGTTGTTTTTCCGGATCCATATTCAAACAACGGGAAAAGCGACAGAGAAAGCATATTATTATAATATAACAATTAAAGTAGCAAAAGCTACCGTACCAGGTGCTGACGTCATCATGACGTCAGCTATTTTGTCTTATTCCTATTTTGTCTTTTTCCTTTTTTTTTTACGATTGTATACTTTTTAAAAAAAAAATTACCACTTAACTTTTTGTTTTTTAACTTTAGTCTTTTCCGGTTTCTTTTTTTAAATCTTTTTTTTTTTTACTTTCTATATTTATTTTAAGGCTTAACTTTTACCATTTTTAAGTTTCTTATTAAAAATATTTTACCACTTAACTTTTTGTTTTTTAACTTTAGTCTTTTCCGGGTTTTTTTTTTATAAATTTTTAAATGTTTTTTTTTTACTTTCTATCTCTTATTTTAAGGCTTTTAACTTTTACCATTTTAAAGTTTCTTATTTTTACCATTCAACTTTTGGGTTTTTTAACTTTAGTCTAACTTTTTGTATACAACTTAATTTACTTTTAAATTTTTAAATTTTATCAATTAACTTTGGGTTTTAACTTTAATCATAAAATCTTTTTTTTTTTATACTTTCTATCTCTTATTTTAAGGCTTCTAACTTTTACCATTTTAAGGTTTCTTATTTTTACCACTCAACTTTTGAGTTTTTTAACTTTAGTCTAACTTTTTGGATACAAACTTAAGTGTCCAAGCTTTTAGATAATGTTGTATGTATATTTGCATGACACAACGTCGATCCCGGGCAACGCCCGGGGTCAAATTTCTTGTTGTTGTGAATTGAAAATCAAAAATCACCTCACGTGGGATGCACGTGAGGGCATTAATGGAGGGGTGACCGATGATACAAAAATGCAACTATAGGGGCACCTGACAAAACGAGAGTGTAGGGTGCAAAATGTTAATTACGACAACCACAGGGGCCATTTGTGATATTAACCCATGGTCAAAACCTTATACTCCGTAGTATATAGATATACTCTGATTTTTATATCTACAAACAACAAGTCAACAACCAACAATGGATCCTCTTATTTGGCATAAAGTTGCTGCAATTTCTGGCAAGTTTTGTTGTTATTATTTGTTGCACAACAGAACCCTTGTTTCCAAATCCATTAAAAATCAAATCTTTGGTTCAATTTTAGTGATACTTGAAAAAGGCACATTTTTTATTTTATTTATTTTTTTAAAACTTACTTTGTACTTATTTTGTATATCTATTTGTGGAAAACAGGAATGGCAGCTCTTGGATTAGGAACATATGGTGCTCATGGATTCAAACCAAGCAATCCTTCTTATAAAGAGGTAAAATTTGATATTTTTATTAAAATAATTTGATATTATTTGATTTTCTTTTAATTTTGTATGGCTGGAATGTTAAAAAGTTAAACTTTTTATGTTTTCTAAACAAAATAAATTACATTGTGTGATTAGGTTTGGAATACAGCATCTCTTTACCATTTAGTTCATACAGCTGCATTGGTTGGTGCTCCTATGGCTAAAAACCCGAATATCGTAAGTTCTTTCTTGCTTTTGTTTGTTTGTAAGGCGTTTAGATAAGCGTTTTGAAAGTGATTATTGCGAGTATGTGAAGATTCAGAATAAGACAATATGAATGAACTATAATAATTTGATCAAAACCATGGAACTATGTAATATTGAACTACTATTTTATCACAGGATCATAAACACTATTTGCCGAACCCCATGCATTTTTAGTGCTGTCTAGTTAATATAGTCACACAGCACATTGCTTAGTTTATATAGTGTGATTATCACAATAGGCAAATTTGTAAGTTTAACTTGAAAAGATCTCGACAGCAATTTGGTAGATATATTTATGTGAAAATGCATCTTCATTGGTGACAAGTCACATTCTCGTTCACAGTCTGAATCTTGTTTGGTTGGATGTAGTAAATCTTATGCTCATGGTTTCTTTTGTTTTTGTGAGTTGTAGTTTGGAGGCCTTTTGGCTACTGGAATCATTGCCTTCTCGGGGATGTAAGTGCTGGTTTTGTGCTCTCATTCACGTTATTTATTATCAGTATATGAGTTCGACACTTATTTCAGAATTCAGATTTGAGCTACCGAACCTAGTTAATACAAAGCTTTATACTACGTTAGCTAATATTACTGATCATATTATACATACATATACACAAAGCTTGGGGACTAATGTGTTTCACAGAAGTCAGAAGACAATAGTAAGTCGATAATTTCTTTTAGGAGGAACCTCAACTGCATATCTATAATAAGCATCGCTCTAGTACTTTTCTGATTTATCTTAATACCCAATAAATGCGTGTGTTTGAGTTAAGGATTCAATAATCCTGCGAGCCCCATGTATGTCTGGGAGACTGGATATCAACAGGCAAAGCTTGAAACTTTAAAGGGGGTCACATTGGTTCTCTGTTTAATCAAGTCACTTTAAGTAACTTTAGCCATACCTGTGTTAGAGTAATCTTTACCAAACAATACACCTATATTACTTTGTCTTGAAGTATATTATACATATATACAACCACCCGGCTCTTTTGAAGGTTATGTTTTACCTCTGAAAAGCCTTTTTTACCTCAAACTTTATAAGTGATATGATCCATGATAGCGGTGAATCACATTTGACCTCTTTCTATACTATAGGAAATCCCCTTTCTTTAATATCTAAAGCCCACGATGCTGCTGGATATTAGTTATCCCATATAAGCTTCATGTTCAATGTTGGTTCAGGTCACTCCATTTGACCTCTAACTTTCTTGCTTGGATGAACAACATAAGAAATACGCAGTCAAGGTTTTGGCAAATGAACAGGTTTGTTTTGAAAAAAGTAAGTTTTCCTTGGGCAGATAAGATTTTTAAAAAACTCAACTACTACAGAATGGATCACAAACACGTAAACACAAATTTCACTAATCTTATACAGGTACTAGGTGTGTTGGTCCATTTTCCAGTAACATTAGATTCTGTTCTGTTCTCCCAACTTTTGAAGTTGTATTGAAATTCAACGAAAGTTTGAGGTTGTTTATAGGCCAGTTTCGAGTAAATTTCCATGCTTCTTTAAGATTATGACCGAAGACCCGATTCTCACTTTTATATCAATGATTGATGTAATTTAAGGTCCTGTGAACTTGTTATCCAGGATTGCGAGCTTAGATTTATTGTAGTCAAACCCATGATTTATGGTATCACAACCCATTTATTGTAGTCAAACCCATGATTTATGATGTACTTTTCCATTAGCTATCGGAGAAGATTTATTCATATATTTCTTGATGAAAGTAACATGATTGCTTCTGGATGTTGCAAAAACATTAATGAATTCAATGCTATGCCAGTTATATTGACCATTGTTGCTTACCCTTTTACATATGCATGTCCTTATTGTGTCTCAATTTCTTGTTTACACTTTACACTGGTCAAAGATAAAAAATGTGGCCTTTAATTTTGCAGATGTTATGCAGTGGCGTTCCTGGAAGACAGAACATACGCTAAAGTAGCCCCACTCGGCGGGTTTGCATTTATTGCTGCCTGGGGAAGCTTGCTGTTCTAAAATGACTTACCCCGGAGGTGAATGAGGCCAGGAATAATGCCCTTTTAGATTTTAATGGGGTATCTAACTCCTCTGAGAAGTTTTATGTGGGTTATTTTACATGTGTATAGTAAAAGAAATAATATGTGGAATTACTATCGATCAGATCAACACTTTTACGTTTTTGTGTTACGTAAATACATTTTAACGTGAGTGTTTGTCACTGTTTTGAAGAACTTGCAATTATAACATGTCCACAGCCTTATTGTTCTTTATTTTTAACGTCACTTTTTTATAAATATTTAAGTAGTGTTGTAGTTTAGTTATATATAATTTCGTATGTTCAATACTTTACTATCTTTGATATGCCCGGATATTATCTGTGTTGATAAGCTAGTAGTCAAACATAGCCAAATCCTGAACTAGAAATGGCCAAATGGCAATAAAAGATGAAGTAACAAATAGCCGTGCCCATTTCCCGGTTTTTGCCTGACTTGAACTCGAACCCAAACCTGGTTTTTGGCTGCTACTTAGGGGTGTTGCCGAGCCGAGCTCGGCTCGAAAAAAAACTGGTAGGCTCGAGCTCGGCTCGATAGCTCGACGAGCTTTCAGTATGTAGGCTCGAGCTCGACTCGGTATAGTAAAATATGGCTCGAGCTCGGCTCGAAAAGCTCGAAAAAGGCCCGAGCTTAGCTTGTTATGTCAATAAATATGGCTCGAGCTCAGCTCGAAACTCTAAAAGCTCGACAAGACTTGACTATTCAAGTATTATATATACAAATAAATACATAATATATTGAAAGCTCGAAAAGCTCGATAAGTATTCGAGCCGAGCTATGTAAAGCTCGAGCTCGACTCGATAATTATTTCGAGCTTAATTTAGGGCTCGAGCTCGAGCTCGATAATAACAAGACTGGGCTTGGGACTTGAAGCTTTATTTGTTGGGTTAGGAGTTAGGACACGTAATATAATGGGCTGAGCTGGTGGCGCATGTGGGCTAGTTAGGCCACTCACAAAAACTCGTATCCATGATAACTTTATTAACACGTTGTGTTTAATTTATGATAATATCTAAATATATATAAAGCAGAAACCTTAATTTTAAAATGGAGATATATATATATATATATATATATATATATATATATATATATATATATATATATATATATATATATATATATATATATATATATATATATATATATATATATATATATATATATATATATATATATATATATATATATATATATATATATATATATATATATATATATATATATATATATATATATATATATATATATATATATATATATATATATATATATATATATATATATATATATATATATATATATATATATATATATATATATATATATATATATATATATATATATATATATATATATATATATATATATATATATATATATATATATATATATATATATATATATATATATATATATATATATATATATATATATATATATATATATATATATATATATATATATATATATATATATATATATATATATATATATATATATATATATATATATATATATATATATATATATATATATATATATATATATATATATATATATATATATATATATATATATATATATATATATATATATATATATATATATATATATATATATATATATATATATATATATATATATATATATATATATATATATATATATATATATATATATATATATATATATATATATATATATATATATATATATATATATATATATATATATATATATATATATATATATATATATATATATATATATATATATATATATATATATATATATATATATATATATATATATATATATATATATATATATATATATATATATATATATATATATATATATATATATATATATATATATATATATATATATATATATATATATATATATATATATATATATATATATATATATATATATATATATATATATATATATATATATATATATATATATATATATATATATATATATATATATATATATATATATATATATATATATATATATATATATATATATATATATATATATATATATATATATATATATATATATATATATATATATATATATATATATATATATATATATATATATATATATATATATATATATATATATATATATATATATATATATATATATATATATATATATATATATATATATATATATATATATATATATATATATATATATATATATATATATATATATATATATATATATATATATATATATATATATATATATATATATATATATATATATATATATATATATATATATATATATATATATATATATATATATATATATATATATATATATATATATATATATATATATATATATATATATATATATATATATATATATATATATATATATATATATATATATATATATATATATATATATATATATATATATATATATATATATATATATATATATATATATATATATATATATATATATATATATATATATATATATATATATATATATATATATATATATATATATATATATATATATATATATATATATATATATATATATATATATATATATATATATATATATATATATATATATATATATATATATATATATATATATATATATATATATATATATATATATATATATATATATATATATATATATATATATATATATATATATATATATATATATATATATATATATATATATATATATATATATATATATATATATATATATATATATATATATATATATATATATATATATATATATATATATATATATATATATATATATATATATATACTATAATAATAATAATAATATATATGTATATATATATATTATAATATATATATATAATATATATATAACAAAGTCATAAATTCATTCATAAACAAATAAGAACTCTTAGATGGACTTCATATTTGATTTAGAACCATTAGATCATATTTAATTATTTCATCTTTATTTATAAAGCATATAATGTGAGCTAAAAGTAACTGTAAAAATTTAGGTAGGATATGATTTTTCTTATTAGCATTATATTAGGACCAAAAGCTCATTATATCAGGCTTATCAAGGATCATCCTTCACCAGTTAGTTATAAATAAACTACATATAAATAAACTACATAAAACTAAAAATAACCAAAAAACGATGAAGACAATTAAAAAATGTCTTCTATTCGTCTTTATATGCTTTTACTATGAAATGACATAAGGTTACAATTTGTTGTATACAATGGGGTTGGTGACCCATTGGTAATGTCTTTGATTTTGAGATGATTTATTTGGGTTCGAGTTGGGTTTCATCCTAAGCATACGTGTAATTTAGGAATAGATGTAAATTAGAATGTTCAAAAAAAAAAAATACAAAATTTGTTGTATAAAGCTAACTAATGGTCTTCATTCTTTAAGGTTAAACTTTATTATTTTACAGTTGTTTATTCTATTAATTATATATGAAAATTTTAATCTACATATTATAAATATACTAAATCAACCCGTGCATCACGCACGGGTATTAGGACTAGTTTGTTAATATAATATATCATAAAACATTAATATTTTATTAATATTCGCGGATATAATCTAATCTACCAATATATATATAACAAAGTCATAAATTCATTCATAAACAAATAAGAACTCTTAGATGGACTTCATATTTGATTTAGAACCATTAGATCATATTTAATTATTTCATCTTTATTTAATGACAATATTAATACTTATACTTTATATGAGTAGTCAAAATACATCCTTCTTAATTATAGTAATAAGATTTGTTTATTCCAAAAAACACACGATAATATATAATATCGAGCAACAACAATTAAGCATACTTCATAACAATTTATCAACAAATAATATTATAAAATTCCTATCATATTAATTAAATGCATGTATATTAATTTGGTATGTATTATATATACTAAATTTATTTATTTAATTATTTAGCTTAATAATATTAGTTAATGTCAGCCCAGCTGGTTAAAGACACTCACGATTTTATCTAAGTTCTTGAGTTTGATCCATATTCATAAATTCACTTTAATAATATATGTCATTTGGGCATTGTCTTGTAAAGCATTACGTTTATTGTATGCGGCAACATATATATACTATTTTACATCGACCTTTTTAACACATTCTAATATACATATATGATTAAAAGTTGGAACTCATCTAATGGTTTTGTCTTTTTTAAAAAAAAATTAAGACTTTGTTATATATATTTGATAAAAGGGTATACCTGGAATATATATATATATATAAATATAAATATAATATATAATATATATATATAATATAAAATAATAAAAGGCGAAACAAACGTAATAAATCTTGAACCACTTTGAAAGTTTTCAACTTTTCTTATTATTAATGAAGATAATAACTAATATAAAGAAAATACATATATACATTAAATTAATCAAAAAACATAGAAAATTATCTATGTAACATTTAGTAGTAATATAAATATGTATTTTCAAATTTATTATTACATTAATATATTTTAATAATATCGGGTTATGAAGGTGTGATTAAATTTAAATTGTAACCATGTAAATTATAAAAATATAAAGTTTTAAATATCATAATCCTTTTATCCCGTACACATGTGAATGACTCAATTCATAACTCGATAGATATTTCTTTATAACAAAGTTCACAAGTCCATAAGTACATATGTTTTATACACATTTGACCCAATTTGAGTTTGTTTCTCTAAATAGTGGATAACTTAAAATTTCAAGTAATACAAGTTGACTTATTGTAAAAACATTGTTTATCTTGATATAATTAAAGAATATAAAAACAATTTAATTAATGAAAGTTATTTTTTCTGATAACCGTGTAGATTTGTAACCGAAAAAGATAATCATGGGAATTATACTAAGTTGTTATTTATTTAAATTGATTTATTAAATTACAATATTATTCCTACACATTAAATAAATAATAATTCTCATTGTTCTCAATATATTTTTGGTTCTCATTTTAACTTTTTACGTAAATTGATAATTGAATTTGTAATATATAAAGCTAATATGTTTTTTGAGAATTGTATTCCCCTATCTCCTTCAAATTATATATATAATAATTTGAGCTTTTAGATTTTTTATAAATTTGACCGTTTTGTTTGTGTTATAGTAATATTTGATGTAAAATATATGAATAGATGGAGCTTTAAATGTATTGTTTTTGTGAGAGTTTGAAGTGTGTTAGGATTAGGTTTGAGTTGAGATTGATTGCTCATAATGCATTCATGCCTGCCCCTTATATATATAGAGACTGAAGAATTTAATTGTTTCAAGTACCATTCAAAATCAGCTCATCAAAAAATAAACCCTGGCCTAGCTTGCTTGCACGTAAGTTTCGAGTGGCTTGGATTTTGATATCTCGATCGATCATCTAGCAGGATTTCGTTTCGTGATCATGGATGAAATTAAAGCTGCCGTGCTTGTGTTGCCTCTGATCATTACTTCAATAATTCTCTTGAGCCTTTATATTGTTGGTGATGTACGAGAGAACTTCTGCCCCCTTATTCCTTAGAAAAAACCCATCATTATCAATGTTCCTTGATGACCCAGGAATATGGAATCGAGTTCTATGTGGATTCATCAGGGTTTAACGAGGCGTATCCTCTTGGAACCTTTTAGTGGTTTCTACTTGTCCTACACATGTGTAGGATGAACCTTTTAGTGGTTTCTACTTGTCCTACACATGTGTAGGATGAACCTTTTAGTGGTTTCTACTTGTCCTACACATGTGTAGGATGAACCTTTTAGTGGTTTCTACTTGTCCTACACATGTGTAGGATGAACCTTTTAGTGGTTTCTACTTGTCCTACACATGTGTAGGATGAACCTTTTAGTGGTTTCTACTTGTCCTACACATGTGTAGGATGAACCTTTTAGTGGTTTCTACTTGTCCTACACATGTGTAGGATGAACCTTTTAGTGGTTTCTACTTGTCCTACACATGTGTAGGATGAACCTTTTAGTGGTTTCTACTTGTCCTACACATGTGTAGGATGAACCTTTTAGTGGTTTCTACTTGTCCTACACATGTGTAGGATGAACCTTTTAGTGGTTTCTACTTGTCCTACACATGTGTAGGATGAACCTTTTAGTGGTTTCTACTTGTCCTACACATGTGTAGGATGAACCTTTTAGTGGTTTCTACTTGTCCTACACATGTGTAGGATGAACCTTTTAGTGGTTTCTACTTGTCCTACACATGTGTAGGATGAACCTTTTAGTGGTTTCTACTTGTCCTACACATGTGTAGGATGAACCTTTTAGTGGTTTCTACTTGTCCTACACATGTGTAGGATGAACCTTTTAGTGGTTTCTACTTGTCCTACACATGTGTAGGATGAACCTTTTAGTGGTTTCTACTTGTCCTACACATGTGTAGGATGAACCTTTTAGTGGTTTCTACTTGTCCTACACATGTGTAGGATGAACCTTTTAGTGGTTTCTACTTGTCCTACACATGTGTAGGATGAACCTTTTAGTGGTTTCTACTTGTCCTACACATGTGTAGGATGAACCTTTTAGTGGTTTCTACTTGTCCTACACATGTGTAGGATGAACCTTTTAGTGGTTTCTACTTGTCCTACACATGTGTAGGATGAACCTTTTAGTGGTTTCTACTTGTCCTACACATGTGTAGGATGAACCTTTTAGTGGTTTCTACTTGTCCTACACATGTGTAGGATGAACCTTTTAGTGGTTTCTACTTGTCCTACACATGTGTAGGATGAACCTTTTAGTGGTTTCTACTTGTCCTACACATGTGTAGGATGAACCTTTTAGTGGTTTCTACTTGTCCTACACATGTGTAGGATGAACCTTTTAGTGGTTTCTACTTGTCCTACACATGTGTAGGATGAACCTTTTAGTGGTTTCTACTTGTCCTACACATGTGTAGGATGAACCTTTTAGTGGTTTCTACTTGTCCTACACATGTGTAGGATGAACCTTTTAGTGGTTTCTACTTGTCCTACACATGTGTAGGATGAACCTTTTAGTGGTTTCTACTTGTCCTACACATGTGTAGGATGAACCTTTTAGTGGTTTCTACTTGTCCTACACATGTGTAGGATGAACCTTTTAGTGGTTTCTACTTGTCCTACACATGTGTAGGATGAACCTTTTAGTGGTTTCCACTTGTCCTACACATGTGTAGGATGAACCTTTTAGTGGTTTCTACTTGTCCTACACATGTGTAGGATGAACCTTTTAGTGGTTTCTACTTGTCCTACACATGTGTAGGATGAACCTTTTAGTGGTTTCTACTTGTCCTACACATGTGTAGGATGAACCTTTTAGTGGTTTCTACTTGTCCTACACATGTGTAGGATGAACCTTTTAGTGGTTTCTACTTGTCCTACACATGTGTAGGATGAACCTTTTAGTGGTTTCTACTTGTCCTACACATGTGTAGGATGAACCTTTTAGTGGTTTCTACTTGTCCTACACATGTGTAGGATGAACCTTTTAGTGGTTTCTACTTGTCCTACACATGTGTAGGATGAACCTTTTAGTGGTTTCTACTTGTCCTACACATGTGTAGGATGAACCTTTTAGTGGTTTCTACTTGTCCTACACATGTGTAGGATGAACCTTTTAGTGGTTTCTACTTGTCCTACACATGTGTAGGATGAACCTTTTAGTGGTTTCTACTTGTCCTACACATGTGTAGGATGAACCTTTTAGTGGTTTCTACTTGTCCTACACATGTGTAGGATGAACCTTTTAGTGGTTTCTACTTGTCCTACACATGTGTAGGATGAACCTTTTAGTGGTTTCCACTTGTCCTACACATGTGTAGGATGAACCTTTTAGTGGTTTCTACTTGTCCTACACATGTGTAGGATGAACCTTTTAGTGGTTTCTACTTGTCCTACACGGGCGGAGCCCGTACGTATAAGGGCTACCGCCCGTACCGTATCCAACCACCACCATCTCATGGATCGCCGCCCATCAAATCCAAACCATTCCCAAATGCGTCCGGCTTCCAACCCCTTTATAAATGCCTCGAGGTAGCCTACCGAGAAGGGCGAAGCCCCCCTGAACGGGCAACGCCCGTTCGACTAAGGGCTACCGCCCGTACCGTATCCATCCGCCCTCTGAATTAAAATGTTGTCGAAAATATATATGATGATCAATCGAATGAAAGAGGACAAAATATTAAATGAACCTTTTAGTGGTTTCCACTTGTACTACACATTTGTAGGATGAACCTTTTTGTGGTTTTCACTTGTTCTACACATGTGTAGGATGAACCTTTTAGTGGTTTCTACTTGTCCTACACATGTGTAGGATGAACGTGATGAAAAAAAAACGACATTTAAAAAGTCTTTAAAAGTATATCGAGTCGCATCTCTAATGAAAGAGGACGAAATTTCAAGACTACCCATGCTTTTTTTTCCGTCTAACGATGTACGGTTTGTGAGATAAAAGTTTTTTAATGAATTAAGATATTTTTATTAATTTAATAAGAGGAGAGAGAAAGAGAGAGAGCTGGACAAAATATTGATTTTTCATAATGACAAACATGCCTTTCCTGATCTTGATGAATGGAGGGCTAAGATTGGTTCTCGCGTTTTTTTTTTTAATGGTTCTCAGAATAACTCACCCCCAACCCATAATAGCAAAATAATAATCCTATTACTGGTTTGTTAAAAGTATGTTGATATCTTTGTATGTTGTCTAACTCGGTCACACCAATATTGTTGGAATCAAAAGTTGACAAAATCAAGTTTCGGAGAAACCATTATCATTGTAACATACTAGCACGGTTCCCGCATAATGCGGCAGTAGTCGGCGCGGCGACAGTGGGATGGTAGGGGCGATTGTTAGTGGCGGAGACGGTGTCGAGTTGTGTAAATTATTGATTTAAAAGTAATTAATGTAAAGTGTTAATGAAGATATATTGAAAGTTAAATGATTGATAGTAGTCGCATATTTTGTTAACGGGGTAGTGTAGATAAAAACATGATAAGGGGTGCTATGTGTAAATATTAGACAAGTTTCAACATTTTCATAAATAAGAAGTTATTCTTTTTATACGGGTAATATAGTATAGAAGTATAGATAGCTGTTAAACAAAGATTTTTTTCAAGAATTCATAAAATAAATCAAGAAAGCAAAATATTAACATTCTCATGTGAATAATTGTTTTCATCTCGTAAATTGTTGTCCCATTGCATCAAGGAGTATAATCATACTTGCATGAACCATAACCTGTAGAAATGAAAAGTTAACATTTAAAAGCTTTTCAATGGAAAGAGGGGAAATAATTGCTAATACAGCTTGTAAAGATAAAACATATATGCATGTGAACTCAAAGTATCTGTTTACATGCTTTAAAAGGACTAAAAGAAAGCCAAAAGGATGGAGGAAAAGTAAAGTAAATTGGAATTAGAATAAAGGTGTAGTTAAAGAGTAGGATATTGGATGAACATGGGTGACCTTTTAGACTAATATAAAGTTCCACAAGAAAAAATAAGACTAAAGTCACTAAACTAAGCTTAATATTTATAATAACTACTTATGTGATATGTCTTATCCTTTTCTTAATCACATGGGCGTAACGGGCTACTGGCGAATCTCTCTAGATCGAATTATGGTTTGTAACAGAGAACCCCTTATCCGTTTACCCCTTAATGACTTTAAATAATGAAAAACACACAAATTATATGCAGGAATAAAGGTATAAGTGGTTACTTGGATCTTTTTCGGTGGTCATGGCAGCGCTATGGAAGTAGCAAGAGGCGCCATTATGCTTAAACATTTGGTAGTAACTATTGAAAGCAAATGAAGCATGGTCCTTTAGTGTGTTTGGAAAGTAACAAGGCTGGTTTTCTTGAATCTTGCTACAATCTGCTCCACCTTCCCCACATGTGTAATCTATAGCTGCTTGTAATTCTGCATCTGTTGCCTGTGAATCTGCTATGCACCATTGCTCAAATTCACCTTCTACAAATTTACCAAAGTTCAGTCCACAGTTATATATATAAAAAAAGTTAGCTAAATGACAGAACCATAAGTCTTTTTAATTGTTTATACAGTATATATATGAATCTGGTTTAGGATTAATGGACCACTTGTGTATATAAATATGTATATATGAATTTTAGGGGGGCTGCAATGCTATGGTCTTGCAGGATCAAATGGGGCCAAAATAAACATTATACTGGATTAAAATGCACATGGGCTTGTGGAAGATGGAATAAGAAACTAAAGTAGGCAGGTTTTTTGAGATTGGTGAAAAGTATTTATTACAGTATTATATATGCATGCGTGTCTGTATATGTATGCAATATAAACGGGTAAACGGAAGAGGTTTTCCCTTGTCAGGTTCCCGGGGGTGCAAACCATTGACATGTATGCAATGCAAGTTTTTATAAATAGAACATCAATAAATCAAGAAAGTTTGGAGTGTTTAGAATGTGAGCTATGAAGATTGAGAAATGAATTAAGGTACTTACTAGATCTTTGTGGGCATACTACCATAAGAAGCAAAATTGAGAGGAAGATTTTCAGTAAAAAAGGTGACATCTTTGGGTGAATTGTATAGATATAGAAAATAGAGAGATGGAATAAGAGAAACAAATGGGGTTTATATATATGACAAAGGAAAAAATATAATAAAACAAGATCCAAACAAGGCTGCAGTTTGTGTTGGATCATGTGGAAGGTGTCTCATAATAACTACATTGTCTACCACATCCACATGGGAAGGTTCACATTGATGCCATGCCATGAACCTGCATCAATCATTTCTACTAGCAAACCATGTCCAATATTATCACAAACTAGCCAGCTCGTTCCCAAAATCCGGGGCCGATAGTACTATTTCTAATGTGTGAAGTATAAACCGCATAAGCTTCAGATGTTGGGTATTAGTTGGTTTGTTATCAAATTAACCAACAATGCACCATCTTCCCTTATTGAGTTTATGACCATATGCCCATTCTAATTCTAGAAAACCATCAAATGGTGCAAACATGATAAGAGAACAAGTCTTTTGGTGGTAATGCAAGTGTCATACTTGAAGTAAGCAACGCACATTTTTTACATCTTCATATACAAATAATTTTTTTGCAATAAGGTATAAAAAAAATGATCTAAACGTAAAAAAGATAACAAATGTCAATGTGTCACATCTAGATTCTTCAAAATTTTGATGTAGTCCAAGTCCATACTGACTATATTTCTTATGGTGGTAATTCAATGTATCGAGATGTCAATGTTAGATATCATAATCCAAAGACCATATTAAAGTTTGTAATTTTTGTCAAATTCAAAAGATTTTACATGTACACTTCATTATATAAAATAATTGTTTAAACATTAAAGTAAATAAAGTCTAAAGTAGTTTTTGATCTAGGTGTGAATGGAGAACCTTTTTGAAATAAAAAGCAGAGTAAAAGTCAAAATGGTTACCAATTCCACTTTCACATAAAATAAAATAAAGATTATCTACTTTCACATAAAATAAAATAGAAAATAGAGAGATGGAATAAGAGAAACAAATGGGGTTTATATATATGACAAAGGAAAAAATATAATAAAACAAGATCCAAACAAGGCTGCAGTTTGTGTTGGATCATGTGGAAGGTGTCTCATAATAACTACATTGTCTACCACATCCACATGGGAAGGTTCACATTGATGCCATGCCATGAACCTGCATCAATCATTTCTACTAGCAAACCATGTCCAATATTATCACAAACTAGCCAGCTCGTTCCCAAAATCCGGGGCCGATAGTACTATTTCTAATGTGTGAAGTATAAACCGCATAAGCTTCAGATGTTGGGTATTAGTTGGTTTGTTATCAAATTAACCAACAATGCACCATCTTCCCTTATTGAGTTTATGACCATATGCCCATTCTAATTCTAGAAAACCATCAAATGGTGCAAACATGATAAGAGAACAAGTCTTTTGGTGGTAATGCAAGTGTCATACTTGAAGTAAGCAACGCACATTTTTTACATCTTCATATACAAATAATTTTTTTGCAATAAGGTATAAAAAAAATGATCTAAACGTAAAAAAGATAACAAATGTCAATGTGTCACATCTAGATTCTTCAAAATTTTGATGTAGTCCAAGTCCATACTGACTATATTTCTTATGGTGGTAATTCAATGTATCGAGATGTCAATGTTAGATATCATAATCCAAAGACCATATTAAAGTTTGTAATTTTTGTCAAATTCAAAAGATTTTACATGTACACTTCATTATATAAAATAATTGTTTAAACATTAAAGTAAATAAAGTCTAAAGTAGTTTTTGATCTAGGTGTGAATGGAGAACCTTTTTGAAATAAAAAGCAGAGTAAAAGTCAAAATGGTTACCAATTCCACTTTCACATAAAATAAAATAAAGATTATCTACTTTCACATAAAATAAAATAAAGATTACCAATACATAGGTGCAACAAGGGAAAAGTTAAGCATGCTAATCTACCCCTATTTCATGGAGTTAATGTGAATTTCCATATGAAAAAAAGATTATCTACTTGATGCGGGACAAATAATTTTAATTTTAAAAGATTATGTTGTGATTAACTTCTTATGTTTTTATATAATAGATTATCATAAGATTTTAGTTAAAATAAAACAAGTATTAAAGTAAAATAAATAAAACGATATGTTTTTCTTCACTAAAAATCATCATGCATCATGAAAGTCAGCGTGCATCAATATATATACTTGTGCTTCGTGAATCTTCATGCATCAATTTTATCATGATGCAAGGGTCAAGATCTTATCCTATTTATTTTACTTTAATACTTTTTTAACAATAACTAATCATAATAATGTATAAAATTTTGGTGAAAATTAATAAATCCTTTTTTCCATGAATATTAGGTTAATATGAAGTAGATATGTATAAGTGGAACTGATGTAAGGTTAGAAATTTTTGTCTCTTTAAAAGAAGAGGAATGATTTTAAGATATTTAAGTTCGTTTAAAAACATAATAAAGTTATCTTTAAAAATAGATATGTTTGGGTGAGATGGATGAGGTGGCTTTTACATGAATATTAGGCCAATACCAACAGGGAATTAAGGCGTTAAAGTGATGAGTGTATGAGTTTTATGCACATTAACCTATTTTAGTAAAGAAATGTTTACAAATTTTAATTTTAACTAAATAAATAAAGTTATACATCCATTACGATTTAAGCGTAGAAGTTGAAAAGTCATTTTGCATATCAAAATTTTGTAACTTTCAACTTGAGATGTGTAATATTCATATAGTAATTTTCATGTCAAACACGAGAAGACGTACCTTGACAACCAACACGTATTTATACCCTTTGCATTTGATACCTTTGGATTTCTTGCACCTTGAGGCCGTCGAGCTACTTGGAAGGGTCCAACGGGTCATGCATAGTAATGTCATGACGCCATGATCGATGAATGTAGTTTTTAAACGTCTTAGTTTTGCTATACAAAAAGGGGTGACGGCGCAGCTTGTTGCTCGTTTGCCTTTTATTTCTATGTAAATTACTATATCTATCAATGAATATCTGTTTATATAGTATTAAAGATAATAGATATAGATACTATCAATTTTGATATTTACTTATCATAATCTCAAAAAATGAATATTTTCATATAGTATTGAAGATAATAGATAGATACTATCAATTTTGATATTTACTTATCATAATCTCAACAAATGAATAGTATGTCGAGGATGATGACTCAAGAGCTCTTATGACATTCATAACAAAACCTATAAATCAATTAAACATACTTACAATACATCAGTAGAAAAGCATGATATTTAGTCCTAATCTAAATACATTTATTTTATCCTAACCCATGTATATATGTTATTTTTTTTATTTATTAATATATATCTAATTGTTGTGCATCATGATAGGATCATTATCTTCTCAGCCTGAAATTTTTGTCCCAATGTCCGTTTTTAATGGAGAAAAGGTGGACTTTTGTCACATATGCTTACAAATTATTATTCAATCATGGACCCCATCAAACTTAAATTTTATTCAAACTAGCTAGCCCATATACAAAATCATATATTTATACATACAACATCCAATGCACATTGTACACGTCATACTCCATGATTGTTACTATCAATATTCAACACCAACACCTTATATTATTTTCCTTGTGCTTTCCGTCTCTCATAGTTCCAAAAGCATCTTTTGCTTTTGCTTGTGTTTATTATTTTTCTCCAATTTTCTTGAATCTCTCTTCATCATATTTTTTTTTCCTTTGGTTTCTTGTTTCCGGGTTCATGGATGATGATTCTAGCTTCCAAATCAAACCCAGAAACAAGAAACCAAAACTCGTAGACTATGAAGAGAAAAACAAGATCTTGGTAACAAATAAAAACCCGTGTAAAAACAACAATTTACACGGGTTTGATATATTGCCTAGAGATGTACTTCTTGATGTACTTACTAGGCTACCCATATCTTCATTAATTCAATTCCGGTTTGTAAGCCGGTCATGCGACGTTTTGTCGCATGACCCTGAGCTTCCAAGGCTTCACCACCCCATGGCGAAAAAAGCAGACCCCATGTTGGTGTTTCATTGTGACTTTCCTATTCGAAACCAGCTTTATTTCGTTACTTATGATGGTGATCATAACAAGAATATTGTACGAAAGATATCCACACCATTCTGTCGTTCCATGCCCGAATTCAACGTTGTTGGGTCCTGCAATGGCTTGTTATGTTTGTCTGATTCTTTGTATGGTGAACCGGTTTATTTGTTCAACCCGTTTACTAGAAACTATCTAGAGTTGCCAAAATGTGTACAGTTTCAAGACCAAGAGGTTATTTTCGGGTTTGGGTATCATCCCAAGACTAATGAGTACAAGGTTGTTAGGATTGTGTACTATAGGACACCACGTAGGTTAATCCGAAACCATAGAAGCTACCCAAGATCCGAGGTTCATGTCTTGACCATTGGAGGAGAATCAAATTTGAAGAATGAATGGAGATGCTTAGGGAAAGTGCCATACCAACTTGATAGGCAAGCAAAAGAAGCGGTTGTGGTTAATGGACGGCTCCACTGGGTGAGCCGTCCTGGACGTCTTCCAGGTCGAACCATTGTTTCATTCGACCTGGAAGACGAACAGTTTAAGCTTGTTTCCAAGCCGGTTAACCGAAGTAACTATCACTTGGCAGTGATTGATGAATGTCTAGCTGCAGCAGTGTCGTGTGGATACGGAAAGTTGGAGATTTGGGTAATGAAGGAATACGATGCCAAAGAGTCCTGGACCAAGTTTTTTGACATCCATGGGGCGTACTTAGCTAAAGTCCGGACTCACGATTATGGAATATGGAGGAAGGCGATGCACGAGAAGATGGTTCGGGTTTTGTGTGTGTTGAAGAATGGAGAGATATTGATGGAGTATAGAGGAGGGAGTTTGGTAAAGTATGATCCTAAATGGAAAGAGTTTAAGGATGTTGTGTTTCAAGGAATGCCTAAGTTGTTCCAAACATTTGTACATGTTGGTAGCCTTAATTGGATTCATACACCAATCTAGCAAGTAACTGAAACTTGCTAAATATAACATCTACATTTTGAATATAAATCTTACATTTATTTTTCTGTAACGATTGGATATAGTCCATGATAATTCAACTAAATTTCATGGTTCTATTACATGTGCTAGTTTTCCAGTTTGATTGAACAATCAGTAGCCTGTTGATCGTCTGCGATATCCTAAATTCGTGCCGACAAACATAGAGAGATGCTGAATGAATCTTTAATACGCAAACCAGATACTTAGGTACATATGGGAAAGTTGTCTCGAAATGGATTCAGCAGATATAAGTGGCATACAAAAAAATTAGTACCTACATAGATGAAGGTAATTTACATCTGTAAAGAATCCTGTACAATTACAAATCCTACTGCACACAACTCTCACTCTTCACATGTCTTTCAAACCCTATACCGCGAAAAATGCAACAAGTAATAATGATCTAACATGAACTAGGGACCGTTATACACACTTACAAACAACCTATATTGGATTTTGTACAATAAAAGAATAGGCTATACATACATAATTAAGTTACTCGTGTTAATGTTGATCTTTTCTCGTCTTCTCTTCAAACAAACACTGATTCTATGTAGATTTCTTGGTCAACTGAGCAAGGAAAAATACATGAGCCGATGAGGAGTATACCGACGCCGTATTTCTTAGCCAGAATGAGGCAGTAAACGAAGACACATGCGTGAATCCCAAGCCCTTCCCTACTGAAAGATGGAAAAAATACTATACTTTTAACCTCAAAGTATTCTCAATATATCATAATGGAGGCTTGAAGTTGTTTAAGATTGTTTAGGCCCCAAAACAAAATGAAGGATTAGATGAACTCAGTAAGGATATGTTTTTAAGAAATTGATGAACTTGATGGAAAAACTAAATAAGGAAAACAAGTTACCGTGGAAGGAACAACGCTGTGAATGATGCTACGTCCATGGCAATGTGGATAACCAGATTATTAAGACAGTCTTAGCTAGGTCAGCCGATGTAACCAACTATACTAGACTGGACCATGAGACTATAAAAAAACGAATTTTAGCTTAGTGAATGGTCATGCTGCCGGAGAGCCATAGAACCAAACTGTTAATTAAGGCATAACCACATGTTAACTAGATGAGTTGGTGCAGCCCGCTATGCTGGACCATGTGAAACATCAACCAAACTCAAAAAAGGAAGCCGCAGCCGAGTACAGTTGTTCTTCCTCAAATGGCTTTGACACATACCCATCCATCCCACATTTTATGCATTCTTCATCTGTAGCCTGAATCACATCTGCAGTCATTGCTAAAATAGGAGTGTGCCAATGACCCACATTTCCAAACATTTCAATCGAAATTTCGCCAGATTCAATTTGTTCATTAACCTTGCTTTCTACCTTGCGAATTTGTCTTGTAGCTTCAAACCTATGTACATACAATACCAAAAGTCAGTACTTTTAGCATAACTAAAACAAGATTACTACTTCACCATTATCATCACAATAACATAGCACCATACTTTTCCTTATTTTGTTATTATTCAAGTTACTTCAGATATTACACTATCAAAATGAAGGGAGAAAGTTTTACCCATCCATTTCGGGCATTTGGAGATCCATGAAACATGCATGAAATGAGTGAGGCGGTTTAAGTCTCTCTAATGCAGTCTTCCCGCTATCTACACAGGTGACTAAAGCTCCATACTTCTTCAAAGCACCTTCTGCCACCCGTCTATTGACAGCATTATCATCAACCACCAATATTTTTTTATCACGTAGTAAAGTCCCAAGAGTCGGTTTTCTTCTTGCTACAACTCTCTTATCTCCCACAGTAAGCTTTTCTTGAAAGCAAGAGATCAAGACGCTTAACCTTAGAGGCTTAGGCACAATGGTAGCTGCCAAGTTACCCAATTTCACCTCGTGATGAACAGTAGTAGGGCTTGCAGTGTTAGCCAATAGAAATAGTTTCTTGCTACTTTTGAGACCACTAAGAAATGCAAGGCCACTCTCCTTGTCCCAAACTTCTTGGTCAATAAGAATCATTGCAAAACCAGCCGAGTCACTACAAAAAGGGAAGAAGATAAATGATTAATAAAGTCATAAATGGTCACTCGTGTCCAGTAAATAAGTAGAGGTTCAATCTCGACCCAAAACGCTTATGAATGATTCAATTCAAGCTTTATATGCAATGGGTCAAACTAAAGGAAATGGGTCAAATGGGTTGGGCAGGTCAAACAGGTTGAAGGGTGCCTAGAATATATTTCAAATGCATAAAACATCCTAAACCATTTTAACTCAAAAAGAGCTGGATTATTGTTGGAGAAATAAATTTTGTAATCAAATTTAGCACATCTTTTTATTTTATATAAAGTTCCAAATGTTTGAACAAATGTGCTCAAATCAATCAAACCAGACCCAGTCTGTTTTGACCCAAACCATATTGACTGGTCACATATAGCCCCAGCACCACCATATAACCACCTCCAAGACTACCTTGCTGAGTAAGCTTGTGCAGATTCAAAACTAGATGCGATCTCGACCGATATTCCCAATCTTTGAAGATGGTATCTGGTGACTTCCGCTCTTATGTTTTTCCAATCAATGACTAATGCTTTTAGTCCCCGAAACTCTGATATTGTAGGATAAAACTGCTGCATAACAGTATCAAGAGAGCTTGTTTCCCTTTTCTTGAAAACAGCTGTAAATGAGAAAGTACTTCCAGTACCAGGCTCGCTGACGAAACCGATCTCACCATTCATAAGCCCTACCAATCGTTTACTGATGCTCAGTCCGATTCCAGTCCCACCATAAGTTCTTGACGTTGAGCTGTCAGCCTGCATAAACGGCATAAATATACGGCTTTGCGCTTCTTTTGGGATTCCTACGCCCGTATCTTCAACAGTCACCAGTACTTTGATCTTTTCAGATTCACCAATTATATCTCTGCCTCCCAACTTTTCAAAGTTTTCCAAACTCCTCTTTCTGTCAACAACAGGAAGCCCACTCAAAGTATTACTCATTACACTTGAATTTGACCCGTGACCAGAGGTCAAGAGTTGTCTTAGTATGTCGTCCTTCAAGTAAGATACACGTGACACTTCATCTGCTAAATGTACCGACACAAATATGTGTCCTCTATCATTTGTGAACTGCAAAAGGCGACGGATGTAAATAGGACAAGAAGCACAGTAAAGTCTGTTGTTTCTAATAAATATGAAGAAAGGTGCTAACTTTAAGTGAATTTGCGACCAGATTTGTGATTATTTGCCTGAAACGTCCCGGGTCTCCAACAACGACTTCAGGAAGTTGATTAGAAACATAAACTGCCAACTTCTCATTCACGACAACATATTAAAGCTTTAGTTAGAACAAATGTATTAATCATAGTGATAGATAAAGCATAAAAGTGTATTCATTGGAATCTACCTCAATTCCCTTATCTTGGGATTTGGTTAGAAACAGTGATAAAACATTATCAAGAATGGTGCGCAGCTCAAAAGGGACAGCTTCAAGTTCAAGCCTTCCAGATTCAATTTTGGCCTGATCAAGTACCTCGTTAATCAACTTAATCAAATCTTTTCCACTAGCATGAGCAGTCTGGGCAAAATCCAATTGCTTCGCGTCAAGATTTGTGTCCATAAGCATCTGCAGCATACCTAATATAGAAGCTTTTTTTCATATTACACTCCCAAGAAGATTAAATGAGATCAACTGAACTAGGTCTACAAGTTACCTAAAACACCGTTCATTGGGGTCCTAATTTCATGGGAAACCGTTGCAAGAAACTACAAAAGAGAGAGTGATCATAATCATGGTCAACATCACGATCATGGGATATGAAAAACAAAGCAGATATGAATTTTTTTTGTAAATGCACCTGAGATTTTGCTATATCTGCAGCTTCTGCACGATGCTTGAGCTCCCTCATCTTACGACAATCTTGCTCTACTGTTGCAATCCGGTTTATAGCTGCATAGAAGATTTGACCAAGAAGGAAAGTGATTGTAAGCAACCCACCCGATGCTGAAATTGCTGTCCAAGGCAGAGAAGGTCTCTGCTTAAACCTGTTACAAAATGAAATCCACGTTATAAAAATCAAATCAAGTAGACACGCTATTCATAAGATAAAAAGTCAAAAGATGTGTAAATAATATAACCTGCAACGCATTTCATGCTTCCTAGCAGGATCACCAAAGTCAAGGCTACTGATATGAAGTAGGCCTGTATCAATATCATCAGGACCATACATATTAATAGCTGCAGAAACATTTGTTGTGTCATAAACATTCACAACAATCGTTTGTTTGCTTGCTAGTTGGTGTAGAAGCTTTTCAACCAATGAAGGGACATCATAAGATGCACCAAGATACCTGTTATGTTACAAAAGGTTTTCATTATTATTAAAAATGAACTAAATCTTGAATCAAAGATATGTTGTTATATTGACATCAAACCTACCCCACAGTGGCCTTAATTCGCTGTTCTGGTGTAGCATTTCGATGAAGATGACCATTATAAACAGCAAAGGTAAGCACAACTCCTAAATGGTTTGATTTTAGAAGCATAAAAGGAGATGTCAAGACTCCTTTTCCAGATGCCCTTGCTCGCAAAATGTTTTCACGGTCTTCCTAAAGGATAGTGGAAACAAAAGAAACTGAGACAGCACAAAAATTGGATATACCATACATGTTATTTAGTTGTTATCATGTTATAAATTTAAGAATAAAACTAGCCAAGAATATAGCAACTAATAGCAGGGGTGGAAAAGTGGGTTTAAGCTTAAAATGGGTCATTTTTGGCAAGGGACGGGTCAGATTGGGTTGGCCGGAAAGCTTTCATCCAAAAATATCGATTTTTTTTTTGATTAATGGGTCAAAATATGATTATGAAACTTATAATATTTCAACAGTAGTCTAAGTCTTATGATCAAGCTTTTACGCAATTAAAATACACTTTAGGCGACTTTTGGCCCGTTTCACACAATTTAAGCTAAACTTTTTTTTTTTTTACCTGTTGAGATAAAACATAACCCAAATTGACCCTTTTATAGGTATATGGGTTAAACTTTCCACCTCTTTAAAGACGCTTTTAAGCTTGATAAAGATAGATACCTTTCCGGACATCATATCAATAGAGACGATATGAGAAACGGTTTCTTGAGATAAAATAACCGGAGCATATTCATCTTGAATTGGTGACGGATCAAGATTCTCAGGGTCACAATCTTGAGCCAAAGTCTGATCCTGGTCTTCGGTTTCCATCTTCTTTATAGTCCATCCATGTTCTTTCTCAAATTTCTCCCTATCAGAATGGCGCACTCTCAAAGCATATGCAACACCACTAGTTAGTGGCCTCTCAAAAGCCGTTCTTTTGGTGTATTCCCCAAAAGTTTTCTGTAATAATATAATAAAAAGTTTCTTATTCTAGAACGTTTTGAAAAAAGGAAACATCAGCGGGATGAAAAAAAAGATAAAAAAGTTACTTGATCCATGGCTGGAGGTTGTTTCCCATGATAGAAGGTGGAGACAAGAATCGCAAGGGCATGAACATGGTTCATGCTTACATTGAATTGATCTTGCAACATTCGTGCCCGTTCATCACACATGTTTGCTAGAGTTTCTCTTCTTTTAATCTGAATACCATCATATAAGTACCAAAATAAACAAATTGATACAGTAACTCCAATTAACACAAATAGAACTAGAAGTGTCTTCATCCACTTCCCAGCTCCCCTTGAGGAGCTTTGTGCATGCTCTTTCTTCTTCATCCTGCCTTTACGGTTCTTCCACACGCAAGGAATCAGGGTACACAATGCAATTACAAAAAGGCCCCACACGCATGGCTTTATAATACTGTTATTATGCACTCTTTCAAATTCTCCAGGTAGCATTGTTTGCACTGCTTTATCATCATGGATAGGGCATTGACCCCACAATTCCACATTTTGTGCATTATTCAGCATTTTGACAGCACAAGTAAATTTGTGTTTTGTTGACATGTCATCTCTTAATTGTTTGGTACATTTCAACGACGTTATCTGAAAGAGACAGATAAACTTAGAACATAGTTCACATGTCATGGTTCTACAGATCTTGCGGATTCCATTTCTGTTTCATATCTTCTAATTATATTCACAAGTTAAAGGGACTTCGCCTATTAGAAATACTTTATGCCTACTACACTTCCTGTGTGAAAAAGAAGTCATCATAGTATAGTGGTAAGTTTACTTCCCACATAAACATTCCAAATGAAAATCTAGGCCTAAATTCTAAAAAACCTTCTAAGGATTATCTTTTGCTAAAAATGAAAGCCACCCTAGGAGTTGAAGCCGTCGAGATTATATATAAGTATGATTACATTATCACATTTTTCTTAACGATATTTATAACTTGCAGCACACTAGTAATCACAAAAAAGTAAACATTACTAAAGAGATTGACTAGTTCTAGTTAACACTTTGTTTCTAAACAATTGGAGCCAATTTCTCTATATTAGATAGTTTCTACGAATCCCAGTGCTTTAATTACGCCTTTACATTAAAATGTATGAATATAAAGTAAAAGTTAGAAGCAGAAAAATCATAACCTGATCTGATTCAATAAATGAAGAAGTTAGCTCATGAAGAAGCTCCTTGCTGACGTTAGACCGTTCAACGAAAACTAAAGATTTATCATCTAATATTCCTACGACCTCCAATTTCCTAATAAAAACACCATTGAACAAAAACAAACCAAACCCGAAAACAAAAACAAAAACCAACAAAAGAAGGTGCAATCTTTTGCATATCCAGCCATTATTAGACCCTGTAACAGGCTCTTTAGCCTTTCTCATCTTTGACCTGGTCAACAATATACCATTTGACTCAGAAATCTTAGAATTCAAAGACATTATTGTTACAAATACCCAATTGCGAAAACACCTTTACAATTCAAGAATTTATGAAAAATCACAAAAAGGTAGAATCTTTATGAGGTACAAATACACGGACTGAGGTTTTTTCGAACTTAATGCCTGAACTCAAGAAGCTTAATCACTAGCTTATTTTGGAGGTGCTTTTTATGAGGTACAATGGAATCTTAGAGTTCAAAGACATTATTACAACAAATACCCACATGAGAAAACACCTTGAAAATCTAAGAATTGAATGAAATCATGAAAAGTTTGAAACTTTATGAGGTACAAATGAATCTTGGAGCAAACCCATATCACAATTCAATATTGAGCTGCAAAAACCAATAAGAATCACATCTTGTGAAAGGAATCATGGCAAGTCAGAAGCTTTAGTTTGAATAGGACAAAGAAATGTGAGGAAATTTTAAGTAATTTTTCTTGAAATGAGGTATGCCTCTGCCAGACCAAAAGCTGTTAGAAGCATAAAGAGGTGTCAAGAACAAGACTTTTTATATATTAAGAATTTGTTAGCTTTAATTATTTTGTAAGTTTTGTAATTATAATTATGTAATAGAATTGTCTTTTTGTATAATCTTGTTTAGTATAAAAGGTTGTTAATGTAATTAGACAAGGACTTGTGTGTAATTAGTAAGGGGTTATAGTGCAAAATGTGAGCATATATAAACCCCTCACCTCCCTTTGTAAGGTTACACCTTTAACCATATTTTTCCTTACTTTCCCATTTTCTCTCTACTTTCTCTCTCACACACTTAAGCCTTATAACATTGAATCACAATTTAGCATTGTTTACAATTGGTATCAGAGCAAAATCACATCTTGTGTTAGATCCATGACTTGATTTTGTTCACTTTTGTGCTAAATTGTGTTTTTCCCATTTTTCCGAAAGTTCCAATCTTTACCCTCTAAACATGTTAAAGTTTCCTCCTTTTTAGTTTTATTCCACTCATTACCTTCCTATAATCATCCTCAAGAAGTTTCAAATCCCAATTCAAAACCAAATGGCCTGAAATTGATTTCTAAGGTTTCTGATCTGAAATCCGGTTTTCTTTCCGGTTTTCATTTTTCTTCGAATTTCTGTTGTAAAACCGGTTTTCCTTCCGGTTTTCCTACCAGCTTTCCTACGGGTTTTCCTTCCGGTTTTCCTACCAGCTTTCCTTCCGGTTTTCCTACCAGCTTTCCTACCGGTTTTCCTTCCGGTTTTCCTACCAGCTTTCCTACCGGTTTTCATACCAGCTTTCGTATCTTTATTTCATAATACCTGGTTTACACCAAAACCGGTATTAGTGCTTAATTTCTTCATTTTCTAAGCGAAAACTCCGCCCAAATTTCTTCACGGAAACCGGTTTTTCAAAGGATTTCATGAAAACCTGATTTAGTGAAGAATTTCTTGAAAACCTGATTTAGTGAAAAATTTCTTGAAAACCTGATTTAGTGAAGAATTTCTTGAAAACCTGATTTAGTGAAGAATTTCTTGAAAACCGATTTTAGTTGAGAATTTGTGTGGTTGAGTTCATTTGCATATTATAATACCTGGTTTACTCCAAAACCGGTATTAGTTCTTTAATTCTTCATTTTAGGAAAAGGGACTCTGCCCAAATTTCGAGCCGAAAACTGGATTTAGTACACAATTTCTGAAACCCTGTTTTAGTACTAAATTTCTGAAACCCTGTTTTAGTACTACATTTCTGAAACCCTGTTTTAGTACTAAATTTCTGAAACCCTGTTTTAGTACTACATTTCTGAAACCCTGTTTTAGTACTACATTTCTGAAACCCTGTTTTAGTACTAAATTTCTGAAACCCTGTTTTAGTACTAAATTTCTGAAACCTGTTTTAGTACTAAATTTCTGAAACCCTGTTTTAGTACTACAATTCGAAAACCTGTTTTAGTACTAAATTTCTGAAACCCTGTTTTAGTACTAAATTTCTGAAACCCTGTTTTAGTACTACAATTCGAAAACCTGTTTTAGTACTTCAATTCAAAACCTGTTTGAGTACTAAATGTCAACTGTTATACCTAATGAGTTTGTTGAGACGGTGTTAGATTTTTTAATGGGTGAACAGCCAAGTTGGGAGGAAATACGTCGTCATGATAATCACATTTGTATGTGTTGTACCAGTCCGTTTCCATGTGGAGTGGTTATTTTTTAGGAAAAACAAGTCAATGTGGAAATATTTAAGACAATTATGACACAACACAACAGTTTTCAACTTGAAATTAAGCAACTCAAATCTGAGAACAAAGAGCTCAAATCTGCTAATAATTTCAGTTTGTCTGCCATGGAAAGTCTTCAATCTGAAGTTGATCGAATCAAATCTGAGAACAAAGAGCTCAAATCTGCTAATGATCTCATTTTGCCAAACATGGAAAGTCTTCGAAAAGACAATGATCATTTGCAGTCAAAGATTATCAATTTAACCAATGAGTTGGATATTTCTCACAAAGAGCTCATTGAAACCATCCTCGAAACCCAAGTTAAAGAACTTGTTTTGGAACAACAACTTTCTAAGCTCAATCGTGAATTGCAAAACAAGTCCATTTCTTCGAAGAAGAATGAGCAAACATGTCTGAAGTTAATCCATCAACTTCAAGCTCATTCCTTGTCATTGGAAACTCAACTTTCAACCAAGTCAAATCAAGTGAGTTCTCTCTCGACTCGTGCTCCAGAATCACCTCTTCTCAACCAAATCAGTCCATCTCTAACTAAAACAAAAACCATTCCTTCAAATTGTCACACCCGCCCTAAACGGGGTATGACTTACATGGATTCACAACACAAGATATACTGAACGACACAAAACGTTGTCGTTTTAAAATACATTTATATAAAAACATTGTTCACAAATTTATATTACAATTTATGAAAGATATTATTCTTGAAAATATTTATTTAATATTAAACAATATTAAACAGTAGACAGAGACTTTAGCAAATTGACTTGTCTTTACTAGAGTCTGAGGGTAGGCCATGGTCCAGTATGTTGTATGCAGCGGAAAAATGTCCCATGTATAGAGTATCGTCTAGTTACCTGAGAATACATGCTAAAATACGTCAACATAAAGTTGGTGAGTTCCATAAGTTTTTCATATAAAAAATATAGTTTCACAAAATGCCAGAGTTCAGTGTGACCATTGCTTTACCGCAATGTCAAATAGTTATGATACAATATCAGTAAAGAGTATCATATGTTTTTAATTAAAATATAGAGTATGAACCACAAGATTTAAAGTAACTATTTGATCACACAATGGATCAAATAGAATATAAGAGTAGATACTGTATACATCAAGTTCTAAGCTCATGAACCGAAACTAGACAAGTGTGTGTTTATTTGCCTCCAGAGTAGGTACCTTGTTCAGGGTACCCTAAGCTTTCCAAATATAATGCATTCGTATACAGTTGGTATGACCAACACGAATGGGGGTGCCTACCCCAATAGTACTATTCAATATACCCACGTTTATGTTTCCATAATTAATCGTTCATGATAGTGAGGACTTTGAGTGAACAGAGCAACTTAGAATCAACCATATATACATTTCTGGAGTACTTGTGTTCATCATAACAGTAAAGAGTTTGTATTTTACCCCGAATGTAAGATAAATGAAGCGGAGTTACAAAATATATAATATAATATATATATTTGTAAATATACATATAAGTATATAACTTTGAAAATATACATATAAGTATATAACTTTGAAATATACATATAAGTATATAACTTTAAAAATATACATATAAGTATAACAAACAGTTTTATGCATGTATCTCAGTCCCCGAAATAAATCATATAAAAGAATTAAAAAGGGGAATATGGAAACTCACCTTAGCTGATGGTAGAAGGTATATGTCACAAATAACCTTCCTGAATTCATTAACCTAAAGCATAGAGAGTATAATTCATTTAATAATTATACTAATGTTTTATTTGTTTTATATTTATCATTCAATTGTGGTTATCATATCTTTGAATTACAGTTTCAGTCCCTGATGTCTTGGAAATTAACAGTTCTGCAATATACACAGTTTAATGTTATAGTTAACCCATTTTATAGTTATTTTTAAAGAGTCATCAGTTTATTAAGAAACTGACAGACAAAGGACTAAAACTGTAAACAGTTTAACGGTTTAGGACTGAAACTGTCAGAAACTTTAACGGTGTTTAACGGTCGTCAGAAAATGGACTTGTTTTGTAATGGTTTTTATAACAATCGTTAATAACAGTTAAGTATATATTTATATATATACTTATATATATATAACTTTGTAAATATACATATAAGTATATAACTTTGAAAATATACATATAAGTATATAATTTGAAAATAAATAAAGTAGTTACAAAATATAATATAATATATAATTTGAAAATATACATATAAGTATATAACTTTGAAAATATACATATAATATATAACTTTGAAAATATACATATAAGTATATAACTTTGAAAATATACATATAATATATAATTTGAAATATACATATAAGTATATAACTTGAAAATATACATATAAGTATATAACTTTGAAAATATACATATAAGTATATAACTTTGAAAATATACATATAATATATAACTTTGAAAATATACATATAAGTATATAACTTTGAAAATATACATATAAGTATATAACTTTGAAAATATACATATAATATATAACTTTGAAAATATACATATAAGTATATAACTTTGAAAATATACATATAAGTATATAACTTTGAAAATATACATATAAGTATATAACTTTGAAAATATACATATAAGTATATAATTTGAAAATATACATATAAGTATATAACAAAATATAATATAATATATAATTTGTAAATATACATATAAGTATATAACTTTGAAAATATACATATAAGTATATAACTTTGAAAATATACATATAATATATAATTTGAAAATATACATATAAGTATATAACTTTGAAAATATATATATAATATATATATTTGTAAATATACATATAAGTATATAACTTTGAAAATATACATATAAGTATAACAAACAGTTTTCATGCATGTATCTCAGTCCCCGAAATAAATCATATAAAAGAATTAAAAAGGGGAATATGGAAACTCACCTTAGCTGATGGTAGAAGGTATATGTCACAAATAACCTTCCTGAATTCATTAACCTAAAGCATAGAGAGTATAATTCATTTAATAATTATACTAATGTTTTATTTGTTTTATATTTATCATTCAATTGTGGTTATCATATCTTTGAATTACAGTTTCAGTCCCTGATGTCTTGGAAATTAACAGTTCTGCAATATACACAGTTTAATGTTATAGTTAACCCATTTTATAGTTATTTTTAAAGAGTCATCAGTTTATTAAGAAACTGACAGACAAAGGACTAAAACTGTAAACAGTTTAACGGTTTAGGACTGAAACTGTCAGAAACTTTAACGGTGTTTAACGGTCGTCAGAAAATGGACTTGTTTTGTAATGGTTTTTATAACAATCGTTAATAACAGTTAAGTATATATTTATATATTAGTAGTCATTAGCCAAATGTTTAGCCCGTGATTTAATTTAATTAGTTGTCGTTAAATTGTCAAAATTTAAATATGATATTTTTAAGGCTCTAGACATAATACCTTAGGATTTGGTGTTCTCCATTAGTCGTCTTTTATTTAAATTAAATACAATTATTATTCTAACTGTTTTAGTTGTTAATAAAGTTGTATATTAAATAGACAAATTTCTATTTAATATAAAGCTTAATACTTAATATTTCTTAATATTTTTAGATTAAATCTTAATTAAGAAAGGATTTAAAAATTTTGTTTATCCGAAAATTGACGATTGTCACACAAATGTCCAACCAAACCACAATCACCCAATATTATCAACCAATACCAAGCAACACTCTTCCTTCAAAACCAAAACAAATCCTCATAACACCAAACCATCTCACCAAAACAATAAACACCCACAACCATCTTCCAAACCAGCTCATACCACTCCCAAATTCTCAAAAGAACCTCACTTCACCAACACAAAAACTCTTCCACATAAACCTCATCCTACTCTCAAACAAATAAACCCATATTACACACCTCGCAAGACCAGACCTCCCCTCAAGCCTATAAACAGCTATTGCCAGATATTCAAGGATTCCACCACCGGAATCATTCGTTATAGAGATCAATATGGCTGGTTCTCTCATACTAAACCCAAACCAAAACCTAAAAGCACTCCCATTAAATACTCTCTCTCTGAGCTGTTTAAGTTGGCACCACGAGTCATTCACCCTCGTGTGCAAAAAGTGTTTTACTATGCACAACCTTCTACTTCTCTCTTCAAATATCCAGTTGGACCCACCCTTACATGGGTTCCAACGTCTGGATCCAAGTAGGTGGTTGTGATTTGGCTTGTACACATATCAGTGTACAACCCGTTCAAAACATGTGTAATTGAGACGTTACTTCATAGTTATACCTTTCATTTACCGTTATTGTCATCAATCATTGTGCATGATGAACACGTTACATGTGTTCATCATGAGGGGGAGAAAAGCGTCAGAGATTGATTATCCTTTTGAGGGGGAGCACATTGCCTTGTCTAATTCTTTGCTCCAAAAATTATGCCCGGGTTGAGGGGGAGCTAAAAGGAAAATTAGTCTTGGATCTTTTAGTATGTTTTTATTGTATATTTTGAAAGGAGTGATTGAGTGAGGGGGCAAGATTTAGAGAAGATTTCGCTCATACGACAAGTTGAGGGGGAGCTAAAGCGACAAACCATATTCTGGATTAATTATCTGTTATTGAGAAACTTGTGTGTTTGAGGGGGAGCAAGAGACAGACAATCAACGACTGTAATGTAAGAACCAAGTCAAGTTCTACACTCAACACTAAGCCAAGCTTCCGCACTTCATTCCAAGCTTCCGCTTTCCACAAGAAACCCAAGTCTTCGCCTTCGCTTTCACAGAATGCTTGAGAATTTAAAAAGTCAAAGTTGCTCGAAGACGATGAAGATAAAGAGAAAGCTACAAAGTCTACTCAACATTGAAGATTTTCAACAAATGGGCTCATCACGTTTATTTAAAGATCCATATCATAGAACCCCAACCGACCATCTGATCCGAAATTTCATTTCATTCCCAAGCGCCTCTGGAAAGAGAAGTTCAGTGAATACAAGAAAAGGGCCTTCAATGATCAAAGGACTCATCAAGACAAACCCGAATCGTCAACCAAGAAAAGAAACAAAAGACAAAGAAAGAAGAAAAGGACTAGACGATGAACCTTCACAAAACTGCACTAAAGGGGGATATTGTTAGCTTTAATTATTTTGTTAGTGCAAGTTTTGTAATTATGTAATAGAATTGTCCTTTTGTCTAATCTTGTTTAGTATGGAAGGTTGTTAATGTAATTAGACAAGGACTTGTGTGTAATTAGTGAGGGGTTATAGTGCAAAATGTGAGCCTATATAAACCCCTCACCTCCCTTTGTAAGGTTACACCTTTAATCATATTTTTCCTTACTTTCCCATTTTCTCTCTACTTTCTCTCTCACACACTTAAGCCTTATAACCTTGAATCACGATTTAGCATTGTTTACAGAATTATGAATGTTTATAATTGAGATAAAATTGAAATTGGAAAGGGAAAGCCAGTTGGGTTATTCAGTGCACAACTGGATTCAATATAAGTGTTATGTGATTACAGAGGCAAAGCCTTCGCTTTTTTATTTTATTATTATTTTTATAAAATCTATGTCTTTTCTCTTTTTTCTTTCTATCCATAGATAAAAATAGAAATAGATATGGTGCCTTTAGCCTTTAGGATCATCTCATCATATCTTGTTGGAGGGTAACTAAATGAATACTAATTTTAGATGTTTTTGTTATGGGAAGTGATATTCTTACCATAATATTTGATAAATTTACCACTGTTGTGCATTGCATACTTGTACAGTGTGTTATGAAACATGTACAATGTAGTAAGTATATCAAATGATGTGATACGATTATCACTTCCCTTTTGTTACAGTTTGTTGCAATGTAGGTTATTTTGGAATGTTGATGTCTCTATTCAATTCTTATCATCAAGATATATTTTGTTTAAGAATCATTTGATATTTGTAACCGAGTCGAGTTTTATCAATTAACTCAAATTGAGCTCCACTTGATCAAGTCGAGCTATTAATTATCTAGTCTCAGACCTAGCTAGATTAAAATAGTTGAAGTTTGTGTAACGATTTCAAATTAACTACCAAGGCAATTTCGAACATATATCGCTAAAATAACATTCCATTATGATTTAATGTTTGACAAAGGAAATGTTTAAAAGATAGAAAAAATGAGGTTTTCTGATCTTCAATGACCATGATCGTCAACTGATTAATTATATAACTCCCTTTTTGTTCTTATATTAATGAATTAAATATTATGTGTCGTATGATTAGCGAACATGATTGCAAAGAATTCAATGGATGTCCAATACTGAATCAAATCACTAACGATTAACAGATAAACAAGATTCATATGGTTGGATATAATATTGCACTCGCATGGGATGTTTGATGACACATGTACACCAATCATATTAAGCATTTTTATTGCCATTTTTTTTATATACTAGCTAATCAACCCGGATAACTATCCGGGCATGATTAAAGAAATATATATAAATTTTTCAATTTAAATCAATTACAATTTTCATGCCACACCTCTTCATACTCGAGCAAATCTATCCAAGAAATACATAATCACTCCTCTTAAATCATTACAACATGTTAATATATCAAGTTAAAAATTATATTAAAAGTCATAAGCGCATTGTCTAAAATAGGTACTAACTCGTTTGACCAATAAAAAATGTCCACATATACTTGACTTCACGCCAGCAACACTAAATTCATCCAATAACCATAATAACGATTAACGAAGATCAGATAGCAAGGCGGGATTCCAAAACCAGACACTTTTTAAGTTACTTTGAATAACCATATAACCAGCTGACCATATCATTATCATTGTTTTGTCATAGTGAAATCTGATCCATTACTCTAAGTTACACTAATACACTTGATTGATTTGAAAGATGTAATAATTGTGAAAAAAGCATAGATGAAATGTTATGGGAAAATGAAATTAAAGGTGAAAAACATTAATAATAAAAGAAACTTCCAAAAACGTAAAATATTAGTTGTATTGTAGAAAAAAACTACTATTATAAAAAACTAAGGGTGTTTTATGTGATTGTCTGGCTTTTGTGTTAGTATAATGTATAAAAAGGTGCTTAAAACAGTCCACAAAGTAATTAAATGTTTAAGCCCAACTTTGATTTCATCCAATTATCCTATCTCTCTTTCTAAAGTGTAAACATCAAGAAGGTCCCGTTATATTTTTGACAATATATGAATCAGTATGAGTCATCCAAAGAGATAAATTTTAATGCATAATGATTGCAGTAACTTATGAAAAGAAAAAGAAATAGATATGTAAAGTTTTCATAGCTATATCGAAAGTAGACCATCGCACAAGGGAGTGCTTAAAGTGACCATAATAACAAAGTGGGTACACTTGTGTAGGATGTTGTCCTGGTCCATCGACATTAAAAACTGGAATGTTAGCCGTCGTTGCTGCCCTTCTAACAACACCACTTTCAAAATGCCTCATTAGTCATTACAATTAAGTCTAAGTACCCTTCAACTGTCCTTATTGTATCTGCAAAACAGTATCAGCTCAAAATGATTGGTGAGATGCAGAGGTGACATGTTTGATGCCGTTACTTATAAATAGGTTGATTTAAGTTGTTTTAGTTTCAAGCGGGTCAAATACATGAAATTAATAAAAAAGGGGGGAATGGGTCAAACGGGCTGAAACATTAAGGCATTACACCGATAATGACCTGGGGTATCAAAGAATATAAGTGGATGTTTCGACCCATTTACTTATAAATAGGTCAGTTTGGGTTGCATTTTTATCTCAAATGTGTAACAGGATGAAACCAGCGCAAGTCTTTTTTTAATGCATACAACCTCTAAAAGTGGTTTTTTCAAAGGATTAGTTAATGGAGATGTATGCAGTCAACCAAACTCGACCCCTTCTAAAAACTGACCGACTTTTACCCGAAGTGATATGGACCCGTAACTTACCCACCCGACCAGCCCATCTTGCCACCTCTGATGGAATGTCAAATAACTTCAAGGAGCACTTGAAACTACCTTCGAGGGTCTCTACTTTTACAGCACATGAAAGCTCTCGTGCATTTCAGTTGTGAAAACTTCCAGCCCAACCTTTTTATTCCTGGTTCAAATGAAAGTCTAGTCCTGGTTAAAGGCTCGTATAAGAGAGTAGTCATTATATAACCTTTCAAAAGCTGGTTTAACGTGACTTCCCAATCGTTTCAATTTCACGTGCCAGCTCAAATATAGCACACGAAATCTCCCTATCAAACTATTGAGCTCATCTTCAGATGGGACAAGTCAGCAGTATGCAGTTTTTCTTCTTCGAATGATTACTCAAGCAACTTGGTTTACTGCATATCGATTCACGACTTTTTAGGGTCATTAACATACTTAGATTAATAATGTTGCACAACTTTAAATTATCAACTTTTCATTAGGAGGGTTGATAAACAACCTTTCCCTTAAACCAAAAGTCAACGGTTTTAGCCTTACAACTCTATAATTTAACACTCTTGATATAAATACGAATACAACCGATATGAAATATATCGGAATGATAGTAGTCATTCTTAAAAATCTTAATCATATACGGGTTTAAACACATAATGAGGTCAGTTCTAAAATACAATTTCGAATTATTATTTGAAGTTATAATTCAAGAAACAATGTCATTATTGATAACCACTTTAGCAAGAAGAGTGTTGGGTACACACTCAGTTTTACATTGGATATATAAAAACAAATGTCATTATTTAAGCTTATGTGCTACTCCTATAACCAACTGGATTTAGAAAATATCCTCTTGTGGGTTATATGTTAAGCAATACAATGGCTACTCCTTCTGTAAAAACAGAGGTCCAATATTAGTGTTGTACGTAATCATGTCTAACCAATCTAATTAAGAGTACTTAATCTCGTTTGATAATATAAGCAACTCAAATATTCTAAATTATAGAAAGTCATCCATTGATAAATCACTAAGGTTATTACATAACTAAACCACATTCTCACTAAATACAAAAAATATGAGCAGACTAGTGAGCATGTTTGTTTTTCTGTTTCTCGCAATAATAAGAATTCGACCAGCTGAAGCCTTTATTTAATATTGCTCAAATAAGACAAATTGCAGCCATGAATAATATAACTGGTGTGTTTGTGTTTGGTGATTCGAGTGTGGATCCTGAGAATAACAACGGTCTTAAAAATTAAACATATTTTCCACACACGTTTCTTTTAGTATTTGAAGAACATAAAAATTAAAATGACGGATGCATCTAAAAGGTGCTTATATAGACGAGTCTTGCTTGTTCTACATGATCTCGATCTTGAACTTGACCATATGTGTTTCCTTTTTAGACGTGGCAATTGTATAATTCAGCCATACTTCTAACGCAAACTTCAATTAATACACGATGCATAAAAGAAATGATTAAGTACAAAAAGATTTTACAAAAATTTTGCTCCTTTTTGTTATAACTGTCGTAAGACGAATGATTCCACTTTGTATCGTCAATGTATAGTAGATTCCTCTAAATTATTGTAAAGTTCAACGGTCAAACTTCTTAGTAGTAGATATTGACCAACCACGTACTAATAGACAACAAAAACAATACAAATATTTGTTGGGATCGATCATGATAATCAAACACACAGTTACCAAGAATAATCATACAGTAATTGATAAACATAACAAACAAAATGACACAAAATATTACTGTTACCAGTAATAATCATAATCATAAACATAAAAAACAAAATGACACAAAATATTACTTAGAGCATCTCCTTTTGTAAAGTTTTTTATAAAGTTTTTTACTATTCAAAAAATCTTTTGCATAAGCTTTTTTTCATTGAAGTGAAAAGCTTTTTATCAATAGCTTGATATTCCTCAAGTCTTTGCAAGAATATAACACTCTCTTTCTTCCTTATTTTGTTATTCTTAAAAGACTTTTTTACAACTTTTACCATTGGAGCACCAACTTGATCAAAAGCTTTTAACAAAAAGCTTTATCATTGGAGATGCTCTTAGTTCAATTCAATGACTTTAATCCACTATCATATATATAAATACAAATTACAAATTACTTATATTTTTTTTTCCCCGATTATGTTTTTAGTATTATTTATTACTCGAATTATATGAATGTTTTACAACACGATGGTAGGCAAACGGGCAACAAGCTGCGCCGCCACCCCTTTCTGAATAGCAAATCCTATCCTACTAAAAACAAACCCTTGGTCCCTAGCAAGAAATATTATATATGAATTGACTTTTGTATTTTTTTTAGAACGGCGTGTTAGTTTGTTAGTGGTTTGAACCCTAGCAGTGACATCCAAAGTTACTTATATATTACAGAGTACTATAATGTATTAACCTCTTCTCTTATTTTCAAATTACACGGGCTAAAATGTTTTTCACCAATCAACATACCTATTATCTAACATACATGATTTATCAAAAATATCTTTAATGAAATAATTTACAACATCTATCATTTAACTTCTAACGTAAATAAACTACATCTTTGTACATCAATTACTTTTATATTAATATCCTACAGTACTCGTTGTCGTCATCGCCACCACCAATTGCCGCCCTACCATACGCCGTCACATCACACAGGTATTAATCTAATAATAATAGAAATATTCACTCCTAACAATCTATGATTCTCACAAGAATAAATTGATTGGAATTATCACTTACCCACCAAAATTAATACCATTGTGGGACATGAAGTTTGGGGTCAATTACTACCAATAGTTATACTGTTGTAGGAACGACCTTGCAAACCATATTTGCAACTACCTTGCAAGTTGCAACCATATTTGCCTGAGTTACATTTTTGTTTTTAACTTATTGTTACATTAGATTAAGAGAGTATAACACCATTGACTAATTTTTATTGTGTCCATTTTGTCCTCAATATATATGCAATCAAGAATTAATCAAGATATAAATTAGAAGTCATTCTTTTATTCAAATCATTTTTTGCTACAAGTTACATTAAAAGGGAACAAAAGAAAGATAATTATGAAAAATATATATATGTATGGAATTAAAAACGTACGGCGTAATTTTTTTTTTTACAGATGAAGGGAAGTATCGACATCAGGTTTTTCATGAGCACGCGATGTGCTAACTGTTGCTGAATCCATGGACAAAAAATCTCTAAAAGGTGGAGTAGTAGTCGTAATTGTTAGTTGATCATGTTCTGTTTTCTTTCCATATAAATCAAGTTCAAGTGAAAGAGAATCTTGAAAAGACAAGGATCTTGTTGTCGTTGTAGATGTTTTTGTAGTTGTAGTTGCATTTGTTTGGTGGTAGATCATTTCATCATGAGGTTGCACTAACAAGTTTCTTGTTTGCCTGCTAATTATGGTTTGAGACTCGGAAAACAATTTTAAGAGCTCCTTTTCTTCTCTTTTCTCCCTCATTTTCTCTAGCTGTCTGAATCTTGCTTGCAAAAGAGCAATTGAGGAAGAAGACGCACCACCACCACCTCCTACCGCCATTTGATGATCACCATGTTGTCGTCCCATGGAATGAAGGGCCATGTATAGAGGCTATATATTGTGTTTTAACTCTAATTAAGAATGTGAATGTTGATCGTGTGCATGTGTTAGTTTTTATATATAGGGGTAGGCTTGTTTTGTAATGACATTTTGATTTCTTGATCATCAGCCACCCTTTGTTGATTCTGAGTGGGCCGGGATCGGCAACAGTAGCACAAGATCCAAGTAGAACGTGTCAGGAAAGATAATGTAAGTTATTAGAGTGAGTTTGTTGTTGTATGTATATAAGGGAAAAAGAATGTGCTATATGTTAAGAGAGCAAGTCCAAATGAATGAGGGATGATTAGCATTTGGAAGGGTGTTTGTGAACGAATATGAGGTTAGGTTTGATGTTGATCTCAGCTTTTGACCTTTTAATTAGCTTAATTAATTTGTAGTATAAAATGGTAATTAAAATGTCACCATCTATATATCTACCCCCTAAAACATGCGTGTTTTCCATGCTTTCTTAATTTTATGATAATAATAATCTGATCGAGGATCTAAATTTCAAATTCTAGGTGCATGTATCTATATCGATAATCTATATCTATAATACCTTATTTATATATCTACCACCATTGTCGCCCTTACCACCCGTCACCCCCACCATTGCCGCTACCATCGCAGCCGCCACCACACCTCGCCGTTACCATCATCGTCGCCACATTTACGCGTCGTTTAGTAGCAATAAGTGAGGTGTTTAACTTGGGTAAATCGATTTATTTTTCTATTACACGCATATCACCTTAATTTTTAACTTGTAAACTAATATCGTGGCATATGACATGACAACCTATATGACTTACTCGTCAAGATAAATATACTTAATTGCTTCCTAATAGAGTACAATCACATATATACAATAAGTAATTGGGTTTATGCACTGCTTTGTACCTATAATAATTTAACTATAATAATATTTCGGGCAAGTAGCGTTTTATTCCAGATGGTTGAACATAAGCACAAATACTACTAGGGGGTACGTGACAAGTTTTAGATGAATCCGATGCCGTAAGATGGACCAGAATGAGTATCAATGCTGAATACAACCACCACCACCACCACCACCACCACCACCACCACCACCACCACCACCACCACCACCACCACCACCACCACCACCACCACCACCACCACCACCACCACCACCACCACCACCACCACCACCACCACCACCACCACCACCACCACCACCACCACCACCACCACCACCACCACCACCACCACCACCACCACCACCACCACCACCACCACCACCACCACCACCACCACCACCACCACCACCACCACCACCACCACCACCACCACCACCACCACCACCACCACCACCACCACCACCACCACCACCACCACCACCACCACCACCACCACCACCACCACCACCACCACCACCACCACCACCACCACCACCACCACCACCACCACCACCACCACCACCACCACCACCACCACCACCACCACCACCACCACCACCACCACCACCACCACCACCACCACCACCACCACCACCACCACCACCACCACCACCACCACCACCACCACCACCACCACCACCACCACCACCACCACCACCACCACCACCACCACCACCACCACCACCACCACCACCACCACCACCACCACCACCACCACCACCACCACCACCACCACCACCACCACCACCACCACCACCACCACCACCACCACCACCACCACCACCACCACCACCACCACCACCACCACCACCACCACCACCACCACCACCACCACCACCACCACCACCACCACCACCACCACCACCACCACCACCACCACCACCACCACCACCACCACCACCACCACCACCACCACCACCACCACCACCACCACCACCACCACCACCACCACCACCACCACCACCACCACCACCACCACCACCACCACCACCACCACCACCACCACCACCACCACCACCACCACCACCACCACCACCACCACCACCACCACCACCACCACCACCACCACCACCACCACCACCACCACCACCACCACCACCACCACCACCACCACCACCACCACCACCACCACCACCACCACCACCACCACCACCACCACCACCACCACCACCACCACCACCACCACCACCACCACCACCACCACCACCACCACCACCACCACCACCACCACCACCACCACCACCACCACCACCACCACCACCACCACCACCACCACCACCACCACCACCACCACCACCACCACCACCACCACCACCACCACCACCACCACCACCACCACCACCACCACCACCACCACCACCACCACCACCACCACCACCACCACCACCACCACCACCACCACCACCACCACCACCACCACCACCACCACCACCACCACCACCACCACCACCACCACCACCACCACCACCACCACCACCACCACCACCACCACCACCACCACCACCACCACCACCACCACCACCACCACCACCACCACCACCACCACCACCACCACCACCACCACCACCACCACCACCACCACCACCACCACCACCACCACCACCACCACCACCACCACCACCACCACCACCACCACCACCACCACCACCACCACCACCACCACCACCACCACCACCACCACCACCACCACCACCACCACCACCACCACCACCACCACCACCACCACCACCACCACCACCACCACCACCACCACCACCACCACCACCACCACCACCACCACCACCACCACCACCACCACCACCACCACCACCACCACCACCACCACCACCACCACCACCACCACCACCACCACCACCACCACCACCACCACCACCACCACCACCACCACCACCACCACCACCACCACCACCACCACCACCACCACCACCACCACCACCACCACCACCACCACCACCACCACCACCACCACCACCACCACCACCACCACCACCACCACCACCACCACCACCACCACCACTAATTACCCACCACCTCCGCCACCACCACCACCACCACCACCACCCGGCCACCACCATTCATTTTTCACCATCATCCGACCACCACCATCACCACCACCACCACCACCACCACCACCACCATCATCTCCGACCACCACCATGATTTTCCGGCGACGGCGACCACCGCCACCATGTGTAAGTTACATGGACTCAATTTATCCCACCCCTATATATATATATATATATATATATATATAGGGGGAAGTGAGTATGGGGTTGTCCCCCAACTAGCTAATCAAAATGTTTGCCATATATGTCATTTTGTTCGATAGTGTTCTCCAAAGTTCACTTGTCTTTATGCACTTGTACAAGCACCATAGTTTTGAATCCTGATTGTGAATATCGAACTTGTTCTATTTGCCAAAAATGGCAAGTCATGGGGTAATTGTTTCTCTTTTCAAACATTCCCAATAGTTATATTGCACGTAAAATGGAATATTCATTCCCATTTCTAGAGAGTCAAAGCTTGAAGCTTCAATAGTATTGCTGATTTTACCTTCGTGGATATTTATTTATTTAAATTGATATAGTTTTTAAACATAATAATTTTGTCATAAAAAATGGTTAACGACATGGATGTTGCCCGTTTGGTTGAATTCTATTTTTATGTTAGATATTTAAATGTTGATACAATATAATTGGTTAGACTAAATCAGTAATATAAATGTTTATTGAAAATAAGATGTTACGGACTACGAGTATTTGTTATAGTTTTATGTTTGTAGCATTTGACTTATGTTCAAAAAGCAGGCTCAACAAATTCTAGCAATGAGTAGTATATTAATTTCATTTAACTTATTCATTTGTTGTAGGCGTGTGTGTTTTTTTATAATATGTACTAACAATCTAAGCCTCTATTTTGGGATAAAGCCTGTTGGAAATTTGGTAAAAAAAATGATCATCAGTATACATCCATTTTTGTCAACTAATATATATATATAGGGAAAAGATAAAATGAGTCTAGCTTATTTTGAGTCCATTGATTTTCTTCCATCTCCTCAAATTCCAACCACCTCCTACCACCACCACCACACCACCACCATCTCCGACCACCACCATGATTTTCCGGCGACGGCGACCACCGCCACCACCACCACCACCACCACCACCACCACCACCACCACCACCACCACCACCACCACCACCACCACCACCACCACTAATTACCCACCACCGCCTCCACCACCACCACCACCACTGCCATCATCTCCGGCCACCACCATTCACCATCATCTTCGACCACCACCACCACCACCACCACCACCACCACCACCACCACCATCATCTCCGACCACCACCATGATTTTCCGGCGACGGCGACCACCGCCACCACGACTTACACATGTGTAAGTTAACTTACACATGTGTAAGTTAACTTACACATGTGTAAGTTTTACAACTTACACATGTGTAAGTTACATGGACTATTTATCCCACCCCTATATATATATATTATCATATATATATTATATATATATATATATATATATTTCAGGATCGAGATATAGACATGAAAGATTGAATTAAAAATGAATGATGACAATAAACATTATTAAAGACAACATAAATTTAAATAATACCTGAATTTATTGATTGAAAATCTTGATTACAAATGATTGTCTTACAATCGGGATAACAGATTGCAAGTTTGATAAAACATACTGGTTCAATAATTGTATTTAAAAATTAAATCAGACACAGGCAATGTTATCATTTCTCCATTCACACCATACCTAACCCTAACGACGGTCAATTTGGCTATAAACGTTAGTTTGAAGCTAAAACACGAAAACAATAGCAATACAAGTATGTAATGTATAATAATGATATATTGGTTAGGAGTGTGATTCGATTATATATCAACTCTTTTACAATCGGAGAAAACTAATGGTTTATCATTGGATAACCAATTTACTTTTTCTAATGTATATGGTTGTCGTTAAACTGGATTATTAATATGTATCACCCACATACTTTTCTATTTTTTACATGGTTGACCAACCGTTGACTGGTTTACCGGTTTCACTGTTTTTTGAGGATGTGGCAATGACGTAGATTTTTTTAACGCACACTTGGATTACCCGTCATCAAATATGTGTATAAAAAACGTGCCCTTTTCCTCCAAATTCATTTTCCCCCAATTAAACCCTAAACTGAACATGTCTTCCTCATCTAACAACCTTCCATCTCATTGTGATTGTAAACAACCACTGATATTGCGCACTTCGTGGACATCCAACAACCCTGCAAGACGTTTTCTAGTATGCCCTTACTCAATGGTATGTTTAAAGTGTTTTCTCATTTATCAATTTAATCTGAAATATCAAATTTTAATTTTTCTTCTCAGATATGAAGAGTTCTTTTGAATCGATATTGAAATAAAAAATGATAAGTATAAGGAAGTCTTGTATGACTTATATCTAAGGTTGAACAAGCAAGAAAAAGGCCAATTTATTAAAATTTGAAAGAACAAAGATATGCTTGAACCAATGGAAAACGATTTTGCTTATTGCAAGTTAAAAACTACTATTGTAACAAAAGAAGGCTTACCTTCACCGGTGGCAACCCAATGACAATGGGGTGTTTGGGGTGAAAAAGAAAGAAAAGATGAGGAGAACAACGGGATGTAGGGTGAATAAACACGTGGTTAACTTTGATTGGTTTACACTGTCCGTATGATGTATACCAACGAGAGTCACTGGTATTAACTTAGACTGTCCACATCAGTTACAGGTTGTTCTTCCTACAAATATCCTAACCAGCATGCCACATTAGCTTTTTAGACATCCTTTCCACAAACACCTTTTACCCACAACAATGATATATTCATCCTTCTTACAAACAACCATATAATTACCACATCACCAATTAATAACTTTATATTTTAAAAACAACATCATATGAAATTTTAAAACACATTTTATTGATATTAAAAATAAATATAATCAATTATAATAAGATTATAAAACTTTAAATCTAATTTATAACATTTTTACCCAATTTATATATAACTAAGAATCCCAAGGACTAAAAGGAAAATTAAATTATATATTGAACATATACTAAAGCGTAGGGGTCAAATTGACCATAACAATGATTTATAGTCGTCTTCTTCACAAGTAGATCTGTAAATCCATTTCCAAGAAACCTTTTTAAAAAATTTTGTATTAAAAATCATTATCAAAGCTTGTGTTGCGAACAGAACAAAGAAAGACAAAAGAGAAGAAGAAAGAAGAGAAGAAAACTAAACAAAACAAAACCCCCATCCGTTCGAATCCTTCTCCACGGATGTCCACGGACCACGGATGGATAGCCTTTACGTCATCAAATAGCATCTATCCCACGGGCAACCTTTTACCGACAACAATAATATATTCATCTTTCTTACAAACAACCACATAATTGTCACATCACTAATTAATAACTTTACATTATAAAAACAACATCATATGAAATTTTAAAACACATTTTATTGATATTAAAAATAAATATAATCAATTATAATAAGATTATAAAACTTTAAAACTAATTTATAACATTTTTACCCAATTTATATATAACTAAGAATCCCAAGGACTAAAAGGAAAATTAAATTATATATTGAACATATACTAAAGCGTAGGGGTCAAATTGACCATAACAATGATTTATAGTCGTCTTCTTCACAAGTAGATCTGTAAATCCATCTCCAAGAAACCTTTTTAAAAAATTTTGTATTAAAAATCATTATCAAAGCTTGTGTTGCGAACAGAACAAAGAAAGACAAAAGAGAAGAAGAAAGAAGAGAAGAAAACTAAACAAAACAAGAAAAAACAAAACCCCATCCGTTCGAATCCTTCTCCACGGATGTCCACGGACCACGGATGGATAGCCTTTACGTCATCAAATAGCATCTATCCCACGGGCAACCTTTTACCGACAACAATAATATATTCATCTTTCTTACAAACAACCACATAATTGTCACATCACTAATTAATAACTTTACATTATAAAAGTAACATCATATAAAATTATAAACACATTTTATTGATATTAAAAATAAAAATAATCAATTATAATAAGACTATAAAACTTTAAAACTAATTTATAACATTTTTACCCAATTTATATATAACTAAGAATCCCAAGGACTAAAAGGAAAATTAAATTATATATCGAACATATATTAAAGTGTAGGGGTCAAGTTGACAATAACATGATTTATAGTCGTCTTCTTGACAAGTAGATCTGCAAATCCATCTCCAAGAAACCTTTTTAAAAAATTTTGTATTAAAAATCATTATCAAAGCTTGTGTTGCGAACAGAACAAAGAAAGACAAAAGAGAAGAAGAAAGAAGAGAAGAAAACTAAACAAAACAAGAAAAAACAAAACTCCAATCCGTTCAAATCCTTCTCCACGGATGTCCACGGACCACAGCCTCCGCGTCATCAAATAGCATCTATCCAGGGCCTATACTTTCTTTCTTCATCTTTCTTTCTTTATTTCTTTGCCAAGATGTAGGCTAAGTGACTTATGCCACTTACATAGGGATGTGGGGTTGTGTGTAGGCGGTCATAAACCATACTTGGAGTCCTCACACCCGACATGGATGGGTAGTCTCAAAATATATTAATCAAAGCTAAAAAATTGGAATTCAAGTATATTAAAATCCCTATGACCAATATCACAATTTAATTAATACGAAAACTAAAGAAGGAAATATATGAAAATTAACTCCATATAAATATTGATTCCAGTTTACCTTTTTTTTTCCAACTTTAGTAACACCCGTCGTTTAAAAACTTGGATTTTTGAAAAATCTTTGCCAAACGGCGTTTAAAATAAGCGGAAAGGATCACATATAAAATCTGCCCCATCCGTAACGGATGGTACCTTTAAAATTGGTGTTACTTCTAGCATCGTCAAAATAATAAAAGTAAATCCAAGCTTTGGCACCTACATAAATGCCCATCATTACAATTCTTAAACATAAACAAAATAGCCAAACATAGGCTAAAGGAAGTCTAAGCGTTTAATGTCTTTGCTAAGCTTCTTTATTCATTCTACCCAACTCTCACCAAGCTAATCCTCGCCTAGCTCAAACTTGATTATCCTGAAGGCACAACATTTTCAAAGGACAAGTGTTAGCTAATAAAATTAGCTAAGTAAGATAACATAGATTTGAAAACGTTTGCCAATTACATATATTAACAAAATCTGCATTTTATGTTAATATCACACACATTCATAACATCATAAGATACACATTAGGTTCATCATGTCCTAAGGTGTGCCTATGCTTTCTTTCTTCATCTTTCTTTCTTTATTTCTTTGCCAAGATGTAGGCTAAGTGACTTATGCCACTTACATAGGGATGTGGGGTTGTGTGTAGGCGGTCATAAACCATACTTGGAGTCCTCACACCCGACATGATGGGTAAACCATAAGGTGGTCCATCGGCGTCGTTAAGGAATGACAAAGTCAATCCAACTGAATAAGCCGTTTATGCCTTTACGCATTGGTGGTTAGTTACTCCACCCGGAATACTCAAACGTAACTATGCCACAAGGAGCAACTCAAGTGACCACGTACGCACCAGCCCCGAAGAGCTAGCACGGGTTAAGCTTAACACAAGACTTTACATAATGCTCGAGACTTTAATCGTTTAATTAGTTTAGGCTACGCTTTCACCTATACTAATCACATATCATCTTTTACTTTAGGGCCCTTAACGTGCACGTGAACATGGCAATCCTAATCAAGGACTAGTGACTAGGTGATCAAGCCACACATGCAAACATATATCATATCATTTCGACATTTTCATACATATATAATCATTCCATCATTTCATGCATATATACTTACCTCATACCATTGCAACCTGCATATGTATGTTAATCATCATAAATGGTAAGTAATACCTCCTTTGCAACCTCCCATAGTCACCCATGAACATAAAACATGCATACATATTCAATTGGAAGGTTTAACTTATGAAAACGTATTTTGTTGTACCAACAGGTGACAAAAGATGTTATCTTACCTCGATACAGCTTACCAACAAGTTAAAAGTATCTTATAGTGCTTGCTAAGTGCTCCCGACAACCTAGAATGAGTATAAGATCGAATATAAGCTAAACAAAATACTTTGTGCAACCTGGGCATCAGGTGCGTCGCACTTGACATGTGGTGCGTCGCACAAATTCATCAAAAAATTCTGAATAGATGCAGGTGCGCCGCACCTACCCATTGGTGCGTCGCATATCGGGCTTTTGGCTGAAATCCATTTTTCCAAATCTGGCTGTGGTGCGTCGCACCACCCTCCTGGTGCGTCGCACCTGGAGTGTCGACCAGAAACCTTAATTTTGTTCTTTGATCAAACGAATTCCATACGAACCCAAACCCCAAATCCGCCCTGGGGACATAAAATTAACCCTTTTTCCAATACTTTTCAAGCCTTTAATCCATCAATCAATCCTTTAATGCTTTACATCACAAATCAATCATTACAACACCCGAATAACAAGAATTCGGTAAACGTTTGATCAAATAACCCAACCCAAACCCTATGGCCTGGATCGAAATCACTTCTAAGACATACATGATCAGATTTAAGAGTAAGATTAGCCATATTACCTGTAGATGACTTTGAGGATTCGAAATCTTAATCAAACTTGATCGAAACGACACAAAACGATTGATTCTTGGAAGAAACTTGTTTTGAGAGGGAGGGGATCTGTTCCTAGGGCTTAATCACGAAAATTAGCAGCTATTGGAGTCTTACTAGACCTTAAGCTCCTGACCATAAGTTTCCTTTAGTGCCCATAGGCCCCTCGACTTCCTAAACTTTACTTTCGTAGCTTAATTAACTTACCGGGAGACTTAACGATCTAACAAGCACTTAACTTTCATACTTTACTTTAAATTACTTTCATTTAATTCATTTTACTTCATTTCATATTAAACACATAAGCATTTAATCACATAATCCCTTATAGGGCACATAAACATAACGGACCTAACGTTAATTAACGGAAAGTCAAATAGTCAAACATAAAACGTTCGGGATGTTACACTTTAGTTAAATAAAAAATTTGCAGTTTGTTATATCTAAACTTACTACAAACACAAACAACAATTTTAGAATAAACGATTTAGAGTTAAGCTCAACAAAAAGAGAAACAAAAAGTGTAAAATATATAATTTGAAAAATACATACCAATTTATCAACAAAGACCATCTCGAACGTTTTGATTTTCTTCGGGTTGTTCCACTCCGAAACAGTCCATACATGCACAACACGGAGTCGTAGATGATGGTTAACATGTGTTGGCTTAAGATCTTCAAGATGAACTAATGTGTCTTATTTTTTGTTGTTGAAGAAGAAGCCATAATGAACCTATAATGGACAACAAACTAAATTAAAAGAGATATAATAATAATAATAATAATAATAATAATAATAATTACAATACTAATAATAATAATATTAATAATGATAATAATAATTTAAGTTCATAATATATTGAATTTCATAAAAGTGATGATCTTTAAAAATTAAAAACATGTTACCTGGTATAGGAGGAGGTCGAACCTTTTGGTAGTCGACTTTTTTTTTTGGTTTGGTCGTAGGTTTTTTTTTGTTGAGAATATGTGAGGGTTTTTTCCTAGGTTGTATATATATAGATATAATATAATTTTGGGAGACTTTTAAGGATAAAAAGATTGTTTTATTAATAATAAGGTCGGCCTTTTGATTTAATAACTAAAAAAATATTAAAAATATAGAGGATTAATGAGGAGAGAGTTTTAGGCTAAAGAGGGGGATTAGGGGTACCAAGTGTACCCCAACCTCCTCTTTTAGTTATATTATATAAAGATTCATCAAACACTATGAATAAGCTACTTAAGCTTAGGCGCAATGTGCGAGGTAATAATATTGGTTTTTGTGTAAATTGGTAAGTTTTAAAAAACGTGTCTTCTTTGTAAAATAAGATCTTTTTTGTTTATTGAAATAATTATTCCTAATTTTGTTGTAACCTCCTCTGTTTAGGTAATTATTAAGAAAATATCATTTGTATTTTCGTGGTGCCTCTTTCACATTGGATATTTACACATAATGATCATTTTAATTAATTAATCTAATGATCTTTTTAACTATAAAATCAAGTTATATGAAACGATTATTGAAATAATAATAAAAATATAGTAGAATTACACATATCAAATTTTTGTGACATCATAATAAATTTTAAACTAACATTTTTAAGAGTATCAATCCTTCTTTATACATTTAATAAATGGATGACTTCTACTCCCTCCGTCCTATTTTAATTGTCCTATTTTGACTGGTCAAGTCTTTTTCTTTCAACTTTGACCGTAAATATCTTTGTTTATGTTATATATTACTTGATAAAAGTTATATCAATGAAAAATACATTTAAAACTCAATCAATTCATATATGTTATATCAAGCGTTATGTAATACAAACAAAAATATTTACGGTCAAAGTTAAAAAAAAAAGACTCAAAAAGTCCAATTAGGACACTTAATATGGGACGGAGGGAGTATGATACTAACATCATCTGGTTATATGTTTCTCTTTACAAACTTTAAAATTCTAAGGGACTATTTAACATATGTGAAGATTGATCTGAATGCATATCATCATACTATTAAGACTATCTCCAATGGAGAAGTTTGTGCACATCCGTCGAGATCTTTTCTTGTCCATAGCATTGAAGCACGTTCGTCCTTGCTTGTCCATAGCCTATATATCCTTCACCAAGGATATGGTTTTGGATGTCCATAGCCTATGCAACATCTTTTTAGCCTATATATCCTTCACCAAGGATATGGTTTTGGATGTTTGTATAGTTGGAGGTAAAATTAAAGGATTTTAAGGATTTGTAAGATTTTAAGGATTTATAAGGATATGATGTGACAGCTGCAGAAGCTTAACATTGTATAATATTTTCCCCCAAAATATAACTTTGTTCTTATCAAATTTATATTACGGAATACGGATCATTTCCTGAATTATTAATCGCCTCCTTTTAGCCGCTGTGTCTACTCAAATTTACAAATACGCATAGCAATAAATAATGAGAATTGATATTTGTACCACAAATAATAAAGAAAAAAAAAGCTGCAAGACTTTTTGTATCAAAATCGATTCAGGGTGTGGAAGTAGCCGCCGTGAATTTTGAGGTATGAATTCCATCTTCAAGCTTTAAATTTAGATACCCAGTAATTATTTCTATCTTTTTAGGCCTAAAAAGATTTTTCTAAATAGAAAATTTAAGGTAAAAATCAAGTCTTTTTTCGGATTATTAGGGCACAAAGCAAGTCTCTTTTGTATAATATAGGTAAATTCAAAGTTTTTAGTTGATTTAGGTAAAAATCAATCCTTTTTAGACGATTTAGGTACAATCAACGCTTTTGATATAAATCTTTATAAGCATTTTCCTGCCCAAAAAAATCAGCTATCTACTGTTTATTTAAAAGCCAATATTCATTATAGAATTACCATATAAGCATAGAGTTTGTTATTGGTAACATTTGTCGTGTTTACACGGTGTAGCCTAACGTATATCGAATGGCAAAGGATTGGACATCTCAATTGCAAGATAAAACCTTTTATTGTTTTGAACATGATGAATTGATATCACGAAATCTAGTAAGAAATCCTATCATATCATAATAAGGATGAACAAGTTCATATTTGTGCGGAGAACCTAGAGACGTATATTCATGGGATTTTGTCGAAGTCTCAATTGCCCAAAGGCCAAATCTCTGGCCTTCATGCTATTATTTTGTGTGGTTTTTGGATACCAAAGTTATCTTCTGTTTTACAAAGTGTTTATAATAAAGGTAACCCTGCATTTTAGTAAATGTCTTTTAACACAAGTCCATAACTCGGGTTTTTGCCGACGTTGGTGCTTTTTTTATAGGTTAAATTTTTACATTAAACATTTAAACATGATATATTCTTTTCTGCTACCCAGAAATAAAGTAAAACGGAGAATGTTAGTTCCTGGTGTTTCCAAAGAGGATCAGCCAAGAATGCAGAACCTCCCTGATGATGTTTTATGCAACATTTTAATCCGTTTACAGGCACGTTTGGTTGCTCAAATGAGATGTGTATCTAAACCCCTGAATGCTCTTTTATCTCAACCCTTCTTTATTAAATCTCACCTTAATCGTTCAATCGACAACCACTATAAAATTCCATTGATCTTTGGAAATCTATGCAGATTCCACAACAAATTATTCAGGGTGCACCCGTCTCAAAAATGTATTCAACTCCCTGCCAACGCACCATCTGGACATGCATGTTGCTTTATTACTGGTTCCATAAATGGCTTAGTATGCTTTTCTAGTTATAGAAACCCGTGGGTTAAAGGTTCCATTCACATCTGGAACCCTTCTCTCTCTGCCTTTTTAACTCTCTCACCGGGATCTAATATTCACACAGAGGGTTTTCATGTCCTTGTTCGGTTTGGTTTTGATCCAAAAACCAATGACTACAAAGTTGTTAACCTTAACTTTTCGGAACAAAGAAATACATACACATGTTATGGAGGAATTTTTTCCTGTAAAAAGTGGCTGCAAGTTGAGGTTTATAGCATGCGAAAGGGTTTTTGGCATTCAATCACTCAAAGGTTTCCATCACATGTTACTAGGATTCATTATCAAAATTATCTTTGCGCAGATGGACTTGATGGTCATGTTTATTGGCTCGGTGATTTTGGTAAGGAGAGGAAGCTACAAACAATAGTTGTATTTGATCTTGGTGCGGAGACTTTCAAGGAGATAGCTCTTCCAGATTCTATAGCGTATGATAATGGAAATAAGTTAGCTGTTCTGGGTGGAAATCTTTGCTTGATTTCATCAAGCGGAGGTAGAGAGGGTCAGAGTGAGGTTTGGAAAATGGAGAAGTATGGGGTGGCTGAATCATGGGTGAGAAACCATATTTTTCCACAAAGTTGTGGTATTTTAAGCCCAGCTGGATTCACATTGAGTAATGACCTGCTTATAGTATCTACGTCAGAGGGTCAAATAGCATGGTACAATCTAGATACAGCTAAGGTCAAATACATTGACAAATACAATGATAATATGAACAATCTCCACGTACCTGGAACCGTAAATGTTTGGTATATTGACAGTCTCGTTTGGGTAGCACCTCCTAAATGCAGTGTGGAATCGAAAGATGGTCTTCGCTGCAACTTCAAAAGATGGATTGGCTCGAAGGTTAACGATAAAAAGTGGCTTCAAGCCTTCAAGAGGCAAGACACCATATCTACTTCTTTTATATTTTTTATTAGGACTTACACCACATATTACTGTCCTTAACAGTGATGCGTTTGTTGTCGCCTATATATATATATATTCATCAAGATATGATGGATGCATAAAATTAAAATTGTGGTTTTTTAAGTTTTGATGGATCAATGTGTTAACAGTTTATCAATGATAATTAGTTTTACACTGTATTAGTTTTATGGACTTATAGTGCATCAAAATGATGTTTTTATGTGTTCTCACAGAAAACCACCTTATATATTATATACACATGAATTTTTACCTCTTTCTTAACATGTAGATATGCTAGTACATCTTTAAACTTATGTTGCTGATATTTATGGTTCTTGTCACTCTTTCCCATGAGAATTTAACCACTATCCAGCTTGTTTGGACTTGGTTAATTTGATATATAAAGCCCTCTTTTTAAAACCAGTTGAGGTTTTTCGAGCAGTACGTGTTAGATCTTTCAAATTGTTGTATCTTCTTTTTTATGTTTGTATACTGTCATACTGATGCATATTTAGCCATTTAAATTCTTGCATCCTCATTCTTGTTTTGCAATGTCTTGCAGTCATGCCAATTTTGATAAACTATGTATCAAATATCTCGCAGATTGATTTGCGAGGAACGGGAAGGAGAATCTTGCAGGCAGTGAAATTACAGAAATTGATGGTTTTGTGCATAGAAGGTCTCAGTCAGTGGAGAGTGTGGTACTGTGGTAGAATAATAACGAGCGATGCCAATGAAGAGCGATGTCGTTGTTCTCCTCATCTTCTCTTTCTCTTCACCCCAAACACCCAATTGTCATTGGTTGCCACCGGTGAAGGTAAGCCTTCTTTTGTTACAATAGTAGTTTCTGTTAATCCGGTATGGACGTAGTAAATCACATACATGTTTTGTTACCCTATCTCAGAGTATCATATCTTTGGATATGAAAATGAGAATTCATATATCAAAATCCACCATCAATGGCCATGTTGATTTATGATAGTTAGGTAAACCAGTATCTGTACCCATAGACGTGCTCATCTTTTACTACCCTTGCGGTAAGAGGTGGAAGAATGAAACACTCCATTGTCATTGGGTGGCCACCGTAAGCCTTCTTTTGTTACAATAGTAGTTTTTGTTAATCCGGTATGGACGTAGTAAATCATATAGGAGTACATGTTTTGCTACGCGTGACTATCTTTCCCAATCCAATGCTCATGTAAAACAGGGCAAATTGGAGGCTAAATGGCATACCACTTTACTGTCTTGTGGAGCCTCGCCTGGATGACATGGTATTGACTACATTTTCATTTTGATTCTTCCTTGTAATCTTTTTTTGAATAGTACTAAACCTTAAATGTAGTTATCATTTTATTAACTTATATAGCAAAAGTTTTATTTTTGACATCGCCATATAATCGGATTCATGACCACCACTTGACAGAAAGAAGGTACCTTATGAGATGTTGCGAAACACGATGCTAGAGAAACACACTTGGAGGGCGGGTTTCCCTTTTAAAGATCCACTTATTCGGCTTTGAAGTTTAGGACTTGTGGTATATAAAAATCCATCTATTAGTATCCATCACAAGCTCCGATCTTTCAGTAGTCTTGGTGTTGTTTTGCCCGATGTTTTTCTTGTTACAAAACAGGTTTGAGATTGGAGGTGTAATCGTTAACTTTTGGCTGTTTAAGATTTTATCCCATTGGACTATTAGCTTTCGTGCGTGGGTGCATTTTGTAGGCGAATACATTTATGTATATTAAATCCAGAACTCAGATTTTATGAATATATTTTCTGGTGCTTTCCTTGTGAATCACACTATTATTTGGCAATTGTGGCATGTTCCAGTTTGTAGATTATGGTTCATGGGTTTGTGTATTTAGCTATGATCATCCAGTTAATTAACTCATTTGAAAGGATGAAAGCTAAGCTGATTTTAGAAGTCGCCCGATCATATTAGCTGAATTTGTTATTCAGGTCAAATGGTTGGGTCAGATGTGCTATGTAGACCTCAAGTTCTATAAATATGAGCCAGTGAATTGCCCTTAACAAAGTTTGACAGTGACTTTGTTCTGCTTATCGGCAATTCATTACTAAAAAAATCAATGTAGTATTCTAAAGCCAAAACGTTAATATGTGGTGACAGATTTCATAACTATTTACATGACCGTTTGTCTTTAAAAACAATTTTCTTTGGGTAAATTACACTTTTCGTCCCTGAAGTTGGCAGCTTTTGCACTTTTCGTCCCTAATGTTTAAAAATTACAATTTAACCTTAAAGTTGGCAGATTTTTGCAATTGACGTCCTTTGGCCACACGGTGTTAAGTTTCAGCCGTTAACGTCCACACGTGCAAAACACGTGAGGGCATTAATGTCTTTTCCCATTTACACTTGAGGGACTGAAAGTGTAAATGCGACATGTTCAGGGACGAAAATTGAAATTTACTCTATATATCTAAACATCCACCAATTTATACTCTTACACCCATCTTCTTCCTCAATTATCTTTTCTCCAACACAAACACATACACATACATCTTCTTCCCCAAATTTAGAAACGAACACATTTTAACAAATCAATTACAAAATCCCATCACTTGACTTTAATACAAGATTATGAACCAGAACCTTGCAAAAAAAAAAATTTCAAACAAATTTGCAAAAACTCAAAGAAGATGAACAATCGGTGGCGGCCGGAAAAACCAATTTGCAGAACACGGCGACCGGAATCTGCAAAAACCTCGCCGGCAAACTTCAAAATTCGATATCTTGCTCATTACTTTGAATTAGAACACGAGATTAACACCAAAATACTCTAAATCAAATTCCGAACAAATCCTTGCCAGGAAAACTTTCAAACACCTTCGCCGGAAAAAATGGTAATCTCGCCGGAAAACTTTAAAAATGCGATTATTTTGTTGTTCCTTCGAGTTACGACTTGAAACCAACACCAAAACACTCGGAAAACAACTCCCCACAAACCCTAGCCAACAAACTTTCAATTACGAGATTGCCGGAAAATTCAAAGTGTCACCGGAAAACGTAACCGTCACCAAACTCAACTAATCGGAAAACTGAAAGAACGAAGATGATCAGAATTTGATCGCGATTAAAACCTTATGATTTTCCAGGTCGAATTGATGATGAACAAGATTGAATTAGAAGAGAGAAGTGATACATAATTTGTTGTTTCTTTTTCTTCCTTTTCTGCGTTTTTTTCCTTTTTTTATAAATAAAATGTAAAATTCAAGTAAATGAAAAGTGACAGTTGTACTAGAAAACTCAAATAGCTTCATTTTTTTCATTTTTCGTCCCTCAAGTAGCTTCATTTTTCACTTTTCGTCCCTCGGTGTAACGTGAAATGACGGATGTGCCCTCACGTGTTTGGCACGAGCGCTCGTTAACGGCCATTTTTTAACGCCGTGTGGCCAAAGGACGTCAATTGCAAAAATCTGCCAACTTTAAGGTTAAAATTGTAATTTTTAAACGTTAGGGACGAAAAATGCAAAAGCTGCCAACTTCAGGGACAAAAAGTGTAATTTACCCATTTTCTTTTGATGGTGACCCGGAAAACTGTAAATCTGAACAAGCTTTTATTGACGGTGAGATGGAAAACTATGAATTTGAGCTCGGACCAACAAAACAAAACAAAGGCATCCATTAACCATAGCTCAGGTTCAACTTTGATGTGGTAATAAAACCCAACTAAACTACCTGAACTGCATTTGGTATTATATAGTATACTAAAAAGAATATACTGTATATGTCTCTGTACTGTTTAAATTCCATCCTGAAACATATAACTGGTAAAATTGCTCTGCCAATTCTTCTAGTTAACGAAGTCACTTCTGACGTAACTGCTAGCAACTACGAGTATATCCATACAATTGACAAACATGTAAGACAGTTAATTAAATTGACAATAGAGATATCTATACAATTGACAAAACAAGTAACGAGTAAGAGAATTAATTTGAAAGTTTATAGGATACTTTTTGAAGTTTGTCCCTTTTTTTTCCTTCTCTTTTTAATAATGTATATGTTGTCCCTAATCGTTTGATTCACAAATATGTGCAAGAGAAATATACTAGAAATATAATCGTGTGTTGATAGATTACGAAATTATGTTACACGACACTTGTTTTATAATACAATGACCGGACCATCATGACTGTTCATGAAAGGTCACGACTTTTCCCTAATAGACATAACCGTCTATAACTGCCAATAACCGCCATTCGGTTATTATCTATCATATTGACACACTAAACCCTTATACTTTACATAACACACTAATTACATAATATACCGAGCAATGATTCGGGATTATGGTCCACATTCTCCCCCTTAATCTCGATCGTTGCTTCGTCCTAGATCTTGAACCCCGAGCATCTGCCGCATAGTGACAAACTTCAACCTTGGTAGTGCTTTAGTCAATATATCTGCCCTTTGTAATTCGCCACTAACGTGTTCCACATTGACGTGTCCATTCTCTACGCATTCACGAATGAAATGGTAACGAATGTCGATATGCTTACTTTTTCCATGAAATACCGGGTTCTTGACGAGTGCTATTGCTGAAACGTTATCAACCTTCAGTGTTATTCTTTCCTCTTTCCAGCCCGTTATTTCACTAAGTAGCCGCTTTAACCATAAAGCTTGACATGCTGCTCCAGTAGCCGCCATGAATTCTGATTCACATGATGAGAGTGCTACTGTTGGTTGCTTCTGAGTGCACCAGGTAATAGGGGATTCTCCAAAATAGAATACTATTCCAGTAGTACCTTTTCCTTGATCAGTATTGATTCCATAACTACTGTCGCTATAACCTGTAATCTTGCAGCCGCCATCTCTTTTGTATATAATTCCATGCTCCTTGGTTCCTTTAATGTATCAGATTACTTGCTTTATCGCCTTCAAATGGTGATCCTTTGGTTCTTGCATAAATCTGCTGAGTAATCCAACCGAGTAACTTAGATCTGGTCTAGTGTGTAGTAGATACCTGAGACATCCAATTAAACTTCTGTAATAAGTTGCGTCAACTGGTTTTCCATCTTCCGCCTTGACCAACTTTGTTCCCGGGTCCATAGGTATCTTGGTGTCATTACTTTCCATCATACTAGCATCCTTTAAGATCTTGTTGATGTAACCTGTCTGCTTGATTGTAATCTCTCCCCCTGTCTGGGTAACTTCTATCCCGAGGTAATAAGCCAACAATCCTAGATCGCTCATTTCAAATTTGTCTTCCATCTAGGATTTGAACAAGTCTATTTCCTTCCTTGGAGTGCCCGTGATTATCAAGTCATCAACATAAACTCCAACTATTAGTGTGGAAGTCTTACTTCTCTTTGTGTAGACCGCTTGTTCGAGCTTGTAAACTTTCCCTGAACTTCCTGGTTTTACGAAACCTTCAGGTTGTGTAACGTAGACTTCTTCCTTTAATTCCCCATGTAAAAATGCTGATTTGACATCCAAATGATGTACTTGCCATCCATGGTGTGCTGCCAGTGCTAAAATCAGACGAACTGTCTCAATGCGTGCAACTGGTGCAAATACTTCTTCGAAGTCTATTCCGTGTTTCTGCACGTAGCCTTTTGCTACTAGTCTTGCTTTGTATTTGATGATACTTCCTTTTGCATCCCTCTTGGTCTTGAAAACCCACTTGAGTCCTATTGCCTCATGATTCGCAGGCAAAGTAGTAAGAGTCCATGTGTTATTCCTGTTAATTGAATCCAGTTCTGCTTCCATGGCCTCAATCCATTTCTTATCTGTCGATGCTTCCCTGTAGTTACGTGGTTCCTCTTCCGTAAGTAGCAGACTTTCAGTTTCAACTACACGTGCATTTGCATATACTGCATTCAAATCTTTGAAACCCCGTGTTGGTGTATCATCAAATCTTTCTTCTAAGTTCCCAAATGAACTAGTAGTAGCATATTCCTCCTCTGAGTATGGGCTGTAAGTATATGTAGGTGGGGTAACCGGAGAGTTTGGAGCAGTAGTTGGTTCCTGTTCCTGATGCGCATCTTCATTGCTTTCCGAGTTGACTGATGTAGTATTTCCATCGTCTATTCCTCGTACCACAAAACTTGTCCATTCTGAGTTTTGTGTAGTTGGTTCCTCTCTACTGTTATCCCAATTCCATGGTTTGGTTTCCATAAACTTAACATCCCTGCTTACATGTTTCCTCTTCTTCTCTGGATCATACAATCTATATGCTTTTGATCCTTCCTCTACACCTAAGTAAATCATGGGTACACTTCTATCATCCAGCTTTTGTAAGTGAGGTATTGTTACCTTGGCATAAGCTGTGCACCCAAATATCCTTAGTTTTTCCAGATTTGGTTTTCTGTTGTAGAGTGCCTCATATGGAGTCTTATCCACCAGGGCTCTTGTAGGGACCCTGTTTAGTATGTAGACGGCGTGTCTGACTGCTTCCGCCCAAAAGTTTTGTGGCAACTTCATTGCCTTCATCATACTTCTAGTTGTAGATAGCACTGTTCTATTTTTTCTTTCCACGACTCCGTTTTGTTGTGGTGAGTAAGGTGCTGTTAACTGTCGTGCTATTCCATTCTCCTTGCAGTACTTGGTGAATTCATTAGATGTGAACTCACCTCCTCGATCTGTTCTCAGCATCCTTAATTTTGTCCTCAATTCCGTTTCAATATGTTGTCTAAATTCCTTGAAAGTATCAAATGCTTGATCTTTCGATGTCAGAAAGTAGGCCCACATGAAACGTGTACAATCGTCCACTAACAAGAAAATGTATTGCTTCCCGGAGTTTGTGGTTGGGCTTATAGGGCCACAGAGATCTCCATATACTAGATCCAAAGGTTTCTTCGATCTAAATTTGGCTTGATTTGGGAATGGAGTCCTACTGTGTTTTCCTAATAAGCAGGCATCACAAATCTGTCCTGCGTGATTAATCTTTGGTATTCCTTCCACTAGATTCTTCCTTGTCATGTTCTTGATGTCCTCAAAGTTTAGATGACCTAATCTAGCGTGCCACAACCATGCTTGGCTATCTATATTCGCTAGGAGACATATGGGTGTACCTATCTTTAGTTTGATGCTGTAAAGTCTATTCCTTGATCTTTCAATCTTCATCAGCAACCTCTTATTTTTGTCATGTAAAGTCAGTTTGTTTCCTTCCATGATGACTTTACACCCTATCTCCGTGAGTTGTCCTAGACTCAGTATGTTGCTCTTAAGGTTTGGAATGTAGTATACTTCCGATATAATCTTCTGTTCGTGATTCCTACATCCTAACAAAACAGAGCCTTTTCCTTTTATTTCTACATACGATCCATCTCCAAAACGAACACGTCCTGTTATGTTATCATCAATATCCCTGAAGTGACTCTTAGTCCCCGTCATATGGTTGCTTGCTCCATTATCTAAATACCAGATACTTTCGTCTGTTGTTGCATACTTTTCGGGTTGAAATTGTCCTTCATTTAACAGTACCTCTTCGTGCTCAGTTTTGTGTGTTGCCATTAACAATGATGGCTCTTCATCTTCTTGGATAAGATTTGATTGTTCCTGCGTTGTCGGCAGTTGATTGCAGTCTTTCCTAAAATGTCCAAATTTTCTACATCTGTGACATTGTACTTTGCTCATATCCCTCACTTGCTTATTCCACTTTGTGTTTGTTCTCGCCTTGTGAGTTGAGCCTTCCTCTTTCGAGTCGTTTCTATTTCTATTGTTTTGCCAGTTTCCTCGTGAAGAGTTTGATCTACCACGTCCGCGATTGCCGAATCGCCTTCCTCTTCCAGAGTGTTCGCCATGTGCGAATAATAAGTTTTCCTGGCTGTCTCCACGTCCGCCTTTCTTGAGTTTAATTCTTTCCTCATACGCTTTTAATTTTCCAATGATCTCGTCGAAAGTGACTTCGTCTAGATCAGAGTTTTGTTCTATGGATGCCACTATTTGGATGAACCTATCTGGCATTGAATCTAAAAGTTTTCGTACTAGTAACGGTTGATCCAAGGTTTTTCCTAATTCTTTTGCCTTAGTGGCATAACCATTTAACTTAGCGGTAAAGGCATCTAACGTGTCGTCCTCCTTCATTTGGAGTGTTTGAAATCCAATCATCAACGATTGTAAACGTGCCTTCTGCACTTTATCTTCTCCGACATGTCTCTTTTTTAACGCCTCCCAGACTTCCTTCGCAGTCTTACACCCCGCAACTTGCAATATCACATCTTCGGTCAATGCTTGGTATAAAAAGGCAATCGTTGCCTTATCCCTTTTCTCATCGGGTTCCGCATCTTCCTTAGGTTCTATCATCTCCCATAATCCATTCGCTTCAAGTATAACTTTGATTTGAATGGCCCAAACGGTATAATTTGTTTGTTTCAAAACGGGGCATTGATAATGAGAGATTGGTGCAACGGGTTTTTGTGTTACTAAGGCGCCATTAGGATTTTCTCCAGACATGGTTTCTATTCTAATAATCTTCACTTTCTAAAATTTGGGGTTTCCTAATAGTATAGATGATAAATTTATACTACTAGTAAATTAGAAATCCAAGAATGATTTAGATTTCTAACCTTAGTGTTGTGGATATCCAAAAATAATTCCTTTTAAAGAACCGTTGCAAGTCGAAGCGTCCTCCTCCTGTTGGTCCGATAAAAGTGTTGTAAATCCCAAATTGTAGATTGTGTTTCCTTGAAAAGATACAGATTCCAAATAGAAGCCCAATTACTAATCTCCTTGTCGGCCCAATAATCCGGTTGTTATGAAGCCCAAAACGGATTGACTTTTCCTTTTGTGTCGCTTTTTAAGCCGCTTCCCACAAAAGTATTATTTTTTTTAAATTTTAATTAAAGCCTATAATGCTTTATCCTTCTTGTGTCGGTCGTGAATATTAGCCGCTACCCACAAAAAGTATTCTTAAAAAAAAGATTTCTTCCTTCAATCGGTTTTCCTCTTCTTCAAGAGTTTGATGATTGAAGTCGGTTTCTTTCTTTCCTTCAATTCGGTTTTCCTCTTCTTCAAGAGTTTGATGATTGAAGTCGGTTTCTTTCTTTCCTTCAATTCGGTTTTCCTCTTCTTCAAGAGTTTGATGATTGAAGTCGGTTTCTTTCTTTCCTTCAATTCGGTTTTCCTCTTTTCAAGAGTGTGATCGAAGTATGTTCGGTTTTCCTCTTCTTCAAGAGTTTGATGATTGAAGTCGGTTTCTTTCTTTCCTTCAATTCGGTTTTCCTCTTTTCAAGAGTGGGATTGAAGTTTTTTTTTTTTTTTTTTTTTTTTTTTTTTTTTTTTTTTTTTTTTTTTTTTTTTTTTTTTTTTTTTTTTTTTTTTTTTTTTTTTTTTTTTTTTTTTTTTTTTTTTTTTTTTTTTTTTTTTTTTTTTTTTTTTTTTTTTTTTTTTTTTTTTTTTTTTTTTTTTTTTTTTTTTTTTTTTTTTTTTTTTTTTTTTTTTTTTTTTTTTTTTTTTTTTTTTTTTTTTTTTTTTTTTTTTTTTTTTTTTTTTTTTTTTTTTTTTTTTTTTTTTTTTTTTTTTTTTTTTTTTTTTTTTTTTTTTTTTTTTTTTTTTTTTTTTTTTTTTTTTTTTTTTTTTTTTTTTTTTTTTTTTTTTTTTTTTTTTTTTTTTTTTTTTTTTTTTTTTTTTTTTTTTTTTTTTTTTTTTTTTTTTTTTTTTTTTTTTTTTTTTTTTTTTTTTTTTTTTTTTTTTTTTTTTTTTTTTTTTTTTTTTTTTTTTTTTTTTTTTTTTTTTTTTTTTTTTTTTTTTTTTTTTTTTTTTTTTTTTTTTTTTTTTTTTTTTTTTTTTTTTTTTTTTTTTTTTTTTTTTTTTTTTTTTTTTTTTTTTTTTTTTTTTTTTTTTTTTTTTTTTTTTTTTTTTTTTTTTTTTTTTTTTTTTTTTTTTTTTTTTTTTTTTTTTTTTTTTTTTTTTTTTTTTTTTTTTTTTTTTTTTTTTTTTTTTTTTTTTTTTTTTTTTTTTTTTTTTTTTTTTTTTTTTTTTTTTTTTTTTTTTTTTTTTTTTTTTTTTTTTTTTTTTTTTTTTTTTTTTTTTTTTTTTTTTTTTTTTTTTTTTTTTTTTTTTTTTTTTTTTTTTTTTTTTTTTTTTTTTTTTTTTTTTTTTTTTTTTTTTTTTTTTTTTTTTTTTTTTTTTTTTTTTTTTTTTTTTTTTTTTTTTTTTTTTTTTTTTTTTTTTTTTTTTTTTTTTTTTTTTTTTTTTTTTTTTTTTTTTTTTTTTTTTTTTTTTTTTTTTTTTTTTTTTTTTTTTTTTTTTTTTTTTTTTTTTTTTTTTTTTTTTTTTTTTTTTTTTTTTTTTTTTTTTTTTTTTTTTTTTTTTTTTTTTTTTTTTTTTTTTTTTTTTTTTTTTTTTTTTTTTTTTTTTTTTTTTTTTTTTTTTTTTTTTTTTTTTTTTTTTTTTTTTTTTTTTTTTTATTTTTTTTTTTTTTTTTTTTTTTTCTTCCGGTCACAGTTTTTGAGAATCAAAGATCCTATGCTCTGATGCCAATTGTTGTCCCTAATCGTTTGATTCACAAATATGTGCGAGAGAAATATACTAGAAATATAATCGTGTGTTGATAGATTACGAAATTATGTTACACGACACTTGTTTTATAATACAATGACCGGACCATCATGACTGTTCATGAAAGGTCACGACTTTTCCCTAATAGACATAACCGTCTATAACTGCCAATAACCGCCATTCGGTTATTATCTATCATATTGACACACTAAACCCTTATACTTTACATAACACACTAATTACATAATATACCGAGCAATGATTCGGGATTATGGTCCACATTCTCCCCCTTAATCTCGATCGTTGCTTCGTCCTAGATCTTGAACCCCGAGCATCTGCCGCATAGTGACAAACTTCAACCTTGGTAGTGCTTTAGTCAATATATCTGCCCTTTGTAATTCGCCACTAACGTGTTCCACATTGATGTGTCCATTCTCTACGCATTCACGAATGAAATGGTAACGAATGTCGATATGCTTACTTCTTCCATGAAATACCGGGTTCTTGACGAGTGCTATTGCTGAAACGTTATCAACCTTCAGTGTTATTCTTTCCTCTTTCCAGCCCGTTATTTCACTAAGTAGCCGCTTTAACCATAAAGCTTGACATGCTGCTCCAGTAGCCGCCATGAATTCTGATTCACATGATGAGAGTGCTACTGTTGGTTGCTTCTGAGTGCACCAGGTAATAGGGGATTCTCCAAAATAGAATACTATTCCAGTAGTACCTTTTCCTTGATCAGTATTGATTCCATAACTACTGTCGCTATAACCTGTAATCTTGCAGCCGCCATCTCTTTTGTATATAATTCCATGCTCCTTGGTTCCTTTAATGTATCGGATTACTTGCTTTATCGCCTTCAAATGGTGATCCTTTGGTTCTTGCATAAATCTGCTGAGTAATCCAACCGAGTAACTTAGATCTGGTCTAGTGTGTAGTAGATACCTGAGACATCCAATTAAACTTCTGTAATAAGTTGCGTCAACTGGTTTTCCATCTTCCGCCTTGACCAACTTTGTTCCCGGGTCCATAGGTATCTTGGTGTCATTACTTTCCATCATACTAGCATCCTTTAAGATCTTGTTGATGTAACCTGTCTGCTTGATTGTAATCTCTCCCCCTGTCTGGGTAACTTCTATCCCGAGGTAATAAGCCAACAATCCTAGATCGCTCATTTCAAATTTGTCTTCCATCTGGGATTTGAACAAGTCTATTTCCTTCCTTGGAGTGCCCGTGATTATCAAGTCATCAACATAAACTCCAACTATTAGTGTGGAAGTCTTACTTCTCTTTGTGTAGACCGCTTGTTCGAGCTTGTAAACTTTCCCTGAACTTCCTGGTTTTACGAAACCTTCAGGTTGTGTAACGTAGACTTCTTCCTTTAATTCCCCATGTAAAAATGCTGATTTGACATCCAAATGATGTACTTGCCATCCATGGTGTGCTGCCAGTGCTAAAATCAGACGAACTGTCTCAATGCGTGCAACTGGTGCAAATACTTCTTCGAAGTCTATTCCGTGTTTCTGCACGTAGCCTTTTGCTACTAGTCTTGCTTTGTATTTGATGATACTTCCTTTTGCATCCCTCTTGGTCTTGAAAACCCACTTGAGTCCTATTGCCTCATGATTCGCAGGCAAAGTAGTAAGAGTCCATGTGTTATTCCTGTTAATTGAATCCAGTTCTGCTTCCATGGCCTCAATCCATTTCTTATCTGTCGATGCTTCCCTGTAGTTACGTGGTTCCTCTTCCGTAAGTAGCAGACTTTCAGTTTCAACTACACGTGCATTTGCATATACTGCATTCAAATCTTTGAAACCCCGTGTTGGTGTATCATCAAATCTTTCTTCTAAGTTCCCAAATGAACTAGTAGTAGCATATTCCTCCTCTGAGTATGGGTTGTAAGTATATGTAGGTGGGGTAACCGGAGAGTTTGGAGCAGTAGTTGGTTCCTGTTCCTGATGCGCATCTTCATTGCTTTCCGAGTTGACTGATGTAGTATTTCCATCGTCTATTCCTCGTACCACAAAACTTGTCCATTCTGAGTTTTGTGTAGTTGGTTCCTCTCTACTGTTATCCCAATTCCATGGTTTGGTTTCCATAAACTTAACATCCCTGCTTACATGTTTCCTCTTCTTCTCTGGATCATACAATCTATATGCTTTTGATCCTTCCTCTACACCTAAGTAAATCATGGGTACACTTCTATCATCCAGCTTTTGTAAGTGAGGTATTGTTACCTTGGCATAAGCTGTGCACCCAAATATCCTTAGTTTTTCCAGATTTGGTTTTCTGTTGTAGAGTGCCTCATATGGAGTCTTATCCACCAGGGCTCTTGTAGGGACCCTGTTTAGTATGTAGACGGCGTGTCTGACTGCTTCCGCCCAAAAGTTTTGTGGCAACTTCATTGCCTTCATCATACTTCTAGTTGTAGATAGCACTGTTCTATTTTTTCTTTCCACGACTCCGTTTTGTTGTGGTGAGTAAGGTGCTGTTAACTGTCGTGCTATTCCATTCTCCTTGCAGTACTTGGTGAATTCATTAGATGTGAACTCACCTCCTCGATCTGTTCTCAGCATCCTTAATTTTGTCCTCAATTCCGTTTCAATATGTTGTCTAAATTCCTTGAAAGTATCAAATGCTTGATCTTTCGATGTCAGAAAGTAGGCCCACATGAAACGTGTACAATCGTCCACTAACAAGAAAATGTATTGCTTCCCGGAGTTTGTGGTTGGGCTTATAGGGCCACAGAGATCTCCATATACTAGATCCAAAGGTTTCTTCGATCTAAATTTGGCTTGATTTGGGAATGGAGTCCTACTGTGTTTTCCTAATAAGCAGGCATCACAAATCTGTCCTGCGTGATTAATCTTTGGTATTCCTTCCACTAGATTCTTCCTTGTCATGTTCTTGATGTCCTCAAAGTTTAGATGACCTAATCTAGCGTGCCACAACCATGCTTGGCTATCTATATTCGCTAGGAGACATATGGGTGTACCTATCTTTAGTTTGATGCTGTAAAGTCTATTCCTTGATCTTTCAATCTTCATCAGCAACCTCTTATTTTTGTCATGTAAAGTCAGTTTGTTTCCTTCCATGATGACTTTACACCCTATCTCCGTGAGTTGTCCTAGACTCAGTATGTTGCTCTTAAGGTTTGGAATGTAGTATACTTCCGATATAATCTTCTGTTCGTGATTCCTACATCCTAACAAAACAGAGCCTTTTCCTTTTATTTCTACATACGATCCATCTCCAAAACGAACACGTCCTGTTATGTTATCATCAATATCCCTGAAGTGACTCTTAGTCCCCGTCATATGGTTGCTTGCTCCATTATCTAAATACCAGATACTTTCGTCTGTTGTTGCATACTTTTCGGGTTGAAATTGTCCTTCATTTAACAGTACCTCTTCGTGCTCAGTTTTGTGTGTTGCCATTAACAATGATGGCTCTTCATCTTCTTGGATAAGATTTGATTGTTCCTGCGTTGTCGGCAGTTGATTGCAGTCTTTCCTAAAATGTCCAAATTTTCTACATCTGTGACATTGTACTTTGCTCATATCCCTCACTTGCTTATTCCACTTTGTGTTTGTTCTCGCCTTGTGAGTTGAGCCTTCCTCTTTCGAGTCGTTTCTATTTCTATTGTTTTGCCAGTTTCCTCGTGAAGAGTTTGATCTACCACGTCCGCGATTGCCGAATCGCCTTCCTCTTCCAGAGTGTTCGCCATGTGCGAATAATAAGTTTTCCTGGCTGTCTCCACGTCCGCCTTTCTTGAGTCTAATTCTTTCCTCATACGCTTTTAATTTTCCAATGATCTCGTCGAAAGTGACTTCGTCTAGATCAGAGTTTTGTTCTATGGATGCCACTATTTGGATGAACCTATCTGGCATTGAATCTAAAAGTTTTCGTACTAGTAACGGTTGATCCAAGGTTTTTCCTAATTCTTTTGCCTTAGTGGCATAACCATTTAACTTAGCGGTAAAGGCATCTAACGTGTCGTCCTCCTTCATTTGGAGTGTTTGAAATCCAATCATCAACGATTGTAAACGTGCCTTCTGCACTTTATCTTCTCCGACATGTCTCTTTTTTAACGCCTCCCAGACTTCCTTCGCAGTCTTACACCCCGCAACTTGCAGTATCACATCTTCGGTCAATGCTTGGTATAAAAAGGCAATCGTTGCCTTATCCCTTTTTTCGTCAGGTTCAACATCTTCCTTAGGTTCTATCATCTCCCATAATCCATTCGCTTCAAGTATAACTTTGATTTGAATGGCCCAAACGGTATAATTTGTTTGTTTCAAAACGGGGCATTGATAATGAGAGATTGGTGCAACGGGTTTTTGTGTTACTAAGGCGCCATTAGGATTTTCTCCAGACATGGTTTCTATTCTAATAATCTTCACTTTCTAAAATTTGGGGTTTCCTAATAGTATAGATGATAAATTTATACTACTAGTAAATTAGAAATCCAAGAATGATTTAGATTTCTAACCTTAGTGTTGTGGATATCCAAAAATAATTCCTTTTAAAGAACCTTTCCAAGTCGAAGCGTCCTTCTCCTGTCGGTCCGATAAAAGTGTTGTAAATCCCAAATTGTAGATTGTGTTTCCTTGAAAAGATACAGATTCCAAATAGAAGCCCAATTACTAATCTCCTTGTCGGCCCAATAATTTTTTTTTTTTTTTTTTTTTTTTTTTTTTTTTTTTTTTTTTTTTTTTTTTTTTTTTTTTTTTTTTTTTTTTTTTTTTTTTTTTTTTTTTTTTTTTTTTTTTTTTTTTTTTTTTTTTTTTTTTTTTTTTTTTTTTTTTTTTTTTTTTTTTTTTTTTTTTTTTTTTTTTTTTTTTTTTTTTTTTTTTTTTTTTTTTTTTTTTTTTTTTTTTTTTTTTTTTTTTTTTTTTTTTTTTTTTTTTTTTTTTTTTTTTTTTTTTTTTTTTTTTTTTTTTTTTTTTTTTTTTTTTTTTTTTTTTTTTTTTTTTTTTTTTTTTTTTTTTTTTTTTTTTTTTTTTTTTTTTTTTTTTTTTTTTTTTTTTTTTTTTTTTTTTTTTTTTTTTTTTTTTTTTTTTTTTTTTTTTTTTTTTTTTTTTTTTTTTTTTTTTTTTTTTTTTTTTTTTTTTTTTTTTTTTTTTTTTTTTTTTTTTTTTTTTTTTTTTTTTTTTTTTTTTTTTTTTTTTTTTTTTTTTTTTTTTTTTTTTTTTTTTTTTTTTTTTTTTTTTTTTTTTTTTTTTTTTTTTTTTTTTTTTTTTTTTTTTTTTTTTTTTTTTTTTTTTTTTTTTTTTTTTTTTTTTTTTTTTTTTTTTTTTTTTTTTTTTTTTTTTTTTTTTTTTTTTTTTTTTTTTTTTTTTTTTTTTTTTTTTTTTTTTTTTTTTTTTTTTTTTTTTTTTTTTTTTTTTTTTTTTTTTTTTTTTTTTTTTTTTTTTTTTTTTTTTTTTTTTTTTTTTTTTTTTTTTTTTTTTTTTTTTTTTTTTTTTTTTTTTTTTTTTTTTTTTTTTTTTTTTTTTTTTTTTTTTTTTTTTTTTTTTTTTTTTTTTTTTTTTTTTTTTTTTTTTTTTTTTTTTTTTTTTTTTTTTTTTTTTTTTTTTTTTTTTTTTTTTTTTTTTTTTTTTTTTTTTTTTTTTTTTTTTTTTTTTTTTTTTTTTTTTTTTTTTTTTTTTTTTTTTTTTTTTTTTTTTTTTTTTTTTTTTTTTTTTTTTTTTTTTTTTTTTTTTTTTTTTTTTTTTTTTTTTTTTTTTTTTTTTTTTTTTTTTTAATTTTAATTAAAGCCTATAATGCTTTATCCTTCTTGTGTCGGTCGTGAATATTAGCCGCTACCCACAAAAAGTATTCTTAAAAAAAAGATTTTTCTTCCTTCTATGTCGATCCCACGATCAGTTCCCAACAGAAGTAATCTTCCCCAAATCAAATTGAAGCCCTAGTTTTTCGATGGCTATTCCTTCTTGTGTCGTTCTTGTGAACCGTTCCCAACAAAAAGTAATTTCCCCAAAATCAATTTAAATCCCTAAATTGTTTCCTGGTAATAGATTTGGGTTAATGGATTCCTTCAATCGGTATATTCCTCTTCTTCTTCAAGAGTCTGATCGAAGTATGTTCGGTTTTCCTCTTCTTCAAGAGTTTGATGATTGAAGTCGGTTTCTTTCTTTCCTTCAATTCGGTTTTCCTCTTTTCAAGAGTGGGATTGAAGTCGGTTATTTCCTCCAATCGGTATATTCCTCCTTCTCAAGAGTATGATTGAAGTTCCGCCGGTTGTAATCTGTTCCGGTTGTGCACCACCGTGTTCTGACGTATTCCGATTAAAATTTCAAGTAAGTTCTTCTTCCTGTTACCGTATTCCACCACCGTTGATTTTTCCGGCCGGTGTTCTTTTTTTCTTCCGGTCACAGTTTTTGAGAATCAAAGATCCTATGCTCTGATGCCAATTGTTGTCCCTAATCGTTTGATTCACAAATATGTGCGAGAGAAATATACTAGAAATATAATCGTGTGTTGATAGATTACGAAATTATGTTACACGACACTTGTTTTATAATACAATGACCGGACCATCATGACTGTTCATGAAAGGTCACGACTTTTTCCTAATAGACATAACCGTCTATAACTGCCAATAACCGCCATTCGGTTATTATCTATCATATTGACACACTAAACCCTTATACTTTACATAACACACTAATTACATAATATACCGAACAATGATTCGGGATTATGGTCCACAGTATAGAGACATATGATATGAAGTCGTCGCTAATCATGTATAACTCGCTAAAGGGCCTATATATAGGTAAAACATACTATATGTAGCTAGGATTAGAACATCCAAGTAAAGTAGCTAAAGTGAAAATTTATATCATATCATAACAAATGTAATTACTCCGCAATATGTTCCAAAAACGACTATATATGTTCTAGCTAACACATGCAGTACTTCCCAAAGAATAGTATTAGTAATAATACTCAAAAGAAGAAGAAAGAAGAGAGGAAAGATGAATCAGAAAATTAAGAGGGGGGTATGTAAACACCATCGATCATCAGTTGATCAGTTCATCACACACTACAAGATCCCGCAACATTCACCACAGCGGGTGATCTCAGAAGAATCTCCTTGGGGGCTGCTGTCATCATCATGAATATGAGTCTTTATCCAAGGATGGTCTGCACGCAAGCAAATTAATTATTGTAGCCCAGTGGCCACCAGCTGCTACTTTCCAGGGGAAGTCTTGGGTTCGAGTCTTGCCAAAGGCAAACTTGAGATAATCAGGGGATTATTAAGTGGTTGAGAATCACCTGGACACTAGCCTGGCTGGGGGATTAGTGGGTATCAAGTGGTACATGGGATCAGAGGTTTCCATCCAATTACCCTTTTTTTTCTATATATAGCCAGCGTATATGCATGCACTACTGCACTATATATATGCAGACACCACATGCTCAAGATTATCTCCTTGTTGTCTCTATAGATGGGTTAGGACAACATATGTCACCGGTAGAGTATCGCACTATACTAAAATACCGTCTCACGATCCCTTTATTTCCTATTGATGAGATATGCCCTATTTGTCGGAAAGCTTGTTTGGATTCCTTTGGGGAGCATGCGCTTCACTGTAAAGAGCTCCCGGGGTTCAAACACAGACACGATTTGGTTAGGGATGTTCTCTTTGACATTTTTAGGCGGGCTGGGATTTCTGTTAAGAAGGAAGCGCCAGTGAATTTCTTGACTGACCCGTTGGAAGGGAGATCTACTCTCAGACCTGCTGACATTTTGGTCTTTGGTTGGACTGGGGGAAAACATGCATGTGTGGATGTAACAGGAGTCTCTCCTCTTGTGGGCTTAGGGTGTAGTTTCACAGCCGGTCTTGTCGCTTTAAAATCTGCCTCATGCAAAGTGGCCAAACACGAGAAGGCGTGTCTTGACAACCACGATCGAGCTTTGGATTTCTTGCACATGAGGCCGTCGAGCTACTTGGAAGGGTCCAACGGGTCATGCATAGTAATGTTATGACGCCACGATCGATGAATGTAGTTTTTAAACGTCTTAGTTTTGCTATACAAAAAGGAGTGGCGGCGCAGCTTGTTGCCCGTTTGCCTTTTATTTCTATGTAAATTACTATATCTATCAATGAAAACTATTCGAATCGATTAAAAAAAAAAAGTTATGTAATTAATTAGCTAGTGAACATGATAAAATTTGAGATTTCTATTAATAAAATTAAGTTTATTTAATTTCGATCGTTAAAAGCTACTCTTATATATATTTACCCAAAACTTGTGATGCAGTCGGTCGGTTATTGGGGGCTTCCGCCATCATTTTGACCAACAAGTCCTTTGCTTCCTGAGATATTAGAATGGGCTTTTCCATAAGATAAAGATCGAGCGTGCCTTCTGTAACACGTCGTTTCAGCTCAATGGGAGTACGATCAGTATACTCGCCATAGAGTAACGAGTACAATATCACCCCAGCGTCCCGTACGTCAACACGTGGACCGTCATTCATTGTCGAAAACGCATCTGTCACTTTTGCGGTATATCCGAAATTTATCAACTTTAAGACAGCATCTTCACCATCTTCATCGTACATCATATTATACGGTTTAACATCGCCGTGACACACACCGGCCGTCTCATGGCAATACTGGACAAACAAAACAGTAAATAAAATTAATCTGATTAGTTAGTTTAATCTTTTTCGCATTGATTATCTGTACACACACTAATTCTTCATATTTAAATCAAACCAAAGATCGATTATTAAAGATATATATATATATACATACATATTGTGTATACGTACCTCAAGAACGAAAACTAACTAACTGAAAGGAAAATAACTGGGGAAGAAATGTATGCGATATACCCAAACCGTTATCAAAACTAACTGATCGAGAGAAAGAAATTAATGGGGAAGAAAGTGTATTATGCGCTATAACTAAATCGATTAAAAAAAAAAGAAAACTAACTGAAAGGAATAAGAACTGGGGAAGAAAGTGTTTTGCGATCTAACTGAATCCCTAACAAGATCGCTAGCTAGCTGTTTGAAAGACTTTCCAAATTCGAACATATGTAACGCGCGGTGGCTTTCATACATGTATAAATTACCTGTGGTTTATGGTTTTTAGACCCTATGGTTTTAAAATTACAAATCACGTCCCTACTTTAAGAAAATTATAATTAGATTTAATAGCAATAATGGTCCCTAAATCTGAAACAATTGGCAAGCATAGTCCGATCTGTCAACTCCCCATCCGTCAAATGTCCCATGTGTCCTCTCATGTGAGGGCCAATATCGTCTTTTTATCATTGCTGTAAATAAAAGTTTTAAAGGCTGTTATAATGCTTAAAGATGCCCTATCGTTACGTTATTTGTCTTGTAAGGTAGATTTAAAGGTTTTATAATAACGGACAAACAACGAACTTAACGAGCCATTAATATATAGATACATATATTTAACCTAATAGTTTTGTGTTTATTAGGCCAATTTTGGTTTAGACCCAATACAAGTATCTTATGAAAAAATTTTCTTATCTATTACGGAGTAACTTCCATGGCAGCATACAACATGCCCTGGAATTTTTTTAGAAGTGTGAAGAATTTTCATATTTAAAAGTGTGAAGAATTTTTATAAATCATAATTTCTACACACTTATATAAATGTGTTAACAAAACGTTCACACTTAAAAGTGTGAACAAGTGTCAAACATTTTCAACTTAAAAGTGTGAATGTTAATTTGTAATACCTAATTTCTTCACGCTCCCCCTCGCGTAAAGAAATTTAGTGTTACAATGTGACTTTTCACATTTCTAGATGTGAACAATTAATATATTTTTACATACTTGTAAGTGTAAACTTTTTTCCCACATATATAAGTGTAAAAAAACTAAAATTTTTAAATTTTTTCACATATTTAAATGTGGGTTCTTTATTACATTTTTTATTTTTAAGTGTGGAAAAATTTCACGTTTTTCAAAAATTAGTGGACAAATGACATTTGTTGTAGTGATATATTTCTAAATTATAAATGAATATTATTCCGTGTACTACTTATTATTTACTTATTTATCTATCTAACAATATAACGAAACTTGGTTGAAAATAATAAAAACTATATGAATCATGTTTTACAACTATGACTTTAAACTAGGTGATACTAGCCCTACCATCCATTAATTGACCAGATAATTCAACTAAAGATTCAAATTCAAAAGTCACATACTATCACCAACGAGCCAAACCTAGCTTTGCGTGCATAAGTTTGTAGAGGTAATTGTCGGCTACCTAGCATGGAAATCCAATGTCTAACAACGCGAGGCTGTCGACATATGTATCAATGGACACTGTTTTAGCACCATACGTTGGTTCAGGCGGCAGTGTGTAGACAACCCGTCTCGAAGCAATATTATAGACTTCAAAGTTCTTCCCGTCGATAGTCTAGCTTGAACATTAATAAATCACCATTTGTTAGTTGGAAAATAACATGTAAGCTTCCCTCATATTCACATATACTGTTAAAATCAGCAGCCATACGCCAACAAGAAGCTGATGATGCAACATTATTATTATTATCATTGTCTTCTTTCTTCATCATCGTCCAAACACGATGATATTCAGTGATTACGGCTAGAGTAGAACCTTTTAAAATTTTCAGGCATCCTGCATACCGACTGGGTTCCCACGGCAAAGCAATTGTGTCGATAACATGTGTACTCAAATCACATCTCATGACACAACGATCATGTGCAGAGTTGTTGGCAAAAGCAAGCCAATGCAATGCTCCGTTGACACAGCAACCGTGTTGTGAAGACAAAGTATAAGAAAATGGAATAGTAGGTAAAGCAATCTTACACCAAGTACCCGTATTCGTTGTGTAAACAAATGAATCAACTATAGCCGTATGACTGCAAGATTGTTGGATTCACAGTCCCTTACTCACACACAAGACACACTCAATGTATGTATGAATTTTAGACTGTAAATAAAACGAACAAATATGCTTTGAAAGTCTACTGTATATTAAATGAAAAGGGTACATAATAAAGGAAACAACTATCCTATTTATACTGGAAATAAACCAACACTAGTTCTAAAACTAATCAAGTCCACGTTCACATGCATAAACAAATATTAAACGTGGCCCTCCTTATTTGCTGCACTCCACAATACTCGGTCAAACATACAAACCAAGTCTGCAACTAAACAAACGTGATCTTTTACTCCAAACTTGGAGCCAAAGCTAACCCGTGTCACAAACCCGTCTGACCCGTAACTTGTGAATGATCCAAACCAACCCGTAACATCAAGATTAATTCCAAAATTTCACCCCCTTAATCTTGATGTCAGTTTTGCTTGCTCACATCTTTCACTGCAGCCCAAGTCACCAAATTTTCTTGAACCATCCGACTCATCCCTGACATCATGACCTCGACTGACCAGTCCAAGTCTCCCGCTTCAACCGTTTCAATTCAACACACTTGAAACATGTCACATGGCATCACGTTGGAACCGTTCACTAACATCTTGACTTATCACGGATCAACGACCCCTTCTCCGGTCACATCCAAAGCCACCCGATTTGAACTCCAACACCATAATGTCACACCGTGTTTTTTTTCTCTCCAATCTTCCTTTTTCTGATCACCCTTGTTCAAGAGGCCTCTCCACCGACAAGAAAACAAAGCCTCCTACTTATAACGTCTTCTTTCACCTTGTCAAACGAACCAAATCCAAAGCCACCTGCTTTGACGGATCTTCTACGCTCGTTTTTAGCGCAATAACGCCGATCTCCTCTTCTCACGAACAACCCGATCATGGACTTCAAAACACACCAGCACTCCTGCTGAAAACTGTTTGGAAACAGCCCTTTGTCTTCCTTTTGTTCATGACTAACACCCTACATGACCCAGCGGTGTTTACCCGTCACCCCCGTCATCCTAACCGGTACCTCACCCGAGATAACGCCAGACAAAAACACCCTCCTGGCCTCCGTTTACTGCTATAAAACAGCCCTGAACACAGCCATAAAACGCCTGCAAAACAGCCCCATAAACAGCCTCCTTCGTTCATCACGGTCACCCCGTTGTCTTGAATGGTACAACCCCGTTTCAACCCTGACAACATTAGACCCGAACATGCTGTCTTCATCCTGCTGTTTGCAGTCTCAAAATCAGCCCCTATATGAACCAAAACCCGGTTCTTGCTGCTGCTGCGTTTTCCCCGCAGCCTGGGGCGACCCCTTCTACAAACGACTCTCAAACCGGCCCTTTTCCTAACCTTGCTCTGATACCAATTGTTGGATTCACAGGCCCTTACTCACACACAAGACACACTCAATGTATGTATGAATTTTATACTGTAAATAAAACGAAGAAATATGCTTTGAAAGTCTACTGTATATTAAATGAAAAGGGTACATAATAAAGGAAACAACTATCCTATTTATACTGGAAATAAACCAACACTAGTTCTAAAACTAATCAAGTCCACGTTCACATGCATAAACAAATATTAAACGTGGCCCTCCTTATTTGCTGCACTCCACAATACTCGGTCAAACATACAAACCAAGTCTGCAACTAAACAAACGTGATCTTTTACTCCAAACTTGGAGCCAAAGCTAACCCGTGTCACAAACCTGTCTGACCCGTAACTTGTGAATGATCCAAACCAACCCGTAACATCAAGATTAATTCCAACATTGCCTCACAATCTTGTAATCATTTGTGATTGGGTCAAAACCAAAACCGAATACTGATGCAAGTGGTGCGTATAAAGAAATGTGAGGAGATATGCGCCTGATTGAAGGGTTCCATAAACTAATAACAGAATTTTTTTTTGAAATAGACGTTTTTCAAGGGTGTTTTGTCAAATAAGTTTTTGCAATTTTTTTTTTGTGAAACCGGGTAAACCGGTATTGGGAATACCGGTTTCAAAATTTTGGCTCGAACCCGGTATTCGCAAAACCGGGTTCAGAAAAAGGACTTCGAACCCGGTACTAGCAAGCCCGGTTTCGCAGTGTACAGTGACTTTTCCAGGCGACGTGACAACGTACCGTACGATGGTTGACTAGCTACAGTGCACAAGCACAAATAACGAGACCGGTATTGCCAAAACCGGTCTCGTATGTAGTATATATATAGACGCACCCTGACAGCTGTATTTCTGGAATTTGTTTACTTTAAATGCACTTTCATTGATTTCTGATCAGTCTGACCCATTTGACAAAAATGTCTTCTAAGCTTTAGTTTTATCTGTTTGACTTGTTAAAGAAAGAGCAGAACCCAAATACTTTTTTTTCCTTAACTTTGTATCACCTTCCCCTATGTCGGTGATCAACAAAACTATAGACGAAGACAGGTTTGATATTCCTGAAGTTCCCATGGAAGACGATTAATTAATGTTCAGAAATCATTTTATCATTTTGGTAAATATGTTCCTGTTAATTGATGAAAATAAAATCTGTTTTATTCATTTTATTTAGAACAATACATTCGGCCTATATTTATAGAAGAATTACCCTAATTAGGGTAAACAACGACCGACACTAAATTACTGGGCTTGGGCCCATCTTGGACCCACCTTGGACCCGTATGCTTCTAAGGGCTCGTACACTTGGGAGATGATGAAAATAATTCTGATCCCGCATATTTCTAACACTCCCCCTCAAGTTGAATATCGGGATTCCCGAAATTCAACTTGCTTAGACACTTATGAAACATAGATGTTCCCACGGCCTTGGTTAGAATATCAGCAAGCTGTTCTTCAGACTTAACAAAAGGTAACTTGATGATCCCACTCTCCAATTTTTCTTTTATAAAATGACGATCCACTTCCACATGTTTGGTTCTATCATGTTGAACTGGATTCTTTGATATCTGGATAGCAGCTTCATTATCACTCATGATTCGAATGCTTTCTTTAGGAGTAAAACCTATTTCAGACACCAGCTTCTTCAACCACAAGGCTTCTGCTAGTCCTCTAGCTATACCCCTAAACTCGGCTTCAGCACTAGACAAGGAGACAACTTTCTGTTTTTTACTTTTCCATGTAACCAAATTACCACCTATCAATGAGAAATACCCTGAAGTGGACCTTCGATTACCTTTATCTCCTGCCCAATCTGCATCTGTATATATCTGAATCTTAAGGTGACCATTAGCTTTAAACAACACCCCATGACCTGAAGTCCCTTTAAGATACCTGATAATTCGAAGAGCCGCATCCATATGATCTTCCTGAGGTTGGTGCATGAACTGACTAACTACTCCAACAGCATATGCTATGTCTGGACGAGTATGAGCCAAATAAATAAGTTTCCCTACCAACCTTTGATATTTATTTTTATCAGTGGCTCTAGCATCTGTCTTTATAAACAACTTCTGATTGATGACCATAGGTGTGTCTGCAGGCTTGCAATCAATCATTCCTGTTTCAGCTAAAAGATCCAATATATACTTCTTCTGACAAATAAAAATTCCACGTTCAGATCTTGAAACTTCTATTCCAAGAAAATACTTTAGATCTCCCAAATCTTTCATTTCAAATTCTGCAAACAAAGCTGTTTTTAGTTGATCCATCTCCTTTTCATCATTTCCTGTGATAATCATGTCATCAACATAAATTATTAGACATGTTACTAGATTCCCTCTATGACGAAGGAACAATGTATGATCAGAATTGCTTTGTTGATATCCATATTTCTTCATCGCAAGAGTAAATCTTCCAAACCAAGCTCTAGGTGACTGTTTAAGCCCATACAGGGATTTCTTCAACCTACAAACTTCCCCATGTTTAAAATTATGGGAAAAACCTGGAGGAGGATCCATATACACTTCTTCTTTTAATTCTCCGTGCAAAAAAGCATTCTTCACATCGTACTGACGAAGAGACCACCCCTGGTTTGCTGCTATTGAGAAAAGAACCCTTACGGTATCTAGTTTTGCAACTGGAGAAAAAGTTTCTGAATAGTCAATGCCATAAGTCTGAGTGTACCCTTTGGCAACAAGTCTTGCTTTGTATCTTTCTACATCCCCATTTGGTTTATATTTGATGGTATATATCCACCTGCACCCTACTGGATCCTTTCCTTTTGGAAGAATGCACTTCTCCCATGTATCATTCTTTATAAGAGCCTCCATTTCACTATCCATAGCATCCTTCCAATTTTTTAACTTTAAGGCATGCTCTACATCTGACGGGAGTTCTTCTGAATATAGTTTCGCTGCAAATGCTTTTGCTTCTTTGGAGAACAAACCTTCTGCGATATTAGCAAATTTGTCTACCGGATACTTAGTAGACCGAGAACTCTTTTCTGGAGAATATCGCTTTGCAGGAATTCCTCTGGTAGACCTTGGTGGAAGAACATATCTTTCTGGAGCACTTTCTGGAGCACTTTCAGGAGGGGTTACTTCTTCTATATTTTCTGAATCTCCATTAACATTCTCCTGTACTTCATTAACTGGAATACCCATATTATTCAAAGTATGGCTTGGCTCAGAACTACATACCTCGGATATCAGGTCTGGATTTGGGTTGTCACTTTGAGAGGAGGACTGTAAATCTTTATCTGGAGTCTGATCTTCGGATGAGGTAGTGGACTGAACTTCTGATGAATATTGAAGCCAACTCAGTGTGTCACTTTGTTCCTCCCCCTGACCACTGAGTTCCTGAGAGTAAAAGTACTTGGTCTCCAAAAAATCACAACTCATCGTAGTAAACATACGATGAGTTTTAGGATTATAACATCTATACCCCTTTTGATTAACCCCATATCCCACAAATACACATTTTTCAGCACACGGTTCGAGTTTATTCCGATATGATTTTGGAATATGAACAAAAACCGTACATCCAAATACTCTAGTGGGCAAAGTAAGAATTGATGGGAGTTTATGAAACTCAGAGAGGACTTTCAAAGGGGTTTTCATATCGAGAATCTTTGTAGGGAGACGGTTGATCAAGTAGGTAGCAGTAGCTAAAGCTTCGGGCCAAAAACTTTTAGGAACTAAGGACTCAATAATAAGTGCCCTTGTCATCTCTAAAAGAATTCTATTTTTCCTTTCAGCCACACCATTTTGTTCGGGGGTGTGAGGACAAGTGGTTTGATGGATTATACCTTTGGATTGAAAAAACAGGTTCATTTGTGAATTCACATACTCCCCACCATTATCTGTTCTTATGACTTTGATAGATTTTTGAAATTGAGTTTGGACCATGTTATAGAACACAGTAAATCTATCATAAACTTCATCTTTATTTTTCAAAAAATAAATCCATGTCATTCGGGTGCAATCATCAACAAAGATCACAAAGTACTTGAAATTATGACCTCCACTAACCGGTGCAGGACCCCACACATCTGAATGAACCAATGAGAAAGAAGATTCAACTCTACTATTACGAGGTTTAAAAGATTGCCTATGACTTTTTGCGAGAATGCAGGTTTCACAATCAATCTTTTTATTCAACGGAAAAAGTTTTGGAAATAAAAGATGCAAATAACTAACTGATGGATGTCCCAATCTTCTATGCCATAACCATGCTTCTCTTTCACTAGTTCCATGAGCAAGCATGACATTCCCACTTTCAGTAACCTCATCAACATAATACAGTCCTCCTTTCTCAGTGCCACGCCCAATAATCCTTCCCGTCCTGATATCCTGCAACAAACAGAAGGTTGGATGCATGAGAACTGAGCAATTAAGTTCTTTTGTCACATGACTTATTGATAAAAGTTTGTGTGACAAAGAAGGAACATAAAGACAATTAGATAATTTAATGTCCGGTGAAATTTTAACTGTTCCTCCAGATTTTACATCCATTCTTCCCTTATTTGCTGCTTTGATGTAAGCTTTCCTGGGAGTTGATATATCGGTAAAATCTGAAATATCATATGTCATTGTGTCAGTAGCTCCACAATCAAATATCCACTCCCCATTAGACTTGCCATAATTGTTCTGGGCCATGAGGGCTGCTCCATTTCGGTGTTGGGTCACTTTACTCACTGTTGGGCCTATGTGAGCCGTTGCACTCCTCTTTTGGGCCAAGTGGGCTGTTCCAATCAGTTTTGGGCTAAGTCCCTGATTGAACTTACTAGGATTTATATATCTACCATTTTTATTAGGGAAAACCCTTTTCTCCCTTTTTCCTTCTGCCACCGAAAACAACTCTTCCCCCTTCTCCTCTTTACCAACCACCGCCATGCCACCGTAACCCTCTAATCGCCGGCCACCACTGCTACTTGCTTTATTTTGGTCAGTGAACGAAGTATTTGATTTCCCGTTTTCGGATTTGACCGATTTGGTGCCTTTCTTGGTGCCATCGGTCCACCAATCCGGATAACCGATGAGGCGGAAACACTGCTCCTTGATGTGTCTTTCCATGCCACACTCATCACATGTTAGATGAGATTTATCATCTTGAATCTTTTTCTTGTTGTCATATCGGTGATAGCTTTTCAAGGCAAATCCGCCGCCGTTGATATCTCCGGCAGTCAACCTGGCGACGATGCCTTGGGTTTCATTGGTAGCTGCTCCCAAAATAATTTGGCGAGCGGATTCCTTGCGAACGGTGGTAGGCGGTTGGTGGTGGTTAAGAGATGGCAGATGGCGGTTTAAAATCGGGGCTATTTGATTACTCGATTGAAACGAGTTGGTGGTTTTTTCTCTGTTATACCGGCAAGGAGTTCCGTTGGTAAGTTCGGTTATTTTGTTTGATCGGTTTCGGTGTTGTGGTTGTTTACTCCAGTCGCCGGAATAATATTCCATGGTGACTTGGGTTTTGATTTTGTTAAGAGATGATTGAAGTTCCAACTCGGAACCCGAGCTTTGGTCGCCGGCTTTGGCCATGGTGACTTCTCGATGGTTTGTGAGTTTAGGCGGATGTTTATTGGGTAGATGATGAACCGATTGACGGCTCTGATACCATGTTAATTGATGAAAATAAAATCTGTTTTATTCATTTTATTTAGAACAATACATTCGGCCTATATTTATAGAAGAATTACCCTAATTAGGGTAAACAACGACCGACACTAAATTACTGGGCTTGGGCCCATCTTGGACCCACCTTGGACCCGTATGCTTCTAAGGGCTCGTACACTTGGGAGATGATGAAAATAATTCTGATCCCGCATATTTCTAACACTCCCCCTCTTCTCTTACAGTGGGCAGGTGATTATTCAAAATCAGTGAGTAACCTTTATATCTATTTCCAGGAAACTCGTGCCTTTTGCAGTAGTGAGATTGCGAAATATGTGGACTCAGTTGAGGAGTATCAATAGCAATTTTGTAGGAACATGTTTAAAGCTGGATATTTATACTATACTTAAATGATGATTGGATGTAACATTGAAATTTATTTCATATAATTGTTTAATTTATAAATCTTCTTTTTCACTTATTCATAGCTCGTTTCTTCTCTGTTTTCCTTTATGAAGTATGATAAATTAAAGATCATCGTTTGATTGCACCCTCGCAGTCAATTGGAGTAAAAATGTCTTCATGGTATTGCGGTGGCATAAGTGAGCGTTGGGCAACGGACCAACTGTTGAATATATATACCACATTTGAAACCGGGGATCCCAAACCCGGTTTCGCAGGCACTAGTCACATCAAGCTGCATGTTCTGCATGTTTACTGTTCTACTGAAAAAGTCGCGTACGTCGTTCGAGACCGGGCTTGCTATTACCGGTTTCGCAGTCCATTTTCTGAACCCGGCTTTGCGAATACCGGATTCAGGCCAAAATATTGAAACCGGTACTCCCAACACCGGTTTACCACTACAAGAAAAAGTCCATTTAGCGTCTTGGTTAGCGACTAATTTTAAGCTAGAGACATGGTTGGCGACATTATGTCAGAAGTCTCTAGAAAAAAGTCGCAGATTTTTGCGACTTGGGAATGCATGACGCTAAAAATTGCGACTCATATGGAGTCTTCGGCTAACAAGTCGCAGAATATTTTAGCGACATCAGTCATTATGTCGCCATTGATGACGCAAATCTCAATAAAAGTCGCTATTTTTGTCTCTATCGATGTCGATAATTGGCGACATCAAAGATGAAATCCACTGATGTCGCTATTTTACTGGTATAAATGGCTCTAATTTGAGCAGTTTTACTATATTAGTTGCCATCTCGAATCGCTACTACTCGAATATCATAAGCAATGGTATATGTGTCGTTATTCTTATAACATAACAAACGAAAAATTATCAATTACAAAGTCAGAATGTGGTACCATCCTATAACATAATGCTACAATAGTTGAAATTTAATACAATCCTATAACATAATTCCATAAGAATCAGAATGTATTTCTATTCTCACTTGAACCTGCTCACTTTGAACGTGCTTCGTACAACAACTTGCAGCTCACTTTCACTTGAACCTGCTATTCACTTGAACCTTACTGCTCTTCAAATTAATTAGCTTGCCAACTTCCTTTCTAACTTCAACAGCAACTGACTTTCCAATTTGCTCAGAAATAAATTTTCTAATACTCTCCCCTAAAGACTCTTGAAACCCTGCTAAATCATCAACTTTCTGAATCAGAACCTCTTGTCTAGCTATTAAACGCTTTTGCTCCTCTTGTAGTAAAACAATCTGAGTTTGTTGTAGCTGCAACATCTCTTGAGCATTGACCCAGTTTTCATTGCTTGAGGAATGAGTAGAAGACTCTTCCATATCAACTCCTTGTAAAATATAATCATCTACCCCAGCCCCACCACCATAAAAATTCTTATTTTTTACTCCAACATGATCAATCCACCTTGCATAAGTCTTAGACACATTGCCTGATGCAGTATCGAGTATGTCATCTTCACGATATTTATCATTGTATTGATCCTACATTGAATAAAAGAACATAAGCATATGCATTTCATTATTTTGACTTGAACCCATTAACCGACCCACCCAACATGATCATCCCATTATTTCATTGCAGATTAAAACGGCCCAAAAAGTCAGCAGTGACAAAAGCTTATTATGATTGGGTAGGTAGTTTCTTAACAAATTATGACTTATAAGACAATGAGGCTAAAAGAATAACGGGTTCTTTTACATACATACAGTTCTATTACTTTCTGGTATGATTGGGTAGGTAGTTTCTTTCTGTTTCTGAATACATACATACAATTCTATTACTTTCTGGTATAGTCCTATACATATACATATATTAATTTCTAGTCTATTGCTTATGCTGATGATAACGGGATCGAGAATGAGTAATAAGTTAGATTCTGGGAATGCAATTTCCAACTGTGGGAAGGAAATTTCCTACAGTGGGAAGGAATGCTTGTACAATAACCAACACTACTTGTAATATAAGTAGATAAAACCAAATCAAAGTTTCTTAAAATAGATAGAAGAACGTGCAGTTTCCAAATCAAAGGTAAAAGAATGAGACAATGATACTTAACTAAGAACAACTTCTAAGATGCCACCTTTTAATATAATACCAAATCAAAGTTTCTTATAACTATAGAACAGGACCAAAAAGCACATAGTATTTGGATGTAAAAGATGATACGGCTTAAGAAAACATACCCAAGTTTCTTGTGCTACATCATTAACAAAAGTGCCATCCTTCTTCTTCTTGTGGGTTCGAGAAAAAAGCTCAGCAGCTGTAGCTTCTCTACCTAGCTCTTTTTCCTGCATAGTTTAAGAAAACAGTTATTATATTTAAATGAAACTATAGATAACAGCAGATATTATAAAATAAAACGTAATAAATAACAGTCTATACTATAATTTTATCCTTTTCAATTAGGCTTCAATTTTACCAATCTTGTTTTGTGTTCAACATTTGATATTGAGCCACCGGTATGAAGACGTTTATTAGCTTTACGAGCATCTATCAGTCTCTTCGATTTTGCAATAAACTCTTCAGATCTCCAAGTTTTCCATAGTGACTCCCAAGTGGTAAGATTCACAAAGTCTGGTTTCTTCGTAGGAGGTTGTTTTCTTGCCTTGGACATAAAGTCTCGTAAGCTCTTTGCTCCAACAGAGTGAAACCGCTTCTTAACACTTCTTTCAATTCTCGGATCCCACTTATACTCATCCTGTTTAGCAAACATATTAGAGTTAGGATGCAGTTATTGTGGCTTATGGTGATAACGAGACTGGTCAGGTTATAAAGAAATTTCTGTTTTCTACTTCAGTGTTTTTTCTGAAACAAACGTAAGAGCCTATTGGCCATAAACTTGGTTCCCTTACTTAAGAGCCTATTGGCCATGTAAAGAATCATGCCCAACTACAAGGAAGACACTCTATCATTTTAGCAATATAGCAATTTCACGTACCATTTAGGTAGCTGTCATATGGACTGTAGCATAATGGGTAATTCTATCTAAAAAACATAATCGGAAATGGCAACAGTACCTCTTTTCAGGATTAAGATTGGCTTGGTCTCATTGAAACTTTAGCTTCAACACCTTATACATCGTTGTATCTCGAATCAGATAACCTGAAAATCTATAACGGTCCTGATAAAAAACATACTATATGCCAGCAATTCACCAAATAACAATATTATAGTCAAGCTATCCACGACAGATTGACTCACTTTATAACAAACCACTATCAGCTAAGTAAACAAAGTAAAACAAAGTAAAGAAAGTAATCAAGCAATAAATAATAAACTAGAAACTAGACTAGACCAGACTAGAACAAGCAATCAGCAACACTATTGTTGATTTTTAAATATCAAAAGGTCTAAATTTATTAAGTATAATTTATAAAGTTATCGAATAATATAATATAATATACTATTAGTAACCATCATCACTACGTTCACTTATCTCCTCATCATCATCCCCTTCTAATTCTTCTTCTTCTTCTTCTTCTCCATTTACATCCTCCTCTTCGCTTACTTCATCATCTAAATGTTCTACTTCTACTTGTTCCATATCTCCCGCATCATCATTTAATGCTTCAAATTCATCATGTTGAGTGACAATGAAAGGTACTGAAATATTATCTTCTTGGTAAGCCAACTTTACAGATTGAGATGGAGCAACAATAGTACTTCTTGCTTTGGTTTTGCACACTGCCCACCAGTCGGCCTTATTTCTACAAAGTATACTTGTTGTGCTTGGTGTGCCATAATGAATGGGTCATATTTCAGTAGCTTCTTCTTGTGGTTGATATCAACAATTCCAAAGTCACTATGTCTTTTCCAACCCCGGTTTTTGACAGGGTCAAACCATTCACACTTGAACAATACAATTGTATTCAGTTGGGAGCAGCCCTTATAATCTAGTTCAATAATATCTATTAGGCGACCATAGTATTCTCCTTCTTCACCAATAACACAAACATCAGTGTTTGTTGTTTTTCGACCAGAACTATGATGTAATGTGTGAAAGTTAAACCCATTGACAAAATACATATGCCATGTTCTTACGGATCGACTTGGACCAATGGCAAGATTTTTAATCTTATCATTGACAATGTGAGAATTCAGTGGATTTAGGACCTGAAAATGAACAAACTAATTAGGAAGAAGTTAAAAGGCAGGTAATTAGAAACTACGTGTCACAAAGTAACTAGTTAACTCTTACATAATCTTTTATCCAGCCAGCAAATTTCTTTTCTGAAAAATCATTCAACTGATCATTCGTTATATTTGGGTTTTCTATTTTCAACTCTGCTTCAAAAATCCTAAAAAAAAGGTGATATATGTTATTACTTATAACCCAATTATCTATCTTAAATATTGAAAACTAGAAACAAGGTCACATACTTGAAAAATGGTTGAATTTCCTCACAATTTTGAAGGACATATAATATTGCAATTCTGAACTCTTCATCATCTAAGTAACGACGTTTGAAACCACCAGAAAACCTTTCTGGGTGTTTAAAAATCGATAACCTATCCCAACTTGAACTCACATCAGGCCTGTCATCGTTTCGACCAACTCTTGTTGAGTTGGTTTGAACATTTGCTTCAAAATAATGTGAGCAGAAATTTGAGATTTTTTCTATAATGTAAGCTTCACATATTGAACTCTCAACTCGAGCCTTATTTTTTATCTTCTTCTTTAAATGATACAAATATCTGGAAAATTCAATAATATCTATTAGGCGACCATAGTATTCTCCTTCTTCACCAATAACACAAACATCAGTGTTTGTTGTTTTTCGACCAGAACTATGATGTAATGTGTGAAAGTTAAACCCATTGACAAAATACATATGCCATGTTCTTACGGATCGACTTGGACCAATGGCAAGATTTTTAATCTTATCATTGACAATGTGAGAATTCAGTGGATTTAGGACCTGAAAATGAACAAACTAATTAGGAAGAAGTTAAAAGGCAGGTAATTAGAAACTACGTGTCACAAAGTAACTAGTTAACTCTTACATAATCTTTTATCCAGCCAGCAAATTTCTTTTCTGAAAAATCATTCAACTGATCATTCGTTATATTTGGGTTTTCTATTTTCAACTCTGCTTCAAAAATCCTAAAAAAAAGGTGATATATGTTATTACTTATAACCCAATTATCTATCTTAAATATTGAAAACTAGAAACAAGGTCACATACTTGAAAAATGGTTGAATTTCCTCACAATTTTGAAGGACATATAATATTGCAACTCTGAACTCTTCATCGTCTAGGTAACGACGTTTGAAACCACCAGAAAACCTTTCTGGGTGTTTAAAAATCGATAACCTATCCCAACTTGAACTCACATCAGGCCTGTCATCGTTTCGACCAACTCTTGTTGAGTTGGTTTGAACATTTGCTTCAAAATAATGTGAGCAGAAATTTGAGATATTTTCTATAATGTAAGCTTCACATATTGAACTCTCAACTCGAGCCTTATTTTTTATCTTCTTCTTTAAATGATACAAATATCTGGAAAATTCAATAATATCAAAACTAGAAAGTCATTGTTACAAATATGGCAGTATGTAGCTCAAACCAGAAAGTTATTATATTAAGTTGGTACCTTTCAAACGGATACATCCATCGATACTGGACAGGGCCGCCAACTCTTGCTTCATAGGACAAATGAACTAATAAATGCTCCATGTGATCAAAAAATCCAGGGGGTGAAGATCTTCTCTAGTTTACACAATGTTACCACAATATTTTCCTCCATCTTCTTCAATTGTTCTACTTGCAAGGTAGACGAGCACAAATCTCTAAAAAAAAGGCTCACTTCTGTCATTGCCTTCCATATAGGTTCGGGCAACATTTCTCTAAATGCAATTGGTAGCAACCTCTCCATAAAGACATGACAATCATGGCTCTTCATGCCCCACATCTTGCATTTCTCTATATCTACACACCTAGACAGATTAGAGGCATAACCATCTGGAAACTTCAACTCCTTTACCCATTGCAAGACAACTTGTTTTTGATCCTTTGTGAGTGAGTACAACGCTTTTGGCTTCAAGGCGTTTCCATTGGCTTTCATAACTAGTTCCAACTCATGGCGCTTACAATACTCTTTTACATCTTGTCTAGCTTTGACATTATCTTTGGTCTTCTCTTAATCATCCATCACAGTGTTAAAGATGTTGTCAAACACATTTTTCTCCACGTGCATCACATCAAGATTGTGTCGAATAAGATTTGTAGGCCATGAAGGTAAGTCCCAAAATATACTCCGTTTAGTCCAATTGTGATGAACACCAAATCCCACCAGTTCCTTTCCAACCAGATAACTTTGATCAGTCACCTTTGGATATTCACGAACCCGACTCCATATTTGAGCACCAGATAACCTAGGTGGAGGCTCATCCTTCTCAACTTGTCCTTTCCTAAAAGCATCTTTATTACTTCTAAATGAATGACGAGGTGGCAAATATTGACGATGACAATCGAAAAAAGAAGTCTTCCTTCCATGTTTGAGAGTAAAAGCCTTACTTCTTTCCATACAATATGGACAGGAGAGCCTCCCATGGGTGCTCCAACCAGATAACATGCCATATGCAGGAAAATCATTGATTGTCCACATAAGGGTAGCTTTTAACAAAAAGTTCTGTTCCCTAAATGCATCATAAGTGTCCACACCGACTTCCCACAACTCAACTAACTCATGTATTAAAGGTTCTAAGAACACATCAATATTCCTTTTTGGAGAGTGAGGACCTGGAATAATTAATGTCAAAAACATGTATTGGTACTTCATACACAACCAAGGAGGTAGGTTATATGGTGTTATAATGACCGGCCAACAAGAATAAGAGGTGGATGACATCCCAAAGGGCGTGAAACCATCGGCACAAAGTTACACATATAACATCATATGTGTGATTAAGCTGGTTTCACATGACAAAACACCTTGAAAAACGTCCGTTTCAAAAAAAAATTCCTAATAACATCATATGTGTGATTAAGCAGACATATGATTCCATTACATGAACCGGCTCTTAAATAACCATCGAGCTTGAATGTTGGTCGTATGCCCGTGTATCCATACAATAATGGCAATGGATCTTCTGAAAACATGGAGAGCATTCGATGAAAATTAAAGTTTTGATAAATTTCGTGTCCCAATATGACTTTTTGCACTGATGGGCGAAGAGTATGCCTATGGATGAATTCAGGGCTAGAAATTCGACAACACCATAACTTGGAGAGACATCGGAATCTGATCAGCGATTTCACTGGTAGTCTTTCAAATATATCAGCAATTAACTCTTCACATATGTAATCTGGCATTGAGCACGTAATCTACAAAATATATTGTTCATTAGTTAAAAAAAAATAAATTCCTAATAACATCATATGTGTGATTAAGCAGACATATGATTCCATTACATGAACCGGCTCTTAAATAACCATCGAGCTTGAATGTTGGTCGTATGCCCGTGTATCCATACAATAATGGCAATGGATCTTCTGAAAACATGGAGAGCATTCGATGAAAATTAAAGTTTTGATAAATTTCGTGTCCCAATATGACTTTTTGCACTGATGGGCGAAGAGTATGCCTATGGATGAATTCAGGGCTAGAAATTCGACAACACCATAACTTGGAGAGACATCGGAATCTGATCAGCGATTTCACTGGTAGTCTTTCAAATATATCAGCAATTAACTCTTCACATATGTAATCTGGCATTGTGCACGTAATCTACAAAATATATTGTTCATTAGTTAAAAAAAAATGATAAAGTTACACATATAACATCATATGTGTGATTAAGCTGGTTTCACATGACAAAACACCTTGAAAAACGTCCGTTTCAAAAAAAAATTCCTAATAACATCATATGTGTGATTAAGCAGACATATGATTCCATTACATGAACCGGCTCTTAAATAACCATCGAGCTTGAATGTTGGTCGTATGCCCGTGTATCCATACAATAATGGCAATGGATCTTCTGAAAACATGGAGAGCATTCGATGAAAATTAAAGTTTTGATAAATTTCGTGTCCCAATATGACTTTTTGCACTGATGGGCGAAGAGTATGCCTATGGATGAATTCAGGGCTAGAAATTCGACAACACCATAACTTGGAGAGACATCGGAATCTGATCAGCGATTTCACTGGTAGTCTTTCAAATATATCAGCAATTAACTCTTCACATATGTAATCTGGCATTGTGCACGTAATCTACAAAATATATTGTTCATTAGTTAAAAAAAAATGATAAAGTTACACATATACCCCTTCGTAAAGATAGGGTAGCAAAGAAAAGCTCACGAATTATCATAAATTTCCAACACAAATTTAATCTTACATGTATCTCGTCTAACTAGTCTAGATATATACGAGTATATAATAAATAAAATCACCACCCAAAACTATTTTTCGGTTACAATCAGATAGTTGTAAAAAATGATACATGAAACGCAAATATTATAGTTTTATATGATGCTGGCTATTAAGATCTTAATCATTTGATCATGATAAAACTGATGTAGGAAATTTCATATAATACAAGTATATAATTGATGTATAGAACTTTTATTATGCATAACGATTTTATTATATAGATATTATTATATTAAAATATATAAAAAATTAAGCAAACAAAAACTAGATATATAACCTTAACAAAGCATCAACAGTTAATAAGATCACTGATCACTCACCAAAATATAATCACAAACATATAATAGAAGCTCATGGCAAATATCAAACTTAACCCACCCCCGGCCGTACGTATCTTATATATATATATTCTGCCAATCTTCTAAAACTTAGCAAAATATGAAGTTGTGTTTGTGTCAAATTGTTGGTTACGATATTCAAATTGTCATTATCATCTAAATTTGAATTATCTTGTCGCTTAAAGATAATAACGAATTAATACTTTCTAACAAATATTATTACGAAAACTAGATTTTATTCTCACCTAAGCAATAGAACAGGCGGTTGAAATATGTAGATTAAATATTTTTATAGTGCTTTTATGTACATCACGGATTGACTATATATAGCTATCACAAGACTAATTTTCTACGAGTAATATGAAAAATGAAACTTGAACATAATAAAAATTAATTAAAAAAATGAATTATAAATGATTACATTAAATATAGATGATACTACTTCATACATCAGACATAGTTCATATATGTATACAGTATCAAATAAGTATCAAATAAACGGACAATTTGAAATATGTCTTTCAAAGAAGTCTTGGATCCTGCTTTCAAAGTTCAAACCTCCCCTGGGGATTAAAAGATAAGAAGAAGAAAAGAGAGGCAGGCCCGATACTCTATTTAATTTACAGACCAGTCCAAACTAATAAACCCCTAAAAATCTATAATATCGACTTGTCGAGTTATAACTAAATTTGACAAGTTGTGGCCAGATTGGGCCAATGTTATTTATCAAAATACAAACAGTAGACCTGATGTGCAGTATCAGCCCATGTTAACACCTGTTCGTTACTTTTACTTACATATAGAAGATACGAGATAATTTACATCCTCAAATACATGTATGTACATGTACGCTAAAAAAAAAGAAACATGTACATGGCTAGTTAGTAATAAACAGTAAAAGCTATATATTTATGGTTTAGCATAATTATTTTGCTTACCCAGTTAGTCAGTTTCCCTTCCTTGTATTTTCGCTACATTCTACACATATTTCGTGCACGCTTAAGTGAAACAAGTTGGAAAACTACGTTTTTTTCTATCATTCACTTTTGTTACACATTCTGATAGGTTTTACAAAGAAAAACCTACAAAACTTCCAAGAAATTAAGACAAGGAAACAAGACTTTGATTCAATATTTCTTCTCTGCCTTCAAATTACAAAAAGTACAAATATATAAAGAAAGAAAATGCGGTTACGTACATTACTACGTGGGGCAATAAATAAATGAGAAACGCTAAAGATACAAACAACTTACAAATAAATTTTTACAAATTGAGTTGTCACCAATGAAATAAGGTGAGAGAAGGATGAAAGAGAATAAAGTTTGATATCTAATTGGTCCACCTAATTTGACACATAAGTTTGTAAAGATTTGTTTGTAATTAGTTTGTATGTTTAGCGTTTTATATTTATTTAATAAAACGCTAAACATACAAACTAATTACAAACAAATCTTTACAAACTTATGTGTCAAATTAGGTGGACCAATTAGATATCAAACTTTATTCTCTTTCATCCTTCTCTCACCTTATTTCATTGGTGACAACTCAATTTGTAAAAATTTATTTGTAAGTTGTTTGTATCTTTAGCGTTTCTCTAACTACTATTAGTTTTCTTAGTTATATTAGAACGTGGGAATATGCAAAAGACCATGTCTTCCAATGCTAGCTTGGCTCGTTTAGGATGCTCGTATCACATTCACAATACAAATTGTAACTAATAAAAACTGTTTTGTGTAATATAGTGATGATTTGGATTTTGAAGTTAGAACGTAAAAAGTCAACACCAATCGTTAAGTGTAGGTTTTGTTGTACTTGCATCACCCCATTCACGAAAACAAGTTAAAGTTTTAACAAGTAAAATTAACAAGTGAAAACCAAAAAACTTTATAAATAAATTTCCACGATTTAGTGGGAAACATGTTGGGTATATAGACAATTAACTGAGGTATGTTTGTCTCAAGTATGTCCCGATATAAACAACCATATATAGCCATGGTAAAGTTTATTAATTGATTAAATAACATGCTCAATAGAAATCTCTTTCTTACGTGATTGTGAGTCCCAAATATAGATGGTTAATACCCGACTGGCAAGTAGTTCTAACTGGAAGTTGACCAGTTCAGAATACGATCCAGATATGGATAAACAATAAGATAAAGGTACTGAAATTAAATGCAAGAAACAATAAGGGCTGAAACTATATAAATAATATGTAAATATCAAGTATGTAGCATTGAGACACGGTGTACTTTTTCAATGTATTTGATTTATTGATATAAACAAATACAAAGGTTGTTGCGGAACAAAGATAAACACCCAAGTGTAAATATCTAAACAACCTAGAAATACAAGTGATCTATTAACTTGGAAATACTCGTAAGGATTACTTAGAGTATATCTCACAAGTTGCAATGCTAAAGTTTTCAAGCATTTTGCATTGAGACACGGTGTACTTTTTTAATGTATTTGATTTATTGATATAAACAATAAGATAAAGGTACTGAAATTAAATGCAAGAAACAATAAGGGCTGAAACTATATAAATAATATGTAAATATCAAGTATGTAGCATTGAGACACGGTGTACTTTTTCAATGTATTTGATTTATTGATATAAACAATAAGATAAAGGTACTGAAATTAAATGCAAGAAACAATAAGGGCTGAAACTATATAAATAATATGTAAATATCAAGTATGTAGCATTGAGACACGGTGTACTTTTTCAATGTATTTGATTTATTGATATAAACAATAAGATAAAGGTACTGAAATTAAATGCAAGAAACAATAAGGGCTGAAACTATATAAATAATATGTAAATATCAAGTATGTAGCATTGAGACACGGTGTACTTTTTCAATGTATTTGATTTATTGATATAAACAATAAGATAAAGGTACTGAAATTAAATGCAAGAAACAATAAGGGCTGAAACTATATAAATAATATGTAAATATCAAGTATGTAGCATTGAGACACGGTGTACTTTTTCAATGTATTTGATTTATTGATATAAACAAATACAAAGGTTGTTGCGGAACAAAGATAAACACCCAAGTGTAAATATCTAAACAACCTAGAAATACAAGTGATCTATTAACTTGGAAATACTCGTAAGGATTACTTAGAGTATATCTCACAAGTTGCAATGCTAAAGTTTTCAAGCATTTTGCAAGTTGTGAGAAACCTTTATATTTGCAGGCAAGGTTCATGCTGATGTGGACCAGGCCGTACAAATATGGTTGGGAGCATTTAAGGAATTAAAGTCAATTCCTTAACATGCGTACTTTTAAGGTTTAAGTGTGAAAGTTGTTGATGTGACAATTCACACTTTATTCCCAACCTTTTACTTAATCTTGTACTTGTTAATAGTTAAAGCTATTAACTGGGTAAAGGTTAGTAAAGTAAAAGGGCTTCCTCGTAATCAGTGTAAAGTGTTGTAAGTACTTTACACTGAGATGCTTCAGTATTCGATCAGGTAGAATCAACTTCTGAGCTCCACATCTGAGCTGATTCTCTTTCTTCAGACTTCAGTCTTTGACTTCATTCTGAACGGTATTCTGATACGTTGATCTGAACTGAAGTGAAGCTTCAGTGAACTAATTCTGAACGACTTCAGAATTCTGTACAAGTATTCTTCACTGAGCTTCAGCTATTTCTGAACAAATTATACTTGATCGATTTTCGACCTAACAAATTCCCCCTATTTGTTCTGAAATAGAGCATGCATCTCAGACTTCTATCTATACATGTTTGTAAGTCTGAAATGCAAGTTTTTGTTTAAGTTGTAAAAAAATTTCTAAGTACATCTTATAGATCATTGATGTCTCAGAATTTTACTTGTGATTTTTCTAACTTAAACCTATCATCTACTTATAAGCTACAAAATGTAACATATATATACAAACTGAAGTGTTTGTGTTACATTTGTAAATAATTGTACAAGTAAATGATAAACTGAAAAGAAAACTACTTCTTCGCAGGCCTCGAACCAGAAGGTGCTTCAGTAGCTTTTCTCTTCAGTGGAGAATGATCCTTCTTTCCAAATAATCTGCCTTCAATCTCTACCTTGGCTTGCATTTTTTGTTGTATTCTTGATAACCATGCACCAATCAGAGCAGATTTTGGCTTCCCCCTCAGAATCTGGATCATCTCCCTATGCTCAGAAATCCCAAATTCGTGCACTGAAACCTGATTGTATTCTTCAGCTGCCCTTCCTTCTCTTTTAACAACCAAATCAAAGAGCTTCAATCCATCAGCTTTTGTTACTTCTATGTCAGTTATTTTAGCTGGATGGGATCGATGCTTCATATAATGCTCATACTGATCCTTTTCATGTTTCCTTTCGATCTCAGTAGCATCATCAGACATTGGTTTGAAGGTAGAAAGGTCTGCATCACGAATGTTCTTTCTTGAAGATCTTGGTCCAGTTACTTTGGGTTTTGTGGGTGGTCTTGACAATTCTTTTTCAACCTTCAGAACTCCAGCCAGAATTTCTTTCTTTTTGATTGCCATCTCCTTTTCTCTATTTTTCACCAAGTCCTCAATAGACAACTTGAAGGTGAGACTTTCCAGCTTTTGTTCCAGAGGTGAATACATCATCCCACATTCATACTCAAGCATATCAACTACTGCTTTCTGCACTCTTGGATCATTTTTGATCTTCAGATATCTTTCTAGAGAGAGACCAAGAGCTGCAGCATCAACATGATCTAGGGTCCCCATCTTCAGATGTTGTTCCCTTTCTCTTTCCTTGTTTTCCCTTCACATAATGAATTGATTAGAAACTTGCTTCTGCAAAGCCTCTAATTTCTTGCTATCAGCATTAGGATAACCATGCTCATCTACATTTTCACCAACAACAATCCCAGAACCCTTAGAATTTTTCTTTGTAGGTTCATCCACCACTGGGCCTTGCCCTTATCTTTCTTAGCTGGTTCAGAAGCTTGTACTTCAGATTTCTGAACCTGTTCCCCCTGAACTGAGACACTACCAGATTGCATTTCAGCTTGCTTCTTGGTTGCTTCTATCAATTCTTGAGTACTTGAAAGCAGACCAATAGGCACATTTCCCCCTTTGGGGACCTCAGAAGGCATTTTGGCATATAAATCAATAGCAGTCTGAATGGCCTTCAGAGGTTCCCAACTCTGCTGCAGAAGGCAATCAGAAATGCCCTTTGTCATTTTAGAGAACTGAGCCCTTAACCTGAATGATGACTTAAGGCTCAAAGTCTCTTTCTCAGTAAGATCTTTCAGCATTTTCCTATCTTCTTCAGAGAATGAGGGAGGAGGAGGAGGAGCAACAACAGGTTCCTTCTTGAGTAGGGTTAGAATTTCATCTAACTGCTTGGACTGGCCCTTAACAACTTCATCAAGAGTAGATACAGATTTCTGAACCTGTTCCCCCTGAACTGAGACACTACCAGATTGCATCTCAGCTTGCTTCTTGGTTGCTTCTATCAATTCTTGAGTACTTGAAAGCAGACCAATAGGCACATTTCCCCCTTTGGGGACCTCAGAAGGCATTTTGGCATATAAATCAATAGCAGTCTGAATGGCCTTCAGAGGTTCCCAACTCTGCTGCAGAAGGCAATCAGAAATGCCCTTTGTCATTTTAGAGAACTGAGCCCTTAACCTGAATGATGACTTAAGGCTCAAAGTCTCTTTCTCAGTAAGATCTTTCAGCATTTTCCTATCTTCTTCAGAGAATGAGGGAGGAGGAGGAGGAGCAACAACAGGTTCCTTCTTGAGTAGGGTTAGAATTTCATCTAACTGCTTGGACTGGCCCTTAACAACTTCATCAAGAGTAGATACAGATTTCTGAACCTGTTCCCCCTGAACTGAGACACTACCAGATTGCATTTCAGCTTGCTTCTTGGTTGCTTCTATCAATTCTTGAGTACTTGAAAGCAGACCAATAGGCACATTTCCCCCTTTGGGGACCTCAGAAGGCATTTTGGCATATAAATCAATAGCAGTCTGAATGGCCTTCAGAGGTTCCCAACTCTGCTGCAGAAGGCAATCAGAAATGCCCTTTGTCATTTTAGAGAACTGAGCCCTTAACCTGAATGATGACTTAAGGCTCAAAGTCTCTTTCTCAGTAAGATCTTTCAGCATTTTCCTATCTTCTTCAGAGAATGAGGGAGGAGGAGGAGGAGCAACAACAGGTTCCTTCTTGAGTAGGGTTAGAATTTCATCTAACTGCTTGGACTGGCCCTTAACAACTTCATCAAGAGTAGATACAGATTTCTGAACTTCTGCAACAACTTTATCTACCTTCTCGGAAGTGTCTGCAGTGAGTTCTAAGACCATCCTTCTGACCCCTTCTTCAACCTTTTCAGCCACAGAAGCTGAAATCTGAGCAACAAGACTCTGAGATAGCTCAGACTTCAGTTTCTCAACAATATTAACACCAATAGAAGACCCAAGTTCTTTCTCATCGACACTGGGCTTCTTCACCAATTCATTTACCTCATTCCCGACTGCCAGAACTTCTTGTTTTATTAATTCAACACTGGATGTCAAGTTCGCAACAACTGAAGCTTGCACATCTCTTTTGGCCAGTCTGAAGGCTTCCCTGATGGCTGTACTTATTTTATTACATGAATGCACCAGCTCATTTAGCTTCCCACTTACTAGTCCCTCATTTCCAGCAACCTTGGTGAACTCAGTGCCAAGGAACATCTAAGCACCCTTCATTTTAGCAATGGAACTAGTATTGGCAGTTAGAGATTTTGTTAAATCCTCCACCTTTAGAAGGAGGCTTTGGACTTCGGTATTTTGCTTCTCTAACTGTGCTTCTACACTCAAAGGAGGAGGTGGTTGTGCAGAAACATAAGCCACAAAGGGAATTCTACCAAGCCCATCTAATGCCTTCTCCAATTGCATTTCAGTTGGACTCTCAGATTCAGTAGCAGAGTCCAACTCTTTCTCAGTTTGATCATCATAACTGATGGGCCTTGGTACTTGGTGAATTTGTGGGTGTAAGTGTTGGAGTTGTGGTTGAAAACGTGGTGAAGTGACATAGGCAGGTGTAGAGCCAGGTGGAAAATATGGATGTGCATGAGAAGTTTCAGGTTGGCGATATGGTTGTTCAACAAGTAAATTTTGGATTTCTGGGGGAGGTGGGACGTTTGTGAGGCTGAAGGTTGGCTCAGAATCAGAAGACTGATTCTCCTCCAGTAAGCCCTCATCAAACTCAAAGTCAGCAAAGGAATCAAGATTCCCTTGAGGTGGCTCATCTTCATCCCAAAGGTCAGTAAAAATTGCAGTCTGATCAGATATGCCCTGGTTCAGATCACTGGTACCTGAACCAGCTTCTGGTTCAACAACTGCTGCTGCAGATGCATCGTCACCAGATTTATGGGTTGGCTCAGCCATAGCTTCATCGCCAGAGACAGTAGACACAGGGGTTGCCTTAATGACCCTCGTACCATCATCAAGAGTCACTTCATCGGCCGTAGAGTCTGGAATCTCAGTCTCAGGTGGTGTCACACCAAAGACTTCATCAATTCATGCTGCAGTAGAGTGTAAGATTTGTGAAGTTTCAGGGGGTGAGCGTGCAGACACGGACTCTATTGTGTGCTGGGCGGACACACTTATATTCTCTTCACCATCTCCTCCTAAAGAAGTTTTGGAAATGGCTGCTTGTGGGTTTCCCTTTGGACTCGATTCCTCTGGTTCTTGTTGGGAAGATCCAGAGGGGTTTGCTTCGGTACTAATGTCCTTAGGCTGTGAGGACTGCTTATATTTACGACGTTTTAATAAGCCCTTTGGAGATCCTGAGGGATCTTTTGGGAGATCTTCAGGTTGGTCAGTGGAGGAGGGAATTGGTGGTTGGGTAGATAAAGCTGCTGGGGTTTTAAACAACTTCAACATTCGACCACCAGGTGCACCAATGGGTCTCGCATTCTTTTGCGACCCGCTCGGTGACCTTTCTGAGCCAGCCGGTCGTGCTGTTTCAGTTTTATTAATTACCTGAAGCATTGCAGCGAAGAGTTCTGGTTCTGGATCTGAAGTAGATAGCTTTGATAGATCCCTGCAGAACTCCGTCGCTGAAGATTCAAGCCCCTCCATATGATACGCATCTCCAAGCATGTTCATGAAGCAAATGCTCAGAAATCTGGGAAATGAGATATGTGGACTTATTTTCCCTTTTAATTTTGTTACCAGCTGAGAGAAAAGTATCTCAGCAAAGTCCACCTCAATCCCATGCCACAAGTAGTACCCGATTTCTACTTGTGTTAAGGAAATCTGGTCCAATCCACCCCAGTTTCCACCTAGGCACTCCACAATCTGAGTCCAGAAATAACGCCAACAATTTTTAAATCCAGACAGAAAAATATGTCCAGATGTTCTCAGATTGTGCTCAGCATCGACCATGTTATCATGACCCATGGCGTGCAGTACCTCCCTGAAATTAACTCCTTTTAGCCGTTTTGCATAGGCTGAAGAAGAGGGAAGGTAGTTCAAGTGAAGGGCCTCCCGAAACCCATCAAGTGAAAGGATATACTGCTTAGTGCCTTCTTGTAAAGAAAAAGCAATGGACTTTTTCATCCTTGCTAGAGTAGCAGTATACCAGAATTCAAGTAAGTATCTATGATACATTACTTGAGGATCTGCAGTCAAGGCATAATGGAGAGGGGATTGTTCAAGAAATTTATTAATCCTCCCCATTAAGGTTTTGCCTTTGGCGTTCAGTGCGGCCATGAAATTATTCATATTGAATCTAAGGGTCAATGGATCGAACCCTTTTGGCCATTGAGCACTGGCCTTGACCACTTTGGATGGTTTGTATTCGAAAGCTATTAGTGATTTGGCGTGAGAAGCAGATTTAGCCATTATTTCTACAAGGGAAAACTGAATATGAAAGATGAATGTAGGGTTTTGAAGTTATGAAGGAATGAGAAAATGAGAGAGAATGATGATTGGGAGTAAATGTAAAGAGAAGTAAATGAAGGAATTGTTTTCGAAAAGGTATTTATATTTATGACGTTTTAATAAGCCCTTTGGAGATCCTGAGGGATCTTTTGGGAGATCTTCAGGTTGGTCAGTGGAGGAGGGAATTGGTGGTTGGGTAGATAAAGCTGCTGGGGTTTTAAACAACTTCAACATTCGACCACCAGGTGCACCAATGGGTCTCGCATTCTTTTGCGACCCGCTCGGTGACCTTTCTGAGCCAGCCGGTCGTGCTGTTTCAGTTTTATTAATTACCTGAAGCATTGCAGCGAAGAGTTCTGGTTCTGGATCTGAAGTAGATAGCTTTGATAGATCCCTGCAGAACTCCGTCGCTGAAGATTCAAGCCCCTCCATATGATACGCATCTCCAAGCATGTTCATGAAGCAAATGCTCAGAAATCTGGGAAATGAGATATGTGGACTTATTTTCCCTTTTAATTTTGTTACCAGCTGAGAGAAAAGTATCTCAGCAAAGTCCACCTCAATCCCATGCCACAAGTAGTACCCGATTTCTACTTGTGTTAAGGAAATCTGGTCCAATCCACCCCAGTTTCCACCTAGGCACTCCACAATCTGAGTCCAGAAATAACGCCAACAATTTTTAAATCCAGACAGAAAAATATGTCCAGATGTTCTCAGATTGTGCTCAGCATCGACCATGTTATCATGACCCATGGCGTGCAGTACCTCCCTGAAATTAACTCCTTTTAGCCGTTTTGCATAGGCTGAAGAAGAGGGAAGGTAGTTCAAGTGAAGGGCCTCCCGAAACCCATCAAGTGAAAGGATATACTGCTTAGTGCCTTCTTGTAAAGAAAAAGCAATGGACTTTTTATCCTTGCTTAGAGTAGCAGTATACCAGAATTCAAGTAAGTATCTATGATACATTACTTGAGGATCTGCAGTCAAGGCATAATGGAGAGGGGATTGTTCAAGAAATTTATTAATCCTCCCCATTAAGGTTTTGCCTTTGGCGTTCAGTGCGGCCATGAAATTATTCATATTGAATCTAAGGGTCAATGGATCGAACCCTTTTGGCCATTGAGCACTGGCCTTGACCACTTTGGATGGTTTGTATTCGAAAGCTATTAGTGATTTGGCGTGAGAAGCAGATTTAGCCATTATTTCTACAAGGGAAAACTGAATATGAAAGATGAATGTAGGGTTTTGAAGTTATGAAGGAATGAGAAAATGAGAGAGAATGATGATTGGGAGTAAATGTAAAGAGAAGTAATTGAAGGAATTGTTTTCGAAAAGGTATTTATATTTATGATGGAATACAAAGGGTTTTCCAAAATAAATAAAATAAAATTGATTTTGAAATTCAAACCCCAAAAAAAAAAAAATTATTTTAATGAAATCAGTTTTGATCGGGTTTGAAGTCCGAAAATAATTTTGGGTATACGTCCGCATTTAATGCAACGACGGCTATGACCCCACTTTTTCACAAAACTTTTCAACACTTTAAAGGAAACGTGATCATTACTTTTCATTTACGGCGCAACTTGTGTGACACGTCAGTAGAAGGTATCATTATTCAAACGTTATACAGTAACCTTCACGTGTTCACACAACGACCAAGTATCCAAAATACATTATAAAGGACTGACTTATCTCAGAAATAATACACAAAATCTGAGCATGATCAGATTTAAGAAATCTGAACCATCTCAGTTTATACAATTATTCTGAAATCATTTCAGAAATTCTGAAGCATTTCAGTCAAAATATTTTTCAGAAAACAAAGTTCCCCTTTAGAGAAAAATTCTTTTAAGCATAAAAATATTTGACACTTCCCCCTGAGGTGATGCTATACAGGATTTAGCATACCTAACTCACTGATGAGATGTTTAAACGTTTTGACATCCAAGGGTTTAGTAAAAACATCAGCGAGTTGTTTATCAGTGGGAATGAAATGAAGTTCAATGTCACCTTTAATAATGTGATCTCTAATAAAATGATACCTGAGGTCGATATGCTTGGTTTTGGAGTGCATGACAGGATTGTGAGAGATGGTAATGGCACTGGTGTTATCACAAAATATTGGAGTCTTTGTATACTTAACACCATAATCAGTTAGTTGGTTCTTCATCCACAAAATCTGAGCGCAGCAACTGGCTGCAGAAATGTATTCAGCTTCAGCTGTGGAGAGTGATACTGCAGTCTGCTTCTTACTTGTCCAACTAACCAATTTGCCACCTAGGAAATGACAACCACCTGTGGTACTTTTCCTATCTATTTTACAACCTGCATGATCAGAATCTGAATAACTCATTAGATCTAGACTTGAGCCTTTGGGATACCAAAGACCAAGTCTGGGGACACCTTTAAGGTATCTGAAAATCCTTTTCACAGCATTAGCGTGTGCTTCTCTGGGATCAGACTGAAATCTTGCACAAAGGCATGTTGCAAACATTATGTCAGGTCTACTAGCAGTTAAGTACATGAGGGATCCCACCATACCACGATATTTTGTGGGATCCACTTGTTTTCCATTAGGATCTGAGTCCAAAGTTAATGGTGCAGAAATAGGAGTATCTTTTGATGAGACAGAATCAAGTTGATATTTCTTTAATAAATCTCTGACATATTTTTCTTGATTTATAAAAATACCGTCACTGGTTTGTTTCACTTGAAGACCTAGAAAATATGTCAGTTCACCCATCATACTCATTTCATACTCAGATGACATTATTTCAGAAAACTATTCACACGTTTTGTTATTTGTAGACCCAAACACAATATCATCAACATAAATTTGTACAAGTAAGATATCACTTTTATCATGCAATATGAATAAAGTGTTATCTATTGCACCCCTTTTAAAACCATTTTTCAGAAGATGTTTAGTAAGAGTATCATACCAGGCTCTAGGTGCTTGTCTCAGACCATATAATGCTTTGTTTAGTCTGTACACCCAATGAGGTCTTTCTTCATTATGAACCCTGGTGGCTGATACACATACACAACTTCTTCCAATTCACCATTCAAAAATGCACTTTTAACATCCATCTGATAGACTTTGAACTCATGATGAGCTGCAAAAGCTAAGAAAATTCTGATAGCTTCCAGTCTAGCAACTGGTGCAAAAGTTTCATCAAAGTCTACTCCTTCTTCTTGTGAGTAACCCTTTGCAACAAGTCTTGCCTTGTTTCGAATCACATGACCATCTTCATCCATCTTGTTTCTGAAGACCCATCTTGTCCCAATTGACTCATCAACCTTTTCAAGTCTTTTGTTAAAGACTCTAAAGACTTTGTGATTTGTTGAATATCCTAGGAAGTACCCTTCATCAGCTTTTGCATCAAATTTTCCAAGCTGACTGGAATCATTCAGAATGTATACTGGACATCCAAATACATGGAAATATCCAATATTAGGCTTTCTATTTCTGAGTACTTCATAGGCTGTCTTCTTGTGTCTTTTGACATAGACAGATCTGTTCTGAGTGTAGCAAGCAGTTGCAACAGCTTCAGCCCATAAATTCTTGGGAAGACCAGATTCATTTAGCATACTTCTAGCAGCTTCAATCAGCGCACGATTCTTTCTTTCTACCACACCATTCTGCTCTGGTGTGTGGGCTGAGGAGAAGTTCTGAGATATGCCAGTTTCAGTGCAGAAGGACTCCAGAGTGGCATTTCTGAATTCAGTGCCATTGTCACTTCTGAGCTGAAAAACTTTTCGCTTATGCTTGAGTTCAATTTGTTTGATGAGAGTAATGATTTCAGCAGCAGCTTCACTCTTGGATCTGAGGAAAATTACCCAGCAATATCTTGAATATTCATCAACAACAACAAGGGTATATTTCTTTCCCGCTCTTGTCTGAACATTCACTGGTCCAAAGAGGTCCATGTGAAGCATGTGAAGAGGTTCAGTTATACTGAAACTTTGCTTTGTCTTGAATGAAGCTCTTTTCTGCTTACCCATTTCACAACCTGGACATGGATTGTCTTTATTGAAAGATATTGAGGGTATCCCATGAACAAGTTGTTTTCTTGACAACTTATTAATATTCTTGAAGTTCAGATGGGATAATCTCTTGTGCCACAACCAGTTTGTGTCTTGATCTGCCGTTGTGTAGAAACATTGTTCAGTGGGTGAACTATTCATATCAATGATATAAATGTTTCCTTTTCTTGGTGCAATCAATACTACCTTTCCATCTCTGTTGAATATGGTGCCTTGTGAAATATCAAATAATGCCTTGAAGCCATCATCACACAGTTGACTGACACTGATCAGGTTATATTTTAAACCATTCACATATGCAACACGTGTGAATTTGACTTGTCCATTATTCACAACACCATATCCCTCTGTTTGTCCATTTTCATCATTCCCAAATGTTATTGAGGGCCCCTCTTGCACCCTATATTCCTCCAGCAGGGTTTGATAACCAGCCATGGTTTTGCCAGCAGCGCTGTCAAGAAACCATATATTCTTCTTTCGGTCTCCCTGCACAAATACAAAAATTAGTTCTTTTTGGGAACCCATCTCTTGATGGGTTCGCTAGACTCTCCCTTAGCAGTCTCAAATTTCTTTGGTTCATAAGGAACTGAAGGATCGAAGGGGATCTCAGTCATAATCTCAGATGACACAAAAACAGTTGGTTTGATGGGGGTTTCAACCTTTTTCTTCTCAGATTTTTGCTTGATTTGTTTGGAAAAAGGTTTTTCATTTTGCTTAGGTTGAAGAGGAGTGGTTTCAACATTTTTTAAACGTGCATTACAACTCTGCACTTGTCTAGCCAATACCTGAAATTGACTCTCTAACCTTAAAAAAATTGATTCTTCATTAGACACCTGAGCCTTACCTGAATCTGAGGTAGAAGGCTCAGTGGGGGAGAAATTTTTCTTCTTCTTTTGGCCATTTGGAACCTTAGATGAAGTCTGAGGGGATGGCTTTTTGGTTTTAGCCTTCTTTTCTGAAACAGTTGTCTGAGCTGTTTCAGATTTACCCTCAGATTGTTCTTGGGCCTTATCAGTCACAGTTTTTTGTTTGCCAACTTTAGGAAAATAATTTCTGGTTTTATTTCCTTTGGAAGTGCATCTAAATCAGTGATTATAGATTCCAAATGAAGATCACCAGATTCATATGCTGTTCTTTGAGTTGCAAAAGCCCCCCCCCCCCCCCCCCCCCCCCCCCCCCCCCCCCCCCCCCCCCCCCCCCCCCCCCCCCCCCCCCCCCCCCCCCCCCCCCCCCCCCCCCCCCCCCCCCCCCCCCCCCCCCCCCCCCCCCCCCCCCCCCCCCCCCCCCCCCCCCCCCCCCCCCCCCCCCCCCCCCCCCCCCCCCCCCCCCCCCCCCCCCCCCCCCCCCCCCCCCCCCCCCCCCCCCCCCCCCCCCCCCCCCCCCCCCCCCCCCCCCCCCCCCCCCCCCCCCCCCCCCCCCCCCCCCCCCCCCCCCCCCCCCCCCCCCCCCCCCCCCCCCCCCCCCCCCCCCCCCCCCCCCCCCCCCCCCCCCCCCCCCCCCCCCCCCCCCCCCCCCCCCCCCCCCCCCCCCCCCCCCCCCCCCCCCCCCCCCCCCCCCCCCCCCCCCCCCCCCCCCCCCCCCCCCCCCCCCCCCCCCCCCCCCCCCCCCCCCCCCCCCCCCCCCCCCCCCCCCCCCCCCCCCCCCCCCCCCCCCCCCCCCCCCCCCCCCCCCCCCCCCCCCCCCCCCCCCCCCCCCCCCCCCCCCCCCCCCCCCCCCCCCCCCCCCCCCCCCCCCCCCCCCCCCCCCCCCCCCCCCCCCCCCCCCCCCCCCCCCCCCCCCCCCCCCCCCCCCCCCCCCCCCCCCCCCCCCCCCCCCCCCCCCCCCCCCCCCCCCCCCCCCCCCCCCCCCCCCCCCCCCCCCCCCCCCCCCCCCCCCCCCCCCCCCCCCCCCCCCCCCCCCCCCCCCCCCCCCCCCCCCCCCCCCCCCCCCCCCCCCCCCCCCCCCCCCCCCCCCCCCCCCCCCCCCCCCCCCCCCCCCCCCCCCCCCCCCCCCCCCCCCCCCCCCCCCCCCCCCCCCCCCCCCCCCCCCCCCCCCCCCCCCCCCCCCCCCCCCCCCCCCCCCCCCCCCCCCCCCCCCCCCCCCCCCCCCCCCCCCCCCCCCCCCCCCCCCCCCCCCCCCCCCCCCCCCCCCCCCCCCCCCCCCCCCCCCCCCCCCCCCCCCCCCCCCCCCCCCCCCCCCCCCCCCCCCCCCCCCCCCCCCCCCCCCCCCCCCCCCCCCCCCCCCCCCCCCCCCCCCCCCCCCCCCCCCCCCCCCCCCCCCCCCCCCCCCCCCCCCCCCCCCCCCCCCCCCCCCCCCCCCCCCCCCCCCCCCCCCCCCCCCCCCCCCCCCCCCCCCCCCCCCCCCCCCCCCCCCCCCCCCCCCCCCCCCCCCCCCCCCCCCCCCCCCCCCCCCCCCCCCCCCCCCCCCCCCCCCCCCCCCCCCCCCCCCCCCCCCCCCCCCCCCCCCCCCCCCCCCCCCCCCCCCCCCCCCCCCCCCCCCCCCCCCCCCCCCCCCCCCCCCCCCCCCCCCCCCCCCCCCCCCCCCCCCCCCCCCCCCCCCCCCCCCCCCCCCCCCCCCCCCCCCCCCCCCCCCCCCCCCCCCCCCCCCCCCCCCCCCCCCCCCCCCCCCCCCCCCCCCCCCCCCCCCCCCCCCCCCCCCCCCCCCCCCCCCCCCCCCCCCCCCCCCCCCCCCCCCCCCCCCCCCCCCCCCCCCCCCCCCCCCCCCCCCCCCCCCCCCCCCCCCCCCCCCCCCCCCCCCCCCCCCCCCCCCCCCCCCCCCCCCCCCCCCCCCCCCCCCCCCCCCCCCCCCCCCCCCCCCCCCCCCCCCCCCCCCCCCCCCCCCCCCCCCCCCCCCCCCCCCCCCCCCCCCCCCCCCCCCCCCCCCCCCCCCCCCCCCCCCCCCCCCCCCCCCCCCCCCCCCCCCCCCCCCCCCCCCCCCCCCCCCCCCCCCCCCCCCCCCCCCCCCCCCCCCCCCCCCCCCCCCCCCCCCCCCCCCCCCCCCCCCCCCCCCCCCCCCCCCCCCCCCCCCCCCCCCCCCCCCCCCCCCCCCCCCCCCCCCCCCCCCCCCCCCCCCCCCCCCCCCCCCCCCCCCCCCCCCCCCCCCCCCCCCCCCCCCCCCCCCCCCCCCCCCCCCCCCCCCCCCCCCCCGCTCTCTAACCTTAAAAAATTGATTCTTCATTAGACACCTGAGCCTTACCTGAATCTGAGGTAGAAGGCTCAGTGGGGGAGAAATTTTTCTTCTTCTTTTGGCCATTTGGAACCTTAGATGAAGTCTGAGGGGATGGCTTTTTGGTTTTAGCCTTCTTTTCTGAAACAGTTGTCTGAGCTGTTTCAGATTTACCCTCAGATTGTTCTTGGGCCTTATCAGTCACAGTTTTTTGTTTGCCAACTTTAGGAAAATAATTTCTGGTTTTATTTCCTTTGGAAGTGCATCTAAATCAGTGATTATAGATTCCAAATGAAGATCACCAGATTCATATGCTGTTCTTTGAGTTGCAAAAGTATTTTTAATTGCAGCATCTGGTTTTGGTGCTTTCATCCATGATTTAATTATTTTCTGTTCCTTTTCAAGATGGTTTTTAATTCTTCTTTTTCCAACTCTAAAGTGGCAACCATAGACTGATAACTTTTTAAAGCCAAATGAACATCTTTCAGCTCTTTTAGTCTGGCCTGACTAGCGTTCAGTTCAGAAGTATTACTTTCAAAACCAAAGTCACTAACCTTTTTCATGACTATATCCACCCATCGACCAGATTCAACATCAGATTTGACCAAATGACCTTGATCTTCACGTGCCATGAAACACATATCCCTAAATTCTTCCTCATCATCAGATGATTCGTCAGATTCTTCCCATTTTTCAGTCTTAGCAATCATACAACTATTATTGCTTGAGTTGTTTTGAGCCATGAGAGCTATTTGGGCTTTCAGCTTCTTGTACTTAGCCTTATAGCTATCATCAGATTTCTGAAAAATAGAATGATTAGGAGCAGATTGTGATGATGAAGGCTGACTAGATCTGCATTCCTTCATGAAATGTCCTTTCTTGCCACACTTAAAGCATTCAAGATTAGACTTGTCAATAGAAGCGCTGGAAGCAAATGGTTTGCCAGATCGATTTGATTTGGCCTTAAAACGATTGAACGTTTTAGGCAGCATGGCAACCAGATCATCATTGTCATCCTCATCACAATTATGAGTTACATTACCAGAAATACCAGTTTTTAACATTTTAGAGACCATCTTCTTCATCGAGTCAGAATGATCACTCTCAGAAGATAGTAGAGCAGTCCCATGTGGCTCAGAGTACTAAACCATGACTGAACTGGTAGAAGCATGATTTTTGGCATCTTGCTCAGCCACAGCTCTCTCAGCTTTGTCCTCTTCAGTGTATCTGAAGGCTCCATATAGGGAAGCAAGAGTGTGACTGTGAAAGGTTTTTCCTTGTCTTAAAACCAAGATCAAGTTTTCCCATTTAGAAGGTAAGATGTCACAAAACTTTTCTAACAAAATTTCTTTGTCTTTAGTTACACCCAGGGCTTTCAATTGATTTACCAGATTAGTAAATCTGATGTATGTTTGAGTTAAAGTTTCACCAGGGATAGCAAAAAAAGACTCATATCTTTTATTTAAAGCAACTTTTCTTGTGACTATAGTCTCAGAGGTGCCTTCAAACTGTGTCATAAGTTCCTCCCACATTAATTTTGAATTTTCAAGTAAAACAAGAGTGGGCATAAGAGTTTCAGGAACAGCGTACAAGATCATATTTTGTATCTTGGTATCAAGGTCTACCAGCCTATGATCTTCTTCAGAACAATGATCCTTCTCCTTAGGTGATACCCTAGGAGTCCCATCGGCATTTCTGACAACAGTGGAGGCATTCATAGGGACAAAGGGTCCTTCTTTAAGAATATCGGTCAAATGTCTTTCAACACCAGCAATATATTTGAGCATGCATGCTTTCCATGTTTGAAAATTTTTACTGTTCCCATCAAACTTGGGAACAGGATTATTTGGAAAGTGTACGTGTACATTATGCGATGGTATATTGTTGTTGATGATAGGGGGTGGAGTAGGTGGAGTATTAGCATTAGCATTAGGGTTAGAGCCTTCATTGAATAATTGATCAACCATCTTTGCAGATCAAAGGTTAATGAATTAATATAATTCAACCTTGCTGCTCTGATACCAATTGTGAATCCCAAATATAGATGGTTAATACCCGACTGGCAAGTAGTTCTAACTGGAAGTTGACCAGTTCAGAATACGATCCAGATATGGATAAACAATAAGATAAAGGTACTGAAATTAAATGCAAGAAACAATAAGGGCTGAAACTATATAAATAATATGTAAATATCAAGTATGTAGCATTGAGACACGGTGTACTTTTTCAATGTATTTGATTTATTGATATAAACAAATACAAAGGTTGTTGCGGAACAAAGATAAACACCCAAGTGTAAATATCTAAACAACCTAGAAATACAAGTGATCTAATAACTTGAAATACTCGTAAGGATTACTTAGAGTATATCTCACAAGTTGCAATGCTAAAGTTTTCAAGCATTTTGCAAGTTGTGAGAAACCTTTATATTTGCAGGCAAGGTTCATGCTGATGTGGACCAGGCCGTACAAATATGGTTGGGAGCATTTAAGGAATTAAAGTCAATTCCTTAACATGCGTACTTTTAAGGTTTAAGTGTGAAAGTTGTTGATGTGACAATTCACACTTTATTCCCAACCTTTTACTTAATCTTGTACTTGTTAATAGTTAAAGCTATTAACTGGGTAAAGGTTAGTAAAGTAAAAGGCTTCCTCGTAATCAGTGTAAAGTGTTGTAAGTACTTTACACTGAGATGCTTCAGTATTCGATCAGGTAGAATCAACTTCTGAGCTCCACATCTGAGCTGATTCTCTTTATTCAGACTGCAGTCTTTGACTTCATTCTGAACGGTATTCTGATACGTTGATCTGAACTGAAGTGAAGCTTCAATGAACTAATTCTGAACGACTTCAGAATTCTGTACAAGTATTCTTCACTGAGCTTCAGCTATTTCTGAACAAATTATACTTGGTCGATTTTCGACCTAACAGTGGGTCGTCATTGGAGTACTAATTAAGTAACTAAAATATTTCATAAATGATGTTCACACAATCCACTGATATTTTTTATTTTCTTTCTAAAAAGTCTAATATTAAGCACAAATGATGAGAGATCTCGCATATATTATTTTAATTGAGTCTGATTTAAAGAGTTTATTGTAATATTGTATAATAGATCCTCAGCTTAATGAGAAACCCATCTGGAGGGGAAAAATCATCCAGATCTCCTTGCCACTAGACCATTTATTGCAAGATTGGTCCCTCTGGTTTGTACAGTTTAACAATGGGGGTCTCTTTTTAAGTATCGTTGCAATGAAGGTCCCTGTTTTAAGAAATGTTTTTGCAAGATTGGTCCCATTTTAACCAAATCGTTAACGGGTGTCGTCAAGTCTTCACGTGGCCATCACGTGGGGGGCCCTTTTCAAGTTGAATAGCAATAGAGGTCCCTTTTGTATTGTATGAAATAACGATATTGCCCCTGCACGTGATGGCCACCTGAAAACTTGACGACACTCGCTAACGATTCTGTTAAAAAGGGACCAATCTTGCAAAATATTCTCAAAATAGGAGACCCCCATTGAACGATACTTGAAAAGGGGCCCCCATTGCTAAACTGTACAAACCACATGGACCAATCTTGCAATTAACTCAAAATCATGTATATGTGGTCACCTCAAAATATACCCAAGACTAGCACGATACCGGCACAATGCGACGTCGACAATGGAAACGGCGGTTTGGTAAAAGCGGCGACTATATTTATAAAAATAAGGGGTTGGATAATTTTTATACTTTTATAAAGATGGGACTCGAAACCGAGCCTTTTATGAAGTAACATTGTTTTAATTCGATTGATAGAGGTGGTAATAACATAATAATATGTGAGTGTTGCGTTTTAAAATATTTGAGAAAATCAATAATATGTAGAAAAATGAATATGAAACTATATATCCTGGTGAATTTGACTTCGACTGCCATATGATCAAATGCTATTGATGGTCTTGCAGGACCGTATTCCTACTCGAATCAACTTGGCGAATAAAGGAATTGTCATCCCTTCAGTTCTAGCTATGCCCTCTAGTCCGAAACTGAAACTGCCCGTCATTTATTTTCGAATTGTAAGATTGCGGATAGGCTTTGGAGATTAGTGACTATATGGCTTGATATAATGATATTCCTTCCATTCGACAACAGACAGTGGATGAAGTTTTCCTACAACTTGATGACATGCATATTAAAATGAACAAGAAGCATTGCATTGAGGCTGACAGTCCTTGATTTGCAATACTTATATTAGATTAACTAGACAAGAAAGTAAATAGAAAGTAAAGAACAAGAACAAGAGTAAAGTTCAAGTATAAGAAACTATGCAAGTCTAATCATATGTATCATTGATTAAACAGTGAATACATGGTCGATATTACAACTTGTCTTACAAGAAAATACATGAACATACAATTGTTAAGCTTTTAGACTAACTAGAAAACTTAAACAATTACAAGAGAGAATAAGTGACACACACTTAATGGTGACAAACACAAAGTGTTTTTGGTGCGGCTGTGTTGCTTTATATAGGGGAGGAATTAGGGCAACACAGCCTTCTCTTGATGGTGATTGATGGTGGTTGTCAAGATCTCATTGGCTCAAAGTACTTGAATCCAGGAGCCTTTGTCTTCTTTACCAAAACGGGTATGAGAGAGAAAAACCCTTCCTTTGGTCCACCTGCATCTTTGCCTTACAAGGTAAAATACAGTTGGAAGAACCACCATGTGACTTCTTGTCTTCTTTTGATTTAAATTCTTCCCGCCTTGACTTACAATTTGGAAAGAAACCATCCGCTGTGAAGAGTCACTGGACTCGCTGATGACTTGCTGATGAAACATATCAGCGACTAAGTCTGGTCAGCGAATCCTTGACTCAACAATCTCCCCCTATTCGCTGAGGAGACTTGCTGAGTGAATAGACCTTAATAAGAAATTATTACAAGTGTGACAAAGATGTTTTATATAACCAAAATTTGTGTTACATGCTGTCATACAAGCATTAAAAAGTAAAACATCTATTGTCGTGCTGCCTGCTCCCACAAATCTTCATTCTTGATGGTCATCAGTGAGGGATCAGCTTGTCGATGTGGCAGCAGCAACTCAAGATCAATCAAATCAATGAAAGACCTGTTGTTTGTGGTGTCAGCATACCTTTTCCTTATGGCCAGCAAGAAGCCAACTGAAGCTTTCCCAATTTCACTTACTCTAAAGAAGAGTTGTTGATTTTGGAAGTTTGTGTAGAACATTCCAAATGGGTTTTCAATTACTAGTCCTTCTTGGAACACAACCCTTGGGGGCAATCTGGTGTCCAAGGTAGCATCCCCAGAGATAGGAGGGAGATCTACATGCACCATCTGCTCATCTCTTTTTCTCTTCAGAGTAGGTTGCTTTCTTGCTGCTGAAGAGGACTGTGCTGAAGGGCGCCTTGCTGCAATGTTACCAAAGTACTTTCTAAGTACTGGTATATCAGCTTTCAACCTTCTTTCCATTTCTCTGGCCTTTGTGAAATAGCCATGGATGAAATCCTTCAGTGGAGAGTAGCTGTGGGCAGTTTTTTCTTTGATCAGCTCATGGACTTCAAACCATTCAGTGGCCCCCAGATTTGGTCTCTGCACATTCTTAAGATGTGAGACATGACCATCTTCTCTTTCAACTCTCAAGTTTGTTTCAGCTCCAGACTTAGCCAGATTTGCACCTACTGCAACTATCTTTTGTGGCAGCGTCCTTCTAGACATATTTCTGATAAATTTCACCCTTTCTTCGACAAGCTTTCCTTTCTGTTCCAGCAACCTTGCTTCAAGATCAGCTTGTTTCTTTTGATAGACTGCATGGTAACCAGAAGTTTCCAGCAGTAGGAGCTCTTCAGCATCAAGCTCTTTTCTTTCTGCAATGGCAAGCTGTTTAATGTATTCGAAGTCCTTTCTTTCATTTTCTTTTTCTTGCTTTTTTCTTTCCAGTTCAGCAAAGGCTTCTTCTTGTGACTTTCTGTCAGCTTCCAGAGCAAGTTCAGTAGGAATAGTAATGACTTCTGACGAGGAACCCTCTTGACTAGCTGGATGAGAAGTGGGAGGTTTCTTGAGAAACTTAGAGAGTTGCTCTCTTTGAGCATCAGCCATGGGAGTGACAACTGCTTGACTGACAAAGCGTTTATGGAAGATATGAAGAGTTCCCTTCGACCTGTCAGTAGCCATTTCAGCAGCTATCCCAGCTTCCCATGCAGCTTTCACAGCCTTGGGATCATTTGGATCGATAAATTGTTCAGCATGCTCCCCCTGAACAATAGCCAGCACACCTTGAGCTGGTTGATCCCCCTCAACACCAGCAGGGACTTCTTCCTCATTGATAATATGTCCTTCCCAAGTACCATGTACTATCTTTTTCTTGTCCAGTGACCTCCTTTTCACCAGCAGGAGTCACTTTAACTATCTCACCAGCCTCAATATTCACTTGACAGAGGCTCTGATACCACTTGATAGTCCTTGATTTGCAATACTTATATTAGATTAACTAGACAAGAAAGTAAATAGAAAGTAAAGAACAAGAACAAGAGTAAAGTTCAAGTATAAGAAACTATGCAAGTTTAATCATATGTATCATTGATTAAACAGTGAATACATGGTCGATATTACAACTTGTCTTACAAGAAAATACATGAACATACAATTGTTAAGCTTTTAGACTAACTAGAAAACTTAAACAATTACAAGAGAGAATAAGTGACACACACTTAATGGTGACAAACACAAAGTGTTTTTGGTGCGGCTGTGTTGCTTTGTATAGGGGAGGAATTAGGGCAACACAGCCTTCTCTTGATGGTGATTGATGGTGGTTGTCAAGATCTCATTGGCTCAAAGTACTTGAATCCATGAGCCTTTGTCTTCTTTACCAAAACGGGTATGAGAGAGAAAAACCCTTCCTTTGGTCCACCTGCATCTTTGCCTTACAAGGTAAAATACAGTTGGAAGAACCACCATGTGACTTCTTATCTTCTTTTGATTTAAATTCTTCCCGCCTTGACTTACAATTTGGAAAGAAACCATCCGCTGTTAAGAGTCACTGGACTCGCTGATGACTTGCTGATGAAACATATCAGCGACTAAGTCTGGTCAGCGAATCCTTGACTTAACAGAGGCTATCATCTTTTGTTCATATGGGTTGTTTGGAAACAGCACAATAATCAGGTGTTCTATACGGGTCGGCTAGGGTTAAAGAAAAATCATCCGGCAATCAGGGTCATCAACAAAATGACGACAACGAAGGCTGGATTCGCGTTAATCTTCACAAGAAACATTCATCTAAAGATCAATTTGGGTTCGCGAATGTTCAATCAAGAAGAACTGGATCTAAATCAACTCATAACAGAGCAAACCTTAACAATGATATCAATGATGCAACTCGCTTGGCAACTACTATCTTTATATCCAACATTCCCTGGAAAGCAACGGCAAAACACGTTTTGGATGAATGTAAGAAGTGGGGAACGGTGATAGATGTGTTCATCCCCTCAAAATTATTTAAGGCGGGGGTCCGATTTGGTTTTGTGAGGTATAATAGGGTTCGTGATTTAGTCGGCCTAATATCAAATCTGAGGACGGTGTGGATGGGGTCATTTCACCTCTTTGCAGATATGGTTAGGAATACTAGGGGCTCGGCTTCTGTCTCTGAGACTAATCATAATAGGCAACGCAATTATCAGGTTAAGCTAAAAAATAACTATAAAGCCAGGTCTTATGCTGAAGTTCTTCTTAATGGCCAAAAAGAGAAAGTTGCAAAGAAGCCACCATCTGTACATGAAGAGGTATATCCTCAGCAAGATAATCCGGAGCGCGTTTCCAAGACTGAGATCCCAATGAGAACGATTACTCTTGAGGATGAAGATCTTATTGAAGCGAATTTCGAACAAAATCAATGTTCCTTCCTGGCTAAAGTTGTTGAGGTCCAGGTAATCACTAATCTTCACTCTACGATTAAAGATAACGGCTTTCATGATTTTGATATTCGCTATATTGGTGGGAGATGGGTTTGGTTGGAGTTTGACTCGACTAGCTCAGCTTGTGCTTTTAAAAATAATCATGTGATGAATAAGCTTTTTAGCGAATTCAAATCTATTGAAAAAATTTTTGTTCCGGATGAAAGAGTCATTTGGATTGATATTGTTGGAGTCCCTTTGTTTGCGTGGACCTCACAAGCTTTTAAAAAGATTGCAACTTTGTGGGGTGAAAGTATTATAGTAGATATCGATAAAGACGAACCAATGGCTAATGGGAAGGTCTGTGTTATTACTAAGTCGATGAACAAGATTCAAGAGGAAATAAGGGTAAATATAAAAGGTGTAGCATCTGATGTTGTGGTAAATGAATATGCACATTGGGTCCCGGATTTTAATTCCATTTATGTATCTCGGGATCCCCATTGGTGATAACATGAATCGTGCCAAAGCATGGCAGCCCGTGATTGATAAGTTTTCCAAACGCCTTTCAAGATGGAAAGCTAAGATGCTTTCAATCGGTGGTCGTGCAGTTCTCATCTCTTCTGTTCTAGGTGCGTTCCCCACTTATTTTTTTTCTCTCTTTACTATACCTGCTACTGTTTGTAAGAAATTGGAGTCTATGAGATCCAACTTCTTTTGGGGTGCTGATTTAAATGATAAGAAAATTCATTGGGTTAAATGGGATTTGGTCTTGGCAAGTAAAGTGAATGGTGGCCTTGGGTTTGGAAGTCTTCACGCTTATAACTTAGCGCTTCTATACAAATGGAGATGGAGGTTTATATGTTTCCTAACTTGCTTTGGACTAGAATCATCAAACAAATACATGGAAGTGTTGAGATTGATAAAATAAGAAATAAAGCTGGTCCGTGGAACTCTATTTACAAAATGGTGCAGAAATTAGACTTTAAAGGGGTTCTTCACTTCAACACGATTAAACGCGAGATTGAAGATGGTAAAAATACTAAATTTTGGGATGATGTGTGGTTCGAAAGTACCTCCCTTTCAATCAGATTACCACGTCTGTATAATCTAGAGGTTGATAAAAATGCTTTGGTTGGTGAAAGATGGAATGGAGCGGTGTTTATGTGGAATTGGAGAAGGGATGTCAGGGGTGGATTGGAACAATCACAACTTCAGCAAATTTGTGATAGCATCAGGAATGTGACTATTGTTAATACTCCTGATAAATGGGTTTGGGATTGCAATCAAGATAAGGACTTCACGGTTAAAGGTGTTAGAAATCATATTGATAATACTTGGCTGCCTAGACATTACACAGCTACAAGGTGGAATAAGACTGTTCCTCGTAAGGTAAACATCTTTATTTGGAGAGTGTTGAAGGATAGGATTCCTACCAGATTCAATCTTTGGTTCAGAGGGATTCATAATAATTCTCTTGTATGCTCTTGTTGCAATAATGGTATTGAGACTCTTCACCATTTGTTTGCTCACTGTCCTATGGCAATGAAAGTATGGAGCAAAATTACGAGATGGTTGGGTTTAAATATCCCCCACAACTTGGATCTGATTAAGTTGTTGGATCATGTAGACTCGCTGAAACATTCCCCAAAAGTTAAAGATGTCGTTACTACTATCATCTATGCGGTTTGGTGGGAGCTTTGGAGGTTTAGGAACGATACTGTTTTTGGGACTTCTAAAAGATGTGAAAAACTTTTGGTCGACGCTATTGTTCACACTGCTTACTTTTGGTACAGCAACAGGGACAAAAAATCAAGCATTCCTTGGGACGAGTGGCTTAAAAATCCGATAAATATTCACTAGTTGTTGGTTCTTTGTGTTGATTTCCTTATCGTTGGATTTTCTTGGTAGTGAGTTCTTAGCGTCAGTTGTTGTATTCCTAGACTTCTTGTATTTGTACTTTGTTGACTGCTAGTGCTTTGCTAGCCTAGTCTTGTGTAATAATATAGTTTCTTGCCGTTCAAAAAAAAAATGTGCCTGAAATGAAACCTAAAAAGACTTTCGAATAACCCCTTATTAATCCACTTTTATAAATGTGAGAAATGTATTAATTTATATATATATATATATAATATTTTAACAATAAGAAAAGTATATGAACTATTTTTCATGTAATCTTTGAATTTCATTTCTCTTATGAATTATTGATTTTTCTTCTGGAATGAAACTGTTAGGATTTATGAACATAAACATATAACAATACACGAGTACGCAGCGGATAAGAACGTATATGCAATCATATTAATTAACAAAGAGAATTGAATATGTACCTTTTAGCGTAAGCTTCCAATAAAGTAATAATAATAGATTATTATTAATTAGGGTTTAAAGTAAAACCACTCTACGATCGCACACTTGACACCCCTATATCGTATGCTAGTACCCGTTCACGAGCTATGAAAACTAAAACCGTTTTACTTTTCTTGTCGACAACTTCGAATTAAGAAAAGGGATTGAAACCTTTCTTTGATGACTTCAACCATTGCAATTAATGCATGAAGATTAATTTCAATATATGTTGAGTTCGACGGCTCAAAGATAAAGGGAGAAAAGAGAATTAGTTAGGGTTTTTACAATTCTAATTGTCATACAAAACCCTTAACCCATGACCTTTTTATATAGGACAATTAATTAGGGTTTTAAACTTGATGGACAAGTTTAGTCAAGGCCTAAAAACCCTATGGAATTTTCGGCCCCCCATTAGGAATTAGGAAACAATACTAATTCCTAATTTCACTTTAATCCCTTCTCTTTTAATTAATAAACATTTGTTTAACATTAAACTTATGTTTATTAATCATTTCGTGAACGTATTAATCAATATATTACATTTAACATATTAATTAATTACATAGAGTTTACGTGTCATTTTGTGTGACCCCGTAGGCTTAAATGATTTCCGGACATGCGTTTATTTAACGTGATCACATTCCAACAGAAACATGACTAAAAAGTAAAAACACTACATCTACTATATACTTTATATTCATGAGAAATGTATTAATTTATATATATATATATAATGATATTCTTAAACAACAAAAAACTTTATATATAAACTAAATTTATTGTATCTTTGAATTTCATTTCTCTTATGAATTATTGATTTTTCTTCTGGAATGAAACATGACTAAAAAGTAAAAACACTACATCTACTATACTTTATATTCATTACTAAACTGTTTTAAATTACACTTATCACTTCTAATGTTGCTTTATACTTTTATTCCTTATGCAAGTACCCTCCTCCTCCTCCTCCTCCTCCTCCTCCTCCTCCTCCTCCTCCTCCTCCTCCTCCTCCTCCTCCTCCTCCTCCTCCTCCTCCTCCTCCTCCTCCTCCTCCTCCTCCTCCTCCTCCTCCTCCTCCTCCTCCTCCTCCTCCTCCTCCTCCTCCTCCTCCTCCTCCTCCTCCTCCTCCTCCTCCTCCTCCTCCTCCTCCTCCTCCTCCTCCTCCTCCTCCTCCTCCTCCTCCTCCTCCTCCTCCTCCTCCTCCTCCTCCTCCTCCTCCTCCTCCTCCTCCTCCTCCTCCTCCTCCTCCTCCTCCTCCTCCTCCTCCTCCTCCTCCTCCTCCTCCTCCTCCTCCTCCTCCTCCTCCTCCTCCTCCTCCTCCTCCTCCTCCTCCTCCTCCTCCTCCTCCTCCTCCTCCTCCTCCTCCTCCTCCTCCTCCTCCTCCTCCTCCTCCTCCTCCTCCTCCTCCTCCTCCTCCTCCTCCTCCTCCTCCTCCTCCTCCTCCTCCTCCTCCTCCTCCTCCTCCTCCTCCTCCTCCTCCTCCTCCTCCTCCTCCTCCTCCTCCTCCTCCTCCTCCTCCTCCTCCTCCTCCTCCTCCTCCTCCTCCTCCTCCTCCTCCTCCTCCTCCTCCTCCTCCTCCTCCTCCTCCTCCTCCTCCTCCTCCTCCTCCTCCTCCTCCTCCTCCTCCTCCTCCTCCTCCTCCTCCTCCTCCTCCTCCTCCTCCTCCTCCTCCTCCTCCTCCTCCTCCTCCTCCTCCTCCTCCTCCTCCTCCTCCTCCTCCTCCTCCTCCTCCTCCTCCTCCTCCTCCTCCTCCTCCTCCTCCTCCTCCTCCTCCTCCTCCTCCTCCTCCTCCTCCTCCTCCTCCTCCTCCTCCTCCTCCTCCTCCTCCTCCTCCTCCTCCTCCTCCTCCTCCTCCTCCTCCTCCTCCTCCTCCTCCTCCTCCTCCTCCTCCTCCTCCTCCTCCTCCTCCTCCTCCTCCTCCTCCTCCTCCTCCTCCTCCTCCTCCTCCTCCTCCTCCTCCTCCTCCTCCTCCTCCTCCTCCTCCTCCTCCTCCTCCTCCTCCTCCTCCTCCTCCTCCTCCTCCTCCTCCTCCTCCTCCTCCTCCTCCTCCTCCTCCTCCTCCTCCTCCTCCTCCTCCTCCTCCTCCTCCTCCTCCTCCTCCTCCTCCTCCTCCTCCTCCTCCTCCTCCTCCTCCTCCTCCTCCTCCTCCTCCTCCTCCTCCTCCTCCTCCTCCTCCTCCTCCTCCTCCTCCTCCTCCTCCTCCTCCTCCTCCTCCTCCTCCTCCTCCTCCTCCTCCTCCTCCTCCTCCTCCTCCTCCTCCTCCTCCTCCTCCTCCTCCTCCTCCTCCTCCTCCTCCTCCTCCTCCTCCTCCTCCTCCTCCTCCTCCTCCTCCTCCTCCTCCTCCTCCTCCTCCTCCTCCTCCTCCTCCTCCTCCTCCTCCTCCTCCTCCTCCTCCTCCTCCTCCTCCTCCTCCTCCTCCTCCTCCTCCTCCTCCTCCTCCTCCTCCTCCTCCTCCTCCTCCTCCTCCTCCTCCTCCTCCTCCTCCTCCTCCTCCTCCTCCTCCTCCTCCTCCTCCTCCTCCTCCTCCTCCTCCTCCTCCTCCTCCTCCTCCTCCTCCTCCTCCTCCTCCTCCTCCTCCTCCTCCTCCTCCTCCTCCTCCTCCTCCTCCTCCTCCTCCTCCTCCTCCTCCTCCTCCTCCTCCTCCTCCTCCTCCTCCTCCTCCTCCTCCTCCTCCTCCTCCTCCTCCTCCTCCTCCTCCTCCTCCTCCTCCTCCTCCTCCTCCTCCTCCTCCTCCTCCTCCTCCTCCTCCTCCTCCTCCTCCTCCTCCTCCTCCTCCTCCTCCTCCTCCTCCTCCTCCTCCTCCTCCTCCTCCTCCTCCTCCTCCTCCTCCTCCTCCTCCTCCTCCTCCTCCTCCTCCTCCTCCTCCTCCTCCTCCTCCTCCTCCTCCTCCTCCTCCTCCTCCTCCTCCTCCTCCTCCTCCTCCTCCTCCTCCTCCTCCTCCTCCTCCTCCTCCTCCTCCTCCTCCTCCTCCTCCTCCTCATTATCACCAAGATCCACCGGCTCGAATTGGGTCTCCTCCTCCTCCTCCTCGTCACTGTCAACCACATTAAGAATGTTTTTCCTTTTATGCATGCTTCGCCCCATAACATCATGTGTTCGAATAGGAGAAGTCACTGGAATGGACCCACAAGAAACTCATCTTGAAGGACAGTCGGATCCATGTTTAACTTAGAGGCTCCCCAATGGTGACCACTCATCCCCCTAAGACTAGTCCCTGTCAGCGCCACATCAGCAAAAAAAGCTCCAAGGACTAATCCCCCCAAAATGCACCCAATGGACTCATCCCTCAAAGACTAGTCTTGGACCCACCAATTATTTAATTTTACCCATTTATCTAAACTATAAATAAACTTTACACTTTTAACCCTCTAAACTATAAATAAAATACATTTTAAGCCCATTAACACAAACTATTAATAAAACACCCAACTTCATTAAAATTAATAATAAAATACATTTCGAACATAAAAATAAAAAAAACAAAGTACAATAAAATAAAGCACACAACCTAAAAATGGAAGAAAAAAAACCAAAAAAAAAAACACGACATTTTTATTTTTTTAAACTAAACTTAAACTAATTGGGACCGAATAGGAAGTCTTTGTACTCCGCCATGAGTTTCTTCTTGGCTTCCTTGATGTACCTCTTTTCCTCGTCATCACACTCTGTTTGGCCCATGAACGAAAGAGCCGAATACATGGTGCGCTTCCTTTCTTCCTCACGAATGGCAGCCAAAGATTGTTGTTGTTCATCCAACACCGCCTCTTTTTTACACCCAAGTCGGTCGAGTCGGGCGGCTAGGTCGGAAGCTGAAGAACGAGCAGACCCCGCATCGGAAGAAGCAGATGTTCGTGATGCCTTTGACCTAGTAGGGGGGCGCGTATACTTATCCCCACCGAAGAGGTCATTATCACCAAGATCCACCGGCTCGAATTGGGTCTCCTCCTCCTCCTCCTCCTCGTCACTGTCAACCACATTAAGAATGTTTTTCCTTTTATGCATGCTTCGCCCCATAACATCATGACCGGATGGAGCGAAGAACTTTGGCTTATCTTTCACAAGCAACCAACACTCGTACATGGTAAACTGAGTTTTGGTTTGACTAAAGTACTCTGAACGCGCTTCCTCCATGACTTGGGCATCGTTCTCACCACTAGATCGATGATCATCATAGCCTTTCCAGATTGCATTGAACTTGTTTACATTTGTTTTGATTTTTCTCCACTTGCCACTAATCTGATTGTGATTTCTTGGGTTGTTGGGGAATCTTGCATTATACTTCTCTCTGATTTTCCCCCAAAAACAATCAAGCGATTGGTCTTTGCCAACTATTGGATCTTCTGTAGCATCGATCCAACACTCAGTGAGAACTTTCATTTCAAGCTCGCTCCAATGTGACGAGTTTGCAGCAGGTTCTTTTGGTTGTTTGCTTTTCTTGGTGCGTTTGGCCATGCTTTTGACCCGGCCCTTCTTTGGTTGTGTTTCAGGAATGGATTGGGGGGTGGGAACAGATTCGGGTGTGGGAGCGGAGTGTTGATCAGGTTGTTGAAAACATGCTGCTGACGATGACCCCCCATGGTAGAAACTAGGGGGTTGTGTAGCGGCAAGTGAAGCATAATAAGCTGCCATGAATTGAGGATAACGGGGGTCATTTGGTTGTGGGATGAACGGTATTTGTGATGGGTTGTTAGTGTACGATTGATTAAATTCGTTCACGGCGTTGTTCCAGAAGTCGTCGGCTTTTTGGTTGTTGAAATTCGACATGATTTGTGCTTAAAATGGATTTGTATGTGTTAATGTATCTGAATAATGAAAGTGTGGTGTGTTATAGTGCTTATGAAGTTGTATATATAGGCTTTTTCAAAAACTAGCCGTTAAAGGACTAAAAGTGTAAACTTTTTGTACTGCAGGTGGTCAAACAGGCCGTTAGAGGGACCTGTTTTGCCAACTTTTGAAAGTTCAAAAGTTTTGTCTTCTTCCTTCAAAACTATCCGTTGCATTCAAAAAAAAAAAAAAAAAATTGGAGAAACACTCGTCCCCGAAGGAACGAATGGACCGGACGAGTCCCTCGAACGAGACATGGACGAGTCCCACCCAACGGTGTGGACTCGTCCGATGTACCCGAACGAACCCATGGACGAGTCCATTGGGGAGCCCCTTATAAAACCCTTTTTGCTTTATCATTATTATTAAGGGCTCTCCTTATCGGCTCACATGTAATCTTTACATACTTAACTTTCCTAGCTTTTATCCATTGGATTTGATGAACGTGGTTTTACATGTTCACCTAAAGGGTTTTAATTTTAGGGATGAGGATATGCATAATTTTAAGAGTAAATTACACTTTTCGTCCCTAAACTTGGCACGTTTTTTACTTTTCGTCCCTAAAGTTTAAAAATTACAATTTTGACCTTAAACTTGGCAGAATTTTGCAATCGACGTCCTTTGGTCATACGGCGTTAAGTTTCAGCCGTTAAGTCCCACACGTGCAAAACACGTGAGGGACTAAAAGTTCAAAAGGTGTCTAGTTCAGGGACGAAAACTGAAATTTACATTATATATTGTCATCATCTTCATCTTCTCCGGCTGAGTGGCCGGAAAATTCGCCGGAAAACTTAAAATGCCGATATCTCACTCGTTTCTTCAAATTAGACCACGAAACCACCACCAAACTTCTCAAAATTAATTTTCGCACGAATCATAACCAAAAGATTTCAGATTCAACACTTGCCGGAAAACTCAAAATCTCGCCGGAAAACGAACTGCCGACCAAACTCAACGAAATGAAGAAATCATCACATCAACATGCTCAGAATTCTATCGCGAATAAAACCTTGTGATTTCCAGATCGATTTGAGACAGAAGATCAGTAACATGAAACCATGACGTTTTGTTGCTTGATCTAAATCCAATGTGGAGTGTATCACTAGACTTATGAGAGTCTTCTTTCTTGTTTTGGGGTTAAAAATCAATTTCTACAAGTCTAATCTTTATGGAAGCAGTGTTGATGACCCGAAATTTCTGAGCTAGCGGATAAACTACATTGTAAGTCATACTTTTCCTTTCACGTATTTGGGTCTTAAGGTATTTATTCAAGAGTTGGAAACCAGTATTTGATTTAGTGGAGGCACGACTCTCGTTATGGAAGACCTCGGTTTTATCTAATTGGAGGGCGGGTTACTCTATTACGCTCGGTTTTTGTGACCACGGTATTTTGAGTTTTCCGGCAAGTGTTGAATCTGAAATCTTTTGGTTAGGATTCGTGCGGAAATTAATTTTGAGAAGTTTAGTGGTGGTTTCGTGGTCTAATTCGAAGAAACGAGTGAGATATCGGCATTTTAAGTATTCCGGCGAATTTTCCGGCCACTCAGCCGGAGAAGATGAAGATGATGACAATATATAATGTAAATTTCAGTTTTCGTCCCTGAACTAGTCACCTTTTACACTTTTAGTCCCTCGCGTGTTTTGCACGTGTGGGACTTAACGGCTGAAACTTAACGCCGTATGGCCAAAGGACGTCGAATTGCAAAATTCTGCCAAGTTTAAGGTCAAAATTGTAATTTTTAAACTTTAGGGACGAAAAATGAAAAACGTGCCAAGTTTAGGGACGAAAAGTGTAATTTACTCTAATTTTAATAACTAAATATCTTCATTTCATGGCATCTTAATATTTTTTTAATATTAAATGATTGTCATCATACTTTACAAAAAAAATGATTGTTGTCATATTATTATTATTTTTTCTCATCAAATAATATGATACATTGTATTTTCACTGTAAATTATATTCTCATTTGTTCTTACTTTATTAATGTTTGAGCATTGATTGTTGGGCTCAATCACAAAAAGGATTTAACCATGAAAACCATTATAATCTCCTACTATGTAGTGCAAACCTACTAAATTCTTCGCGAAGTGAACTTTCTTCCCGGAGTGAACTTTCTTCCCGGAGTGAACTTTCTTCCCGGAGTGAACTTTCCTTCCGGAGTGAACTTTCCTCCCGGAGTGAACTTTCTTCCGGAGTGAACTTTCTTCCCGGAGTGAACTTTCCTCCCGGAGTGAACTTTCTTCCCGGAGTGAACTTTCTTCCCGGAGTGAACTTTCTTCCGGAGTGAACTTTCTTCCGGAGTGAACTTTCCTCCCGGAGTGAACTTTCTTCCCGGAGTGAACTTTCTTCCCGGAGTGAACTTTCTTCCCGGAGTGAACTTTCCTCCCGGAGTGAACTTTCTTCCTGGAGTGAACTTTCTTCCCGGAGTGAACTTTCTTCCCGGAGTGAATTTTCTTTCCGGAGTGAACTTTCTTCCCGGAGTGAACTTTCTTCCCGGAGTGAACTTTCCTTCCGGAGTGAACTTTCCTCCCGGAGTGAACTTTCTTCCCGGAGTGAACTTTCTTCCCGGAGTGAACTTTCTTCCCGGAGTGAACTTTCTTCCCGGAGTGAACTTTCCTCCCGGAGTGAACTTTCCTCCCGGAGTGAACTTTCTTCCCGGAGTGAACTTTCCTTCCGGAGTGAACTTTCTTCCCGGAGTGAACTTTCCTTCCGGAGTGAACTTTCCTCCCGGAGTGAACTTTCTTCCCGGAGTGAACTTTCCTCCCGGAGTGAACTTTCTTCCCGGAGTGAACTTTCCTCCCGGAGTGAACTTTCCTCCCGGAGTGAACTTTCTTCCCGGAGTGAACTTTCCTCCCGGAGTGAACTTTCTTCCCGGAGTGAACTTTCTTCCCGGAGTGAACTTTCTTCCCGGAGTGAACTTTCTTCCCGGAGTGAACTTTCCTCCCGGAGTGAACTTTCCTCCCGGAGTGAACTTTCTTCCCGGAGTGAACTTTCCTTCCGGAGTGAACTTTCTTCCCGGAGTGAACTTTCCTCCCGGAGTGAACTTTCTTCCCGGAGTGAACTTTCTTCCGGAGTGAACTTTCTTCCCGGAGTGAACTTTCCTTCCGGAGTGAACTTTCTTCCCGGAGTGAACTTTCCTCCCGGAGTGAACTTTCTTCCCGGAGTGAACTTTCCTCCCGGAGTGAACTTTCCTCCCGGAGTGAACTTTCCTCCCGGAGTGAACTTTCTTCCCGGAGTGAACTTTCTTCCCGGAGTGAACTTTCCTCCCGGAGTGAACTTTCTTCCCGGAGTGAACTTTCCTCCCGGAGTGAACTTTCTTCCCGGAGTGAACTTTCTTCCCGGAGTGAACTTTCCTTCCGGAGTGAACTTTCTTCCCGGAGTGAACTTTCCTCCCGGAGTGAACTTTCTTCCCGGAGTGAACTTTCTTCCCGGAGTGAACTTTCTTCCCGGAGTGAACTTTCTTCCCGGAGTGAACTTTCCTCCCGGAGTGAACTTTCCTCCCGGAGTGAACTTTCTTCCCGGAGTGAACTTTCTTCCCGGAGTGAACTTTCTTCCCGGAGTGAACTTTCCTCCCGGAGTGAACTTTCTTCCCGGAGTGAACTTTCCTCCCGGAGTGAACTTTCCTCCCGGAGTGAACTTTCCTCCCGGAGTGAACTTTCTTCCCGGAGTGAACTTTCCTCCCGGAGTGAACTTTCTTCCCGGAGTGAACTTTCCTCCCGGAGTGAACTTTCTTCCCGGAGTGAACTTTCTTCCCGGAGTGAACTTTCTTCCGGAGTGAACTTTCTTCCCGGAGTGAACTTTCTTCCCGGAGTGAACTTTCTTCCGGAGTGAACTTTCTTCCCGGAGTGAACTTTCCTCCCGGAGTGAACTTTCTTCCCGGAGTGAACTTTCCTCCCGGAGTGAACTTTCCTCCCGGAGTGAACTTTCTTCCGGAGTGAACTTTCTTCCGGAGTGAACTTTCTTCCCGGAGTGAACTTTCTTCCCGGAGTGAACTTTCCTCCCGGAGTGAACTTTCCTCCCGGAGTGAACTTTCCTCCCGGAGTGAACTTTCTTCCCGGAGTGAACTTTCTTCCCGGAGTGAACTTTCTTCCCGGAGTGAATTTTCTTTCCGGAGTGAACTTTCTTCGCGGAGTAAACTTTCTTCCGGAGTGAACTTTCCTTCCGGAGTGAACTTTCTTCCCGGAGTGAACTTTCTTCCCGGAGTGAACTTTCTTCCCGGAGTGAACTTTCTTCCCGGAGTGAACTTTCTTCCCGGAGTGAACTTTCCTCCCGGAGTGAACTTTCCTCCCGGAGTGAACTTTCTTCCCGGAGTGAACTTTCTTCCCGGAGTGAACTTTCCTCCCGGAGTGAACTTTCTTCCCGGAGTGAACTTTCCTTCCGGAGTGAACTTTCTTCCCGGAGTGAACTTTCCTCCCGGAGTGAACTTTCCTCCCGGAGTGAACTTTCTTCCCGGAGTGAACTTTCTTCCGGAGTGAACTTTCTTCCGGAGTGAACTTTCCTCCCGGAGTGAACTTTCTTCCCGGAGTGAACTTTCTTCCCGGAGTGAACTTTCCTCCCGGAGTGAACTTTCTTCCCGGAGTGAACTTTCTTCCCGGAGTGAACTTTCCTCCCGGAGTGAACTTTCTTCCCGGAGTGAACTTTCCTCCCGGAGTGAACTTTCTTCCCGGAGTGAACTTTCCTTCCGGAGTGAACTTTCTTCCCGGAGTGAACTTTCCTTCCGGAGTGAACTTTCCTCCCGGAGTGAACTTTCCTCCCGGAGTGAACTTTCTTCCCGGAGTGAACTTTCTTCCCGGAGTGAACTTTCTTCCCGGAGTGAACTTTCTTCCCGGAGTGAACTTTCTTCCCGGAGTGAACTTTCCTCCCGGAGTGAACTTTCCTCCCGGAGTGAACTTTCCTCCCGGAGTGAACTTTCCTCCCGGAGTGAACTTTCCTCCCGGAGTGAACTTTCTTCCCGGAGTGAACTTTCCTCCCGGAGTGAACTTTCCTCCCGGAGTGAACTTTCCTCCCGGAGTGAACTTTCTTCCCGGAGTGAACTTTCCTCCCGGAGTGAACTTTCCTCCCGGAGTGAACTTTCCTCCCGGAGTGAACTTTCCTCCCGGAGTGAACTTTCTTCCCGGAGTGAACTTTCTTCCCGGAGTGAACTTTCCTCCCGGAGTGAACTTTCTTCCCGGAGTGAACTTTCTTCCCGGAGTGAACTTTCTTCCCGGAGTGAACTTTCTTCCCGGAGTGAACTTTCTTCCGGAGTGAACTTTCTTCCCGGAGTGAACTTTCCTCCCGGAGTGAACTTTCTTCCCGGAGTGAACTTTCCTCCCGGAGTGAACTTTCTTCCCGGAGTGAACTTTCCTTCCGGAGTGAACTTTCTTCCCGGAGTGAACTTTCTTCCCGGAGTGAACTTTCTTCCCGGAGTGAACTTTCTTCCGGAGTGAACTTTCTTCACGGAGTGAACTGTCCTCCCGGAGTGAACTTTCTTCCCGGAGTGAACTTTCTTCCCGAGTGAACTTTCTTCACCTCTTTCCTTCCTTTCACTCTCGATATATATATACATAAATATGTATAAATGGTTCTTGGCTGCTTCCTTTTCGATCCCTTCCCTCCTTGAGGTCTCGATCCACTTTATCTATATATAAATTAAGGTTAGGGTTTACTCCCTACCTCATTAAGTCCCCCAAGTTCAAGGGTATAATTTATCCTCAAAAATTTAGGCTTGAACTTAATCGATTTTCTTTGTTGTGTCTCCGAAATCTCCCTTTCTTCTAACTATTTTATTTTCTTCGCAACAAAGGAGTAAAAAGAAAATAAGAATTTCTTTCTTCAATTCTCTCACACGGTTGTCATGTATTGTGGCACTCCTCGTCAAGGCGCCCCTCTCCGGTTCGTCTCTGCGACTCGGGCTTATCTTCTGCTCTTACTATTTGATCTAACCTTTATAGTATCTCTGTAGGGGGTGCTTTCCACACGGCGCCCCGCTCTCCGTCCTCCCCTCACTCTACTTTAAGTTGCTCAGGGGGGAGGAGGTGAGGGCGGTCTGCATCCCCTCTCATCTTGTACCCTTTCGCCCAATGCATCACACCCCGTGGGTCTCTGCTTTTCCCCCACACCTCGATTAAACGGTTACGCCTCGCCTCACCGCGACTGATCACTCTCTCTCCGTCCCCTGCTCGATCTACTTTTCCTCACATCTTTCCCCACCATCTCATGTGGCTTCTTCCCGTCTCCATCCCTATCGCGCTCAGTTCTTTCCTTCCCTTCACGACTTCACATTCTTGCTAGCCGACCACTTATTTCTTTCTCCGTTGCGTCTACGGTCATTCAACTCTCGCCTACGTTTTCGTCGGTCTCCTCCAATCCTAGCCGCATCTGTACGTATGCCGTGCGTGGTTGTCGTGGGTCTCGTAAAATGGTACTTTAAAAAAGTGAAGATGTCGAAGTCAAGTAAATAAAGTAACTACAAAAAAGAAAAAGTGGAAGGTATAGAAACATGGTTAAACAAGGAGAAGAAAATAGTTAGATAAAAGAAAGGGTCGTGTAAAAGCAGGGGGAGGGAAGAAGGGTTGGGTGTCGCCTTGGGTGTAACTCTGTCACTTTTCAACAGCCTTTATCTACCCCCTCTTCATTTCACCACTCCCTCCCCTCACCCTTTTCCCTTTTCTCTTTTTCTTCCCTCTTTTCCCTTAGGTTGGCCTAACTTGTCTAGTTTCTCTTTGTTGTCGGTAGGTAGTGGCGATGTTTCTCTCCAATCCTTCGTTCTTCTCCCGGTCGCTGCGCCCTTCCCCACCGTTCTGTTCATTTTATTCTTTGCAATTAAACTACCCTTCTCCCGTCCCCTGCCCCGCTTCCCCTATTTCATAATTTCTGTGTTCGCAGGTGCCCTTTGGTGACGGTTTTTGTTTTGTGTTAAGAAAGAGAAAAGTAAGAATAAGGATAAAGAGAAAGAGGGTAAAAAGAAAATAAGAATTTCTTTCTTATATCTTTTTTCTTTTTGCTTTTGGATTGGAGGTCACCAAAAGGTATCCATAGACAAAACTTTATCCTATTTCTTTTTGGATCGGCCAGAGCAACAATAAGGAGAAAAAGGTGGGGATTTTCCCTTTACTTTCTTTTGTTTGAGGTCAAGAGTGTTTTTCTTTTTGATCTCTAATTTTGTCTCTTTTTGACATCGGTAGGAGTAACAGAGAGATCAAGTGTAACCTTTTCTTGGAAGTGGTTAAGTAAAGAGAAAGAGGTACAAATATTTCTTTTCTCATAGAATCTTTTTGAAAAGAATCCCAAATAAGGATTTCTTTTATTGAAAGGATCTTCCTTTCTCCACTCTTCTTCTTTCTTAATTACTTTCTTTATTGGTTCTAGTTGACGAGAGGAAAACTAAGATTTTTCACTTTCTTTTTTGATGGCAGCTCTATTCTTTTTCTTGAGGTGACTCTCGGATGGACCCCTCCAGGGGCACTCTCGGATAACTCCTCTCGGATAACTTGGGCTTTGGCCCAATTATGTTTCTCAATCTATTCCACGAGCCTTGCCAGGTCACAACAAAACATGTTCCTCTCGACATACTCTCGGATGGTGTATCTCTCGACCAAGCATCTCTCGATCATTTTTACTTTCACCAAGACATTATATTTTGTATTTTGCTTGAAAGAAGTATTGCTAGAGCAACGCTCTCCCTTAGACTTGTTATTTGTTTCTGTCAAAGAATCACTTTCCTTGTACATCTCTAAGACAACCATCTATAGTTCCTTGATGCCTCCCTTATATATGGCTTTGCCTATATATATCAAGTCCCCCAAGTTCAAACTTAAGTTTGTTTCTTACATAACTTGGGTTTGAACTTTTACTTGTATCATTTTCTTTGTCTAACCTTTTAAATGTTGTCGGAAAATAAAGGACTTTGCCTTCTAGTATACATATATATACACTAAGTAATTGTTTTGCCGCAAAGGGTTTTTTCACAAGGATTTTGCATTTTGAATTTTATTTTATTTTGTCTTTCGCCCACGTCTGGGTCTTAAGAGTCTTATTACTCGCGGCGAGTATTGTTACTTCCCGGTGAGAAGTTCTTACCTTATAGATGAATAAATTTTATGCGCGCGCCGCTTCCCAATAGGAAACACTTATCTTATCATCCAATGAATGAATAAGACGTAAAATTGATGTGGGTGGAGTTATTTCTTCGCTATCCCTTCATCAACATCACTTCCCGATGAGAAGTGCTTACCTTTTTGTCCGATTAACAAAAAGATGAATAAAATTATCACTTCCCGATGAGAAGTGCCTACCTTTTTATCCGATGAATAAAAAGATGAGTAACTTTTTATTAGTGTTCAGCCGGGCCCAATTTTGGCTTGTTACACTTGGGATTCACACTTGGTGAGACTTTGTTTAATTTGTGTCTTGCTTCCAGCTTGAAGCACTCTACTTTCATCCAGTAGATGAGAAAAATTTTCTAAGTGTTAACTAAGCTTTCCGTCTAGAGGATGAAAGTTTTCTGAGTGCTAGCCAAGCTTAGCTTAGACATATATTGAAGGCTTTCCTGCTTTTCCCTCTCCCCATCCCCCTACTTCCCTGTATTCCTTTTTGCCACCCCTCTCCGGCTCTCCGGTCTCTCTTTTTTGCTCTCTAGCCCCCTCCTCCAGCCCTCACTTATACATTCTAACGCATCTTCCGCCAACTTCGCGCTCTCCCTTTTCTTTTCCCTAGCACAACTCCCTCCGTCTGTATGCTACTCCATCCCTTGCCCTTTTCCCCTTGATTTCCCCATCCGTCATATCTCGCAGCTGAGTAGCTACCCCTTCGTTTGTTAGCCCCTTCTTCCTTGTTTATTTCTCTACCATTCTGTCCACATTCATCCTTCTCTGTTACCTCCTTTCTATTACCAGCCTTATATTGAAGTCTTCTGCCCATATATAAGGCATGGCTTGGCCTTTAGGCATGTATGTTTTAGCCTTCATAGGTACTTGGTTTGTCTGTCTTGCCTTCACAAGTACTTGGGTTTTTATAATCCGTGTCAGAAGTTGGCTAGGAATTCTTTCTTCCATCTTAGCACTTTACTTCTGGAATTTTCATTCGGATTACCCTTCTAACTTGTCTCATAGCCAAAATATACTTACAACAATTTATTGACTAATTATTTTAGAAAAAGAGAAATAATATCTCATTGATGATGAAGGTTGGGATACATGATCAGACCAACAAACATAATATTACTTCAAGTAAAGTGACATGAAAATATTTAAAATAAAGTGATAATTCTTGACAAAGTAGCTTACATCAAGATGCTTGAGAACTTGAGAAAAGATGAGAGATGGTATTCTAAGGAGTGAGTTGAGACCCATACTAACTTTGAGTTTTGTCTTATTCATGGACTATGTATACATGGCCCTCCAGGCTCTCCTGGATCATCATCCTCCTCCACCACCTTCTTTTGCCATGCAAAGGTCTTCTTCGCCTGCTTAGCTCCTGGGACTAAGTGTTCAAGCTTCCCCTCATCCAATGCCCTCTTGATCTCCCACTTTAGCTGTCTACATGCATTAGTATCATGTCCGTGGTCCTCATGGAATTCACAATATTGGTTCATGTTCTTCTTCCCAGACTTGAAGGCCATTAGTGAGGGAGGTTTGAAAGTAGCACACACTGTCTCAATGTTCAAAATTTCTCTAGGGCATTTGACCAAGTTAACAATTGGTGCATCTTTGATGTATGGTCCAAACCTTTTCTCCCGACGCTCATCCAGACGTTCCTCCCGACGTTCGTCTCGCCTTTGGTCACGTCGGCTCCACTCTTCACTAGCCAACCCTCCTCCATATTTATCTTTCTTTGTGACACCTCTCACTAGTGAGGCAGTCTCTTTGGAGCGAATGAAGTCGAACGCCCTATCAATAGCTTCTTTAAACGTCAGTGGGATTCTCTTGCTTAGATCATCCTGGAGTTCGCCAGGGAGTAGTGCCAAGGTAAAACCTGAGACTTGTTGACTTTCAGGGAGACCCGGTATATTCTGGCATTCCTCGGTATATCTTGTGATGAAATTCCTTAGTGGCTCGCTTTCTTTCTGTCTAATTAGGTGAGCTTCCAAGTGACTTCTCTGACGCTTCTTCTGTTGGACAAACTGAGCTATGAATTTCTTCTTCAAATCCTCATAGTCTTTGATACTCTTCTCAGGAAGCTTGGTGAACCACTCTAAGGCATAACCTTGCAAGGTGCCTGGGAATAAGTGGCATGCCACGGGCTCCACCCATTTTTCAGTTAGCACAGCTTGGTCATAGATTGCTAGATGATCTTCTGGGTCCCTAGTACCATCGTAAGTGCCAACGATAGTGGGAACCTTCTGCCCGTCTGGGAAGGCATAATTTGCCACCCAGTCACAAAACCTTGACTTTGTTGCAGACTTTGGAACTGTGGCCACCCTTGCTTGCCCATCAACCTCCTCCCCTGCTGCAATTTTTAGCATTTTTAACAACTCTTTTGCTGGGTTGACTGGCTCAGGAGCAGGCTCGACTGGCTTTTGCTTTTTCATCTCGTCTACCAACAACTTCATTATGGACTCCATGCCCGTAGGCTGTGGAGCGGGTTGTGGGGCTGGCTGAGGCGGAGCTGGCTTTAACGCAGCAGAGAGTTGAGAAAACCAATCGGTTGGAGGAGGTGGTGGAGCTTGCACTTGCTGAGTGTTCTTGGCAGCTAGCTTTATCAATTCCAACAAATGGCTCTCCTGGATAGTCACAGATTGAGAGGAGCTAGCCATAGATTGCAAGGATGTCTGGCCTCCAGTCATGGGTGGGCTAGTCAAGCTAGTTATCTGAGAACTCAACTGACTAGGACCCGAAGAGAGCATAGTGAAGGGAGATGTACCAGTTGGGGGTGTTGTAAATAAAGATACAAAGGAAGATACAGAGGGTGAAGGTGTAGAGAAACGTGGTCCCACACTAACACTACCAGACCCAAGGCTAGATGCAAAGCTTACCCTGGGTGGCAACCTAGATCCACCACCAGAAACAACATTAGTTGCATTAACTACCACTTCACTAGATCTAGGACCAAAATCTGGAAATTTTTCTCCTGAGGTATTTTGAATCTCACATATTTCAGAAGTTTCCAGATTCATAATTGAAGAATCATCTCCATCAACACCCCTCCCCAACCCAGAAGGTGTAACTTGAGAAACATGAGTAAATTCCTCAGCCATTTGAAGCTAAGAAACAAACAAGAAATCAACAAGAACAAAGATGATTTTTAGCTTTGTAACAACAAAAAACCGCCCAGTGATCAGTAAATTCACGGATGGCGCCAATGTTTGAGCATTCCGAGTGAACTTTCTTCCCGGAGTGAACTTTCCTCCCGGAGTGAACTTTCCTCCCGGAGTGAACTTTCTTCCCGGAGTGAACTTTCTTCCCGGAGTGAACTTTCCTCCCGGAGTGAACTTTCCTCCCGGAGTGAACTTTCCTCCCGGAGTGAACTTTCCTCCCGGAGTGAACTTTCTTCCCGGAGTGAACTTTCTTCCCGGAGTGAACTTTCTTCCCGGAGTGAACTTTCTTCCCGGAGTGAACTTTCTTCCCGGAGTGAACTTTCTTCCCGGAGTGAACTTTCCTCCCGGAGTGAACTTTCTTCCCGGAGTGAACTTTCTTCCGGAGTGAACTTTCTTCCCGGAGTGAACTTTCTTCCCGGAGTGAACTTTCTTCCCGGAGTGAACTTTCTTCCCGGAGTGAACTTTCTTCCCGGAGTGAACTTTCCTCCCGGAGTGAACTTTCTTCCCGGAGTGAACTTTCCTCCCGGAGTGAACTTTCTTCCCGGAGTGAACTTTCCTCCCGGAGTGAACTTTCTTCCCGGAGTGAATTTTCTTCCCGGAGTGAACTTTCTTCCCGGAGTGAAGTTTCTTTCCGGAGTGAACTTTTTTTCCGGAGTGAACTTTCTTCCCGGAGTGAACTTTCTTCCCGGAGTGAACTTTCTTCCCGGAGTGAACTTTCTTCCCGGAGTGAACTTTCTTCCCGGAGTGAACTTTCTTTCCGGAGTGAACTTTCTTCCGGAGTGAACTTTCCTCCCGGAGTGAACTTTCTTCCCGGAGTGAACTTTCTTCCCGGAGTGAACTTTCCTCCCGGAGTGAACTTTCCTCCCGGAGTGAACTTTCTTCCAGGAGTGAACTTTCCTCCCGGAGTGAACTTTCTTCCCGGAGTGAACTTTTTCCGGAGTGAACTTTCTTCCCGGAGTGAACTTTCTTCCCGGAGTGAACTTTCTTCCCGGAGTGAACTTTCTTCCCGGAGTGAACTTTCTTCCGGAGTGAACTTTCTTCCCGGAGTGAACTTTCTTCCCGGAGTGAACTTTTCCCGGAGTGAACTTTCTTCCCGGAGTGAACTTTCTTCCCGGAGTGAACTTTCTTCCCGGAGTGAACTTTCCTCCCGGAGTGAACTTTCTTCCCGGAGTGAACTTTCTTCCCGGAGTGAACTTTCTTCCCGGAGTGAACTTTCTTCCGGAGTGAACTTTCTTCCCGGAGTGAACTTTCCTCCCGGAGTGAACTTTCTTCCCGGAGTGAACTTTCTTCCCGGAGTGAACTTTCCTCCCGGAGTGAACTTTCCTCCCGGAGTGAACTTTCCTCCCGGAGTGAACTTTCTTCCCGGAGTGAACTTTCCTCCCGGAGTGAACTTTCTTCCCGGAGTGAACTTTCCTCCCGGAGTGAACTTTCTTCCCGGAGTGAACTTTCCTCCCGGAGTGAACTTTCTTCCCGGAGTGAACTTTCTTCCCGGAGTGAACTTTCTTCCCGGAGTGAACTTTCCTCCCGGAGTGAACTTTCTTCCCGGAGTGAATTTTCTTCCCGGAGTGAACTTTCTTCCCGGAGTGAAGTTTCTTCCGGAGTGAACTTTCTTCCCGGAGTGAACTTTTTTCCGGAGTGAACTTTCTTCCCGGAGTGAACTTTCTTCCCGGAGTGAACTTTCTTCCCGGAGTGAACTTTCTTCCCGGAGTGAACTTTCTTCCCGGAGTGAACTTTCCTCCCGGAGTGAACTTTCTTCCCGGAGTGAACTTTTCCCGGAGTGAACTTTCCTCCCGGAGTGAACTTTCTTCCCGGAGTGAACTTTCTTCCCGGAGTGAACTTTCTTTCCGGAGTGAACTTTCTTCCGGAGTGAACTTTCCTCCCGGAGTGAACTTTCTTCCCGGAGTGAACTTTCTTCCCGGAGTGAACTTTCCTTCCGGAGTGAACTTTCTTCCCGGAGTGAACTTTCCTCCCGGAGTGAACTTTCTTCCCGGAGTGAACTTTCTTCCCGGAGTGAACTTTCCTTCCGGAGTGAACTTTCTTCCCGGAGTATCCCGGAGTGAACTTTCTTCCCGGAGTGAACTTTCTTCCCGGAGTGAACTTTCTTCCCGGAGTGAACTTTTTCCGGAGTGAACTTTCTTCCCGGAGTGAACTTTCTTCCCGGAGTGAACTTTCTTCCCGGAGTGAACTTTCTTCCCGGAGTGAACTTTCCTCCCGGAGTGAACTTTCTTCCCGGAGTGAACTTTCTTCCCGGAGTGAACTTTCTTCCCGGAGTGAACTTTCTTCCCGGAGTGAACTTTCCTCCCGGAGTGAACTTTCTTCCCGGAGTGAATTTCTTCCCGGAGTGAACTTTCTTCCCGGAGTGAACTTTCCTCCCGGAGTGAACTTTCTTCCAGGAGTGAACTTTCCTCCCGGAGTGAACTTTCTTCCCGGAGTGAACTTTCTTTCCGGAGTGAACTTTCTTCCCGGAGTGAACTTTCCTCCCGGAGTGAACTTTCTTCCCGGAGTGAACTTTCCTCCGGAGTGAACTTTCTTCCCGGAGTGAACTTTCTTCCCGGAGTGAACTTTCCTCCCGGAGTGAACTTTTCCCGGAGTGAACTTTCTTCCCGTAGTGAACTTTCCTCCCGGAGTGAACTTTCTTCCCGGAGTGAACTTTCCTCCCGGAGTGAACTTTCTTCCCGGAGTGAATTTTCTTCCCGGAGTGAACTTTCTTCCCGGAGTGAACTTTCTTCCCGGAGTGAACTTTCTTTCCGGAGTGAACTTTTCCCGGAGTGAACTTTCCTCCCGGAGTGAACTTTCCTCCCGGAGTGAACTTTCTTCCCGGAGTGAACTTTCTTCCCGGAGTGAACTTTCTTCCCGGAGTGAACTTTCTTTCCGGAGTGAACTTTATTCCCGGAGTGAATTTTCTTTCCGGAGTGAACTTTCTTCCCGGAGTGAACTTTCTTCCGGAGTGAACTTTCCTCCCGGAGTGAACTTTCCTCCCGGAGTGAACTTTCTTCCCGGAGTGAACTTTCCTCCCGGAGTGAACTTTCTTCCCGGAGTGAACTTTCCTCCCGGAGTGAACTTTCTTCCCGGAGTGAACTTTCTTTCCGGAGTGAACTTTCTTCCCGGAGTGAACTTTCCTCCCGGAGTGAACTTTCTTTCCGGAGTGAACTTTCTTCCCGGAGTGAACTTTCTTCCGGAGTGAACTTTCTTCCCGGAGTGAACTTTCCTCCCGGAGTGAACTTTCTTCCCGGAGTGAACTTTCTTCCCGGAGTGAACTTTCTTCCCGGAGTGAACTTTCTTCCCGGAGTGAACTTTCCTCCCGGAGTGAACTTTCTTTCCGGAGTGAACTTTCTTCCCGGAGTGAACTTTCTTCCCGGAGTGAACTTTCTTTCCGGAGTGAACTTTCTTTCCGGAGTGAACTTTCTTCCCGGAGTGAACTTTCTTTCCGGAGTGAACTTTCCTCCCGGAGTGAACTTTCTTCCCGGAGTGAACTTTCTTCCGGAGTGAACTTTCTTCCCGGAGTGAACTTTCTTCCCGGAGTGAACTTTCTTTCCGGAGTGAACTTTCTTTCCGGAGTGAACTTTCTTCCCGGAGTGAACTTTCTTCCGGAGTGAACTTTCTTCCCGGAGTGAACTTTCCTCCCGGAGTGAACTTTCTTTCCGGAGTGAACTTTCCTCCCGGAGTGAACTTTCTTCCCGGAGTGAACTTTCTTTCCGGAGTGAACTTTCTTCCCGGAGTGAACTTTCTTTCCGGAGTGAACTTTCTTCCCGGAGTGAACTTTCCTCCCGGAGTGAACTTTCTTCCCGGAGTGAACTTTCCTCCCGGAGTGAACTTTCTTCCCGGAGTGAACTTTCCTCCCGGAGTGAACTTTCCTCCCGGAGTGAACTTTCTTCCCGGAGTGAACTTTCCTCCCGGAGTGAACTTTCTTTCCGGAGTGAACTTTCTTCCCGGAGTGAACTTTCTTCCCGGAGTGAACTTTCTTCCCGGAGTGAACTTTCTTCCCGGAGTGAACTTTCTTCCCGGAGTGAACTTTCTTCCCGGAGTGAACTTTCTTCCCGGAGTGAACTTTCTTTCCGGAGTGAACTTTCTTCCCGGAGTGAACTTTCTTCCCGGAGTGAACTTTCCTCCCGGAGTGAACTTTCTTCCGGAGTGAACTTTCTTCCCGGAGTGAACTTTCCTCCCGGAGTGAACTTTCTTCCCGGAGTGAACTTTCTTTCCGGAGTGAACTTTCTTCCCGGAGTGAACTTTCTTTCCGGAGTGAACTTTCTTCCCGGAGTGAACTTTCTTCCCGGAGTGAACTTTCTTCCCGGAGTGAACTTTCTTCCCGGAGTGAACTTTCCTCCCGGAGTGAACTTTCTTCCGGAGTGAACTTTCTTCCCGGAGTGAACTTTCTTTCCCGGAGTGAACTTTCTTCCCGGAGTGAACTTTCTTTCCGGAGTGAACTTTCTTCCCGGAGTGAACTTTCTTCCGGAGTGAACTTTCCTCCCGGAGTGAACTTTCTTTCCGGAGTGAACTTTCTTCACCTCCTTTCCTTCCTTTCACTCTCGATATATATATACATAAATATGTATAAATGGTTCTTGGCTGCTTCCTTTTCGATCCCTTCCCTCCTTGAGGTCTCGATCCACTTTATCTATATATAAATTAAGGTTAGGGTTTACTCCCTACCTCATTAATTAACCTATTCTGTATTTATATAAGTATAAAATAGTTTTCTTTAAACATATTTAATATGTTTCTTTAGTTTTTATCCATACATATGTAACACATGAGTTTAATTTAGTTAATAAGGTTGTACATTGAATTTTATTTGAATATATTTAATATCAAGATATATAATAATAAAATCCATGTATATTAAATATTATATTATATAAAACAAAACTCTAAATATTTTGTAATATGGTACCTCTTAATAAGTAATCATAGGTTCTGTCTATTACTAAGGATGATTGTATGTATCATCTATGTTATATAAAAAGATTCACAAAATTGAATATCAGTAAAAATAAATTTCTTTTTTACTATAATGAAGAGGCTTAGTATACAACATTACAACCCCAAATTGTAGCAAAAATATATATCTATACTAATGATCGATCAGTAAAACAATTTTTATTGTAAGTTGCGAAGTTGGAGTTAAACAGACCTTTAAAGAAAAGAAAACAAATATATTTAACATGACATAACACAATACTCCGTATAATAATTCACGATTAAGTATCTACCAATATATATATAACAAGGTCCTAAATTCACCTCTAAACAAATAAGAACCCTTGGATAGATTTCATCTTTGATTTAGAGCCATTAGATCATATTTAACTATTTTATCTTTTATCAATGACGGTATTAATACTTATACTTTATATGATTTGTCAAAGTATACCTTTAATCTTAATATATACTAAAAGGCAACTAACCTAACCTTAATTGACCAATGACAATTTTTAATTTTTCTAAATTATGTTATTAAACATGTGACTAAATTTTATTATTTAAAAATTTTAATTACAATAAGATTTATACACGACAATAATATTTTAAAAAAACTTTCAAGTGGAAAAGATCTACTTTTAGACTATAGCATTTATCCTAAAATCTAATGTTCATCTTTATCTTAATAATTATGCAAAGGCTAAATATTATAAACTTTTTTTAATATAGATAATAATCATTAAGTTAGGATAAATATTTTGAAATTATGCAAAGGCTAAATATTATAAACTTTTTTTAATATAGATAATAATCATTAAGTTAGGATAAATTTTTTAAAAGTAAACCATACCATCCAATCCTTTTATAAATCTAATATATTTTTTTTTATCATTATCACCTTTGCCGTAGAAAAAGCTCATGAACGTGATTTGGCTAATGTTATTATTAGATTAATTTATTCAATCTAATTTTTTTCCCCATTCGATTATTATTTATCTAGGTATTAATATTATAGATTTATCACAATACTAGATTTTAGACTCGTGTCAAATACACGGGTTTTACACATTATTAGTATAAGAAATTGAAAGCTCTGATTGGAATCAAACTATATTTAGGATACAAATTCTTCTTATATAAACTGAACCTTAAAAGTCAAATCACAACACACAAAATAATCGAAAAGCTCATGAACCAGTTGCTACTTTTATTGTTCTTAACAACCATGACTAACAAAAATAAAATTACTTTTTTGCAAGATATCAATGAGAACTCGATCAATTGTGTAATTAAAGTTAAGATATTGCTTTTCTATATGAGTTTGTATAAAAGAAACTTGTTATACCATCCAACCTATGTGATTTAGCATTCAATATTTACAATTGAATATCTCAATTTCTTTTTAAGTATATTTTTACATTTTAACGTATAAGTAATTTTTTTGTTCCATATATTAACTCTTATACTGATAATGTTGTAAAACCCGTGTATTTGACACGGGTCTAAAATCTAGTTATTATAGTATATACCATAAATAATATATTAAAAAAATAATAACAAACATTGATTGTTCGAACTCTTTTAAGACATTGTTTACGTATTGTACTAGAAGTAAATCAAGAATGTATGGAATTGTAAACATGTCAAAATTATTTATTTATTGTTTTTTTTAATTAATGATTTAATAATTTAATGAGGGTTTTTATTTATTCTATTTTTTGTTTACACTTTTTAAATATTTGTTTAGTTCTTAATTATAATATATATATATATATATATATATATATATATATATAATAAAAATTGAAGACATTTCAACCTTTAACATTGTTTACTGAATGTAATTAAGGTTTCATGTACAATAATACGTTTTAAAAGGAAAAAAGGTTATTGTTTGTTTTTGTATTACTAGAGACTAGAATCATGTCCATGTAATGCACTGGATAGATGGTCTTATAAATATGATATTTATACTAACATTATGATATGATCATAAAATCAAATTTTAGGTTTTTTTTTTCATATGAGGCTACTAACGTTATATACAGTTTTAATCCTTGGATTATTTTTTTCCAGTTTGGTTTAATACGTTTTTATCTTTTTTTATATCACTCAAAATATTTATTTTTTCGTAAATAGTGTTTATAAATTAAGTCGGATTGTACACCAGATATATGGTCTTAAACATATGATTATTATCAGTTGATAAAACTAAATCAAAATAGTTATTAAATTAAAAACTATGAAATTATGTAAAAATTGTGACTGACTTTTGTTTATAATATTAATAGCATTTCAAACAAATATTTTAATTGGTTAATAATTAGTTAGGAAAAATATATTTTATTATATATATAAAATAAAAATATATTTATTTGGTGGTGGTCATTGTAGAAACATCGCAACATTAATGTACACCTTCAAGATAACAATGCAGCAAGCGATGACCTATTTTATATTGTATATGTTTTGTTTCTTTGGATTAGCACATGTTGTAACTATTTTTTTTCCTTAAACCGTGTAGCAAATTAGCCTGAGTCATTTGACGTAATTTTCTCTTATTTAAAATTCAGTCGTTTCAACAGAACTTATTTAAAATTGATACCCTTATTATTTTAACATCTCTTATTTATATTTGTCAAAATATTAGTTTATCACATATTAACATTTTAGTAGATTTATAAATATTCTCGCGTATTACGTGGGAAAATAATCTAGTTCATTATAAATTAATGTTTTGTGGGGTTGGAAAAAGATGCATGCATAGACATCGACCTTGCCATCTACTATTCTACTATTGCGCATGCTTATGCATTATGATATTTAAATAAACGTTCATTTTCACAAAATTCATACAAACTAGGAGTTGCTACCCCGCATAACGGGGTCTAATACCATGTTTGTGCATTGTTACGTGTATTTGTTTTCTTGTTAAAAGACAAGATCACAAATACAATATGATAGATGTGTTTATGGTTACTATTCAAAGTCATGTCGGTTCGATTAATTATGTTATACGAGTCATATGTTTGCGTAATGCGACGGGGATGATAATAGTGGCGCGGGATAGTGGTGGCGGCGGGCGGCGATGGGTGGAGGTGGTGACGGTTGGTGAGGGCGGCTAGAGGTGCAAGAAGCGGTTAACCGATTTCGGTTATTAATTTTAATAACCGTAACCGGTTATTTTTTTAAACAATAAAAACCGATTACGGTTAACCTGTACCGGTTAATAACCGGTTTGGACATATAAAAACTCTAACCTATGTAACCGGTTTCGATTAATATTAACCGGTTAACCGGTACCAATTAACCGAAAATAGGTTAAAATTAACCTGTGCGACAGATTGCTCGAATTATAGACAGTGGACTACTGGAAAACTGAAAATTACGAATAAAACTTCACGGACTTATCAAGAACAAATATGAGTAGCAAACTTCAAGAGAAACTAGCCTGCTTACTGTTAAACAGACCAAGAGCAGTAAGCAGAATAATATATGTAAGCAGACCAAGGCACCAAGCAGAACAAAAACAAGCCATTTGTTAATTGTAAAGCTATTGAGTTCGAGAGAGAGGGAGAGATAGAGAGTTGTAATTTTTGAGATTTTTTTCTGAGGGTTTTTTTTTTTATGGAGAAAAGGATCAATCTTGAGCAACTTCAGAATAATCGATTTGGGTTTTTTTTTGTTAGTGTTTTTTGTGAATATTAATAATCGATTTGAATGAAGAAAAGGATTTTGTGATGATCATGATTGAATGAAGAAAAGGATGGTGCCTGGAATCGATTTTGGGTATTGACATAAAATAAGGGTTATTATAAATCGATGGGTTGTGGCTGTAATCGATGGATGGTGGCTGGAATTGATTTATATTGAATTGGTATTATAAATCATCTGGATGGGTTAGAAAGAGAAGCGACGTCTCAATAATATAAGGCTTAGATATAGAATAAATATAATATATTATAATATAACCGATTAACCAGTTATTATTATGTTTTTATAACCTGTTATAGGTTAACCGATTTTTGTTTTGAAATATGTAATCGATTACTAACTGGCGGTTAATGGTAACCTATAACCGGTTTGTACCTTATCGGTTACTAACCGGTTTCGGTTATCGGTTAACTTTCGGGTCGGTTAGGTTAACCGGTTATTTTTTGCACCTCTAAGGGCGGCAATGGTGGTGAATGTAAAAGTAATCGATGTTAAAGGAGGTAGTGTAGTTATATTAAGAATTGAGGGATTTATGTTATAAATTATTTCATTAAGAGTATTATAGGTATATTAGGTGAGAGATATTTAAATTAATAATAAAAAGAGCGGTATTTTAGGTACTTCAATTTTTTAATTGAAATTTTAAAAAAAAAGTTGCTTCTTTATTATGTATTATACATATAACTTAATAATTATGAATAGATTAAATCATTCTAATAAGATTTGATAATTACTATTTCAATAGTTTTTAATTAATTGAGTTAATAAATAAATAATTATTATATGTTTTTAAAAATAAGTTTGTAATTCTAGTTTCTTTTTATCAAATCAATGCTTGAAACTAGTAATCTCAGCTTTGATCTTTAAACATTTTTCTTCTTATTCATTGACCGAAAGTGTTTCTTTTTACAAAATGTTATAAACGAAAAGTGTGCACATTTATTTAACTAAAACATATGATAAAAATGATATAAAGCAAGATTCATGGGACCATAGGAAAATGCAATATGCGCATGGTGTCTATCAACAACATGACTCGAAATATAAATATACAAAATCAAATTTTTATTTTTGGTGTTTTCTTATCACATTCAATCCTTCTTTTGTTGTTTTTGAACTTTCTATTTCTTTATAAGATTTGGTGGTACATAATGTGGACAGGTTGAACCAGTTAACGAGATATAACGTACATTTTTCATTCAAAGTTCAAACTATACTTAGGACGTGTAAAGATAGGTTTTTCTTACCTGGTTGATATTTGTAATCACTTTTGGTCTGTCTTTTTGAATTGTTTACAGTTTAATCCTTTAAGTTTCATGTATATACACAACTAATGATTTTAAATTTTTTAGAATTATTTATTAGTAAGTAAAATATCGTGTGTCCATAACTCCATATTATATTCATTCTTATTATTATTATAATGTATATAAACAAAGCTTAATTAGAGATATTTTTTAGATACGATAAGTTAATATTAGGTAAATTAAGTTTATCCTCAATTTAATTTTTTGTATAAATTTTTTAAATATAAAAATATAATATAATATTAAGTAAACTAAAGAATGTCATGATCGAGTTCAAATTACTTTTTTTTAAAAAAATGAGTTCAAATTACTTCAATAACCTACTTCAAATAGCTTGTGAGATTTAGGAGTTTATGAAAACCAATAAACTATAAACTATCCAAAATATTTAGCCAAACACAAACAAAAACATGCAATCTCTAACTTAAAAGAAGAAGAAAAAAACCCAATAAACTCATACATACTGAGCGTCAAACATACTTGAGTGTTATAAGAAGCAGTTACCTAATAGATCTGATGATAATAATAATAATAATAATAGAAAGAAAAAAAAAACTAAGATACTTGCAAATATCGAGTGATTATCGACCACTATTGCAACCACATTTCCACTTCAACAGAAAGTCACTGTTGGAAGTTGAAACCAAAACAAAAGGAAAAGATGATGAGGATATTAATATAGTTTACAAGATACTCCCTCCGTCCCACTAAATGTGTCTTAGTTTTAATATTCAAAGTCTTTCTTTATAAACTTTGACCTTAAATATTTTGATTTGTGTTATATAATATTTGATGAAAATTATACCAATAAAAAATACATTTAAAACTCAATCAATTCATATAACTTTCATCAAATATTATATAACACAAATCAAAATATATAAGGTCAAAGTTTATAAAAGAAGACTTTGAATATTCAAAATAGGACACATTTAGTGGGACGGATGGAGTATTAATTAGAAGTCATATATTATTAGGATATATTTTATATCTATATATATTCTGCATATTCAAGCTGCAAAGATTTTAAAGTATAGCTTCTAGCACTTTTTTATGTACGCTTAATCCAAGTACTTCTTAAATTGCACTAACTGTTATTATTATATGTATTAAACCGACTAAAAAATTATGTATTTCATCTACACTTGCAAGTGGTGCAATTTTGACTAATGTAACCCAAATTAAACATGGATCCACGTCCACCCTATTAGTTTTAAACTAATAGATGAGTTGACTACACTAATTACAGCATTTAATCAAATAAAGTCGAGACCATAAATGCTCAAAATCCTATCAAATGGAAAAGGACCTTGTAAATGTGATTGAATGCAAAGTTGATAAGAAATGATATTCAACCTATAGTGATTTTGATTGTTGATAAGATCTGATTTCGATTCCAAAATTTTTGTTTATGAATGGACATTTTTATCTTTTGTAAAATGATTGGTGGCAAATTGCCAATGGTCCACATGGCTTGATAAATCCCATCTTTCCTCATTAGTTACAAGTATACGATTTGGAGGCAAATATATAAAATATGTAAGTAATTAAAGAAAATAAGTTAGAGGTTACATCGATATTAACGTAACAATACTGACTAGATTGATTACTAAGTTACAATACCAACAGCTGACCCTAAATAATCCTAAAACGACACTGAGAATTTGAGACCAAATTGGAACGATGGTAAAAGTTCTACATGCTAACTTCAGAATATTGCCATTAGTCCTTTAGCATTAGAATTAATTGGTAAATTCAAGTATTAGATCAAAATATCAGTTGTCCTTCCACTTGCAGCGCAGTGGCTGGACACAAGGCAAAAAGCCCCTTTGTGATGGTGAGGTCCCCGGATCAAATCTTGAAAGGGCAAGGGTTTTATCCCTAATTAGTGGCGTGCCTTCGGGCGGCTAGTTAGGGGGTTTTTCCTCCTACCGGGTATTGGGGGTGAGAAGGTATGTAAAACTAGCTTATGCTAGAGCTTTCGCTGCGATGATTAATCGACACCTTTCAAAAAAAATAATCAAAATATCAGTTGTTAATTAGAATATTGTTTATGCTTTAAGCTTCTAAAATTCTCTTGCTAAACATAATCTAAGATCCATTTGTTTACGTCTCTTTTAAAAACGTTTTGATCGGTGGGTCAAAGGAATAGTAGCGAGAGCGATGGGTATAAATGTATTCAACAAAAAAGGAAGTTCGTAAATATGATGCTGAGTCTCTGAGAGTGAAGACACCACGCAATTTTGTACCGGCCAAAACAAAGATAGCAAATATGAAATGGTGGGGGCCACTTTCTAACATTTTTACACATTCACGACTTACTTAAATGAAAAATAAAAAAATAAAAAAATAAAAAAAACTGTCATTAACGTCAATAAAATACATGTATTTTTACCTTTCTATCTTAACTCTTTAACCCTTCACTTATTTCAATTATCTCTTTTACAACTTTACCTATCATCTTCACCTCCCTTTAAACATGCTCTCATGCATCTCCAATTAATCTACCACCAAATTTACAACACAAAATTTGATGTTAGTAATTAGTTTGATATAGATAAGCATGATAATTTAATTTTAAAAAATCAATGTAAGGCTCTTAAGTTTAATTAGTATATAAAAACTAATGGAAAAGAAAAGTACAAAAGGAAACAATATATAGAAGCGAGACACACTATATATAACGAACAAGATTATAAAAACAAGCCCGTCCATTATGTCTATGCTGCGTTGTACTTGCTATATGTATGTTGCATCAAACGGTCCTTTAGGCCTATCACAATAGGCTCGTCGACAGAGCTTCGAAGGGCTCGTCGACGAAGTCTTTATTGTGAGCAATTCGTCGATGCGGTTCTTCTCCCCTCGCCATCGACCGGTCGACATGGTTTGACGAGAAGAGAGAGAGAGAGGGGAGCGTATGAGAGAGAGAAACGGATAGTTTTGTATTTTTTTTATTTTTTTATTTTTTTATTTTCCATCTTTATATAAACATAAACACTCTTTTACAAACTCATTTTTATCTTTCTCAAACCATTCCATAAACCATTCCTCTAACCATTCCATAAACCATTCCATTTAAAAATGGCGCTACGAAGGTGGACTGAATCAGAAGATCTTTTGTTGTCGAGGTGTTGGATGTTGAGGCGACCTGACCCTGTTACCGGTAGATGTGAAATGAATAACCCAAGCGAAAACACTTGGAACGACATTACGGAAATGTTCAACAGGGACACCATTGAAGGACCACGTAGCAAAGATCAACTAGTAGGTCACTTCACCAGAATTCGGAAGGAATGCAAGCAGTTTGAGGCAATCTGTACGAGGTTGATTGCACAGGAGAGGCCCATATCTGATGAGTTGCTTTATGCAACGGCGCAACAGCTTTACCAGGAGAAGCATGGGAGCGGCTTCAGATACGAGCACTGCTTCAGGGAGCTTATCATGGTTGCTTTTTAATTGTTTTGAATTATGAAGTGTGTTTTCGTATTTTAATTAAGTGTGTTTTATGTATTGTAATGCCTACTTGGTAATTTAATAACAACATAAATTTATTCATAATTTAGAAAACGTTACAAGCTTATTAAAAGACAAACATACAACATAAATAGTTCCTAGAACACATTACAAACTTATTCATTCACCTCATAAACTGCTTTGGCCCATATGATCAAATGGTTCAAGGTGTTAACCGCACAATCAAGTTGTTCCAGAGCAACTTGAGTCTTGTCGATCTTCCCCTGCAAATAAGTAAAGTATTGACACTCAAGATCAGTACAATAGCCGGTTTGTATATAATCGATTTGTTTTCGACACCATTGCTTCTTCGCATTTAGTTTTCGCATAACTGCAACAAGTTCCTCCCTGTTGGTGGTTATGTAGATGTGAATATTCTGGGTAGCGTGTCTAACCACTAAAAAGCAGAATCATTTCTCTTTGGAAATTCTATGCCTTTCCTTAATGACTAGCTTATGTTGAGGCAAAGGATGAATGTAAAGTGAAGCGAGTAATAGACACTAATTAGAACAAAGGTTTATCCTAACATGTTAACGCAACTTTGTACTAAGAATGATGATATACACGTTTTGGTAAATATATGAATTGGCGAATGATCCTATATGATAGTTAAGTAGTGTAAACTACTTAGCTCTATGTAACTATTAAGTAGCATAAGTTGCCTAACCATATATGTGTAAGGTTATATAGTGTTTCATGTGTTGGATAAGTTATGTGTGTTGCTTAACCATATGTGACAAGTAAGTGGTGTAAACCACTTGGACATATGTGTGAACATAGGACGACGATGCGAAGAGGTTGAGGTCGATGACATTGTTGGTGATAAAGTGGCCAGATATTGTGTTTTGCTTGACCTTATGCTTTTAACGAAGAGTGACGAAGAAAGGGATAAATGTTATTGATGGTATGTCGTGAGAAGATTCTGAGGACAGAATCCTTTTAAGGAGGAGAGAATTGTAACATCCCAAATCTTATTTTCGTGTATGTTGACTTGTGGTGTCGGTCAACATGCTTCGTGATCACTTTCAGGTGATTAAACGATATTATTAATTGATTACAATATGTATTAAAGTATATTAATATGTGTCAAATGTGTTATATATGTGAAAGTGTATCAAGTATGTGGTAACATAGTGATTAAACGTCATAATTAGGGCGAAAGTGAAAGGATTATAACTTCAGGGGCTTAATTGTGGAAATTTTAAACTAATGGCTGGAAGATTAGGTTAAGTCAGGCCCTAACACCCTCATTTTTGCCCCTGATCACGTGATTAAGCAGCCAAAAACTCTCCCTAATGCTCCTTTGTGATCTAGAGCTTTCCGATGGTCGAATCGGTGTTGTTTTGGTGATTACTTCGTTACCTTCATCAAGTCCAGGTTAAAGGTTGTTGGAACATCTAACAAGCTTAGCTATCTTTTTTTGTGTGTTCTTAAACTGCTTTTGAGGTAAGATATCGGATTTCCCCTGTGAGACATAATTAAATGTATTTTCCAATGAAATGTGAATCGGATAATTGAACACTCGTGTCCTTATGTTGATGAGCTATGTTGAAAGGGTACTGGTGGGTTTAATTGACGGGGAAACTTATGATATGAGGACTGAATGGGAGGGATTTGAGTTCTTTTCCCTTACCATATATCATCATGTCCGTAGTTGATAGTGATTGCATGTATGTTGCTACCCTTATGTCCAATTGATGCTTGGCTAATGTGGGAGGGTACTAAAGGGAAATAATGGTTATGAAAGTATGCGGTATTGTGCTTGATATGCATGTGTGGTGTGAGTTTGATAGTTGCCCTTGTTGCTTTGACTCACCTTATGTTTAATTATGGGTATTGAACTATGACGGGAGGGTGATGGTATTTGCTTGATATGCATAGTGTACTTGGGATTTGTTGTGTTATCCCATAAATTGTGTTATTATGCTACATGTATTGACATTGATCGTGTAATTACATGTCATTGAGCTTTGTTCATTAATTTAGTTGTTTGTAGTGACACAAGTATCCATATGGTTGCCGTGATCACTTGTGCGTGTGATAGGCCCTGAAATAAGTATAGGTAGCTTGTATTATTGCTAGTCTATAGAACTAGTGATTGCTTGAGAATAAATAGTGTATCATGTAGTTGGCACTACGTTATGTCATAGTGTATCGTATAATTGACACTATGTCATTGCATAGTGTATCGTGTAAGTGGCACGTTGCTATCCATAGTATATCGTGTCATTGACACTATGTTATTTTGCGGTGCGATAGAGATAGGATTTCTTGTGGGTAAGAACCCTTATGAGCTGAAATGTTAAGCACATTGCTAGGATTTGTGGGCTAATCCTATATGTTGTATATGTGTTAATGATTTGTTACAGGTTATAACTGTTGGAGTAACCTCATGTGTGATATGATAGGTACATACATTGGATTTGTGGGTTATCCTATGTGTGGGATATGTGTTGTTGACTTGGTTGCAGGTTACTTGAGGGGTGGTAACCCATTATGATATAATTGAGGCACGAACATAGGATTTTGGGTGCTAATTCTATGTATTGTGTATGTCTAATGATTGGTTGCAGGTTATAACTATTGAAATAACCTGAGGTAATGCGCGTGTTATAAACATATATAGGATTTGCGTGTTGATCCTATTCAGGGTTTGGGTACTTTGGGGGGTTTGCTTAAGTCGGGGTAACCCATGGTGAAATATATAATTGTAGCCGTTTTCAATAAACTGTTTTTGGGAATATATTTATATAATGCCTTTATCTTACTCAGCTTTATAAGCTGACACTTGTTTCTACTTTGTCGATTGTGTCTCACAGAGTAACTTGGATAAAGGATCGTCTGAGGAGCAGCGGGTAGATTAGAGTGCATAGTCTTGAGGAGGCCTTAGCAGCTAGATACGCTTAGACATTTGATATTGTCTTTCATTTCGGGTTTATGTTGGCCCATGGATTGTAATTATTTCGGGTTTCATAAATTAATGTTGTGAGATTGTCTAGTAACACCATTTAAAACATTTGTGGTCAACTTGACTTGTCAGTTGGAAATGTTTACATTTAATAAGACCTTTTCCGCCTTGTGAGGTCTTTAATATGAAAAATTTTGAAATCCGGAATTTTTAAAGTTTGGGTGTTACAGACAGTTATTGGTTGTTTTGGGTTATTGACATTTGATGAAGAAGCCATTTCAGATGTATAAAAGTTTGTGTTTTGATCACAAATATTTGATAAGGAGCCAGTATTTATAGGTAAATTACAAGACGCTCCTCCAACGTTCAAATTTTAAAATATTTACATTTTCAGTCCCTCAAACGTTCGAATTCAAAATATTTACACTTTCAGTCCCTCAAACGGCCAAAAATTCAAAAATATTTACACTTCCAGTCCCTGAACGGCTAGCCTGGATGTCACTCTATAAATACGAACCCAGAGCACAATTTAGTTTCATCACCATCCCAATTTTCATTCTTCCACAAACTCACTCACTCTTTCTAACCAAATGGCGTCCTCATCATCAAAAAAGAATGTTCACCGATCTCGTCTGACCGAAGATGAGATGAAAACACGAATCATGGCTGATATCAAAGAGGACACCCTCCATCAAACTGAACTCTCTGGGGTTATGGGTTACCTACGGGAGATAAGACGACGATGCGAGCAACAGGTAGAGGCAATACAAGCACCAGGGCGCAACGTCTCGAAGCATAAAGAACACTATTCTTCGTTTCTACAGGGGGAGATCAACAAGGTCAAAAGGGTAGTCGATGATGTTTTTAAGGCTGGTCACACGTTGAGTGACCAATGCACTTGGGCCGAATCGTACCACGACAATTGCGGGGAAGACAAAAGCACTTGGGAAGTCAAATGCCCGCAACACGACAAGTGGTGGCTCGACGATTATGCTTACCGTGACTTAGGAAGTATGTCAATAAAATATGATGAGTAATCGTAGCATTATTATGTATTTCGTGTTTTAATCATGTACTGTCTTTTTTAATTATGTATTGTAATGTTTAATTTTAAATAAATGTTGAATTATTTATTTTTTGTGTAAATATAAAATAAAATAAATAAAAGTTGTGGAAGAGGTGTTATTGTGAGTGAGTGTGGAAGAGGTGGATGAAGAGAGAGAAAAGCTGATGTGTCAGTGTGGAAGAGATGTGGAAGAGGCCCCTATTGTGATAGACCTTAATAACTTCCACACTTCCATTAATTAGCCTGGCCACGTACGTAGAGCCGTATTCTTAAATTGACAAGTTATTAATAATTAATTAACTTAAGCCTTAACCTTATTTTCTAACACCCGTTCATATAAGTTCAGTTTCGTAGACACTACACATTTCAAACTAAGTGATAATTCATGTCATATGTAAAAATTAAAGAACGGATTTGTAGCTCGAACTGAACCATAATCCCTTTGATACCATGTTTAGCAAAACTTACCTTATAATTAACATGGTGTAAAAATGTAGGGAAGTGATTTTCCTACTTAAACTTTTACTTCCCCTGCTACATATAATTTATTATGACAATTTTGCCCTTATTAATAGTTTTCAACCCATCAGTTATTCATCTTACAATGTTACATGTCTCTTTACTTTTTATTTTCTTTCTTAGTTCTTTTATTTTCTCTTTACTTTTACTTCTTTTATTTTAGCTTTTACTATCATCTTTACCCATTTAACAAAAAATAAATAAAATCTTTTTGTATATTATTATTTAGAATAAGATAAATCTGTTTATAAAATGTCTAACCAAATTGAAAAGATAATAAGAGCCCGAATCCAACCCGTAACCAACATGTCTAACATTTTTCTTAATTCTCATCACTAGTAATAATAATAATAATAATAATAATATAATAATAATAATAATAATAATAATAATAATAATCAAAATTTATAATTAGTTATCAAATAAAGATTAAAGATTATACGGATGATATAAAGAGACATGAAAGAGAACAAACTAAGAGAGTAGGTAAACAAATGAGTTAAAAATTACCAGTAATTGTTTTGTAGTAAAAGAACAAATAAATAAAATGTTAACAATTACCACTAATAATACAACTTTTAAAATAAGGGCAAAAAAGTCATAAAAGTTGTTTTGTAGTTAAAGAAGTAAAAGTTGTAGTAGGAAAATCACCTCCCAAAAATGTAAAATGCTATACATAAAGATAGCCGTCTCTAAAAGTCATCTTCGATCGTCATATACGACATTTAATATATCTCTCGATTAAAATATCCTTAAGAGTAACATACTTATACTTAACGACATATTTCATTTCTCCTTATATAATATATAGTTGGGGGAAATATTGTACTTTAAGAGTTTAACTTGATAAAAGAAAAAAAAAGTGTTTATCTGTTTTTCTTCCGAACATTCAGTCGGGATACGACATTAGGGAAACCTTACGGTAAAATGGTGAAGCCTTGCATGTATCCTAGACAACGAGATGTTGATCATGAGTCGTTACAAGTATTCGGAGAAATAACTTCAAAGTTTGCCCTCCCTAAAGATTGAACTCATGATCTTGAGTAAAATCGGAATTGCCTCTAACCAGTTGGGCTGAAGTTCATTAAATAGGAAGCGATAAATTCATGAAATTTTTTATTCATCCATAACAATGACTGCACTATACAGTCGTACACTGCACAATAAAAAATGTAAATGTGTTATGGATACACTATCCTTATTAATTCTATACTCCTTTATATTGACTATCGGCCATGTTGAAAAAAAGAGATGCGAAAAGACGGAAATACTCTTCCTTTACCAATATATTTAAGCCATTCTCTCTCACACCCCACCATCTCTTCCTAACACACTGTCTCACACACAAACACATGAGCTTTCTAAAATTTCAGCCACCACCACCGCTACTTTCAACATCGAAGTTACAAAGACTTCGTCGGAGTAACATATCTTTAGCCGGTTGTTTTTTAAGAACCAATTTAGTTATTCATGATTTTAATACTAATCTAAAAATCTTCATTTTATTTTTCAATCAAATTTATTTTAAAATGACCACTTATAATGATTTCGATAATCACGACATTAAACGTCAGTCAATGGTATCCACTGGAACGTGCGGATACCACACTTATTAAATATACAGATTGATCTTCACTTAGCAATATCCAAGTTGGGTGCTTTCAGCATACTAATACTATTCCCCATTCCCCATTCCCCCTTATCTCTATCTTGATCTCTACTACATTATAAAGTATTTGTTTCCGTTAAATTATTTCAACCACTTATTTTCATCTCTCTGCTCAAATCTCAACCACTCATTTTTTTTATCTCTCTCCTTAAATCTCAACCATTCATTTTTCTCTCTCCTCAAATCTCAACCACTCATTTTTTTTCTCTCTCTCCATAAATCATTTTATTCATCTAATTCATTCAAAATCTTTTATCTCAAAAACCGTACATCGATAAATTATAAAAATTATATGAGTGTTCTTCAAATTTCATGCTCTTTCATTAGAGATGTCATTCGATATACTTTCGACGAATTTTTAAATCCGAGGGCGGAGCCCGTACGGATAAGGCATTTGACTATCACCTCCTATGATCACACTCTATGACCTATCACCCTCACCATCTCACCGCCGCAACGCGCGGGTACTTTCTTTCGTCTATACTATATTATCTCTATCTCTACTACATTATAAAGCATTTGTTCCCTCCAAATTTTTTCAACTTTTCAACAATTTACCCCTACTAATACATAAGGTACAATACATCTATATACATCTCAACCACTCATTTTTCTCTCTCCTCAAATCTCAATCATTCATTTTTCTCTCTCATCCATAAATCATTTTATTCCTCTAATTCATTCAAAATCTTTTATCTCAAAAACCGTACATCGATAAATTATAAAAATTATATGGGTGTTCTTAAAATTTCATGCTCTTTCATTAGAGATGTCATTCGATATACTTTCGACGAATTTTTAAATCCGAGGGCGGAACCCGTACGGCTAAGGCATTTGGCTATCACACTTTATGACCTATCACCTCCTATGACCTATCACACTCTATGACTTATCACCCCACCATCTCACCGCCGCAACGCACGGGTACTTTCTCTCGTATATTAAATTGAAGTTATGACTTGTAGAATCTTCTGAAATACAACATCTCATGCTCTAATTGCTGTTTCTATATTTCCCCTGTATCATCTACACCCACTTCCTATTCAGTTTTGGTTAGGAGTAATAATTTTATTCATCTAAACAGCATATCAGTTAATTAGTCTTGATCAACTGAATTTTAAAAAAACCTTAATAAACCTTTTGCAAATTTGTGTAGGATAAAGGTGTCTGGGAGACTGGGACTCTGGGATAGCTTATTAGAAAAAGAAAAGAAAAAAGAAGTGGCTTTATTAGCTTTTGTACAAGCTACCTTTTAGGTGTGTTTTTGCAAAAAACTAATAGCCAATTTTTTTTTGTAAAAGTGTTTATTCATTTAATGTGTTTTGATAATGAAATTAACTAGTACAGTAATAAACTCCTTAACAAGCTGTCCCAAACACCCGTTATATAATCTTTGTTCATCCTTCATTTTCTAACTAACTGTCTCCCATCCATTTTGGTACTTCCCTGCAGAAACTGAGCTCAAGAATTTATTTTCATGGTGATTCAAGAGGTGGGTCTCTTTCTCTCTCTCTCTCTCTCTCTCTCTCTCTCTATATATATATATATATATATATTATATATATGTTTGTGTATGTGTATGTGTGTGTGTTTCTGAATGTACAGATGATCTTATTAAGATTGATTCATAGTCTTTTACTTGCAAGGAAAGTGGCTAAATTTATATCTTGTTTATAAATTATTTGCACTTCATTTATGGCATTCAGGTTCTATTGTTTATGGGAAGATGTTTGATGATGGTGATCAGGGTAGTTTTCATTTCCAAAAAAGATTGAAACTTTGATCTGGGTTATTATTCTAATAAAGACAACTTTCTTAAACTACCTCAAATTTTTTGCAATTTAATATGGTCCTATATCTGATTAAATGATGAGCCTAATGACTCTGGCTAAATAATAAAATATATAAAAAAAGAAAAATGAGCCCAGAAAGATTGAAAATTTGAGATGGGCTTTTCTGATAAGGCAAAGGACAGGACAGGGTATGGGGAGGTGGGATGTAGAGAGTCATACGTTTACCCGAGGTAGAGTCAGAATGACCCTAGTATTTCTGAAAGTTAATGAAAGTTTTTAAATTTTTAACCATGATTGATGAAACTTGAGATATTTTTGTTGGTTTGTCCTGTTCTTGGGAGCTTTATGATTTATGACTTTACCTTTATTTTCTTTTTAGTTTCTAGAAAGACTTTTTATTTATTCTATGAAGTGATTGGGATTGAGGAATATTGACCAAGTACATGCCAAATTTCTAGTTTGTTTGACCATGACTTCCAAACTGTTCTTCATATGAAGCTTCCTTCTTTTGTGTAGATTGTGGAAGTTGAAAGTGTCTGCAACTGAGAGTTTTACCCAAATCTTTCGAAACAAGCATCTTGAAAGAAAGATCGGCCATGTCAAATGTGTGGTATTACCATTCAATGCAAGAATCTGAGGTTCTTTGTAATCCCCAGTTCCAAATGTTTGATAGTAATAGCCATGGAAGCGATTTGTTCATCAAACCTGAACCATATTGCACCCTTGATTCCTCCTCGGCTACTGGTAGTTGTACCATTGACTCTCCAGTGACCGAGTCTTGTGTGACTGATGACTTGAATGAATTTAGACAGAAGTTAAGGCAATTGGAGACAGTAATGCTTTCAGATTTCTATGATGAGTCCGAAAATGGGAAGTTCTTAGTTGGGAATGGCGTTCTTGACCTTCCTGATATAGAAATCTGGAAAGAAATGGTGGAGGGTGTTCCAAAACGTGACTTGAAAGAGGTTCTCATTGCGTGCGCAAATGCAGTTTCTGAAAATGATCTCTCGACTGCCCAGTTATTCATTTCGGAGCTGCAGCAGTTGGTGTCAGTTTCTGGAGAACCAATCCAGCGGCTGGGGGCTTACATGTTAGAAGGGCTGGTAGCCCGGCTCTCATATTCTGGAAGTTTGATATGCAAAGAGCCTGCAAGCCACGAGCTTTTATCTTATACAAACAATTTGTATGAGGTTTGCCCATATTTTAAGTTTGGTTACATGTCAGCAAATGGGGCGATCGCCGAGGCTATGAAGGATGAAAACCAAGTACACATAATTGACTTCCAGATTGGTCAAGGAAGTCAATGGGTCCCCTTGATCCAGGCGTTTGCAGCCCGGCGTGGAGGACCGCCCCACATCCGGATAACAGGTTTTGACGACTCCACATCAGCAGATGCCCGTGGAGGCGGGTTGCACATTGTAGGTCAGCGACTCTGCAGGCTCGCAAAATCTTTCAACGTGCCATTTGAGTTCCATTCTGCATCGGTTCCCATTTCTGAAGCTGAAATCCAACATTTCCAAATTTGCCCTGGGGAAGCCTTGGCAGTTAACTTTGCATTTGTGTTGCACCATATGCCAGACGAGAGTGTGAGCACTGAAAACCATCGGGATCGGATTTTAAGGCTCGTGAAGAGTATGAAACCGAAAGTTGTAACCTTGGTTGAGAAAGAGTCGAACACAAACACAGCTGCATTTTATCCTCGGTTTCTTGAAGCTCTTGATTACTACACAGCAATGTTTGAATCAATGGATGCGAGTCTTCCACGTCAGCACAAGGACAGGATAAGTGTTGAACAGCATTGCATAGCAAAAGCCGTTGTGAATATAATAGCATGTGAAGGGAATGAGAGGGTGGAAAGGCACGAGCTTCTTGGGAAGTGGAAATTACGGTTTATGATGGCAGGGTTTAGCCCATACCCTTTGAGTTCATTAGTCAATGGGACGATAAAAACGCTGATGAAGAAGTATAGTGAGAGGTATAGGCTTGAAGAAAGGGATGGAGCTCTGTATCTAGGTTGGATGAATAGAGATTTGGTTGCTTCCTGTGCTTGGAAATGAACAAAACATTTCAAACTGTATACTACTGATGTAACTGAAACTATCTTTATGTGAACAGAAGTGATCATGTCTTGATCTTTGTTTGAGTGTCATTCCAAGAATCTAAAATAGGGTTAAAATTTCATCTCTTGTTGATTAACGTTGACCTTACATCGATTCCAATCTAACTGAATAATGTTAGGAAGTGTTTGTGGTTCTACACTGTTACCATTTGGTCCGTGATGTAGACTACAAAAACTTTGTACATATAAAACTTTTGTTTTGTTTCAAAAAGTTAAAACTACAACTACTTTGGCAAAGAATTAAACGACCCATCTAGAAGTGCATATAGGTTTTTCTCATTCGATCTAGGGTGAGTCACTATGTCATAGCTTAACACGTCTTATTTCTTGAGGGTCCCCCAAGGAAGGTATATAGATCATAACTCTCAAAAAGAGCGGTCCATCAGTAGTAGATCATCTAGATTGTCCCGGCATTAAACTATGTAAAGCATAAATGTTCGATAACAGCTTTATTGCAGTTCGAATCAAGCTATGAAAATGTTACCTCTAAACAAAATGCAAAATCAACCAGAAATTAGCATTTTGGAAACTCGTAAATGGGAAAGCATCAAACAATAAGCATGATAAACAATTGAGCATAAAAGAACCAACATGGGATATAAAGATCAACCAACTACACTCCCGCTAAGGACTGATAAGCATTCTTGGTCTATTTCACAATTCAGAAGGGTGACATTGAGCTGCTACAACCACGGTCTATATGTCATAAACGACGTGCAGCTTGTATTGTTCAAATAAAATCAAATATAAATATCTGTTCATATGATATCTATAGCTCATCCAAATAACTCAATCTTTAATCTGCCAATCATGACGATTTATGGGTATATAACAACACTATGTGACTACCATCGAGACCTAAGGGTAGAACAGAAGAAGTAAATTAGATAACCATGGTGCTTTGGTAAGTAGCTCAGGTAGCACTAACATGAAGAACCATTTCCATACTGCCAGATTCAGGTTGAGATCTTGAACCATCATTGTCGACAGACGTGATGCCAGTGCTGGTTCCAGACATGTTTTGAGAAACGGTTCGACCACCGGCAGGCATATCATGATCATGACGTCCCTCGTAAGTTGTAATGACCACTTTTTCATCATGAGATGCCCGTTCTACATGTTTCTTGGCGAAACAGCCAGCACTTGAACATCGGTAATAACTCCTGGATTAATATAGCAAAAACATGAGTATATAACTTTACATAAAGGTTTACTTATGTATAAAAACTTCAATCATGTACCTCGGATTGAGGTTGCCTTTCACTAATTTCTGCCCATACTTTCGCCACCGATAGCCATCATTTACAATATCAACCGCACTTGTTGTCTGCACAACTACTCTCGGTTCACAGTTTGTCTTAGTTGAAATACCTTCAATTGTGCTTGGATTCTCTCTCTTCCTGTCATGGACAACCGGAAATATAAATATTCCAAAAAACAATATAAGCCAAAATGAATTAATGTTTTCAACTCACTGTCTCTTTGAGTCTGATGATAGTTCGATGCTAGCCTCATTCTTCATATCATTTGACTGTGAAACTGCAACTTCCACGGGATTCTCAGTCAGGGAAACTATTGAGAGCTTGGGGGTCTCTGTTTCTGATGACTCAGGATCAGGATGCACAGATGAATGGTCTTTACAGAACAAGCCGTTTAGTAAAGTAATAAAAGAATCAATAACCAATACCATCAAATGAATATGAAATTAGATTTAGTCATGCACCTTCGGATGTTGTCAAAGAGAGCTCATCGGATGCTCTAGATTGTACAGGCAGAACATATGTCGTTGACGCTTTTTGAAGCATCTGTGGCTTAGGGTGATCATGTTTCCACAAGTAATTTATTTCGGTAATATTACCATCATGTGAACGCTCCACCTGTTTTCTTGCTGGGCAATTAGTGAATGTACATTTGTAATAGCTTCGGACAAATGTATTCCCTTTTACAAATTTTTGACCATATTTTCTCCAATTATATCCATCACCGGTAGGTTTTTCAGGTAATTTTGAGAAAGCTACTCCTTGATCAGGGGGACCTGGAGGAGGGGTAACGTTGTCAGCATTGCGTCTCAGTGGTAGTTTATCCAATCCTTTCTCAGGCCTTGCAGCCACAACAAAATTGTCCTGATCTTGTTCTGATTCAGCAGTTTGCTGTGACGTGTTGGATTCATTCTTAGGTATTACAGCGATAGCATTTCCTTCCTGAAGACATTCTGATGCAGCACTTCCGGTAGGAAGGGTAGAATTTTGATTTTCTAACTCTTTGTCAGGTAATACAGTGGTTGAACTCCCTTCTTGATTAGAATGTGAGGCATGGCTACCACTTTCATGCGACTCCTTGACTACTGTAGACTCTGACTTTGTTTCTTGGTCGGACAATGATGTTTGGTCTTTATTGGTCAACTCCAAATTTTCAGATGCCTTATCCATCATGACGGTATCACTTCCATCTTGGTTGCATTGTGATTGAGTTTTGTTGCTATAAGCACCCGTCTCTCGAACTTCAGCCAACCCTGGCTAAGAAAATAGATAGAAATACTATTGTTACAATATCATCAAACGAATACGTTGTCAAAGAAGAGTATCGTTCAAGACGTATCTTGAAGCACCCTCTAGTAAATATAAGCAAATACTCTACAGTTATTCTTTATTCATGCCATCCCACCCTTGTATATACCACAAAGGTTAAGTTTTAATAGTTGAAATTATCTTTTAGTTTTAAATGATTGAGTATCAGTGGATGAACAAGTCCTTAGCTTTCATAACATTATAACTTTTTGCATCAACTACTCAACTTCACAACAACAAAAAAACCATTTTAGTTTTATGCGGGCAACTTTTGATGCAATTGGTTAAAAAAAGCATGAACTTCCTGAAATGTAAACATGGTTAAAATGTCTCTGAGGATGAGGTGCAAAGTATGATGGTTGACTAGTTGTATGAAGTTTAAACACGATAAAGAAACTGATATAAGATGAATCATGAGTACAAACTGTCACATAAAGTATCTCATGCATTCTCTATATAAGTATACTCTCCAAACATTACAATGGAATTTCATACCATAGAATAAAATGACGTGGAAATAAGAAATTTGGAGCCAATCGAAAATAGGTAAAATATCCTACATCTTAAGGAGCAGTTAATGCAGAAATTTCAAAAGCTACAACTTAAAAGAATTTCCAAGACCTTAGCTATGGCCCATGGAGAGAGAACATTTTGCGAGCATGAATTTAGGCGTGTTTTTTCTGTCCAAGATATAATGAGAGACATCTGAGTAAAGCAATATTTCCTTAGTTGTTGCCTCAAATTTTGTGAAACTGACAATGATTGGAGAGTAATAATAGTATACTCTACGAGGGATGATGGTGAATGCAGCATGCAGGAATTTTGGACTTTAGAATAGCTGATAACTTTTACTGCTTCATTAGCTTAAACTTCCAAGTTCATAATGTTACACTTCTGCGTTACTAGTTCCTGTCACACTTATCTAAGACTAGACTTTGAGAAGTTGCTTTGGCTCTATTGTTCGCAAAAAAGGATTTGTCTCTAGGACCTGAACATTGTAAATCTACGGTGTCTGTATTGTATAAAAAACACCTTGGACCATTCAAGGGCCAATTCCCTCTAACTTTTTTCAGTGGACTAACACATATGCCAGCATCAAGTTAAGTTTAAAACAATCAGTAGTAGGACTAGTGTGCTGTCATGCCGAATTACTAGCTAACGTTTCAAATGTTCATGACTTTACGTAAGTTGGAAAAGGGATCAAATATATGTTTAACATCCCCATAAAAAACATTTTCCACATGTCTCCAGTCATTTATAAATCACAGTCAGCTTAAACCATTTGAAAATTTAGCTATTCAGCATAGTTATTAATTTGGCTTCATATACATCCAGCCCTATATCTCGCATAAAAATCCGTTTTTCGGTATAAAACCGTAAAGTTTTTCTATGACCACATCGAACCCAAGATTTTGGATCATTATTTTGTTCTTCTTTAGCTACTTATCATATATTAAACTTCTATAAACCTCTAAATGTATAAATCAAACATCTTTAAGATACACAAAGACTATCATTTAATCAACTGTATAACTTATCTTCCAAAAAGGTCCACGTTGTCTCCCATGTTTTATTGTACAGCTATAGGAAACCTCTAAAGCACAAACTTTTAAAGTTACAACACCCGAATCAACGACCTAACGCTAAATCTCCTGGCACCACTACTACCACCATACTGACCAATCAACTAATAAAAACACCAACAATTTAAAAATTAAAACAATCCCCTAAATTCGACACAACCAAAATGTAAAAATATCAGTCAACAACTAAAACCCTAAATTCGAGTAATTGGCTTTCCTAGCAAAATTCTACTCTTATCATCCTATAATATCAAATACTTCACCAAAATCAGTAAATTCTATAAAGTTACAAACTTTACCTAAAACCCAACAAAAAAGTCAAAACCTTTTTTTTTTACAGAAAAAAAACACAAAATTCAACCATGAAATTCATACACATACACAAAAGATACAAAATTTAACATATATGTAAGGTTTACAACTGACAGAAATAAAGTCAAAGCAAAATTCAAGAACTAAAATCTTGATCAAAACCCTAAAAAAAGATACCTTTTTTAAGGGTTGAATTATGGTTGCCGGAGAGATGATCGGTGGCCGGAGCTGTGGGTTGATTGCGGTGAGCTAAAAGTGAAAGTGGTGATTAAGTAAAATTAAAAGTTATGGATCGAAAGTGAAAGAAGAAGGGGTTTGGGGAAAGTGTGTGTGTTTGTATATGATGAAGTATTGGGAAGAATCTCATGCGTTTGGTTTGGTTGGTAGTTACATATGTTATATCAACTTTCCCTAAACTTGTTCAAATTAATACAACTTGTCCTTCATTTGTTGTTTTTCTTTTAACCCTTAAAAGTTTTCTATTTTTTAAACCCATAATTTAAAGAAATCATACAAAAGTACAAATTTACATTTACATCTAAATAAATAATACATTCTTAGAAGTATACCTATTCAATGCGGTTTTATCAAAAATTAAATTACATAAAATTCGTAAACTTCATTTAGTACATACGTCAAAAAATGATGGAAGCAGGTTTTGCTAACCCTCAGTTTTGGATTATCTAACATACGGGTAAAAATACATTTGTTATTGCTAGAGTATTTAAAAATAAAAATGATTGTGTAACTTACTATATAAATAATAAATAATATAAATTTTATGAGTAAATCATAAGTAAAATTGTAATCGTGATTCTCCTTTTTAACATGCCTAAATGGCTAAATCAACAAACTAATATACGGAGTAATATATGTTTATTTTTAGAATGATAAATAGACGTAGTGGTCATCATATTTTTGCAAGACTGTCAATTATCAGTTTAGTAGATCACACATTTTTATTGTTCAGTCTTATGTCTAAAGGGTTGAATTTTTTCATGTTGAACAATTGAGGAGGCCGTATGCATCAAATTAGACTTTGGGTGACTTTCAACCCGCTTGACCCATTCCCAATACAACTGCAGCTAAAAATTTTTATATCGTGACCCGTTTAAGACCATGAAACATATCCCATATCAAATTGTACCTCAAATATGCTATCTCCAGTTCTTTTGCCTTTTGTATTGTTTCCATTATGATTGACTGTTCATCTAAAGTTAAAAAATGCAAGCTTTATATTACGCCTGACAAATTGAACCCGCTTGACAAAATTTGGGTTTTGTTTGGGTAAAGTTTCATCTTGTTGGAATTCGTCTGCCCAAGACACATATTAAATTGACGTGGCTAGTACGTGATGATCCAAGTCGGGTCATACCCAATAACAAGCTAGACAAACACTTACGATATTTATTTATATGATATGATCCTTAAATAAATATAAATACTTGAAACATTTAGAAAGTGGTTTTCTGAATAATTGCACTTGAGATATGTAAATAAATTATATGGATGATTTATTTTGAGAGAAATGTGAATATGTTTATTTGGAGAAATAAACATTTATGTGTGTTGTGTATAATATGTAATATGTTACATAATATATGTAACAAGTTATGTTACACTTTTATCTACAAAATATATAAGGATATATTTTATAAAATTAATGAAAATGGTTTTCCCTCTTTTGTTGGTCTTGGAGGCCGCCCCCCCCCCCCCATGTGGTCTTGAGTGTGTTTCTTACACATAAGAGCACATGGACTTGGAGTGTGGAAAGGGATCACACACACACAACACAACATAGAGTGCATCAACTCTTACATGCAAGAATTGTAAGAACTCTCTCAACTTCTCAAGAGAAAAATACTCTCTCTTTTCTCTTTTTGGTTTCGGCAATAAGGAAGAAAAGGGGAAGGGTTTTCAAGTTAAAATCCTAGCATAGTTTGGGTGTTTGTTGGAAGCTTGGGGTATACTAGCTTGAGGTTCTTCTAGGTTGAAGACTTACCACTTCAAGATCATCATCTCCTTCATTCAACCTTCTCATAAGCTTGGAAGAAGGTAGTCTTCTAAACACCCTATGGTTGTTGTTTTGTATGTATGTTATTCATATAGATGGATCCTTATTGTTTGGGTTTTCTTTTATAAGTTAAAATTGGTTTTAACTACATATGTCACATTGAAATGGTTCAATTTCCGCTGCGTTTTAATATTATAAGGATAATATTACTTTGATAAAAACCCAAAAATCCCAACAATGGCATCTAGAGCCGGTTATATGGATACATACATCAAAAGTTGATATTTTGTTTGGACAAAATCCAATTTTTTGGTCATTTGGTAATGACCGAAATTAATACACAAAAAGGAGGTTCCTTTTTTTCTAGTGTATTTTAGTGTCACAACTTAGCCAAGAGACCTTATGAATGTTTGTGATGTGTGGATGTGTTTGTTTAATTATTCAATGGTTGTAATAGTTAAATAGGATTTTATTCATTCATTTGGTTATGTAATCTATTTATTTCATTTGGTATGTAATAAGTAGATTAGTTGCATTTTTCATTATAAATGTAATCTCCAAGAAGGCATCAAAAGGTTTGGGGCTAAAAGTTGGAGGCTAATGAGAAGACCCGTAAGTTCTCACTGCGGCGCAGTGGGGGTATATCAAACCCACTGCGGCGCAGTGGGTTATCAAAAATGAAGAAAAATTGTACAAATCACATCACAAAAGATTACTTGAAGCATTTGGATGCAAGATCAAGTGGGAGCTCAACTAACACAATATTTTGTGTTACTTTGTCCCTTAGGTTGAGACCTTTTGGCCCACTTGTTTCGGCTAACAAGTGTGGTCAAAATTAGTTGGCTAATGTTGTGCACTTATTAATTTTATGTGGTTGTTTGTTTAATTATTCAATGGTTGTAATAGTTAAATAGGATTTTATTCATTCATTTGGTTATGTAATCTATTTATTTCATTTGGTATGTAATAAGTAGATTAGTTGCATTTTTCATTATAAATGTAATCTCCAAGAAGGCATCAAAAGGTTTGGGGCTAAAAGTTGGAGGCTAATGAGAAGACCCGTAAGTTCTCACTGCGGCGCAGTGGGAGTATATTAGACCCACTGCGGCGCAGTGGGTTATCAAAAATGAAGAAAAATTGTACAAATCACATCACAAAAGATTACTTGAAGCATTTGGATGCAAGATCAAGTGGGAGCTCAACTAACACAATATTTTGTGTTACTTTGTCCCTTAGGTTGAGACCTTTTGGCCCACTTGTTTCGGCTAACAAGTGTGGTCAAAATTAGTTGGCTAATGTTGTGCACTTATTAATTTTATGTGGTTGTTTGTTTAATTTTGTCATATGGATGCTCAAAACCAACAAACTTGATGACTACATAAAAGATTAAAATTGGTTTTAATATTGACATTAACTTGGTAAATTAAAATGGGTTTTATTAAAAGTTAATGGTCACAATTATAAAAATGGATTTTATAAAAGAACCTTGAAATTTGGATTTCAAGATTCATTATGGTACATAGTTTTAACTAGAATATAAAAACTCAAACGACCCTTTAAAAACAAGTTAAACGCCATCCTTTTATACAACACTTAATTATTTGGGAACTCTTTGTAGGATAAAGGTCACCTAACTACTTTGAGGGAACTTATAAGTTAAGGTAAATTTATTGTACTTATGGGATAAAGGTCACCTAACCACTAGTATAAGATAAATTTACATGTGTGTATAAGTAGGACAACTTGATTTGGAAGCCATGTGATTAGGGTCACCGAAGCATGGTAACCAAAGGCGTTGATGGGATTAAACATGCCAACTTAATATAAGATATTAAACCGGTCCCATACCACTAGAAATTGCAAAGTGTTGCAATTGTCAAACGTTGACTACCTTGTTAATTTAGATCATGGGATAAAGGTCACCTAACCATCATTTAAATGTAACGTTGGATTCTAGGTTTTAATTATTAATTGTCTATGAGACATAAAAGGGTATTAACAATTAAAATTTATATTTGATATCGAAAATACTAATAAAGAACTTTGTTAATCTTGTAGATGGCCGCTAACAATGCAATAAACCCCAACCCAAACGTCCATAACTTTTCACTAAGATCCATCCTTGAAAAGGATCGTCTTAATCAAAATAACTTTGTGGATTGGTTTCGTAACTTGAGAATTGTTCTCAGGCACGAAAAGAAATCCTATATTTTAGACGATCCTATTCCTGATGAGCCCGAAGAAACTGATGTTGAGGCCTATAATGATTGGGCTAAATATGTCGAGGACTCCGTGCAAGTTAGTTGCATAATGCTAGCGAGTATGACTCCCGAACTCCAAAAGGAGTTCGAGCACCATGGGGCGTACGACATGATTACCCAACTCAAGGAAATGTTCCAACAAAAGGCAAGGGTTGAGCGCTTCGAAACGGTTCGAGCGCTTCATGCATGTCGCATGGATGATTCACAACCCGTCTCAACATATGTTCTTAAAATGAAAAGCTACATTGATCGCCTCGAAAGGCTTAATTGTCCCGTCTCAAATGAGTTAGCTACGGATATGATCCTTAACTCATTGTCTAAGAGATTTGAAACTTTCGTGTTAAATTATAACATGAATGGATGGGACAAGACCGTTTCCGAGCTTCATGGGATGCTCAAAACGGCCGAGGCTAGTATGGGAGGAAAAGTTCAACCCGTTCTCATGATCAATGAAGGCGGAAAGAAAAGGGCTTACTCCGGACCCAAGGCAAATGTTGCTAAGGGAAAGGGAATGATTACCCAACTCAAGGAAATGTTCCAACAAAAGGCAAGGGTTGAGCGCTTCGAAACGGTTCGAGCGCTTCATGCATGTCGCATGGATGATTCACAACCCGTCTCAACATATGTTCTTAAAATGAAAAGCTACATTGATCGCCTCGAAAGGCTTAATTGTCCCGTCTCAAATGAGTTAGCTACGGATATGATCCTTAACTCATTGTCTAAGAGATTTGAAACTTTCGTGTTAAATTATAACATGAATGGATGGGACAAGACCGTTTCCGAGCTTCATGGGATGCTCAAAACGGCCGAGGCTAGTATGGGAGGAAAAGTTCAACCCGTTCTCATGATCAATGAAGGCGGAAAGAAAAGGGCTTACTCCGGACCCAAGGCAAATGTTGCTAAGGGAAAGGGTAACCACAAAGGGAATTACAAAGGCAAAGGAAAGGGAAAAATGGATACCCAAAAGGCGAAGAAGCAAAAGGTTGCTGTCAATGACCCATGCTTTGAGTGTGGGGAGGTAGGACATTGGAAACGTAATTGTCCAACCTACCTCAAAGAGTTAAAAGCTAAGAGGGATGCAGGGCAAACCTCAGGTACAATATTTATGATATATATTGAGCTTAATACAGTTTTTTCTTACATATGGGTATTGGATACCGGATGTGGAACTCATATTTGTAATATGTTACAGGGGTTCATAAGAAAGAAGCACATCAAGAAGGGAGACATTAGTCTCTTTATGGGCAATGGTGCATTGGTGCATGTTGAAGCCCAAGGAGACTATCTTTTGAAACTTCCAAATGGTTTGGAAATTGTATTGAACAATGTTTTGTATGCACCTAGTTTGACTAGGAGTATTATTTCTGTTTCCCGTTTAAGACATGTTGGATATGATTTTAATTTTGTTAACAATGATATCCATGTTTCTTTGAATGATGTATTTTATTTTAAAGCTATGCCTTTAAATGGTATTTATGAATTAGTTCATGAAAACCAAACTTATGATAACTCAATGTACCAAGCTACCACCAAGAAACTTAAATTAGATTTAAGTGAAACCTATATTTGGCATTGTCGTCTTGGCCATATAAATAAGAATCGCATACTAACACTTCAAAAGAATGGTCTTTTGAAAACGAAATCAAATGATTCATTTAATGTATGTGAATCTTGTTTACAAGGCAAGATGACTAAAGCACCTTTCAAAGGCACTAATGAAAGGGCAAAAGATTTATTAGGTATCATACATTCGGATGTATGTGGTCCTTTTAAGCCAATGACTAGGAATGGTGAAAGATACTTCATTACATTCACCGATGACTATAGTCGTTACGGTTATGTATACTTATTAAAACATAAGAGTGAAGCTTTTGAAATGTTCAAAATTTTCAAGAATGAAGTAGAAAACCAACTCAGTAAGACAATAAAAATTCTTCGTTCTGATAGAGGAGGTGAATACCTAAGTGATGCTTTTCAAGATCATCTTAGAAGTTGTGGGATTGTCTCACAACTAACTCCACCTGGAACACCACAACATAATGGTGTGTCTGAAAGGAGGAATCGAACTCTATTAGATATGGTTCGTTCCATGATGAGTAAAAGCTCACTACCTCTATCATTTTGGGGATATGCCATAATCTCTGCTGCCCGAATTTTAAATATGGCTCCCACCAAGAAAGTGGAGAAAACACCTTTTGAAATATGGCATGGAAGAGTTCCATCTTTATCATATTTAAAGGTATGGGGTTGTGAGGCTTATGTAAGACATGATGCCTCAAACAAATTAGAGCCCCGATCCACTAAGTGTATCTTTGTAGGATATCCCAAAGATGATTTGGGATATTATTTCTACAATCCTAATGAGCAAAATGTATTTGTTGCTCGAAAGGCTGAGTTCTTGGAAACTAAATTCCTTATGGAAGGAACTAGTTCCAGAACAGTGGAACTTGAAGAAGATCAAGAACCACTGACAGATACACACTTGGGTGACACTAGCATTCAACAAAAGGATGTTGAAGATGATCAAAGGGTTGATCAAGACACACAAAACGTTCGTAGATCTGGTAGAGCTACTTATCCACCTGAGAGATATGGATTTCTCGTGGATGAATGCTACATGGTAGTTTCTGATGAACCTACCACCTACCATGATGCTATGTCCAAATCAGATTCGGACAAATGGCTAGAGGCCATGAACGCTGAGATGCAATCCATGTATGACAACCAAGTTTGGGAATTGGTTGTTGAACCTCCTAATTCCAAAGTAGTTGGAAGTAAGTGGGTGTTCAAATTGAAACACGATATGCATGGAAACTTGAGTACTTATAAAGCTAGACTTGTAGCAAAAGGTTTCACTCAAACTCGAGGGGTCGATTATGATGAAACTTTTTCGCCTGTGGCAATGCTAAAGTCTATTAGGATATTATTTGCCATAGCCGCATATTATGACTATGAGATATGGCAAATGGATGTCAAAACCGCTTTTCTAAATGGATATCTTGAGGAAGATGTCTATATGGATCAGCCTGAAGGTTTTGTCGATCCAAAACATCCTAATAAAGTATGCAAGTTAAAGAAATCAATCTATGGGTTGAAACAAGCATCAAGAAGCTGGAATCGTCGTTTTGATGAAGAAGTCAAGAAATTTGGCTTCATCAAAAATGCCGATGAAGCTTGTGTGTATAAGAAGGCTAGTGGGAGCATCATTACTTTTCTAGTACTATATGTCGATGACATTCTACTATTTGGAAATGACATTCCAACCTTGGAAGGTGTAAAAGCCTGGCTTGGAAGTTGCTTTTCCATTAAGGATCTTGGTGAAGCCGCCTATATTTTGGGAATAAGGATCTATAGGGATAGATCAAGGCGCTTAATAGGTTTGAATCAAAGTGCATACATAGACAAGATCTTGAAAAGGTTCAAGATGGAAAACTCCAAAAAGGGTTTGGTGCCTATTCAAAGAGGAACTATATTGAGTACTTCTCAATCTCCCAGCTCAAAAGTTGAGCAAGAGAGAATGAGTGGAATCCCATATGCATCTGCTATAGGATCCATCATGTATGCTATGATATGTACGAGACCGGACGTGTCATGCGCTTTAAGCATGACAAGTAGATACCAGCAAAATCCAGGTGATAGTCATTGGATGGCTGTCAAATATATATTGAAATATCTTAGAAATACTAAAGATATGTTCTTAATATATGGATCTGGTGAGGAGGAACTCGTTGTAAAGGGTTACACGGATGCGAGTTTCCAAACTGATCGAGATGATTCTCGATCACAATCGGGGTATATCTTCATTCTAAATGGAGGAGCTGTTTCTTGGAAAAGCTCAAAGCAAGATGTGGTTGCATTGTCCACTACAGAGTCTGAATACATCGCCGCTTCTTTAGCAGCACAAGAAGCTGCATGGTTGAAGAAATTCATTGCCGATCTAGGGGTTGTTCCTTCCATTCAAGAACCCCTAGAAATTCTTTGTGATAACGAGGGTGCGATTGCTCAAATCAAGGAACCTCGTGCACATCAAAAGACTAGGCACATTGAGCGGAGATTCAACTACATAAGGGATGAAGTTGAAAAGGGAAAGATATGTATTCACAAAGTTCACACCGATCAAAATGTTGCGGACCCACTCACGAAGCTCCTTGAAAGGCCTAAGCATGAGAGTCATACTTGTGCCATGGGACTTCGATATTCTAGTGATTGGATTTGATCTATTTTATGTATTTGGATATCGGAACACTTGTAATTATTAACACATTTATATGAATATTGGTATTTTGCATTTAAATTGTGTTATGTTCCATTTTTGCATGTTTAAATCCATGAATAAGTTAATTATTCTAAATGTCCGTAGTCGATCATATTTGTGGGAACAAATATGAATGTAAGATTATTATGAACTTGGATTGGTAGATATTCAAAAGGTTTTGAATATAGAGCAAAGTGTTGCTACCAAGGTTCATAGATATTTGTGGGATACAAATATTGGACTGACCTGCAATCAAGCATTACTACATGGAATCTCTGTGATTGATCATAAGTAATCTTGAGTTAAAAGGCGGATATCATTGTATCCTCAGACCTGAGATACATATTGGGTCTTGATATTCACTGAATATTATACTTTGACTTAGTTCTTCGCTGTTCTGAAACATGGCAGTACATAAGACTAAGCTCAGGTATGATATAAGGTGATTGTGAGAGACGTATGTAGTCGAAATGGAATTTGTCCCTCTTATTCGTTGAGAGTAAGATGTCTAAGGCCTGCTACAAAGTTAAATCAATAGAGAATGATCACTCTGTGTCTCTAGGATTTAACAAGACATCTGAGACAAAAGGATAAATGATCGATTCACCTAAATCATTTCAAGTAAGGGACTTGAAGAGGATGATGTTATTGAATGGCACTTCGTCATACGTATTAGGGGTAGCAAACCGTTGTTAGGCGGTATTTGCTGCTTGCGTCAATCTTCTATGAATCTTGTGCAAGTGGGAGATTGTTGGAATTCGTCTGCCCAAGACACATATTAAATTGACGTGGCTAGTACGTGATGATCCAAGTCGGGTCATACCCAATAACAAGCTAGACAAACACTTACGATATTTATTTATATGATATGATCCTTAAATAAATATAAATACTTGAAACATTTAGAAAGTGGTTTTCTGAATAATTGCACTTGAGATATGTAAATAAATTATATGGATGATTTATTTTGAGAGAAATGTGAATATGTTTATTTGGAGAAATAAACATTTATGTGTGTTGTGTATAATATGTAATATGTTACATAATATATGTAACAAGTTATGTTACACTTTTATCTACAAAATATATAAAGGATATATTTTATAAAATTAATGAAAATGGTTTTCCCTCTTTTGTTGGTCTTGGAGGCCGCCCCCCCCCCCATGTGGTCTTGAGTGTGTTTCTTACACATAAGAGCACATGGACTTGGAGTGTGGAAGGGATTACACACACAACACAACATAGAGTGCATCAACTCTTACATGCAAGAATTGTAAGAACTCTCTCAACTTCTCAAGAGAAAAATACTCTCTCTTTTCTCTTTTTGGTTTCGGCAATAAGGAAGAAAAGGGGAAGGGTTTTCAAGTTAAAATCCTAGCATAGTTTGGGTGTTTGTTGGAAGCTTGGGGTATACTAGCTTGAGGTTCTTCTAGGTTGAAGACTTACCACTTCAAGATCATCATCTCCTTCATTCAACCTTCTCATAAGCTTGGAAGAAGGTAGTCTTCTAAACACCCTATGGTTGTTGTTTTGTATGTATGTTATTCATATAGATGGATCCTTATTGTTTGGGTTTTCTTTTATAAGTTAAAATTGGTTTTAACTACATATGTCACATTGAAATGGTTCAATTTCCGCTGCGTTTTAATATTATAAGGATAATATTACTTTGATAAAAACCCAAAAATCCCAACACATCTCATGGTTTTGTTGGGCAGGAGTTAACTTTGAGACACGGGTCATATTGGGTACTGTTAAGAATTCTAAACATATATCAGCGGGTCGAGCGGGTTTGATCAACGGGTCTGAACGGGTAAAGTAGTGATGTTTACAAACTTGGGAATATACGCCGATGATAAATTAGAAGTCGAGAATGTACTAAATGGTTGAGGAAGATTACGTCATTAGGGAGAAGCACATGGGGTTTCACTTCTCTCAGAGTTTTATTTTCATCTCCTATTTCTTTTGCATTAATTATTATTATATTATATATTATAAAATAAAAAGTAAAAATGGGATAAAAGTCTAGCATGTTTTTAATAAATACTAGTACCGGGAAATACATACTGCTATCCATATTTGCTTTATTTATAAGTTAAGTTAACGAATTCAACATTATTCAAATTTGTATTATTATTCTTAATTTTAACAATTTAAAAGTAATTATTTCTTTTCTTATACTATATCATAATATATGTATATATTTGATATCACTACAGTTTGGTCATGTTTCTAATTTATTTATTTTTCTAACCCCAATTCATGATTTTTTTCAATTCAAAAAATATTACTCGTAATTTATGTTTTTTTCTAACCCCAATTCATGTTTTTTTTCTAACCCCAATTCATGTTTTTTTTCAATAACTATTTCAATAATACTAGTAATTTATTTCCTTAAAAAACTAATTCAAATTTTGTAAGGATTTTATTATATTAATATTATACTTTTGGCTTTGGGTTTGAAAAAATGTGGGTTGATCCGCACCCGACCCGCACCCAATCCGCTTTGACCCGCACCCGCTTGACCCGCATTATTGAAATGACCCGCTTGAACCCGCACCCGTTTCAACCCGAACCCGCTCGACCCGCCCATTTTGCCAGGCCTACTTTATATAAATGCCACAAAGGAACAGACAGGTAGTTTTGGAGTAGATAACACCTCTTTCAGGTCCTTCAGATTTAGTCAACTGCAACATGGTTTCAGTTTCTCTACTGCTCGAGGAAATCCATATGGTCGACTCAGAAGTTGTTTTGGTTTTTGCAGATTTAGTTAATCATACCATGAAATTATTCGTATTTGAGATTTTCTAAACGATGATTCTCATTGTCTCCAATTATTGACAGTTCTTCCACCATGGGACTAGAATCCATAAACGATTGATTGATGGGTCATATCACACGCTGTGTACGCCAGCTTGAAAGGATTATTAGTCATATTCATAATAATAACAATAATACAAAGTCTTTTGATAGCTCTCACGTTAACATATTCCTAGAAGATAAATGTGCAGTATCTGTTCAAATAAATTTCATTAGTATAGTCAATGGAGTACTTTGATATCTATCCTCGATCTATATCAAATTATCAATGCTTGCAGGCAACAAGAAATATAGATTTGCAGCAAGGCATTTTTGATAATTCAACCACCTAGCGGTGGCCTAGCGGTTAATTAACATCTTGCAGCTCTCTATAAGAGATCACATATTTGAATCTCATTAGTTACACTCTTATGGGTGGCCAGTCAAAGGTTTGAAAATGGTCATGGGATGGTTAGGCCGCGTACATTTTGAGTAAAAAAAAGACTCGCCTTCCCCGAGTAACCTGAATAGCATCCATTTGCATTCTTGATAATTCAAGGTGTTCACTTTAATAATGAAAGATTACAAATAAAATTTGTTATAAAGAAAAATACAAAAAACTTAATTTGAAGGCTAGTGTCTATCACTATGCTCTGATCCACAAGATTTCTCTTGACCTCTTAAATTCCCTTCTCTTCTCAACTTATCTTCCTTTGATTTTCTACAAAAAATAACCCAAGAATTCACTTCTAATGCGACACAAACTCCGGTCAAAGTAGCTAAGCACAAACAATACACTAACTTAGCATAAGATCCCCCTTCTCCCATCACTTCAAACCCTTGAAACACATTTACAACTCCTAATGTCACACATGCATACCCCACAAAATGGTGGTATGATTTCCAATACTTTCTAAATTTATTAGTAGTCTTGGGCCTAAACAACAATGCTAATGTTTGAAGGCAGCCCAAAAAGAATGCTGCAAATCCAAGCTTGCGATGAAGCCCATACACCCGACCTGGAGACAGTTGACCCAAATGAACACCAATGGCAAAACCTGCAGTCCCTAGAAAAAATGCTGAAAGCTGAATTCCAGCATGCACGTAAAACCACATTGGCCCGAGTGACTGTACGTGGCGTAGATAGCGTGCAGTGACAGCACCAATTGGCAACAATACACCCCATGAAATAGCATTCATGATGCCATGAACAAGTTTTAGAATTTTGATGTTGCTCTTTGGGCCAGAGGCAGATGAGCCTGATAAAACGTCAATGGTTGTGATTGAGGAAAGGTCGTTAATCGTGGTTGGATGGATGGTTGGAGAGTAGCCTTGTACATATAAGCCTCTATTCCATACATGATGAATCTTGGTCTTGTTTGGTTTAAGTTTTATTGTCGCAAATATCTGAATAGTGGCACCATTATGGACAGTAGCCATTCGTCCGCCATATAATGTAGCAGAAGAAGATAAAAGATGGATGTCAAGAGGGCGAGATAGCAATGGGCTCTTTTGTAATTTTACCGTTGGATCTAAGATGTACGGTAGTAGCACGAGCTGGCCTGAGTTTGGGTCAGGGAATGTGATCAACGCTCGGGTTCCAGTCATTTCAGGAGAGTTTGGGTTGATACCCCATGCAACCCAGCCCGAAGGTGATATAAAAGTTCCTGAAAAGACCAACTCGAGAGTTGAATTATGCCTATGGAACGTCCATGCTATCGATGCTTCTTGTGAGGGTAACGGCATGCATTTTTCAAAAGTTTTGGTGGTGGTAATGGTGGTGCAATGGGCTGACAAAGCTCTATGAAGGTGGAGAAAGAGTAATAACAGGATAAATAGAGATGGAATCATGGTTAGTGATAGCAAGAAACAATAAGTTTTTTGTTATGAAAAAACAAAGTTAGTGGTGTGTTTTTTGTAAGGATATTAAATGGTCATGAGAGTTGTCATGATCATAAAGGTATGGTGGTTATAATGTGTTTGAAAGCTCCTTTTGTGCTCTGCTTAACTTTGAAGTGAGGCAATGGAAGAATATAGTGGGGTTGGTGAGCAAATTCTTGATCATTAGATATAGAGGGATGTATGTTTTTGGTTATTTGTTTCATCATTTTGGCATGTTCTCTATTTTCTATATCATGTGTTTTATACACATATTTTAGTTGCTTTTCAACAGTCTATAATTAGGTTTACTATATATTTTCACATTATAATGAAACTTATAAAATGAATGTTCAAAATGGGTCTGACTTACTTTATAATTTGAGTTTATAATATGAGTATGACTATCAACAAAATACTTTCAAGTTTCAACGAGAATAAAAGTTATTCCCTTGTTTCCATATACTTATAAACAAAAGACACATACAAATATACAAATGACTGAAATGAGCTAAATTTTTCTCGATATACTTGCTACATATTACAGTCCACCAGTCAAAACCCACATGGGTCGGCCCAGTAACACATATACTATATAAAAAGCCCAATAGTTCTCAACATATATCCTTGTCAATTGTCATTGAGACTTTGAGAGAAGAAAAATGGGGGTGAGCTTAGAAGGTTCAAAAGTGATATTGGTAGCATACATGAAAGAACATGTTTTGAATTACCATAAATGGATGCAAGATCCATCTTTACTTGAAGCCACCGGGTCGGAGCCCCTGACCCTTGAACAAGAATACCAGATGCAACTTTCTTGGACCCAAGACCCCCTCAGTAAGTAAACATTACTTCTCCTTTTTTTGATACCTTCCAAGTTTTAACTTTTATAATAATGAATAATTTCAGTGATATGGGGCTGTTTGTGTTTTTTGTGTGTAGAAAGTACTTTTATTATATTGGACAAAGATTTGATTTCTGGGGAATTTAATCATGGTGATCCTCATGTTGAAGGTAAAGTTTCTACCTTTTTAGTTAGTTTTTGTTTAAAATGCTTATGTTGTAATAGTTATAATTTATTAAATTATCATTGCGAATAATTGAGAGAAATCGAAAATTTTGTTGGGATACTTATGAAATGTGTGAGGGTGTGTGAGGTGTGCCACACAGGACTTTCATTATTTAGGGGCCTCCAAAGATAAGAAAATTGAGTTTGATTGTTTGAAATTAAGTTAGACGCATACACAACTTTCGGTAGCTGGGATTGACTTTGGGCTGATTAACATTTATATTAGGGCCTCATTTTGCTACTTGCATAGAGCCTCAAAAATTTCGACAAATAGAGGCTACGGTCTCATTTTTTAATGTGTATGAATACCAATTTTGGACTTGAATAGTAGTAAGTTTGCTATCATTTGCTATAATAGTGGTAGAATATATCTAACTTGCTTTCGTGTTTTATCGATAACAAGATATTTGACTTAGAGCAATGTCGTTGCAATGAATGAATAAAAGTCGAATGTGTGCTTTCTCCTACTTGAGATATTGTATTTGTTGATTGCTCTTTTGTTTGTATGTTATTCGTATCAACGTTTGTATCAGTGATTCCTTTGGGGTTCATAGTCATTCTGTTTTGCAGCCATGGTCGGTGATGTAAATGTGTACATGAATGATTTGGAAGATTCCCATCTGGGTGAGATTGAAATAATGATAGCTGAACCTAAATGGTATGTATTTCTTTAACCCCATATCTTTGTGCTGTTAGTTAAGTTGAATTAGCTACACCTCGAATAATCTGGTTTTTATTTAACTTAAGTTTTTGTGTGACTTTTATCAGAGTTGTGTGTTCTTTCTTTCAAATGTTCAGTTCTTTTTTCTTTTTTTTAATGTCATTGTTGCAAGAGAAGTCGTGGCAAAGGACTTGGGATGGAATCAGTATTGATGATGTTGGTGTTTGCCATTGAAAACCATAAAATCAACACCTTTCGTGCGAAAATTGGATTCTCAAATGAAGCTTCGTTAAATATGTTCAAGAAACTGGTTCATATCTTCCTCTTGACTACTATGATAGTTTTCTGGTATTCACTATCACACGTTTATACACTCCTAAGTCCTAACTAATGCATATTTGTCCATTTTGTAGGGCTTCAAGGAGGTCTCTCATAGTGAAATCTTCAAAGAGGTGAGTTTATCTCTATAGGGAAAACACTAAAAAAGCTCCTGTAAATGAAGTTATAATTTATGGGTCACATTTACCACTCAATTGAGATGAGACCCACAAAACATGGAACTGATAAACTTGTGTAGATAACTGAGTGGTAAGTTGTCATCCGTCGTTCTTGATTCAATGCAGGTTACTTTGGAGCTACCAGTAACACCAGAAAAGAGCAAAGAGCTACTTCAGTTAGTTGGAAATATGGTTAAGCATTCATAGCCTCGATAAAGTTGCTCATATGTATACATTCTTCTTTCAAAATTAGAACTTTAAACTCTCTAACTACTTAGAAGAACAAATAATTCCTCTTGGGTATAATACTTGTGACAATTTAGCAAAAGTTATATGATAATATTGTCCCAAACATCGGAGTTGAGATCAAATCCTGTCCTTTGTTGGTAGGTATGTCGTACGTTTGGTTAACTCATGATTTTATAGATAGGGTTATACTTTCTTTTTTAAAGCCATTGCTATTGCTGCTTAGCTCCAGTTTGTCTTTTGTAGGTAACATGAGACAGGGTTTATATATTACTAAAATAATGATAGTAAATTATTTCTTGAGAGGAAAAAGTTTAGATAAAGGAACAAAGCTAAGCTGCATCAGGGATTTTATGTCATAATGGTATAGTATGTCCTGATTTTATTAGGAATATCTTTATTAGATATTTAGATGTTAGTAAATTAGGAAATAATCTTTTCCAATAGACCGATATATAGAAAGCACACTGAAGTATGCTTATAAAAGCCCACTAAGACCTTATTAGCCTTTAAATCAGTATATAAGATTGCATATTAGGGTTCAGATATTTAGTTGAAACATTTTCAGAATGTCGCACTATGTCATTTGAGTTGGTTATCGCCGATCATCTCAAGATACTGAGTGTCCTCTTTGGTTGATGTTTTACACTAGTAAACAGTTTCATCTTCATTTTGTAGTATACCATGGAAATTACCACTTCCTTTTAATTAAAAAAATTTCAAACGTGTGATACAAACCAATGTTGAGTGGATTTGTGAGTGTGCAGAGAGCTTGAGTGTACCGTTACGGGTTTAGTGTGACTGTTGCTAAACTCTTAGCTGATCTTTAACATAGGATTGCCCAATCTTTCTGACGTTGCTTTAATTCTACCATCCAATGTTGCTTCAGTTCTACCAAAAATGTCACGGCTGTGGTGGCAGTACTACGTCTCAGTGGGGTGCTAGTGGTAGTGCAACATGAGGACATTGGCAATTAAGGGTTGTACTTGTTGAAAATCCGCCTAGATATTATTTATAGTCGCACTGAGTCTACTAATAAGTGTCTTGTTGTGATGTATAGTACATATACATAATACATCTTGGCAGCTCCAAACGAAGTTCAAACCTCAATCCGACACGGGTTAATTTTTTTAGAAATTGCGAGGGTTTACTACATATGGGGAGTGACGGGCTTCTAACTGAAACACTAGAAAAAGGAGATACTCATTGTCTTTAGAGGTTGGCCCATAACAATTGAGACGATACAACGAGGCTCTAACAATGTTTTATTGAAGTTTTAATCTTTATATTGCATGTTATATCCTACTCAAGGCTTATGAGAATCTAATTATGAGGGGCTGTTTTAAAGTCTTGATTGGATACGTTAACATTGGTATTAACAGTAGATCATTTCTCTTTTTGAGTCTCAATGTACTGGGCAAAAATCACCACCTAGCGTTAATATATACATGTGGCCAACTCTTGGTTTTATTAATGGGTGTATAACTAGTTATCGACTTCGTAAGTGTTACAGAAAGCCATTATGTTTCTTCTGACTCCATTGTAGCTGTTTGGTTCGGGCTGACAAACCCAGTGGCTTATGAATGGTGAGCTTGAGTAGTCATTCTGTACGATCGGAGTAAGGACTTGGTAATAGGCGAGACCTCTAGATTTTGAATGTGAAATTTTCGTCTGAGCACATTCTAGCAGAGGAAAATGAGGACTTGGAAAACATAATGGGCAATGGGGAGTAGCAGAAGCAGACTGAGGAATAAATGATAGCTGTTATGGAAGACGAGCCGAGTAATGGAACAAAAGACATTAGGTCCGTTTATAGGTCAAGTTTAGAAGCGGGTAGGGTTGACCTGTTGTGCCACCAACGCGTAAAATCTGTGTATAGTAATGCATCTTTTGAATTCAAGGTTGCTGTGGTAGTTCATATCTTCATAGAATGTGAGATTGAACCCAATAAAGCTGGGATTAAGTGTTTGGACATAAATCGAACTATCGATTAACTTCAAATCAGCCTATACGAGAGAAAATATCCGCGCGTTGCGGCGGTGAGATGGTGGGGTGATAGGTCATAGGAGGTGATAAGTCATAGAGTGTGATAGTCAAATGCCTTAGCCGTACGGGCTCCGCCCTCGGATTTAAAAATTCGTCGAAAGTATATCGAATGACATCTCTAATGAAAGAGCATGAAATTTTAAGAACACCATATAATTTTTATAATTTATCGATATACGGTTTTTGAGATAAAAGATTTTTTAAGGAATTAGATGAATAAAATGATTTATGGAGGAAAGAGAAAAAAAATGATTGTTTGAGATTTGAGGAGAGAGAGGAAAATGAGGACTTGGAAAACATAATGGGCAATGGGGAGTAGCAGAAGCAGACTGAGGAATAAATGATAGCTGTTATGGAAGACGAGCCGAGTAATGGAACAAAAGACATTAGGTCCGTTTATAGGTCAAGTTTAGAAGCGGGTAGGGTTGACCTGTTGTGCCACCAACGCGTAAAATCTGTGTATAGTAATGCATCTTTTGAATTCAAGGTTGCTGTGGTAGTTCATATCTTCATAGAATGTGAGATTGAACCCAATAAAGCTGGGATTAAGGTTTTTTTTTTTTTTTTGAACGACGAGCTGGGATTAAGGTTTTTTTTTTTTTTTTTTTTTTTGAACGACGAGCTGGGATTAAGGTTTTTTTTTTTTTGAACGACGAGCTGGGATTAAGGTTTTTTTTTTTTTGAACGACGAGCTGGGATTAAGGTTTTTTTTTTTTTGAACGACGAGCTGGGATTAAGGTTTTTTTTTTTTTGAACGACGAGCTGGGATTAAGGTTTTTTTTTTTTTGAACGACGAGCTGGGATTAAGGTTTTTTTTTTTTTGAACGACGAGCTGGGATTAAGGTTTTTTTTTTTTTGAACGACGAGCTGGGATTAAGGTTTTTTTTTTTTTGAACGACGAGCTGGGATTAAGGTTTTTTTTTTTTTGAACGACGAGCTGGGATTAAGGTTTTTTTTTTTTTGAACGACGAGCTGGGATTAAGGTTTTTTTTTTTTTGAACGACGAGCTGGGATTAAGGTTTTTTTTTTTTTGAACGACGAGCTGGGATTAAGGTTTTTTTTTTTTTGAACGACGAGCTGGGATTAAGGTTTTTTTTTTTTTGAACGACGAGCTGGGATTAAGTGTTTGGACATAAATCGAACTATCGATTAACTTCAAATCAGCCTATACGAGAGAAAATATCCGCGCGTTGCGGCGGTGAGATGGTGGGGTGATAGGTCATAGGAGGTGATAAGTCATAGAGTGTGATAGTCAAATGCCTTAGCCGTACGGGCTCCGCCCTCGGATTTAAAAATTCGTCGAAAGTATATCGAATGACATCTCTAATGAAAGAGCATGAAATTTTAAGAACACCATATAATTTTTATAATTTATCGATATACGGTTTTTGAGATAAAAGATTTTTTAAGGAATTAGATGAATAAAATGATTTATGGAGGAAAGAGAAAAAAAATGATTGTTTGAGATTTGAGGAGAGAGAGGAAAATGAGTGGTTGAGATTTAAGGGTATTATAGGTATATTAGGTAGAGATGTTTAAATTAGTGAATAAAGAAGAGGGGTAATTTAGGTAGTTCAAAGTTGTAATTTGAGATTTAGAAAAAGGGGCTCCTCTATTATATAGGAGTAATAATAATAAAGATAAAGAAGTAAAGATATAGATAGAGGGGTGGGTTATTTATAGTACAAGCATTAAAAAAAGTACAAAAAGTACATGTGTAAGTTAACTTACACATGTGTAAGTCTCGCCGGAGATGGTCGCCGTCGCCGGAGGATCATGGTGGTGGTCGGAGATGGAAGGAAGAAGAAGTAAGTTAACTTACACATGTGTAAGTCTCGCCGGAGACGGTCGCCGGCGCCGTGGTTGGGGTGGTCGGAGATGATGGTGGCTGGTGGTGGTTGTCTCGCGAAGGAAAAAACCTAGAAATTTTAAACCCTAAAATGCTAAAAAAGTTGTACTTACACATGTGTAAGTCTCGCCGGAGATGGTCGCCGTCGCCGGAGGATCATGGTGGTGGTCGGAGATGGAAGGAAGAAGGAAGAAGAAGGAAGTAAGTTAACTTACACATGTACTTTTTGTACTTTTTTTAATGCTTGTACTATAATTATCTTTCCCCTATATATATATATAGGGAAATGTTATTTTGAGAACCTATAAAAAAGCAAGAACTTTTAAGAACTCTTTTTCCATCAATATTAATAAGGGTAAACTTGTACTTTTCTAATTAACTAATTAAATGATACAAATAAATCAAATACCATCCTTATTTTTCTCCGTCGGTTAGAACAACAATTACGGTTTATCGTCGGACGCAAGATTTCTAGCAACATTAGTTATTTTCATTTATATCACACTTATCACATTATTTTATTTCAATGAACATGCATGCATCTCTTTAAACAAAACAAAACGGAGTTATGAAACAAACATTTTTTTAACAGCATGAAACAAACATTTATATTACTCATTTTGCATACATATGCACTAATTAATTCCATAATACATTTATTTGTAAAATACATTGTATATATATGCTCATATGAATTTTCATGCACATGTGATCACCAACTAATCTTATGAATTTTTTAATAAAATTTTTGCACAAAATATATGTACAAAATTTTTACATACATATGCTCATATGAATTTTCATGCACATGTGATCACCAACTAATCTTATGAATTTTTTAATAAAATTTTTGCACAAAATATATGTACAAAATTTTTGCATACATATGCTCATATGACTCTTTATGCACATGTGATCACCAACTAATCTTATGAAAGTTTCGCATAAAATTTTTGCATACATGTGCTCATATGACTCCTTATGCACATGTGATCACCAACTAATCTTATGAAGGCTTCACATAATGTAAGTCCCAACTTAATAGATGTCACTACCTGAAGACACCTCTATGTCGATGGTGGAGTTACTTTGCAATATATGCACTGAACTGGAGACGACCAGTTGCAGTGTGTATATACCAAGTTCTAGATAGATTACTTATTTAAATGATAATAAGTAAAGAACAATGCAATAATACAAAATACTTGTAAGATAACTTGATGAGACAATATGTAATTTTCAAGTGTAATTTATTTATTGATGTTAAACAAATTACAAGGTTGTTGCGGAACCAAGATAATACAAAGAATGTAAATATCCTAACAACCTATGAAATACAATTGATCTACACTCGGAATTTCTCAAGACAGTCGAAACACTTAAAGTTGTGAAATGTTCCTTTTAGCGATTGAGAGAATATTGCACAAGTTCACCAAGAATATTGCAGGTTTGCAAAGTGTGAAGTGTTGTATGTTTTTCACTTAGTATTCTTGTTGTGCAATGACTTGTATTTATAGGCAAAGTTAACATTTGGGATGTTAACTTTAGCCGTACAAATGTGGTTGAGATCATTTAAGGAATAACATTTAATTCCTTAAAAAGCAGTGTAAAGTCGCATGATAAAGCAACTTTACTCAACCACCTTTATGTACCTTTTATTACTTAAATAATAAGATAAGGCTTATTATCCGGGTAAAGGTACATAAAGCATAAAAGTCAATTCCTCGTAATCAGTGTAAAGCTTTGTAAGAGCTTTCCACTGATGGTCTCCAGTTTGTAACTGACTAGAATGTCAACTGGGCTTCGCTGCCATTGCCATTCTCTATCTTCCATTTGTTGTCTTCGACTTCAACTGGAATGATTCTTCAACTGGTCAGTTCTCAACTGGAGGAAGTCTTCAGTTGCGTTGACTGTACGGTGCAACTGGACTTCAATATATTTCTCGACAAATCATCTAGGTCTCCAGTTTCACTGGACAGTTTCACTGGACAGTTTCACTGGGTCTCCAGGTGCAACTGGAGACTGGCCAGTTTACCAGGTGAACTGGTCCTAACAAATTCCCCCTATTTGTCTAGAAATATTGACAAGTCTTTTTCTAGTTCTTGTATCTATACAAGTGTGAACTGGAGAGACTTGTTTGATTTAAATCTATCTAAGTTTTCTAAGGCATTTTTATAGATCAATAAATGCCTTAGGTTTTTCTTTTAGGTTTGTTAGATTTTAATCTATTATCTACCTTGTGGTTACAAACTGGTAACTTCATTTATACAAGGAAATGAAATTTATACAAGTTACAGAATGTAAAACAAAATACAAGTAGATAACTGAAAAGAAAGAACTTAATTAGATGGCCCTTCGCCAGTTCTTCTTCTCTTGGTCACCAAAGAAATAGGTTGTGAGTCTTCAGGGTCAATATTCAGCTTTTGCTCCAGGTTTTCTTTATGTTGAATCTTGCCCCTTAAGAAGTTCACCCAAGCTTTCTCAAACCTATTCTTTTGTGCCTTCGCATCCAACACATTCACCATTTCAACCCATTCGCTGAACCCATATTGCATAGCACCAGGATTGTCAGTTTTAACCAGTGGCCCTCTGGTGTAACTAACTTCAACTTGAAAAACTTTGGTGCCTGGCTTGATTGTCACATTTACACCATTGATAGTACCACTATGTCTTCTGGTTGACATGATCTGGGAGTAATAGCTTCTTGCTTCAGATTCATTTGTTATTTTTATACTCCCAGCACCAGCAGCCAGTACAGCGGACTTGATGTCTTCATTGGATACCTCGCCAGTTGGTTCAACAAATGTGCTAAGGTCAGCATCTCTTGTCAGTGGTCTTCTTGGTTGTGGAATCCTTCTTGGTGGATTCAAAACCTTCTTCACAACCTTCTTAACATTTGCAATTCGTTTAAGAATCCCACTGGCCCTATTCTCCTTAGCCTTCTCCACTGAAATGTTCAAACTCTTGGCATCAAATTCAGCTTCATCCTCAGGATAGTGTCTGTCCAGTTCAACATCCAGCATTTCTTTCAACTGGTCAGTTCTCAACTGGAGGAAGTCTTCAGTTGCGTTGACTGTACGGTGCAACTGGACTTCAATATATTTCTCGACAAATCATCTAGGTCTCCAGTTTCACTGGACAGTTTCACTGGGTCTCCAGGTGCAACTGGAGACTGGCCAGTTTACCAGGTGAACTGGTCCTAACAAATTCCCCCTATTTGTCTAGAAATATTGACAAGTCTTTTTCTAGTTCTTGTATCTATACAAGTGTGAACTGGAGAGACTTGTTTGATTTAAATCTATCTAAGTTTTCTAAGGCATTTTTATAGATCAATAAATGCCTTAGGTTTTTCTTTTAGGTTTGTTAGATTTTAATCTATTATCTACCTTGTGGTTACAAACTGGTAACTTCATTTATACAAGGAAATGAAATTTATACAAGTTACAGAATGTAAAACAAAATACAAGTAGATAACTGAAAAGAAAGAACTTAATTAGATGGCCCTTCGCCAGTTCTTCTTCTCTTGGTCACCAAAGAAATAGGTTGTGAGTCTTCAGGGTCAATATTCAGCTTTTGCTCCAGGTTTTCTTTATGTTGAATCTTGCCCCTTAAGAAGTTCACCCAAGCTTTCTCAAACCTATTCTTTTGTGCCTTCGCATCCAACACATTCCCCCTATCACCTTGCTCACCAGCTTCAGTACTGGTAGCTACAACCATTTCTCTTCCAGGTGCAACTGGAGACTGGCCAGTTTACCAGGTGAACTGGTCCTAACAAATTCCCCCTATTTGTCTAGAAATATTGACAAGTCTTTTTCTAGTTCTTGTATCTATACAAGTGTGAACTGGAGAGACTTGTTTGATTTAAATCTATCTAAGTTTTCTAAGGCATTTTTATAGATCAATAAATGCCTTAGGTTTTTCTTTTAGGTTTGTTAGATTTTAATCTATTATCTACCTTGTGGTTACAAACTGGTAACTTCATTTATACAAGTTACAGAATGTAAAACAAAATACAAGTAGATAACTGAAAAGAAAGAACTTAATTAGATGGCCCTTCGCCAGTTCTTCTTCTCTTGGTCACCAAAGAAATAGGTTGTGAGTCTTCAGGGTCAATATTCAGCTTTTGCTCCAGGTTTTCTTTATGTTGAATCTTGCCCCTTAAGAAGTTCACCCAAGCTTTCTCAAACCTATTCTTTTGTGCCTTCGCATCCAACACATTCACCATATCACCTTGCTCACCAGCTTCAGTACTGGTAGCTACAACCATTTCTCTTCCAGGTGCAACTGGAGACTGGCCAGTTTACCAGGTGAACTGGTCCTAACAAATTCCCCCTATTTGTCTAGAAATATTGACAAGTCTTTTTCTAGTTCTTGTATCTATACAAGTGTGAACTGGAGAGACTTGTTTGATTTAAATCTATCTAAGTTTTCTAAGGCATTTTTATAGATCAATAAATGCCTTAGGTTTTTCTTTTAGGTTTGTTAGATTTTAATCTATTATCTACCTTGTGGTTACAAACTGGTAACTTCATTTATACAAGGAAATGAAATTTATACAAGTTACAGAATGTAAAACAAAATACAAGTAGATAACTGAAAAGAAAGAACTTAATTAGATGGCCCTTCGCCAGTTCTTCTTCTCTTGGTCACCAAAGAAATAGGTTGTGAGTCTTCAGGGTCAATATTCAGCTTTTGCTCCAGGTTTTCTTTATGTTGAATCTTGCCCCTTAAGAAGTTCACCCAAGCTTTCTCAAACCTATTCTTTTGTGCCTTCGCATCCAACACATTCCCCCTATCACCTTGCTCACCAGCTTCAGTACTGGTAGCTACAACCATTTCTCTTCCAGGTGCAACTGGAGACTGGCCAGTTTACCAGGTGAACTGGTCCTAACAAATTCCCCCTATTTGTCTAGAAATATTGACAAGTCTTTTTCTAGTTCTTGTATCTATACAAGTGTGAACTGGAGAGACTTGTTTGATTTAAATCTATCTAAGTTTTCTAAGGCATTTTTATAGATCAATAAATGCCTTAGGTTTTTCTTTTAGGTTTGTTAGATTTTAATCTATTATCTACCTTGTGGTTACAAACTGGTAACTTCATTTATACAAGGAAATGAAATTTATACAAGTTACAGAATGTAAAACAAAATACAAGTAGATAACTGAAAAGAAAGAACTTAATTAGATGGCCCTTCGCCAGTTCTTCTTCTCTTGGTCACCAAAGAAATAGGTTGTGAGTCTTCAGGGTCAATATTCAGCTTTTGCTCCAGGTTTTCTTTATGTTGAATCTTGCCCCTTAAGAAGTTCACCCAAGCTTTCTCAAACCTATTCTTTTGTGCCTTCGCATCTAAAACATTCCCCCTATCACCTTGCTCACCAGCTTCAGTACTGGTAGCTACAACCATTTCTCTTCCAGGTGCAACTGGTGCAAGGACTCTTTGGACTCTTTCCCCCTTGGCAGCATCTAGACCTGCCCTAATTCCTTCCCATTCAGAGGGGTGAGATGGCAACCGGTCAAGAGGCTGCCATGTTTGCATGTCCTTGCACTCTTTGAAGATTCCACACATCATCCTAAAGGACCTCCAAAGGTGGTTGGTCTCCTTTGACTGGGTCAAGACATTTGCAGTAACCTGTTCTTGACCAGTTTTCAATTCATTTAAGATCTTAGAATCTTCATCTAGACCAGAAACCACCTTGTCCTTTATTTCATCATCCTTCTTCTTCAGATTCTCTACTTCAGTTGTTCTTACAGTATTGCCAAGCAGATTAGAGATTGAGGTTGTAACCTTGGACTGAGTAAGGTCAAAGGCTTCTTTCAAAGTACCAGCCAGATTGTTGCAGCCAGTGACCAACTCATTTAGCTTCTTGAACACCAAGTCTTCATTTGATGAAAACTTATTAATCCCCAGATCAACCACCTTAATATTTGTCAAGTGATCTTTGTGGTATCTGGAGAAAGACTTGGTGTTTTTGTCAAGTGTCTTCTGAATCTCCTCCACCCTGGTTAGAAGGTTTTGGAGATCGGCTTGAATTGAGACAACTTGACTGTCCAGTCAGACATCACCATTTCAATCAATTGTGCTTCTCTAGCACCCAGCGTATCCTCTATCTTCTGACCAACTGAAGTCATCAACTGCTGTCCAAGTTCAGTTACATCTAGGCCAGGTTTTTCAATCAATTGTGCTTCTCTAGCACCCAGCGTATCCTCTATCTTCTGACCAACTGAAGTCATCAACTGCTGTCCAAGTTCAGTTACATCTAGGCCAGGTTTTTCAATCAATTGTGCTTCTCTAGCACCCAGCGTATCCTCTATCTTCTGACCAACTGAAGTCATCAACTGCTGTCCAAGTTCAGTTACATCTAGGCCAGGTTTTTCAATCAATTGTGCTTCTCTAGCACCCAGCGTATCCTCTATCTTCTGACCAACTGAAGTCATCAACTGCTGTCCAAGTTCAGTTACATCTAGGCCAGGTTTTTCAATCAATTGTGCTTCTCTAGCACCCAGCGTATCCTCTATCTTCTGACCAACTGAAGTCATCAACTGCTGTCCAAGTTCAGTTACATCTAGGCCAGGTTTTTCAATCAACTCCTTCACCTGCCTTTCAATCTCCCTCAAATCTACTTCAGATGTTCTTACAGTATTGCCAAGCAGATTAGAGATTGAGGTTGTAACCTTGGACTGAGTAAGGTCAAAGGCTTCTTTCAAAGTACCAGCCAGATTGTTGCAGCCAGTGACCAACTCATTTAGCTTCTTGAACACCAAGTCTTCATTTGATGAAAACTTATTAATCCCCAGATCAACCACCTTAATATTTGTCAAGTGATCTTTGTGGTATCTGGAGAAAGACTTGGTGTTTTTGTCAAGTGTCTTCTGAATCTCCTCCACCCTGGTTAGAAGGTTTTGGAGATCGGCTTGAATTGAGACAACTTGACTGTCCAGTGACATCACCTTTTCAATCAATTGTGCTTCTCTAGCACCCAGCGTATCCTCTATCTTCTGACCAACTGAAGTCATCAACTGCTGTCCAAGTTCAGTTACATCTAGGCCAGGTTTTTCAATCAATTGTGCTTCTCTAGCACCCAGCGTATCCTCTATCTTCTGACCAACTGAAGTCATCAACTGCTGTCCAAGTTCAGTTACATCTAGGCCAGGTTTTTCAATCAATTGTGCTTCTCTAGCACCCAGCGTATCCTCTATCTTCTGACCAACTGAAGTCATCAACTGCTGTCCAAGTTCAGTTACATCTAGGCCAGGTTTTTCAATCAATTGTGCTTCTCTAGCACCCAGCGTATCCTCTATCTTCTGACCAACTGAAGTCATCAACTGCTGTCCAAGTTCAGTTACATCTAGGCCAGGTTTTTCAATCAACTCCTTCACCTGCCTTTCAATCTCCCTCAAATCTACTTCAGATGTTCTTACAGTATTGCCAAGCAGATTAGAGATTGAGGTTGTAACCTTGGACTGAGTAAGGTCAAAGGCTTCTTTCAAAGTACCAGCCAGATTGTTGCAGCCAGTGACCAACTCATTTAGCTTCTTGAACACCAAGTCTTCATTTGATGAAAACTTATTAATCCCCAGATCAACCACCTTAATATTTGTCAAGTGATCTTTGTGGTATCTGGAGAAAGACTTGGTGTTTTTGTCAAGTGTCTTCTGAATCTCCTCCACCCTGGTTAGAAGGTTTTGGAGATCGGCTTGAATTGAGACAACTTGACTGTCCAGTGACGAAGGAGAAGGTGTCACTGGACCAGCAGCAGTTACTACTGGAGCAACTGGAGGAGGCAAACTTAAGGAAGTCTCCCCAGTTGTCATGCCAGCAGTTGAAGATATAATAGGAGTGGTGGATGAAGAAAGGACTGGAAAATCAATGTGTTGTTCATGCTGAGAATGCTCATGTGTGAACAACGGCGTCGGTGGGGGTGGCATTTCTCGAGCAAATGAGAATTGCCCAGTTGGTGAAGGAGCATATGGAACAGTCAAGAGATTTACATCTCTTGAACGGGATGATCTAGGAGCCATTTGAGAATGAAATTGAAATTTGGGAATTAGGGTTCTTGATTTGTGAAGCAGAGAGAGAAATGAAGCAATTTTGATGATTGGAAGTAAATGAAAGAATGTAGAAGAGAAGTAAATGAAAGAATGTAGAAGAGAAGTAAATGAGTTCGGAGTAAATAAGGGTATTTATAATGGATTCAAGATCCCAATGAAATACCCAAAACTATATTTTATTAAACAAAATCCTTTTTGTAGATATTTTCACAAATTGAGTTTGAATTTTGAAATAAAATAATAATTTGCCATGTCAACATTTAATGCTACCATGTCAGCATTAAATGCTACCATGTCAGCATTAAATGCTACGACGGCTTATCTTACCCACGCGCCCACTCACTTTTTATTTTCCCAACACAAACAGTTGTCAAGTACTAAAATAGCTTTAAACACGTCAGATCACGATATCAAGTGGTTTAAAACACTCGAGTACCATCACGTGTCACAAAAATTGACCAAGTATTTCTAACGTTATAAAAATTAAGACAAGACTGAACCTGGTAACTGGAGGATCAGTCCAGTACCAGTTTCCAACTGGAGAGTTCTCCAGTTGCATTTTCAAACAAAAAAACGAATTTTAGTCAGAAAATTATTTTGAGTCTTTCCCCCTAAAATGATGATCCAGAAATCAATTAGTGCCAGGATAGTATCACAACGGCGTTCGATAGCCTGGCGAGCAAGGATTATCTGGACCTCCTCAACTGGAGAACTTCATCAGTGTCACTGACGCGTTCAATAACAAAGAAAGCTCCAGTTTTAAGGATTTAACATTCCCAGTTCGCTGATGAGATGTTTAAAGGTTTTCTCATCGAGAGGTTTTGTAAAAACATCAGCTAACTGTTTGTCAGTGGGGATGAAATGAATTTCAATGTCTCCTTTCATAACATGATCTCGAATAAAATGATACCTGATGTCAATATGCTTTGTTTTGGAGTGCATAAATGGGTTGTGAGATATAGCAATTGCACTGGTGTTGTCATAAAAGATTGGGGTCCTTTTATACTTTTGACCATAATCTAGTAACTGGTTCTTGATCCAGAGA